>CM052438.1:34607868-34631480 GCA_028533085.1 Varecia variegata | reverse complement strand
TGGGTGAACGAATGAATGGTTGGATGGATGAATGAGAATGATGATCAAAAAGCTCTTCCATAACTTTTAAGAAACTCTTCTGTAACTGTGGGCATCTCTCCACAGGCTCCCTGGAAATGAACCTCAATAGTTTCCCTCGAGCAGCCAAGTCTGCCAAAGCCTGTGATCTCACCAAGTTTGAAAATGCAAGAGAGGAGAACAAGATCTCTATATTCCAGCAAAAGCGTGTGCGTGGCTGGTGGCCTTTTGCTAAAAGCAAAGAACTCACAGTAAGTGACAGCTGTAGGAGGAGGGGGCATGGGGGCAGTCAGAGGGGCATCATGCTCTTCTAATGAGTCACATTGTGAACTTCAAGTTAAGTGCCTTGAAGTGACATGAGCCCTTTATGTGAGCTCTTTATGAACCTTCTCAGAGGTTCTGCTGAGAAACAAAATTTTTTTAAAGCTCTGTAAATGCATTAAGCCTTCCATAGTTCAGCATACTTGATTTAATAGCTATCTATGTTGGGGTGGTTTTATATCCTTTTGGTCTGAACTTACAACCCTGGCATTAAATTTTTTTCCAACATTTCTTGAAATTATGCATAAAGTCCTGACTAACGTACAATTTCAATGGAACTACCTCATCCCTTCACCCTCAGATGTGAGACGTGATTTAAAAAGCAATCCATCCTTTTAAAACTTCCTTGGGAAGATGACAGCAGGAAGACCCATTTATCCCTTTCCCTGCATTGCTAACTTGGTCCACACTATGCGGCATGAGTTGTAGGAATTTCTGACCTTTCACAAATATTAGGAAGTTTCTTCTTCCCTTTCTTTCAACCCCCTCATAGATCCTCTGTAAGGACGAAGGGATGACTTACGTGACCAGTGAGGTTGAGAAAAGGCACTGAGGCTGCACAGATGGGATCCTTTCTCTGCTGCCATTCTCCCCTCTGCTCCTCGTGCCTTGTGGCAAAAGCTTGCTCAGGAAAGGACCTTTCTGGTAGCAGGTCTGGACAGAGACCTATTTCTCTCTCTCTCTCTCTCTCTCTCTCTCTCTGCTGTGAAGGTCCAGTGGGTTTGAGGCACAGATTTCCTTTATATCTCCCTGGGTAGATGGCAACTGCTCATCTGAGCCCATGATGTCTCATTTTATTATGTTTCCTGGGAGTTTTTCTCTTCCCTCCATGCTCAATTTAATCCCTTCAATTGGTGAGACTGGTGAAGAGACTGAAGCTACAGTCAGGCTCCTTCTTCCAGTTCAGTTCCCCTCAAGTACTCAATGAGGGTTTACTACCTGCGAGCCTCTAGGTTGGTTCTGGGCTTCAGGGCTTAGCACATAATAGATGCTCAATTAGTATTTGTTGGATGAATGAATGAAATCAGAGATTAATGAGTCATGGCCTCTACCCTCAACCAGCTCAGAGTCTCCAGTGAGAGGGACAAATGTCTGAACAACCCAGTCATTAATGAAATAACCGAAGTGTCACATGCAGGGAGGGAACAGAGAAGAGGGAGGGATCCAGTTGTCCCAAGGGAGCTGAAGGGCCGAGCAGGGCAGAACATGCATGAGTTTTTCAAGAGCAAAAGAGAATAAAAAGGCATGTTCTAGATGAAGAAGAGGGCAGGTGTCTGCTCCAAGTGGAGGAAACTGATGGGCACAGGGTGAAGGCACAGAGTAGCCCCATGGGGAAGGCCAACCACCCTCTGATCAGACTCACAGTACGAGGTGGGGAAGTGGGGGTTGCAAAGCCCAGAAATCCAAAGTCTTATCTTTTGACATAATTCTACTTTCTGTAAATTAGTAAATAGTAATTATAGATGCTGATTATATAATAGCAGTCATCTATTACAGTTTTTATCCCTTTAGATTTTGCCAAATTTTTACAAGACCCCCCCCCCAGTTACTTCATTTGACCCTAGTTAATTCTTAATTTTCCATTTGTTTATTTATTTCTTCATTTCATCCAACAAATATTTACTGGGCATCTATTAAATGATTAGCCCTGGGAATAAAATGTGAGTAATACAGACAAGGTCTCTGTCATCATAGAGCTTACAGTTCAAAGTCAAGGACAGACAGGCAGACACACACATGCAAAGGCACACACTCCAAGAAAGCAGTTACTTAGAATAAGGGCTGGTGCCGGTGACAAAGTGCTTAATTAAAGCATATTCAATGCAGATTTCTGTTCAATACAGTGGTAGGGGATGGCATTTCTGTGGCTGTGAAACTAGTACTAAGTTGAGACCTGAAGAATGACATGTAGGGAGCCATCAGGAGAAGCAGAAGGAAGAGCACGTGTGGCGAGTGAGGGTCGTGCTGGTGATGTGGAGAGGACACCAGGGACAGATCGTGCAGGCAAGTTTGGGTTTCACTCTCAGAGGAGAGCCCCTGTGTGGGTCCCAGCATGGGCGTGAGGAGACCTGACTCCTGGAGGAAACACAACCCCTCTGCCATGTGGACAATGGGCAGGAGGGAGTCAACCCTGGAGAAAGAGACAGAGAAGGACCAGACAGAGATGCAGGGAAAAGATGTGAATAGGTAAAAATGTGCTGAAACAGAAACCCAGACAGGAGACGCTTTTGGGAAAGGAAGTTGGTCCTTGAGTCAGGTTATATAAGAAGCAGCAGAGAGGTGCCCATTGAAGTCAGTGGCATGGAGGTTCCTGGAAACCTTTAAAAAAGCAGAAATGTGAATGTTCATAGCAGCATTATTCATAATAGCCCCAAAGTGCTAACACTGAAATGTCCATCAGCTGATGAATGGATAAAAAAATGTAGTGTATCCACATAGTGGAACATCATTCAGCCATAAAAAGAAGTGAAGTACTGACACATGCTCCAGCATGGATGAACCTTGAAAACACTATGCTAAGTAAAAGAAGCCAGACACTAAAGACCTCATGCTATCTGATTTCACTTATATGAAATGTCCAGACTAGGAAAATCCATAGACAGTAGATCCGTGGTTGCCAGGGGCTGGGGGGAAGGGGAATAGAGAGTAACTGCTAACGGATGTGAGCTTTCTTTTGGGGTAATAAAAAAAGTTCTGAAATTAAATCATGGTGCTGGCTATACAGCTTTGTGAATATACTAAAACCCAAGTAAGTATGCACTTTAAAAGGGTAAACTTTATGGTATGTGAATTATATCTCAATTTTTAAAAAGCAGTGCTGGTGGAATGGTGAAGACAGAAACAGCTTAGTGTGGACTGCAGAGTGAACAGGAAATGAGTGAAGGCAGCATGTGTAGACTCTCTGGAACCCTACACAATTTCACATATCGCTACTCCCCCTCAGCCATCCTGAACTACTGTTGCCCGTTGTCCGTCAGCCACTTCCTGCTACTTCATGTACCCCACCGGTCTGTGGAGTGGTCCTTCTGCCTGGAATGTCCTAGCCCCTTTCCCTTCAGGAAAACTCCTAGTCCTTAAGTATTTTGAAACTTTTTTCCAGCAGTCACCCACTCTGAGAAGGCTTCCCTGATACCCTCAGCCTAGATGGGTTTTCCCTCTTTAAGCTTCCATAGTCCTTGTCACACTGATTCGAACTTGTCCTTGGACTTCATGGTTCTTCTACTGTGAGCAACCTGAGTCCAGAAAGTATGTTTTCTCTTTCTGTTCCTTCTAAGATTTTTCAGTGTCTAACATGGTGCCTAGAACATAGTAGATATCATAAATATTTATGGAATGAATCAATGAATTCAGGAACAATTAAGACATGGGCCCTACTATAAGAGATGATATGGTTTCCTTCTCTGTTTACTCAGTGTACTGAGCACATAGGAAGTGCTCAGTAAATATTCTCTGAAAATGGACACATCGGCACATATTGATTTATATGATTATCTATGTGTCACCCTAGAAACCCAAGAGCAAAGAAATAGACAGAAGATGGGTAGGTTTTAATGGCAGGAAGATCAAAGGACATGGACAGTTTTTGGGGACACAGTGGTGAATGGATAAAGAAACATTTGGGCTGTGGCAGTCTGTTTCCCTAGATCTATAGAAGTCTTAAGATCCACAGAAACATTGAGCTTTTGATCTGAACCCCACCTACTAGGTACCAGAGTAGTGGTAATTTCCACGACCTTTTGCCTTCTCTCTATGCTGTTGCCACTGTCGCTGCATTGCCAGAGCCTGGGTATGTAAGGTTAGCGATTTGAATTCACTTGCTTAATAGTTTTTTAAAGGCTGGGTTTTAAGGGAGACGTTTATGCGGGAAATTTACTTTCTGGTTTGATTGACTCAATGCAGAGTTTTTCTGTGCTTGTGCTTTGGAGAGTCCATTTGGGGATGCTTCTGCCTTGGATCCCATGAGGGAAATCCCTTTTCCTTATTTTCAACAGGGAGAATTAAGCCTCTTATTTTTAATGCGTGTGTGCCCTTACACGTAGAATTGGCTTCATCCTCACCCACACAGGTACCCTGCGGCCAGAGCCTTGCTGACCTCAGCATGCAACCTGGTCCGGACAGCCCTGCTTTGGCGTGCAGAGGGGTAGATTCCAGCCGCCACTTGTCCTCTTCCCCGTAATTAACCAGTAACCATACTAGGGAAGCTAACCCACCACTAAGTTTCTCCTACTGCAGTAGCAAGTTGGATGATCCCAGAGTAGAATGATGTAATGGAAACCTCTGCAGCTCCCAGGGGCACTTCCTGTCCCCAGGTCTCAGTTTCCAACTCTGTAAGTTCCAGCATATTCTCCAGTTCCAGCTCTGTGGGGACTCTCCTCCCGTTCTTTGAAGCCAGTGTTCCGAAGTCACTGTCCTCTTGCTCCAGTCACTGGCGGGCAAGAAGGGGTTTGTTTACCATCACCGCCACCAGCCAGATTTATTTTTAGAGCTGCTTATCACCACCTCCAGGCGGTGTCATTTAGACATTTGAGTCACAGGGCTCCTAGTGTGCAATGTGGCTGTCCCCACAGTGAGTGGAAAACAGCTCCAGGGGCTTGCTGAGGAATGGGGGCCCTCGGAAGAAGGAAAGGGCGTATCTATTGAACACGTTCTTCCCGAAACACAGTGCACTCCACATTTTATATGTCTTATCCCAATTAATCCTACTATAATAAAAGCAACCTTTAAAGAAATCATTCCTTTAAGAGACGAGATTGGGAAATTTCTTTTACAGGTTAATCCCACAAGTCTACAAGTAGCCCAGATGAGTCCCAGGACATAAACAACTAAAATTAAAAGGGCGGTTTCTGTGCTTACAGTTTAGTGTGAAAAAATAGTATTTACTGTGTGTACACACACATATACACTAGGTGGTAAGCATTCAACCGCAAATAAGACAAATTCCTAGTAACTGGAAGTTCACAGTTTAGTTGAGGAGAGTGCTAGACATACATCATTTAAATAATATGTAGCAAAATCAGATTCTCTAGGAACAGAAAAGGGAGATATTTTTGTATGAAGATTGTTTTTAAGATAGAATGTATAATATACATTTATAAGACATTTAAAAAGCACAAAAAGGTAAAAAGGACGAAATAGCACCCATATATATATACACCATCTAAAGAAAACTATTGCTAATGATTTGGTTATTCCCAATATTTTCTGTATGTATAGACTTTGGTTACCTTTACATAGTAATCATTCCATATTTGAAATAGTGTCTTCTTCATTTTGTTTTACTCAGTGTTATAATAAGCATCTATCTACATTATATTATCAATATTATTAACTCTTCATGGTATCAAAATAGAAATGCCACAGTTTAATCATGTGTTTTTCCTCAACTTTTTTTCATTTAAAAAATTTGAACACAGAAAAGTTGAAAGAATGTGACAATGATCAGCTGTAGATCTACCACCTAGATTCAATATTGCTAATATTTTGCCATATTTAGTCTATATATTTGAGTATATAGATGGATGTATGTATATATATATATTTTTCACTGAACCATTTAAGAGTAAGCTGTAAACATTGTGACACTTTACCCCTAAATACTTCAGCCTGTGTCTCCTAAGAATATGGACATTCTCCTACATAACCACAATGCCATCATCACATATAAAAAAGTTAATAATGATTGCTTAATATAATCTGATTCATACCATATTTATGTCTCCATCCCTAAAAAGGTTACCACATTGCCCCCAATGTGTATTTTATAGCCATTTCTTTTTCAAAATAAGATTCAATCATGGTTCACATGTTGCTTTTGGTTATTATATCTCTTTGGTCTATTTTATTTTAAGGACTCTGACCTTTTTTTCCCCACGACATTAATTATTTGATGAAACTAGGCCTGGTTTATAGGATTGTTTACTCTTGATGTTGCTTATCTTATTCTCTACCCCCTATATTTCCTGTGAACTGGAAGTCAGGTACAGCTTTAGCAGGTTGCAGTTAAATGTTTTTGGCAAGAATGCGTAATAAATAATATTGTTTACTCCACAGGGAATCATGCCAGGAGGCACATGCTATCAGGTGGTCTCCCTATTAGTGACGCTGTGTTTGCTCACTTGATTATGTTGATAAACACAAGAGCCCTTCATAGTGAAGATGCATTTTTCCCTTTGAATTAGCAGGTAACTGCTGGCTAACATGTTGGTGTGGGGAATTCCTAGTTCACCGCCACCTTTCACCCAGTGGTTTTAGCAACCACTGGTGATCTCGATTAATCCAGTTATTTCACTGGTGTTATAAAACGAGTTTTCTAACCCTTCCTTACGTTTTTTTCTTCCTTCTTTCCTTCTATCTATCTGTCTGTCTATCTATCTAATTCTATCATGTTTTCTCTATTTATTAGTTGGCATTTATCTGCTAAGAAGAGCTTTCTCTCATCAGCTGGAAATAAATTATAGTCATTCTCCTTCCCACCCCCTAAAAGAT
The DNA here is from genome assembly GCA_028533085.1 of Varecia variegata. NCBI lineage: Eukaryota > Metazoa > Chordata > Mammalia > Primates > Lemuridae > Varecia > Varecia variegata. The sequence continues at coordinate 34,624,655 of CM052438.1, read as the reverse complement.
AAGATACATGCTTAATTGAATCCCTTAATTACAAACTTTTAGAATCAAGAGTTGATGTAGAAGTCAAATCCAGTGATGGCAAATGAGCTTTTTTCCCTTGCTTTTATTTTTTTTTTATGTCACTATGGGTTCATATTTTTTTAAAAATATATATATTGTCTAGCTGTGTCCACTGAAGGATGTAAAAGTAAAATCATTCAGTAGCAAAGAAGACTCTTAGCACCTAGATCCTGGTTTCTAAACACCTGCTGTTACTAAAAGAATCCAGGGATGTCTGGAGAAATGGCTGACTCCAGGTCTAGGGCAGGTAAAATCCAAGATGAGTCTGGCACATCTCATTAGGGCAAATAGGACAATTCAAACATCCAAAAAAATAATGACTGTGCTTTGCACATAAAGCTCTTTCTGAGTTTTGAATTATTTCCTTAATTCAGCTACTGAGAAATGGAATTCCTAAGTTCAACATATGGCAATATAAGATAATATACACACTTATGTACTTATATACCTATACGTATGGCTCAGTATACATATATATGTATACATGTGTGTGTGTGTATATAGTCCTTTTCCTAAAGGATTTTGCCAGCCTACTTTCCACCATTAATGTACGAGAATGGCTCGTACCACTGAGGATTGTGTATTAATAGGCAGTAATTATTGGTGAAGGAGGAGTGTCGGTTCTGAACTGCAATCACTTCTCAGCCTCCCCAGACATCCGCTCTCTAGGCACGGTGGTTTGAAGCCCATAAATAACATATGTGGTGCAACAAATCAGAGTCTTTTCAAAGATCTTTCCTTATCATTTTCTCCAATCGACAGATATCATTAGCTTAATAGTCTCTTAAATTGTCCATTTTTTTCTAGCTCTGATTTTAAATTACATTTAGAGGATATTATTAGCTTAAGACCTCTACTTGGTGCTAAACTGAATACTGATGATTGACATAGGACACGAAACCTTCTGTGTGCAGAGATATGCAGTCAGCAGCAGCGTTCATCAGAACGTGTCAGTAAACACCTCTCCGCCGTGGCCTCCTCGTGCGTGATAAATGCATTGCCACCACCCAGGCAGGGCGATGAAGCTGGAGCAAGACTATTTATGATAATAACAGCTGCCTCCTATGCCTAGGGCAGAATTAGTTTAATATACTCTGCTCTCTTTTCTTTGCTTTTTTTTTTTTTCCCCCCTGTAGGCATCTGGGTCTGTGGGAGTTCTCTGGTGTTTTCTGTATGGGCAGAAGATGTTTTCCATTAAACTATGTTTTTCTGTTGATGAAATAGCATTGAAGGTAACAACTGTCATTTTGTAGGGGCTTTCTGCTTACCATGCACTAGGCTAAGCATTGCATATGTGTCATTTGATTTATTTTCCAAAGCAATGTTATGGGATACATGCTCTTAACATCCCCAGGGCAGTGAGACTTAAAGAGGGGAAGTAACTTACCCAAGATTACATGACTAGTAAAATGTACAGCCTAGTTTCAAATGCAGATCTGTCTGCACCAAATCCTATTCACTCAGCTATTTGCTATGCTACACTATAATAGGCTATAATGTTCCTTAAGCTAACCAAGGCCAACCCATAGATGAAGGTCCAAAGCAATATACTAATGCAAGGGCAATAGCAATGATTATAGGGTTCCTCTTGAACATTTCAGAAAAGGCACATGTATTCGTTGTTAGATGAATAGTCTACATTTTTTCTTCAACAACAAGGGGCCACATGGACACATAAAGTAACAGAGGAATGAGATTTGGCTTCAGAAGACCTGGGTGCAAGTCCTGGTTTTGTAACGCCAGTTAGCAAACATCAACAAGCCTTGGTTTCCGTGGCTGTGAAATGAGGGAACAAAACTGCTATCTACGTTGCCAGGTTGTCAGAAGGTTGAAATGGAATAATGCATGCATGCAGCACTGTGCAGGTTATAAAGTGCTGTGGCTAACCTTATTGTTATTAGCAGTAGAAAACAAAGGGGCAGCTGTGGTCCTTTTACTCTTGTTCTAACTTGTCCTCTGTTGATTTCTGCCCTCTTTTCCAAGCATGCTGGCTCCCCACAATTGGTTAGCTCCTCTTAAGCTGACTCTCCTTCAAATTAGAGGAATGGCATGAAGCTCTAGGTTATAATATGCTGCTCAGTGGAGCTTATGTCACCTGGGAAAGATCTCTGGAAGTAAGTCCTCTTTGCATTTTGGAAACCCATCTACCATGACTTTCGGGGAGGTTTCTTGGGTTTCTTCCAGCCATCAAGTCTTGCAGGGGCTCCTTGGGCTTTAATTCTTCCTTTCATAAATCCTAGAAGTTAGAGCCATATAGCTCTAGAGAGCATCTGGACACTTGACAGAGGAGGAAACTGTGACCCAAGAAGATAAGTGCCTTTGGATGGTGATAATGAAGACAATCATGGAATCACCTCATGTTAGAGTTGGGAAGGGCCTTGTAAAGCTTCTAGTCCGATTATCTGGCAGATGGATGGATAAGTTGGGAGGCAGCCTGCTATAATGGAAAGAGCACAAGCTTTGGTATCATACAGACCTGGGTTCAAATTCCAGTTGGTTGGCTTATTACCTATGTGACCATAAAAACTTATTTGACCCTTAAGCCTTCACTTTTTAATCTATAAAAATAAGACTTACCTTGAGTGTTTCTTGGATGATAGATAGATAGATAGGTAGGTAGATAGATAGACAGACAGGATGAATGAACCAGGGACAAAGTGAGCAATCAGTAAAGCATTGCAGTTACAGTTAGACTTATACTATTATTATGCTACTGTTGATAGATGTGTAGAGGAGTGATTACAATCAACAGAAACTTTATATTCTTTCTTTCCCATGCTTTTTAAATATTTACTGAGTGCTTATACATTCAAGTCATTGCCTACCAGGCCAATATTTCTCAACGGGAAAGAGAGACTACATGTATACACGTTTTAAAGGAAGATTTCTGAATCATAGGACATTTAATGCTGTTCTGAGTTGGGCCAGGGTTCTAGTTCAAAGAATGAAGGAGATCACCTAGATTTGAACCCATGACTTCACCTGTAAAGAAAGCCCACTGCACTTCTTAACTAATTCAGACAGCCATGCCGCTCCCTCTCTTCTCCTGTCCCTCAACCTCACTCCAAATATTCTACTTCTTTCTAATTTCTTCCTCAATTACATTGTCGTGGCTGCCAGCAACCAATCCTGCTTGTTTAAAAGCCCTGGTTTTTTTAGGGTGAATGGATGAGATTCTGGCTCAGCAGAATCTTAGACCTTTTTACTAGGGTAATAATAGACCAACCTCAGTAGTCACATAATGACCAATCCACTCATGACTCAGAGAGAGAAGCTTTAACAGCAATCCTCTGTGCTAAAATACTCTGATGATGCTCCAGTCTCCCACCAGTTCTGCTTCCCTCCCATTCTCTTGAATTTCAATGTACAAAACCAAAAGAGGCAAAAGGAGAGAGAGTCTGCTCCACCAAGAGTGGTAGCTCCAGGAGATCAGGGATTCTGTTTTTCTTGATCATTGTTAAGTCTCCATAGGGCACCTAGAACAGTGGCTGGCAGACAGAGAATCCCCCAAAGTAGTGAATGAGTGAGTGGACAACAGAGAATGGCTCTTAACTTTCACAGGGGTCCTATCTCATCCTTTGATAATGCAAGACGTACATCACTGCCAATAACTGTGGCACAGTGCTCTAAAGGAGAATATTTCTCACTATTCTTAAATCAGATAGGCTGAGGCCAGGTGCGGGGCTCACGCCTGTAATCCTAGCTCTCTGGGAGGCCGAGGTGGGCGGATTGTTTGAGCTCAGGAGTTCGAGACCAGCCTGAGCAAGAGCGAGACCCCGTCTCTACTAAAAATAGAAAGAAATTATCTGGCCAACTAAAACTATATATAGAAAAAATTAGCCAGGCGTGGTGGCGCATGCCTGTAGTCCCAGCTACTCGGGAGGCTGAGGCAGTAGGATCGCTTAAGCCCAGAAGTTTGAGGTTGATGTGAGCTAGGCTGACGCCATGGCACTCACTCTAGCCCGGGCAACAAAGTGAGACTCTGTCTCAAAAAAAAAAAAAAAAAAAAAAAAATCAGATAGGCTGTGTCTTATTGAGGAAGCAGGGGGAGGGACAAGGGGGTGCTATAATAAAAGGATAATTCTAAAACAATTAATAGGACAACAAAAAGCATGAAGAATGACAGAAAAGCCATGCAGCAAATGTAGGGCCATACCCCCCAATTTCCTCTTGAGAACTGACAGAGAAGAAAGACTGTAGCAGATTAGAAAGGGACTGCCACTCAAATAATTAGTCTGCTTTCTAATTACTATTGTTTCTATAGTTAATATTATTTTTTCAGATATTAGCTATTACAAGAGGAGTAGTAGATGTGACTGAGTCTATGTGTGCCTGTGTGTACGTGTGGGACTGTCTCCTTCCACAAAACTCAATAGTAACCCGTTCCAAGGCTTTTATTGTTCATCATAAAAATGGCTTCTCCCAGGACCGAAAAGGGAATGATATTCCTCAAACTAAAGCAGCAGGCTAGTCAAAATACTTTCTGGCATTCTCCACCATGATAGCACATCTTCTAGAAGGTTGTCATTGTCCAGCGGGTCTTTGGCTCTAGAAGCTAAAGCTTTCGCATCTTCATGCAGGGCAAAGTTGAAGCCGAGTTCCACCTGGTTACGGCAGAAGAAGCTGAGAAAAACCCTGTCGGAAAAGCCCGGAAGGAGCCGGAGCCCCTGGCCAAGCCCAAGTGAGTGGGGTTGTGGGTGGGATCATCAGAAGTGGGAAAAGGCCTTTGCAGTCAGGATGGTGTCAGAGAACCTGGGTATTTCCTTAGAGCAGCGCCCTGGGAGAACTGAAAAGCCAGGAGACAGGCAAGTGGTGCCTTCTAAGCTATGTAGCGTTTTGTTTCTGCAACTGGAAAACATTCTAAAAACATTACAGAGCACTTGGCAAATGGAGAGGCAAATTACGTGTCTGCAATACCACCACATAAACACTTCCAGAATCATTTCATGTATTTTTCTACTTATTTTTTATGTGAATATGAATGTCAAAGGTTTTTTCTACCTATTCCCTAATCATGCATACAAAACTGTCTTAATGTTTTCTTTAGCCTTTACTGAAAAGTTTTGCTTTGTTGCCATAGTTGTAATAATTAGGATTTTTAATGGCTGTGGAATATTCCATAGACTTGATGCCAATAATTGACTTGATTCCTGCCCCGTGATTGGATATTTAATTTACTTCCACATCTTTTTAGTTATTATAATATGATGAAAATGTTTTCTCCTTATAACTCTTACTTTAAAATAAAGTCCCAGAAGTAGAATTACTAGACAAAAGGGTTACTCTATTCAATTTGATCCTCAGTGATTTATCAATTAAAAAGTGAATAGATATATATGTGAAATATGTACACAAAACACTTTGAAATTGTATTTGTGCTGTCCCTTCTCAGACCCCAAGTGTCTCCAGATGAAGGCTCTTGTCTCTGTACCTGCATTTTATCTCTCATAGTGTTAGGAACCTTGTGGGTCTTTGGTTATTCATCAAAAGTGTCTACTAAAAGAACACTTTGGAGAACACAGAAGAACGATGACATAGGCTAGGCCTTCCAGGAGCTTTCCATCTATTTAGGGAGGAATAATAACACAGAGACTCATAAAATAGTTATCAGAGTATAGAAGACAAATATGTTAGTTTCAAAAAGGGGGCAAGTCAAGTGATAAGTGAGATAGGAACTCGGAGCGAGGGGACCCATTGTGGACTGAGGCAGTCAGGGCAGGCCTCATGGGAAAGGTGGGGTTTGAGCTGGTCATGGTTGGACAGGTGGAGGGGGTGGGGCCTCGAGCTGGGTTCTAACTAGACTCTTGCTCTACTGCAAACTAACCTTTACAATGAGGCAGGAACCATTATCGTCCAAATGTTAGATTGCTCCTGCTTCAGGCAACATGGTCTTCTCCCGTTCTCCGGCCTCTCCCTGTGGGTCCCCAGAAAGTGGAAGTCAGAAGAACTTCCTGAGGTCTTAAGAATCCTGGGTGTTGACACTATGACCCCCTTTCCTGATTTTTTTCTCCCTTCTCCCTCAGCCGCCCAGACACCTCCTTCTCCTGGTTTGTGAGCCCCTTCAAGTGCCTGTACTACCTCATCTGGAGGAATTACAAGAAGTACATCATCATCGCTTTCATTCTGATCATTCTCATCGTCTTCCTGGTCCTTTTCATCTACACCTTGCCAGGAGCCATCAGCCGAAGGATCGTGGTAGGCTCATAGAGGATCGAGGGGATCCAGGCCCTCCCTCTGCACTAATCTTCTCCTCTTCCTCATCGGCAAACGTCTAAGAACACGTACTGTGCGAGGCACCATGCTGAGTGCTAAGGCAACAGAATCCAAGTGCCCAGGAACCAGTCCCTATGTCTGAGGACAGATTGGCTCTTCTTGGAGGAGCTAGAAAAGAAACGTTCCCTCCCTACACCAACCCCTGCCTCCATCTTTCAAACTTATGAGCCTTAAGTCATGGTTTTGCCATGAGCAGCATGAAATGATGACTCTCTGAACTCAGGGTAATCAACGGTGACCTCAAATTGACTTAGATGAATGTTTTCTTTATGTAATTGTATTCTGAGAAGTTTCATTCTGGGTCTGAGATTTTATTAGAAGTACTTTATTTTAAATAAAATTTTACAGCAAATAGGCTGAAAACATTATAGCAAATTACTAGGTATTTAACCTGTTCTATATATCTTAACCCTGTTTAGTCCTTATAGTTTATAGAATATATTTATTCAGGCTGTGAAACCCATTTGGAGAAAACTTCATATAAATCAGCTAAAATACTTCATTGTTGAAATTCGTATCTTGAGAAAAGATGTTAATGATTTTCCACTAAAGTCAACACTTGTAGAACATATTCAGTAGTAGCAGTGAGTCCTGGAGAAATCTATTTTGACTTATGCACTATGGCAATTTCCAAGTGGGAATTTTACAATATGTTGTAAGATATATGAAATATAATTGTGTGTATGTGTGTGTATGGGTTAGCGGGAGCTCCATGCTACCAGTAGGAATTCTCTTTTGCCAGATACACAGGCATTCTCATAGACCATGATATGAATGGCCGTCCCTAGCACTGTTCAGCACTTAGCCTGACAACCATATGTGGCAGGTTTCATCATGAATCTCAAGCACAAATTAATTTCAAAACCAGTCTTAGAAATAATATCCTATGTGCTTGTCATGTGGGGTCAGTTTTTCTTGAAAGTAAACCTCTGATCTTCATAACACAGTCTAGATCTGCCACCCTTCTTAAGGCAGGGAGTTGAAGTGAGGGGCAGGTTTTCCTCAGATATAAGGAAACAAAGGAATTGAAACAGGTGGCCTCAATTCCCATGCAGAATTTTGGCCTCAAATACAAATAAATATGGCAGCCATTTCTTCTTTCTGTCATTAGGACCCATCTGGTGGTGTTGAGAAGCTGAGTTGGTGCTCCCTTCTTGACACCAGAAGCTCCAGGGCTACTGTTTTGTTTTGTTTTGTTTTGTTTTTTGGTAGCTTTGCACAGTTGTAACTCTTCTAAAGGGGAGGATGTTTACTTCTACATAGAAAGTCATTTTAGAATGTTCATGATCTATCATAGAAAGACTGAAGAATGTTCTGTGTGATTTTAGACTTAAGCATTGTTCACTGAATTCTAGCCCTCGATGCTCACCCCCTAGAAACCTACATGCCATATTTTCCTGAAATGCTGAAAAATCGAGCATTTCCTGCACTGGCAATGTTTCTTAGTGGGAGTTATTACACAAACTTTTTCATTCTTGCTGTGCAATAATGCACAGCCATCATTAATGATGTAGTTGAAAATACTTGATGGCATGGAATACATACATTGAGTACATTGCAAGTGAAAAATATGTATGGGTTAGAAAACTATATAGTACAGCATGCTATAAAAAGAAAATATGTATACATGCATAGAAAAATATCTGGAGGAATATGTCAAAATGTTAACAGTGATTTAGCAATTATCTTTAAGCAGCAGTATCTTTTCTTTGTCTTCTTGTTTTGTATTTCTCCTAAAACTTCTAAAATATATATGTATTATTTTAATTTGAGAAGTTCAATAAATAAACAACATTTACATATGTTCTTTTAAAAATATTTATTGAGTATCTCCTATGTGTTGGGCAGTGAGAATACAAACATGGCCCCTGCTATTAAATAACATGGAGTTTGCATTCTAGTAGATCCCTAAGATATGGTTTTATCTTCAAATTATGAGTCTCCCAAGAAAGGTGCCTGATAAGGAATGTGTCTCATGGAGTAGTTTTAGGAAAAACACAACATATACCTCTGGTATTGTCAAAAAGGAAAATAACAGTATTATTTTTGGATAAATTTGGAGGAAAGGTATTATACTTTCTGCTGGATTCTGGATGGGAAGTTTACAGGTAAATTCTTGACAAAACAATGCACATTTTTCAAATTCGTAATAAAAACAAGTTAAAAATTGAAAATCCTTCTTAGTTAAATAGAACTCATTAACTTTCCTTTGATATCAAAAGACATCCACATGCTACAAAGCTTTTAGCAAAAGTATTTGAAACACTTTCAAATCAGATGGCATCATAAGAAATGTGTGAGAATAAGTGGTAAGCAGGGATAATTTTGGAATCAGCTATGTCTGGTATTCTATACATAGGATATTGCATATGCCTGTCCTGCATATATAAAATAAAATAATGTTCTATGCCTAAATGTGTAGCCCTATTCCTAAAGATATTACAGTTAAAAAAAAATTTCCCAAGAAGTTGTCATGAGTCCCTACATGTGTTCTTAAATAAGATTAATTTAAATTTATTCATTTGACAGCTTAGAGTTTTTCTTACAGCTTAAATCTGTTTCAGAGTGGTTTTGTTTATGTATTTTACAACATTTGAATCTTTTCCCCCAAACTACGCAAAACAAAATTAATACCAGCAACAACAACAACAACAACAACAGGACAGAATATCCAATTCTGTGTCGCCAGTGGTTGAAACATTTGGTGCCTTTCTTGCTGTTTTCCTTTTAAGATACATAAATGGAAATTACAAGATCCACTTCACAGCTGGGGCCATTTGGTGTTTATTTATTCAACAGATAATTACTGAGCTCCATCCTCACTCCAGGTGCTGTGATCAGCACTGGGGATACAAAAGCACACAAAGTCCCTGCTCGAACCCATAGAGCATAGAGTTTGATGGAGAGAAGACATAAATCAAACAATCACATGCACGGATCATTACAGACTGATGGGTTGAACAGGGGTAGAGACAGCATCTCACAGAGGACCTACACACAGCCCGGCAGCAAGGAAGATGTCCTGGGGAAGTGATGGCTGAAGGGAGACGAAGGATGAGGAAGCAAGATGGAGAGGAGGAAGAGCTTAGACAGAAGAGAGAATGTGCAAAGGCCCTGTGGTGAGAGGGAGCAAGGCACATAAAGAAGTCTAAAAGAGAGTGGACATCATGATGAGAGGTAGAGGGTCCTGAGATGGAGATGGAAAGTCATGTAGGGGCCATATCCTTAAGGGTTTGGGTCTTCATTAAGGGCAATGAATAGCTATTGAAGAATTTTAAGCAGTGGAGAGGTATGCTTAGATATCCACTCTATATGGAGAACAGATTGGAGGCACTGTAGTCCTCCCCACAAGAGAGGGTAGTTGTTTTCACTCAGTAATGGCAGCAGAGGAGAATAGGGAAGAGATCAAAGATTATATGTTTAAGGCCCCAGGATGGTCTAATGAGGAGTTTGGGATCTAGTGCTGACTGTTTCATACCAGCTGTGTGACACAGGGCAGCTACCTGCACATCTCTGATCCACAGTTTCCTCATCTGTCGTATAAGGAGGTCCATATATATGGTGATGAAAAGTCCATGGTATATCCCAGTGTAAAGCTAATGTGTTAATGGGTCTGTAGCATAGAGAGTTTGAAGGAGCAGATTAAACTCAGAGTCAGATTGTGAAGGGCTTTGAATGCCATGCTAGAAGGTTGGATTTTATGCAACATAAAGTGGGAACCCCCGGGAGGTGGCAAGAACAGGTCTGTGTATTACAGAAGTTGCTCTGCCTGCAGTGCATGGTGGATTGTCAGGGATGAGATCTGAGGTGGGGGACATGTTAGGAATCAGAGGACATAGCCCTGGAAGGACATAAGAACCTATGCCAGGGCCATGGCTGTGGGATGGAGAGGAAAGGCCAGATTCTAGAACACTGGTGGCATCCCCCCCAGAGGTGCCTGCCAGAGAGGACAGGGGAGTTTGGCTCCACATTTCTATCAGAGTCTCAGTTTCCTCATCTGATAAAAAGGAGGTATCATGTGCTTGGCCAAAGTTGTTGTGAAGATTGGAGAAAAGGCATGTAAATTGTCTAGCAAGTGCCAGGCACGAAGCCAGTGATCAAATGGCAGTAGCTAATGTCACGGGTACCATTTCTATGAGCAGAAGGAGCAGGATGTGGAGTCTAATTGGATATAGGGAGCAAGGAAGGAGGATTGGACCTATGTTTTAAATATGTTCTGGCACATGGACTAAGAAATTTTTCAACCAGTAATTCTCCTGAGAGTCTTAGTTTTCTATTGCTGCTGTAACAGATGATAACAAACTCAGCTGATTAAGGCAACACAGATTTATTACCTTACAGTTCTGTAAGTCAGAAGTCCAACCCGGGTCTCACAAGCTAAAATCAAGGTGTTCACAGGGCTGCCTTCCCTCTGGAAGTGCTGGGGGAGAATCTGTTTCCCTGCTGTTTTGCTTCTGGAGGCCTCCCACACTCCTTGGCTCCTGGCCCCCTCTCTTCATTTGCAAAGTTGGCAGCATTGCATCTCCCTGTGCTTCCTTCCATAGTCACACCTCACTCCCATTACACTTGGAAAAATTCTTGCTCTTAAGGTCCCATTGGACCCACTTAAATAATCCAAAATAGTTTCCCCATCTTAAGGTCCTTAATCACATCTGCAAAGATGCTTTTATCATGTAATATAACATGTTGACTGGTTCTGGGGATTCGAACATGGGTTTTGTTTTTGGGTTTGTTTTTGTTTGTTTGTTTTGGGGGTTTTTTTGCCTTTTTTTCCCTTTGGCAGAGGGAGGCATTAGTCTACTACCACACTATCTCCCAGACAGTGTAATTCAGCCCAATTTGAAGGTCATTTCAGCAGAGCTTTGAAAGTTAGTGGGACCATTATGGCGTATGAAAGAGGTGAGGCTCACAGACACTTTTGTCTCTGGAACAAGATGTTTCCATTTGCTCTCCAGCCTCTCAGGTGGTAATTATCTCAGCAAAAAGGGAAGGATCCATTCTGTCCTCGGCTTTCTGAGCTGGATGCGACAGGACTCTGCCACTTCCTCCCCACGTCTGCCGCAGGAGTTCCCACATAGGCCTCTTAAGGCAGCAGTCGTTCCTCTACAGACTTGGTTCTCCCTTTGTTACAGCCTTTGTTCTCCCTGGTTTGTAAAGGGCAATTTGAGAAAAGCACTTCATTTTTCTGAAGCATTGTGTGATTTCCGAATCATTGTACTAGTGGAAAGAAAATGGGCTTTGGAACTGAGACAGAGAGAATGACATTAAAACTTGGGCGTAGTCGCTTACAAACTGTGCGAGCTTGAACAAGTTACTCAAAGACTCCGAATCTTATTTCCCTGATACATAAAATGAAGATAACACTTACTTTACAGGATCGTGTGAGTTTGGACATATGCAGTGGTGGCAATGCCTGGGAACAGAAGTAGAGGAACACTTACAAAGTATCTAGTGTCATCTAGATCGTGGGTATTCAGATTAATGACTATTATCTAAGTAACAAACAACTAATGTTCTGTGAGTGCTGTTAAAGGCTACAACGTAATACATATGTTTTCTTGCTGATTCTCCCGACAACCTTATTTTGGAAACAGCTCCAGGGACTTCCAGATCACCCTGCTCATTTGGAACAGATGCAAGACCCAGTCCGGGCCCCTCTCCTGCTCCTCTGCTCGCTCCTTTACAGGAGGCTGGCTGGGGAATGATGCACTTGAGGTGGGCAGGGCGGCCTCCGGTGAGAGAATTCCTCAGCGCCTTTTTAAGGTTCATGCGTGAGCTAGGGATTCCTCCAGAACCCCTGAAACATACCAAATGTGTTTTACACTGCACCAGGGGTGCATGTTTTGAGCCTCGCTTTTTACTTGAACCACTGTGTTTGGTGGACAGAGAATGCAGCAGGCATCTCTCATTCATGCCACTCCAGATCTTTTAAACAGTTTTTTCACACTTGGCACTTATTCTAGTGGAAATCCATTCCCAGTGCAGAAAACAACCTCTGGAGTGCAGACGTTTAACTCAGCTCCTCGTGGTCAGGCATGGGACTTAGAAACTAATGATGTGAAGAAACAGGCAAAGTAGAAGGCATCGATCATCCCAGAAACTGCTAGCTGCATAGCAAACATCCATTTCTCCTGCCTCCTTGGTAGCAGAACCCCAGCTATAGTGGGGGCAGAGTGTGCTGAGCTAAAAGTATATGTTCTTCAATCTCTTGCTATTAGGGGTAGCCAAGGCTACATAAGCAGGGATCACTGGGTAGGTAGGACTTAGAGGAAATCTCATTAAAGGGAGTTCACTCAGCTGAAAGACTCCTCGTGCCTTTTCCACTTCCTCCTTCATCCCACCTGCACTGTGGATGTGATGGCTGGAGCTCCAATAGCTACCTCAGATCATGAGACAACCTTGACTGTGGAAGCCACCACACAGAATGGTGGGGCAGAAAGAGAGAAGGGGCGTACATCTCTGTTGATTGTGGAGTCACCAAGCCATTCATAGATCCACTATCTCTGGGTTTTTCTACAAGAAAGCACCTCTATCTTTCTAAAGCCTCAGTTATTTGGGGTTGCTATATGCAGCTGAATGAAATCCCAGCTGTTACAAAGCAGCTTTCCTTGACTTTATGGAAATGGAGCCACTTTCTTCCAATACCTTATCTGAGTCACTTCACTTCAGACCAATAAAAGGCCAGCTAACACCAGGTCCCTTGGCAAAGACATCTCATTTCCTTCAAGTTAGAGCTAAAACCCATGGAGAATTTCATGTCATAAGGCAACTCTGCATTGGAGGACCAAGTCAAACAGTTAGAATCTCCAAGTAAAAATTCTCTCTTTTCCTTCTGGAGCTTCTTTCAAACCTCACCTTTAAATTTGTTTAAATTTATTTTTAATTTTGGTAAAATATACATAACACAAAATTTGCCATTTTAACTATTTTTACATGTGCAGTTCTGTGGCATTAAGTATATTCACATTGTTGTACAACCATCACCACCACCCATCTCCAGAATTTTTCCATATTGCAAGGCTGAAACTCTGTATGCATTGTATAATAACTCCCCATTTTCCACTCTCCCCAGCCCCTGGAAACCCCTATTCTACTTTCTGTCTCAATGAACTTGACTACTCTAAGTACTTCATATTAGTGGAATCATACAGTATTTGTCCTTTTGAGACTGACTTATTTCACTTAGCATAATGTCTTCAAGGTTCATCCATGTTGTAGCATGTGTCAAAATTTCCTTCCTTTTTAATGCTGAAGAAAATTCCATTGTATGCCTATATCACATTTTGTTTATCCATTCATGGATACTTGGGTTGCTTTCACTTTTTAGCTATTGTGAATAATGTAGCTATAACATGGGTATGCAAATATCTCTTTAAGACCCTGCTTTAAATTCTTTTAGGTGTATTTCCAGAAGTAGATTTCCTGGGCCATATGGTAATTCTATTTTTAACTTTGTGAGGAACTACCATACGGTTTTCATAATGGCTGCACTATTTTATATTACAACCAGCAGTGCACAAGGGTTCTAATTTCTCCACATCCTCATCCACACTTGGTATTTTCTGTTGTTATTTTTTTTATGAATAGCTTTGTCAGTGGGTATGAAGTGGTATCTTATGGTTTTGATTTACATTTCTCTAATGATTAGTGATGTTGAGTATCTTTTCATGTGCTTTGGCCATTTGTATATCTTCTTTGGAGAAATGTCTGTTCAAGTCCTTTGCCTGCTTTTAAATTAAGTTGTTTATTTTTTTGTTGTTGAGTTTTAGCAGTTCACTATATATCCTGGATATTAATCCCTTATCATATATGTGATTTGCAAATATTTTCTCTAATTCTGTGGTTGTCTTTTTACTCTGTTGATAGTGTCCTTTGATACACAAATCTAAAATTTTTTTGAAGTCCAATTTGTCTATTTTTCTCTTGTTGCTAGTGCTTTTGGTATCATATCCAAGAAATCATTACCAAATTCAATGTCATGAAGCTTTTCCACCAAGTTTTCTTCTAAAAGTTTTAACATTTTAGCTCTTATGCTAGGATATATTGTAGCAACAAGCAACCCCCCAAATCTTAGAGGTTTATCCTTGTCTTACTATTTTGTTTCTTACTCACAGATTTGGCTTTGGGTCTGAGCAGCACTCCATGTGTTGGCCCAGGATTCTAGGCTGCTTTGATCATACAGTCCTTCTAAATCAACACAAATTCCGCACCTGCTAGGTCAGGGAAAATAGAGTGATGAGACTCCAACACTGACTATTAAATTCTTCCCATTGGAAGCGAGATTTGACATTTATACTTACATTTCATTGGCCAAAACCAGTCATATGGACATGTCCAACTTCAAGGGAGCAGAGAACTACAGGGCCTTCATGTGCTCAGAAGCAGAGGGGAACCAGATGTTGGTGAATAACAGTATCGCTTTCTATATGTGGGTATGATTATTCCCAATTTACAGATCAAACAATTAGGACTCTGCAGCTAATTACAAGGAAGTTCTGTTTGGTTTTAAGACCATCTTCTCTCTTTATTCCCAACATAACAGCTACTGCATTAAAATACACTGGGTACAGACTATTTTCTCCCTTAAGAATTATTCAGTTTTCTGCCTGTACCAGTCTTTGTGATGCTTATGATGATTTAATGAAACTGCTTACTAACTGTAAGCCAACCTATTTTCAATAAAATAACCAAAATCAGATTGTGATGAATCATTCTTACGGCTCTCCTGACTCACTCGCTGCTCCTAAGAGCCTGACTGTGCCTGTTAGGGAATATCCAAGTGGCTCTTTTCTTCCTTTGGCATTCAGGAAGCTCAGCTGGAGTCTTTGGGGTTAGAATTTATGTATTGAGGTAGCCACTGAGTAGAGGTAAATTTGCATTGATGTAAATTTTAAAAATAAGCATTAGAGGCTCTGTTCATGTTAATCCTCCCCACCAGGAGGGAACTTCCTGTCCTTCTTCTAGGGAAAATGCACATTGTTTGTACCTCTCCTGAGAGCCAGATCACATTTTATGTGGCTCTAGAATTCGTGTTATCATCATGTCTTATTCACCTCTGCATGCTGAGTTTCCTCAGGTGGTATTGACTCATGGGTAGAAGTGGGAGTACAGTGACAGTAATAACCCCAAATTATAGACTATTGTGACCCAGTTTGATCTATAGATCTTAGCCACTTACATAGTCCCATTTCCCAAACAACATCACTTTTAAATAAAACCTTAAACCAGACCTAGGACAGTTCACCCACCATCATTTTATCTCCAGATACAGTAGCAAGAACAGATGGGTGGACAGAGGCAGAGGCTGGGGTGACAAGTATTAGCCAGTGACAGAAGTCTGCTGGCTGAGGCTCTTGAAAAGCTCTGGTTTACCTGACAAGAGGAGTGGTACAGCTATTGCCCTTCATCCTTCCCCCTGATGCCTGCCTGGAATGTAGATGTGATGCTTGGAGGTACAGCAGCCATCTTCTCACGTGAGGAGTGAAGCCAAGGCCAATGACAGTGCATCAAGAAGTGTGAAGGGGTCTTAGCTCTGCACTGCCCCCTCCAGACCACCTGGCACATGGAGAGAACAGCCCCTAACCTGTTAGATGTTCTGTGGCTCACAGCTAATAGCAACCTTAACTGTTGCAGAATGTCAAGACATATACCTATAAAAATACGGACAATATTAAATTGCTTTTAAAAGAAAATATCCCCATTTGAGTCAAAATGGTAGAGGAAGGGTGGGGCAAGAGGCAGGGACTGGCCAGATTCAGGAGCTGGGCAGGACAGAAGCCCATAAAAATACAGACTATGGTAGCCCATGTTTAAGAACATTCCTCTCTTCCCCGACATGCGCCAGCACTGCTCACAATAACCTGACTTGTGCAGAGCCAAGGGCAGAGGCAGGCACAAGAATGGCACTAAATTTTCATAAAAACTCCTCAGTAATTCAGTGACTCGGTCACTTGGTGAATTGGCTTTTAGTAAATTAGCTTTCAGCAAATTGACTTAAAACCTGTGTTATCAGCTGGAACCACTGCCATTTCCAGGGGCTGTCATACCTCTTATAATGTCTGCGCACTCCCCTGGACCTGACAGACTGGCACCCGGCTAAGCTGGGACGATGCCCCTGTCTCTGTCATTGTGTGCTCCAGGAGGGGCGGGGAGAGGGCTGCCGCGTCCCACAGCCCTGAAGGGATTTTCTGGAACAGCTCTTTCACAGTCCACTCTGCCAGGAGGATTCAGGCACAATCGCTGGGGTTGAGCACAGAGAAAAACCCATGGGGTCACTGGGCTTCACTCATGCCAGGCCTTCTCCGCTGAGGACTGACCCTTTGATACAAGCTCTCGGTGCCGCCTCACCCCATCTTCACAAACATCCGCAGGTGATTCTGCTGCTGCTGGCTGAAAGGCCATGCTTTGAGCCAGACCCTCCTACACCATGCTGCCGTCTCCATCGGTTTGCTAGC
>CM052438.1:34556352-34607368 GCA_028533085.1 Varecia variegata | reverse complement strand
CCCCTGATGGGTGCATCAATACATTATATAACTTAATCTTCTTAACCCTATGAGGAAGGCATTTTCCCCAAATTAGAGATGAGTGGTTTAGTAGCTGATTCAGGGTTACTCAGTTAATGACTAGCTGGGCCAGAATTCGAACCCTGAACTGGGGGCTTCAAAGCTGATGCTCTTTCGCCTACATCAGCCTCCTCCTCATGGGGCTGACATACTGTTCCTCCCAGGGGTTTGGTGTGGGTGTGGGGATTGGGGATGTGAAACTGCCTTCTGTGCTGCAGAGAGGCAGAGTGAATGTCAGCTGTTATTTGATCTCATGTGCCGGCTCTGCATCTGGCCTCCCTTTGGGACCCTTCTCTCAACCCACAGCATCCCCGGTGGAAGGAAAGAGTGGGCAAAGCTATCGTTCTGTCCCTGAACACTTCCCCCTCTGGACCTCGGATGGTTCCCTGGGGAACCAAGCAAACTCCTCACTGTGCTCTGAAGATGGGCTGGCTGGTAAGGCTGCCAGAGAGGGGCTTCTGCTAGATTCTCTGGTGTTGTTGGCCTTGGTGGCCTAGGACACTTGCAGATTCGGCAGAAACTGGGAAGTGTGGGGTAGAAAAGGAAAAATCATAGAAATTTGAGTAGAGACCAAAACCAAAGTCAGGAGGACCATCCAGCTCGACCCTGACTCTGAAGTTCCCAGACGGGGCAGGAGACACGAAGATGGAGCATGGAAAGATCAGAAAGAGAAAGAGCTGCCAACGTGAAGGGTGGGAGTCAGAGCCCAGAGAAACTCCTACTCAGAGAGTGTCAGTGCTGAGCTAAATTATGGGGCAAATTTTGCTAAAGCCCAAGCCAGCATCCACGTCAAACGTGTTTACTCTTCTCATTGCTTTCAAGAGGTCCGCCCATCAAGGCACTGGTGTGTTGGAGGCTACAAGTCACCCACTCCCCTTGCCTCCAGGTTGTGTCCAGCTGGCAGTGGACACAGGAGCGAAACAGGGGCTGGTGAATCAGTTTCCTCAATAGCAGCAAGGGCCCTATGATGCTCAAGGTCATGGTTTTCTAGTAAACTGTCTCCCTCCCCTGCCCTGAATAGTAGGTGGGTGGCCCAGCATAGCAGGGCTAACTTATTAACTAACCCACTGCTTTGCCTTCTTGCAGACCCAACAAGAAGCAAGAGCCCTGCGGTGAGTGAGCAGTGATGTCAGCACATTAACCTTGCCCAGCACAGCACCACGGCCACTGAGTGCCAGCCTCTTGCCAGCTCCCCAGCGACTGAGTCAGTGTTTGTCCTTTCTGCTAAGGGTATGGAGGAGGACACAGAGGTAAACCCACAATCCTGGTTTTCTTGGGACTGAGGTGTTCCCAAAATGTGAGACTTTCAATGCTGAAAACAGAAAGTCCCTAGCAGATCAGGATCAGTTGGCCACTACCTCCCTCAAGCCTTAGCACTGTTTCCCCTCTGGATAGGGGGCAGCATGTGGAGAGAGGAAGAGAAGGGTTTCTCCCTGCAGCAGCTCCAGCAGCATCCCTAGGCTAATGAGCATTTGGGTAATTAGTGGCTTGGGTGCAGGTGTGGGGATGAATGGCTTGGGTGCAGGTGTGGGGATGAAATTTCGGATATAAACATATCACCACCTTCACAGTACTGCTCTCTGTGTGGTGGGACTACTAGCGATTTTTATTCTTTTATACTTTTCTATTTTTCTCAAACATTGTATAATAAACATCCGTAGCATGGTAATCAGAAAAAAAAGAACTAAATTATATTCAAACAATGGGAATAAAAAAAGAAGACCAGTAATTTAAATATAAAATCCACTTTTAAAATGTGCTCCTTTTGATAATTTTCTCCTGTACCCCAGATGGAGATGAGAGACACAGTTATTTTATTAACCCGTGCAGAACAACCAGTTATGAAAATGGGAAATGTGTCCCAAATTTTCCTTCTATTGTCTTTAGATTTCCCAGTGGTAGTATCAACATGTTTAGGAAGTCTTTTTCACTATTCTCGCCTTCTTAATCATAATCAACTGTCAGTATTTAATCTGAATTCTCCCCAAGCCCAAACTATATTATCCTATGCCTCTCCAAATACTTACACTGAATCGAACTGTGATTTAATGTTTTGCCCTCTGTTTAATTAGCATTTCCCACTGTTTGAGCAAGCGTGGCTGAAAATAAAATTTGCTCCATTACCAGCCTAACTGAGGAGAGAATCTAAAGACATAGATTTTTGGTCCTGATTCAGCTACTTTCTGCATGTATGGCCTTAAATGTGCCCAGGACTCAGGTTCTTCATACAAAAGATGGGGCTGAGTGTCATTATTCTCCAAGTCTGAGTGCCCCTGGGAGGCTCAATCAGAAACAGTGAACATGGAAGTGCTCTGTACACCACAGGATACTATCCAACTATTTTAAAGTACTTACTATCGGATTGACCATTTTGCCTTAGATGCCAGCAAACATAGAAACGAATTCAACTAGAAAGCAAAAATCTTCATTCATTCATCTATGCATCCATCCATCCAGAAAGCACTTATTTATCACTCCCATTACCTCTGTGTTTGGAGCTGGAGATTGAAAGATGAATAAGACAGTTTAACGTGGGACTGAATCCAGGGTACAGTACACAGGGATGATGGAGGCTCTGAGACCATCTTCTACCCACTCCTCTTAGTTCCAGGCTCTGCGGCCATATGAGACAAGTCTGATCACTGCTAAGGCTGAAAAGCAAAGCTTCCAACCACTTCTCTACTGCTGACTGATAGAAAGTCACATTTTTCTTTCCTTTTATCCAAAGGGAAAAATAAACACTCAAAAAATGACAAAAGTCCTTCAGGCAGAAAATTGGACTCAGAGATAGAAAAAAGCCAAACAGTAAACACTTGAACGAGCAGGGAGAAATGCTATTCTCTAAAGAGCTTCACTGGGACACCACTGGAGAGGCTGAAAATAAACGCTTTGAAAACAGAGCAGGTGGGTCTCATCCCCTTCATATACGTTAATTGCAAACTTTATTTCAAGCTCCATCTTGGCTCAAAGAAATCATTAAACACACAGACAAACACACACTCAGACAGAGAAGTCTCCACTCCTGGAGGGCTGAGGCTGAGGGCAGACAAGGATGACTCAATTCCCTGTGGACCAGGTCTGCTTCCCAAGTAGGCAACATCCTGTATGATGTGGGTGGCTGCTGGAAACTCCCTCTCTTATCCGAGCCCGTCCTTGTCCCACTCCAACCTACCTTGTGAGTGTCTGAAACACAATCCCATTGTGATTTCATTCTTTCTGGTTAAGACATTGTCCCTTCTGTACAACCCACTCTGGGTGTTGATAAAAGTGGTCAAAATTTGGCAAGCCAAGTTCCAGGCACCTGCAGGAGCAAAGGAGTTAGTAGCAAGTTGTTCAGGATGGAGAAGCCCTGTCCCAGATGTCCATCAAGAGGATGCCATAGCCCAGTGGTTCTCAAACGTCAGCATGCCTCACAATCACCTGGAGGGCTTGGTAGAACACAGACTTGGTTAGATGTGGAATTTCAGGCTCAAGGGCACATATGTGAGGCTAGTCCTCCTGCCACCTGATGTTGCTGCTGAGAATTTGATATCACTGATTCTGCCCCTTCAAAAGTAATCTGCCTTCCTCTGTGGTAGCTGTTAGGTTTTCCTTCTAGCTGACTTATTCTTCTGAAGCAGTGCTATATTGTGTCCAGGTTTCATTTTGTTTGTCTGTGATTCCCGTTGGTAGAATTTTTTGTTCTAAGGGTTCAAGTCTTTCTTCAGTTTTGGTAATTTCTCAGGCAACAAATCTTCCAATGTCACCTTTCTAGCACTTTATTTCATCCTTTTAAACTCCTATGAGAGGTATGTTTTATCTTCTTACTCTGTCCTCTCTCTCTTTCCTTTTATCTTTTCTACCTCTCTGTCTCTTCATATTTAACCACACAGTTTACTGATGTACTCTTCGGTTATCTTCAGAATGCTGCACTTGTTGAAAGAACAAATTAACTGCTTGTTCTTGCTACATAATCACTGTTCTTGTTCAATAATCAATGGAATTTATTCATCCTTTTATCTCCTATAAACTATTAAATATATTCATTTAAGTGCCTCCCCAAATATATACACTGCTGATGGTGTACTGCTATTTTTTGAGATTGTTTTTTCTGTTTCTGGTCTATAGAGATGCCCATATATTATTTTAGAATGCTGTTATATATTTAGTAATATATTTGTTATTTCTATGTGCTTTTGAAATGACAGCACTTACCCCACGCTCAATCCATCGTCTTGGGAGCATCACCATATGCTCTCAATCTTTCTTAATTCCCAGCAGCTGACTCCAGGAACCCAACCTCAAAGTATCTCCAAAAGCCCAGGGGTCACTTTGCAAAATGCATGTGAGTCTCCTTTAGAGAAATCCACAGTTACCATCTCTGTTATCTCTCTGTTTTGAGGAAGCATAGTGTGCACATGGGTTCTCTAGATGTTTCCTTAGTCCCTGAGTTCAATTTAATATATAAAAAAGAAGAGGAGGGGGACGTAAAGCCATTTATTCAGGCTACTATTTATCGATAAAGAACAGTATATATTCCCACTTCTCGACCCCACTGTAGAATATTTATCCCAGGAAAATAAAATCCATAGCTTACCAACTGGGCTGTGTGTCCCGTGGGGCAGGCTCAGATTAATTTGCATATAAGGGTTGTGTCCCTTGTGCCTAACATATAGAGCCATGTATGAGCTCAATGAGCAACCTTAAGAAGTAAGAAAGATTTGTTTTATTAAAGCTATCTTTTGGTTGGGGAAACTGAGGGTCAGAGTCATAGCCAGGTACTCCCAGAACTAGGACCAGGACCCAGAATTTCTGATCCTTGATCCAATTAGACACCTCCCAGGAGAACTCAAAGGCATGAGCTGCATCTTATTTATCTATGTGCTCATGTGAACACATAGAAGGTATTCAATAAGGTGTTTGTCCCACCATTGTAATTAAATGAAATACTATGATTAATTATCCATTTGTTTCTTGATGCTTTTGCATTCATGAAACATTCTGGAATCTAACGACAGTATTAGGACACTCTCCCCAGAAAAAAATGCACATCTGCACACACACACACACACACACACACACGACACACAAAATTTTGCATTAATTTCAAAGGGTCCTAAACTGGGTTAACTCCTAAAACCGGGTTAAACTTTAAAGTGCCCTTTCAAAATCTTGAAATTTTGGGGCTTAGAAGAGACCTTAAAGATTATTGATTTCAATTTCTTTATTTCACAAATACAGAAACTGAAGCTTAGAGACAGGGAGTTTCTGGCAGAGTGATCTCAGAGTCCATGCAGAGAAGGCCTGGGCTATCTGCTGTTTGGAAGTCCTCCTCAGAGTCAGCTGGGGAAAGATCCTCCACCTCCCTCGGATATGGACCTTGCTCAGAACTGTTGTCCCTACTCTCACCTTCCTGAGTTTCCTGTTTGCAGGAGTGACCTATCCAAAGCTTCAGAGCTAGGAGAAGTCTCGAGACTAGAACCCAGGTCTCCTTACTCCTAGCTCATTGCCCTTTCTGTGACTAATTTTGTCTCCCAAAGTACCTCATCCTCTTCTTCCACACTCTCAGCCAGCTTTTCTCATCTCATCCTTCCTTCCAGGTTCTAGATTTATTGGCTGCTTTCTTACATTACATGTCCCTTTTTTTTAATTAAAAAGGAATCAAAATTTCAGTTCATAAAATGACAAACAGATTAAGATACTTGAAACCACATTTACCTGCATGTTTCCAGTATAATGCTTCCTAAACCAAACTCTTTAAAACTAAATAAATAAATCATGACATATCATTTATTCAACCCTGAGAAAACAACAAAATAAAGAAGATATCTGATAGGACTAGATAAGAAGTGTCATTTAAAATCATGTTCTGAAAAATGTCAGTAGAGGCTTGGGTACATCTCTAATGTGCTAAAATAAATTAAAATGCAAATTAATGTTATTTACAGAGGATATGGGCACAGAGCAAAATTAAATTTGCTATTGATATCACACTATGATTAAACCAAAAGAATTGATGCTTCCTGAAAATGCCTCAGAACCTTAATTATATAATTACTAGTGAAGCATCTTCTCCCATAGAATTGAAAAACTATCAGAAAAACAACAGCCAAAAAAAAATTTCTTTTAGGGATTAACTCCTGCAAGGTCCCCAAAAACACATACAGGACAAAATATTTCTGAGTGTTTGGCCAGTGATGGAACTCAGGTCTGAGGACAGGACAATGACCTATCCAAGTTATATAGCAGTAAGTTATACAGGCTAGATTTCCAGATGAGGCCATGGTATCTGTGAATTGGTTTTTCTGTAAATAATAATAAAAAATAATAAAGATGGGTTTTGCTTTCAGCAACGACTGACTAGGTTTTGTTAGAACAACCATCCTGCCCAAGACCATAAAAAAACCCAAAAAAAATTTTTAAAAAAGCCTATTTGAAGGCATCAGAAAGTTACCAAGGCAAAGAGAATTTATAGGGCAAGATCCAGCAAAGCAGGGGAAGCAAGGCCAGAAAGTGGAGCTCCGTTCCTGCTCAGTTTGCTTTTTGATTCCAAAAGCAAAAGCTGAGCTTCTGAGAAGCTAAATAGAGTTTTGGGGATTCTCACGGGACTAGAGGGAAATAAAATAAGGTTCATGGTTCTCCAAAGAGGAGAGGCTTGGAAAATGTGTAAGTCTTTTAGTTGGAAAATATGGAGGGCTGCCCCAGAGGAGTAATAGTAAATGGGAAACTGACTGTCTCTCCCAAGAACTGAGGCTTCTGATAATTTGAATCCCTGATCTAACTGAGGTGATGCACCCTTAGCTTAGTTTTGGAAAGGTTCAACAGAGAGAAAAAAAAAAACCACACAAATATGACAAACAGTAAACAAATAGCAAAATGTTAGGCTTAAACCATATCAATAATTATATTAAATAAAAATGGACCAAACACTCTAATTAAAAGGCAGATATTGTCAAACTGAATAAAAAAGAAGATTTCACCAGGTGTGCTGGCTCATGCCTGTCATCCCAGCAATTTGGGAGGCCAAGGTGGGAGGATCGCTTGAGGCCAGGAGTTTGAGACCAGCATGAGCAACATAGTGAGACCCTGTCTCTACAAAAAAATAGGAAAAATTAGCCAGGTGTGATGCAGGTACCTGTAGTTCCAACTACTCATGAGGCTGAGGCAGGAGGATATCTGGAGCCCAGGAGTTCAAGGCTGTAGTGAGCTATAAATTCTGCCACTGCACTCCAGTCTGGGCAACAGAGCAAGACCCTGTCTCACAATAACAACAACAACAAAAAGCAAGATTCAAGTGCATGCTGTCTATAAGAGATGTATTTTAAATACAAAGACATAGAAAAGTTGAAAGGTTAGAAAAAGATGCTTTATGAAAAAACTATGCATAAGGGAACAGGTGTGGTTTATTAATATCAAAGTGGTATCAAAATAAAGAGTATTATTAGAGATAAAGGGGTATGCTCCTAAATACTGAACATGTCAATTCATCAAGCAGACATAACAATCCTAAATGAATATGCTCAAAAGTGCACAGGTTCATGAAGCAAAAACTGACCAAACTAAAAGAAAAAAAAAAAAGAGAGAAATGACAATTAATTGGAGATTTTAACTCTCCTTTCTCAGTAGTTAATAGAAGAATTATCCACTACTATCAACCCTATCAACGAATTTGAACTAATTGACACTTATGTATCTGAAACCCAACTGACAACAGCAGAATACACATTCTTTTCAAATGTACAAAGAATATTCACCAAGATACACCATATGTTTGTCCATACATAAGCCTCAATACATATTAAAAGATTAAAATCTTACGAAGTACGTTCTTGGCCAGGTTGAAATTGAAATTGATAACAATAAATCTTTTAGAAAATCCCTCAAGTACTTGACAATAAGAAATACACTTCTAAACAATCTATGCATCAATAATAAAATTAGAAAATATTTTTAACTGAATAATAAAAAAGTCAGAATATGTGGGATGCAGCTAAAAAGTACTTAAAAGGAAATTTACAGCTTTACTTACATGAGAAAAAAAGGACAAACTTTTAAAATCAATGATCTAAATTTCTACCTTAAAAAGTTAGAAAAAGAAAAGCAAATTAAACCGAATGTACAAGGAAAGAAGTAAAGATAAGATCAGAAGTCAATGAAACAGAAAACAAAAAATAGAAAAGTTAGTAAGGCCAAAAATAATAAAGAAAATACAGAGAAAAGTTGCTAACATTAGGAACAAAAAAGAGGGAATAAGTACATATTCTACAGACATTAAAAGGAGAATCAGGCAATATTATAAAAACCTTTAGACGAATAACTTCAGCAACTAGACGAATTCTTTTTAAAATGCAACTGACCAAAATAACACGAGAAGAAGTGGATGTCTGAAACACTGCTATTATCTATTAAAGAAATTGACTTCATAATAAAAGATGTTCCCACAAAGAACAGATGGTTTCACTGGTAAATTCTACCAAACATTTAAGGAAAGAACAACAGCAATTTTACACAGCCTATTCATTTATTTTTAAAATCTTTTTCTTTTCTTTCTTTCTTTCTGTCTTTCTTTTTCTTTATCTCTCTCTCTCTCTCTCTCTTTCTTTTTTTCATGCATATTTTACGTATATAGCATAGCCTCTTCACTTTAGGAGCCTAGTTCTTGTCCTGAGAAGGGGTTGGTGATGTCTAGTAGAGTGGTCTATTGTCCGGGTAAATGGATTTGGGGAAATACCTGAAACAAACAATAAAATTACTTATAATTTTATTTTTCTGAGGAAGAATCTGTTGGACTGATAAAATCATGTCAATGCAGACAGTGAGCTGTGGTTGCAGGAGGTCTCAGTGGTCCCTGTAAGGCCCTAACAGGTTGGACTCATCCCGATGTGGGTGCCTTGGGGGGAAGTAGGGAGAGCGTTTAGGAAGGGGCATGGAGGGGGGGCTTCTAGGGATCTAGAAATGTTCTCTTTCTTAACCTGGGCAGTGGCTACACATGTGTGTTCACTTTGTGATAATTCATCAAGCTCTCACTTAGGATTTGTGGGGTTCTATTTATGTGTATTATACTCCAAGAAAAATTTCATTGAAGTGTAGTAAACATAAATAAATAAACCAGGTAAAATAATAATAATTATTGTGATTTCTAGAGTATTCACAGTCATTATAGCTTTTTGGCCTGATTGATGGGATAAAAGAAGACAGGTTGGATTATTGAAAATATGAGGATGGGCTATCACAGGCCATTTAGCTGATAATTACACCGTAGTAAAAGGCTCATGATTACTAACTACTAAATGAAGACAGTCAAATAAAAATTAGCCCCTAGTCTACGACTATAAGTATATATCTATATATCTATATCTATATCTATCTGTATATATACACACCCACACTAATAATTGAGTCTGAAGAAAAAACACAGGAAGTGAATAAAGCTATTATGTTTTCTACTGAAGTTAGTAAAAGTAGTTTTCATCAGTAAAAATAGTCTTACTTACCATAAAGGGAGGTAGTGTTTTTTCTCCTAAATTCAGTTTCTTTCTTTATTTCTTGCTCCTTATTTTCTTAGTTTTGTATTG
The DNA here is from genome assembly GCA_028533085.1 of Varecia variegata. Taxonomy (NCBI): domain Eukaryota; kingdom Metazoa; phylum Chordata; class Mammalia; order Primates; family Lemuridae; genus Varecia; species Varecia variegata. The sequence goes on along the minus strand of CM052438.1, from coordinate 34,597,754 downwards.
ACGTCTAACAAACGTAAGAGTAATAACACGCACAACTCTTAAGTACACAGTTCCTCAAATTTTTACAAAGGGACTACGTCTGTGTAACAGGCTTTCAGACCAAGGTGCAGATTATGACCTGCATCTCAAAGGCTTCCCTGTCCCCTTCCCATCCCCCAAACCCCTGTGCCCCAAACGTAACCACTCACTGGACGTCTGTCACCACAGTTAAGTCTGACTGGGTTTTGAACTTCAAACATACAGCATGTACTCTGTATGAACTTCAAACATACAGCATGTACTCGTGCCTGCTTCTTTCACGGGACACTGTGTCTGCGAGCGTGCTCTTGCTTTTAGTGGCACTATAAAACCAGGTCATTGTGCTCCCATCACACAAGGCTCAGAGGTGCCATGGAAGAGCAGGGACTTCGCAAACAGACTTGTAACAGAGTAGACACCCTTCCTCCCATGGATCTGGAAGGGAAACATCGAGAGTGGGGAATCTGTAACAGAGGGAATGGCCTGGGGGAAAACATGGCAAAAATATTTTCTGTCTCTTTAAAACATCCTCCACTTCTTTTTGAGAACTAAAGCCTGCACCGGGGCCTCAGGCCAGTGGTTGGTAGGGGCAGGGTAAGTCTTTTGTTTATTTGTGCAACAGGAGATGGCCCAGCCTGACCAGGTAAAGGAAGGTTCCTGGGCTGAGGTCAGGAGATTTTCCTTAGTGAGATGGGATGATCAGAATTATCAACTGTAGCTGAACAGTCATTTCCTGAAGCTGAGAACACATTCTTTAAAATCTCTGTATTTCTGCGAATGTTCAGGAACTTCGGATTTTGAGACAAGAAGTTCTACCATTTTTCCTCCTTTGCTGGCAAAGTAATAAAACGTCGCTTTCCTTCCTCCTCAAACCATTTGTCCTCATTCTTCTGATTCAGCCTCGTGAACAAGTGGCCGAGTTTTCAGTAACAGACTGAGCAGGATTTGAGTTCTAGCTCTACTACTCTGGCCTTGGGATAGATTTTGAACCTCTCTGTGCAAATTACTACATCTTTAGAATGAGAAAATAATAGTTATTAATACATGGCAGGATAATTGGAAGAATTATAGATAAAAATATCAATAATAATAAAGCTAATCTTTATTGAACACTGTGTGTGTGTCAGGCAGTTGAGGTGTGGCTTTCATTATCAGCACTGCCATGTGTGTGAATCCCAGGCTTTGCCCCTCTCTTCCAAATCCCAACCTCCAGAGAGATAATTCAATTATCTCAGCATGGGTCAGGCATACACCTCTGGAAAAATCAGACTATACAGTAGGGGCGAGGAGCATGGGCATTTATGACCAGGGCACAGGGGCCCGAGCCTGTGGACTGAGCATCCTCTTAGAGAAGAGGGGGTCGCCCCAGGCAGGTACCCCAGGAGCACCTGCTGCACCCTCAGCAGCCTGGCCAGAGAAACATGCAACTGGACGGACACAGTCTAGCAAAGAAAAACTAGAATCCAAAGTCCCTGCATGTGTGCAGTTTTGTCATCTGGCTCATACAGAAAACTAGTCCCTGTCACCATGAGGCTTAAGGTACGACAAAAGAGATAACATTGATCTAATAACACACTGAGAAGGTCAACTAGCCACCAAGTCAAGGGGGGGCAACCAAAGATAAGAGGGTCTGTCCTTGGTCAGTTTGGTTGGAACCACCCTTGCTTTGTCTTAATCATGTCTCCAAGCTCATGCAATCCTAAAACAAAAAACCCCCTTTCCAAAAATCAAAAGAGCACACACAGTGACCCCTTGAGATAGGTTCTGTATTATTATTCTCATCTTCCAAATGGAAAAGTTCACAGCAAGGGGCAAAGGGACCTGACCCGTCCACCTATAGACCTGGGATGTCTTACATTGTATGATTCCTGCCTGCATAGTTTTATTAATCTAAAAGATTTTTTTGAACCAGCTTTGATTTCAGCTGGTCTAATTGGGCACCCACCTGGGTAGGAAGCAGGGAGGTGTGGCCACGGACAAAGGGGCTCCTGCTCTTACACCCCCAGGTGGCCTTTCCTGCACTGCTCCCCCTGCCTTCCCATTTGGTTGAGATTTTCTCTATCAGTGTTGAGAGGAGAACAAATATCATAAGGCAGAACTGCTACTCGGCTTGCAAAAGATGAGAGAAGAGGGCAAAAATACATACTTAAAGAGGCTCATTTCTGAAAAGGCTGAGTGATTATTTCCTCTCAGAATTAAAATTATGTAAATTCATTCACTGCAGGGAGGGGGAAAGATGCCCTTTGGAAAATGAAGCTAAGCTAAGTTTAGCTCAATTTACATTTCTAGTACATTAACAGCTTCAGTCTGCAATGTGGAGGGCCATGGGGAGGGTGACCCAATTACACGTCTTAAAGGGGGCAGGACAGAGCCCTGCTTGCGAGTGCTTACGTTAGGCATGACAGGTATGCTTTGGGGTCACATGGCACTCAGGCAAGTGACATTCCCTCCTGCCCCCATCCCTGCTCCATCTCCCCATTCTCCTCCTTAGCCCCTCTCCATGGGCAGCTGACCCTTGACTTGACTCCTATAAGGAGTCACAAGAGGAAGCCTGATTCAGTGACAGAGCGAGGGTAGAATCCTCACTGTTTTGGGCTGTCATAGCCTGTTTCTGTGAAATGGGAACTAGTCATAGTTCCTGTGCACGGACAGCACCTGGCACGAGTGGACTCTCGGGGAGGGCAGTCATTATTGGTCACACGGCTCAGCCCCGCTCATCATCCCTCTTATTCATTCCTCCACCCATCCATCCACTCACTCGTTCCTTCACTCATTCAACAGACATCCATCCATACAAGGTGCTGCCGGAGCAGAGAAGGAACCTTAAAGACAAATAGGAGGAGCACAGCGTCTTCCGCAGGTAGCTCACCCCTCGGGAAGGCTGAGTGGACTCCTAACTCCGGCAGAAGCAGTGGGTGGGGAAAGCACTGACCCGGTGTGCCCAGCGAGCACTGGGAAGGTGCTCTTTGTTTTTGTTGTGGGGAGGGGACAGGAAAAGTCTTCGTGGAGAAGGGGATGTTCAGGCCTAGAAGAGCAGGATGGCATCAGGCAAAGCTGGGGACGTGGAGGAGATTCAGGGTGCGGGTGGCGGGCGGTGGGAGGGTGAGAGCAGGCTTGGACAGGAGCTCAGGCTGGGTGCAGAGCTGGAGCCCTTACGCTGCCGTGAAAACGACACGGCAGCAAACCAAGGCACGCCTCTTTCAGATATTAGGGCCAACGTCAAGTGAGAGCGTTCTCATCCAGGCAACAGAAAACAGAAGAGCAAAGTCACAGTTAAGTGGGGAGGGGGAGATGACTTCATCAAAGCTTAACTCCTTTGATTAACTTAGCAGTACAGGACTTAGGGCATGACTTTGGCCGGGAGATTGTCATCAACGCAAAGTTGTGTGATTACAGGTAGACCCTGAGGTTCTGGAAGTCTATGGGTTCCCGAAAAGTCCTTCTAATTTCCAAGTTGTATAAGTCAAATGAAATGCAAAATTTACTTGGTCACCTTGCTGTTTATAAATAGATAAATAAAACCTGTAGTGAATTATTGTATACAGCAAAAACTCAGCTCTTTATTTCTCTGATTTTTAAGTTTGGGTTTTCATGTAGAATAATAAACCCTCAGGGTGGAAAGGGACTCAGCGCTCTGTGTTGTCCTGAGGACTGTGGATGCAGAGGGGAAAACACACCCTTTGTGGGTTCATGAGGATTGAAATGAAACAAACAAAATACCCCTACCTTTTTGGGGAAAAAAAAAATCACTTCTGCTCTTTTAATAGTGAACTTTGTCAAAGTGGTTTAAAAGTATAGATAATATCTAAAATCAATTATTATGGGAAACTTATTTTTCCTCCTTAAAAATATCTGTTTCTTTCTTGGTTTTAATCTTTAGCATAACTTTGCCCCCTTGGCATAATAACCGCAAGTAGTGTGGCATCACACAGACATAAGAAGCAGGGAAACCCGATCTCCAGCTCTACTATTTAACCTCTCTGGTCTTTGTTTTCCCGTCTATAAAGTGGAGAAAATAATCTCCACGTAGTTGGTTCTGCTGTTAGTGTAACTGGTTACTGAATAAGCACGATGGTGCATTGGGATCAAATGCAATTTAGTGTTTATTCTCGCACCCCTTTCAACTCTATTCCCGGGGTGGGGATGGGGATGGGGAGCGTGGGGAGGGGGTGGTCTCCCTGTGCCTGTGAGTGACCAGTCCGCAGCCTGTTCTGCTCACACTTGGGCAGGTGACAGTGTTAAGGCTACAAACACAGTCACAATTCAGCAATTTAAAAATTCAGTTCTTTTTATTGATCCAAACTCTGAACTTGACTTACCTTTAAAGCTTCCCCTGTCCAAGCTCAGGCCTGCTTCAGTGATCAGGGCAGTGGGGAAGGGGAGGTTGGCCTTTCTGCTCTCTGCTGTCTCCTGTGCCCTCTCTCCTGATCAGAGCTGCGGTTTCAGATCAGCTGTGCTTGGATGAGACCAGGTGAGGGGAGGTGGAGGTGGAGGACGATTCTTGCTTACTGGGTGACTGCTCTCTGGCCTGGCCAGTGGGTAAGGCTGCAGGGAAGACATTCCAAGGTCTACGAGAGTCTCCCAAAGCAGCCCTCACTAGGCTTGAGGCTGATGCACCCTCATTCTCTTTACCAACCTTCTCTCAACCTTTCATAACTTCAAACCAGGTAAGGGAGTCAACAGACAAAACAGGTTCTTCTTTACTGCCATTGTAAATCCTGCATGTGGGAGGTATCACCACATTCACCATCCTCAAAACCAGCATATTGATGCTTTAGTAAAAACTAAGTCAGTAAGAGTCTCCTTTTAACATCCTGCCACATAAAAATTAGAAATAATAAATCTCAAATGCTTGGCTTATAGTAGGTGCCCAATAAATTACTGACATAGTATTATCCTTATTAATAATTTTTTTCTTCCACTTGGCAGATGAGAGGGGATTTTCCCAGTCCCAGCAAGTGCCTGTTTAAATGCATCAGAATTCTTTTCTAAAAATGTTCTGTAGTCAACACATTTAGATTTCCCCAAGCCAAATTCTTGTTAATTATTCAACATTTTTAAATATGCCACAACTGAAACCACATGCTTTAACTAAAAACTCTATTCAAACACATCCTGGGATTGGCACATCCAGTGGTTGTTGGTGATATGCCAGAATCAAATTTAAAACAAGAGATTCCACTTTGGGTTTGAGGCTTCTTTAAAAAAAAAAAAAAAGTCACTTTCTCAAGAATGAATGCATTTATTCTACAGGTCCATGTGAAAGTTAAAATACAAATTTTAAAAATGGTTCGGAAATCTCACTGAAAATCTGTTTCCATCGGTTCTTTGGGAAATAGGGTGGCATGCTAATTCTGTTTCTACCACCTCTGAGTTTGGCAAAGAAAGATTTGGACTCTTTCCCAGACAACCAACTGAATCAAAAAGCATGAACCTTCCAGGAAACCTGAGACTACTAATTACCCAGACTCTGTGTTTACACATGCACCATATACAGGGGGTATGTTTGCACCCTGCCCCTCCGTGACTTTGCAGGTGCTGAGGTTCCCCTGCTGAGAGAGCTGAATGTTTTGTTTTTCTTCTGACGTCATAGAATGGAAACTGCTCTCAATCCACTGTAATTTTGCTGACTCCCATGGAAAACAGCATGTTTTCCAAAGCTGGAGGTAGCTTTGGTACTTCAGGGTACTTCAGAGGGAACTGAGGAGCAAATACTTTCTTCTCATCTGAGCAAGGCCCTTTTGCATATCCACTGAGGGCTTGGGTAATTCCTTTAAATCCTTTGGCCCTGAAACCCACCTTCCCTATTAGTTCAATTCCATCCCCCATCCCTCTTGCTGCACCCTCATTCCCCAGTGCTACTCACTGCTCCTTGTCGTGACAGCTGTCAGCCTTCTTGGCCTCTGCTGTTGTTCTCAGTGCTCTGTGGAGTGTCACCACCTCTGCCACCAATACCAGAGACAGCTTACTGGACTCCTGCTGAAGCCTCACTTTCCCCCACTGCAGGGGTCAGGCAGAGGCTGGGTGACCCCTAAAAAGGATGTTGCATATAGAGGATGTTACTAATGTATCACAGAGAATTTGTGCATTGAGAGATGAAAACCTGCTCAATGAAGCTCATTCTCCCAAGGCACCTGCTTAGACAAAGCATTCAGACTGCTGCCTTGCTCACAGTACTATTCATTCTCTGCTTCACCAAATCTGGGAGCTCTGAACAATCAAGAGGGCATCACCTGGCACTGGTCATTTGCTTTCCCTCTGGCTATATGTACCCATCGCTACTGTTCTCAAGGGGACCTACTAGCTTGACTAGGTGTCCCCAAATCCTTCCACCAGAACCCACTCAGAAATATACCTGCATGGAAGAATGTTCCTTATAATGTTGAATGAGGAAAAATAGGGAAGGTACAGAAAAATATATGTGTAGTGATCCCACTCCAGTATATTCTGAATAATGCATGCCAGATTATAAATAGTGCCTACCCTACAGGAGTGGTGTTATGAGCTGTAGGGGAGGGAGTGTTTAGCTCTTACTTTGTGCAGGTCTATTATTTAAGTTTAAATAAATTTTAGTGGTTAACCTAGAGTTTGCACCATACATTTATAATTAGTCTAAGTCCCACTTCAAATAACACCATACAACTTCCTGGGTAGTATAGATACCTTATTACAAAGTATTTCCAATTCTATCCTGCATCCCTTGTAACATTGATATTACTCATTTCATTTATCCATGTGTTATAATCATCCGATACATTTTTGCTATTATTAATTTAAACAAGTAGTTGCTTCTTAATAAATTAAGAATGAGAAAAATAAAATATTTCATTTTACCTTTATTTTTTTCTTCTCTAATGCTCTTCCTTTCTTTATGTAGATTGGAGTTTCTGATCTATACCATTTTCCTTCTCTCTAAAGGATTTGTTTTAACATTTCTTGCAGGGGAGTTCTGCTGGTGATGAATTACCTCAATATCTGTTTGTCTGAGAAAAGCTCTATTTCTTTTTCTTTTGAAGGATAATTTTGCTGGATATTGAATTCTAGGTGGCTGGGTTTGTTTGTTCGCTTGTTTTTGTGACACTTAGATATCTCACTGCATGCTTTCCTTGTTTGTATAGTTTCTGATGAGAAGTTTGCTGTAATTTTTATCCTTAATCCTTTATAGGTAAGGTGTGCTTTTTCTCTCCTGGCTTGTTTCAAGAATTTCTCTTTGCTTTTGGTTTTCTGCAGTTTGAATGCAATAGATTAGGTGGAGATTTCTCAAAATTATTCTGCCTGGTGTTCTCTGAGCTTCCTGGACTTGTGGTTTGGTGTCTGTCAATTATTTCTTCTGTTCCATTATCTCTTTCTTCTCTTTCTGGTATTCCAATTACGTGTATGTTATATCTTTTGAAATTTTCCCAAAATTCGTGGATGTTCTGTTCGGGGTTCTTTTTCCATTTTTTTTCTCTTTGCATTTAAGCATGAGATGTTTTTATTGACCTATCTTCACGTTTACTGATTCTTTCCTTGTCCATGTTCAGTCTACTGATGAATCCATCAAAGGAATTTTTCATCTCTGTTACATTCTTTCTTAGCGTTCTCATCTCTCACCTTACATTAGCGATCTGTTCTTGCATGTTGTCTACTTTTTCCATTAGAGCCATTAACATACTAATCACAGTTATTTTATTTTGCTGGTCTGATAATTCCAACATCTGTGTCATATCTGACTCTGGTTCTGATGTTTGTCTTACCAAACTGTGTTTTTTCTTGACTTTTGGCATGCTTTATAATTTTTTGTTAAAAGCTGAACATGATATATTGAGTAATAGAAACTGAGATAAATAGACCTTTGGTGTGATGATGTTTTATGTTAATCTGGTTAGGAATTAGCCTGTGTTGCTATAGCTGTACGTGCCAGAAGCCTCAAACTCCTCTAGTGTCCTTATGTTTGTCTTCCATATGATCTGCAGGCTTCCCTAAGGACTCCTCCTAAAATAGCCTGTGCCTTGAAGCTCTTTCAGCTATAACCCCCTGCTGTTATACTGAAGTCCCGTTGATGTGGTGATAATGTGTGGTAGAGGGGAAGCATTCTATAATCTTATTAAGTCTCAGTCTTTGAGTGGGCATGTGTCCCTCGGCCGTGACATTCACAAGTGTTTCTTAGCTCCCTGCTCCTCTCACCACCTTGGGAGAAATAGAAAGGCTACAGGGGGCTGGAGTCTGGCAAATGCTCTTCTCCCAGGTGGAATAAGTGTCTGGTAAAGTCTTTTCTCCTACTGGCTAGGCCTTTGTTATGGAGAATGTTCTGGGAATAAAATGATTATTTTCCCCTCACTGCCAAAGCCACAGGGGATGATTTTGGGATCTTTATCATGGATGCCAGTGAGGGTTTATGGGAGTAAAACCCATGAAAATGTGCCTTCCCCAGACTGTGGCCCCCAGAAGTTTATCACTCTCGAGCTGGTCCACACTGAGCCTCCAGAAATTTGTCAAAATTACCTTTTAAGGGTCCCCTTCAGTTTATGACCCCAGGGGCTTCTGCTCCAGGTAAGCATATTTTGGCTGTGACTCTCTGGGTTCACCTGTCTCCCCAGACTTCAGAGTGGCTGTTTGCTCTGTGTCCTCAACTTTTGGGTTAAGTCCAATAAAAGTCACTGATTTTCAGTTTGTGTAGCTTTTTCCTTGTAAGGGTGAGAGTGATGACTTCCAAGCTCTTAAACGTTGAAGCCAAAACTGGAAATATATTATTTAATTTTTAACAAAGAGTTTTATTATTTTAATTAGAAGAAAAACTTTAAAAAAATAAGATATCCCTCACAGGAATCTATCTTTGGCCCTTAGGTGAATGACTAACATCGTCTTATTTGGCTAGGAGTTACACCTGTAAACCTAACAGGAATGACTAACAGAATCAATCTTTTCCGTAAGAAGGCACAATTGCTAAGCCCTGGAGCAGTCCTCCTCTTGCCTTAAATAACAGCCTTCTGCATTCAGTTGGCAGTGAGCTTCCTGGACCCAGGACAATCCAGATGCGAGGGATTCTAGAAATTCAAGTACTGCCCCAATCTGCACCTGTTTACTCTGGAGACCCCAATCCCTATAATGGAGGGCACGGTTCTTCCTAATTCAAGGATAACTAGGGCTTCATTTCTAGAGACTCACAGATGAGGGAACTCAGGGGCAAATACACACTGAGATAGTGTGTAATTGATAGTGGACATCTTCCTGAAAGCAATCTCTTCTACATGAGTAGAAGAGCCATGTGAGCACAGAGGGCCATAAAGAAGGGACGATTCATTCATGCTGGGAGAGAAAGCTATGGAAATGTGCAAAGCCTTTCCCAAGCCTTACCCTGCTGCCAGCTCCGAGAACTTCACTCCTCTCTCTCCCTGAGATAGACCTGACCAAGGCCAGCAGAAGAGTAATGGCTTCACTGTGGTGCACTGAGAAAAGTAGTTCAGCAGCACAGAAATCGTACGGGCTGTGAGACTTGGGCAAACTCATTCATGCTTTTGGTTTGGGTATAAAATGGGAACAGAACCTCCTACTTGGCCTTTTCTGACACTAGTCTGGCAGGGGTATCGGGGCACCTGTGTGGAGCTGGTTGAGTGTGGAAATCCAGGCTCCCACCTGGCCTTTGCTGATGGGGTTGAGGCTGCAGTTTATGATGTCTGGCTGCAGGAGAGTAGTTGCTGCCTAAAGGTTTTCTGTTTTGCTAGACTGCTCCTGTGTGGACAGAGAGAGCAGGTTTTCCTTGTGCCTTTTCATGTCTACGCCCAATGGTGTTTCTAAGTTGTCGGCTTTATCAGCTCAACTCTGGGATATATGGGACAAAACAAAGAAAACAAGAAAAGAAAATAATAAAAAACAAAAATGGGAACTCATTATGGTGTCATTTTTTGGGGTGCTAAGTCCCTCTCTAGCCTGCCATTTTCTCTTCATCTTTCAGAGTCGTCTTCCTATTTTTTTTTAATATGTATCATGTCTAGGATCTTTGTACTCAGTGGGAGGAATAGAGAGATGTGAATATACTCAATTTTCCTGGAAGTAAAACCTTGCCACCTTATTTTAGAACCTGATTTCAATGGAAAGCCCTTCCATGCAAATCAATATAGCTCATATTATCATTTTAATGGCTGTATAATACTCCATCACACTGATCAACATTGCTTTGACTAAATCAATTATCTGTGGTTAGACCTACAGGGTTTCCCCTCTCCCAATAGTTTCTTCTACTACGAATAACACTGAAGTGAATATCCAAGTAGCTAAACATTTGTCATATTCTTAATTATTTCCTTAGGCTAAATTGCTGGACACAACATTGCTAACTTAAAGGGTATGTATATGTTAAGACTTCTAAAAAATGCAGCCAGTTGCTCTCCAGAGATCCAGAAAGATTATAGCAAATCATGCAATGCAAGCAGCCCTCTGTACCTCCAATATCACTGTGTATTATTTTTTTTTTGAGACAGAGTCTCACTTAATTAACAACTCAGTAAGTGAAATACGGTATGTCACTTTTTAAAAATTACCTTTATTTTGTTACTTGTGAGACTCGTCATTTTGCAAGCAATTAATTACATTAGTATTAAATTTCTAAGGGGTAAGAGGAAAGGTGGGAATAGGTAAAATTGGAGACTTGAAAGGTCTCCCAAGTAGATCAGAGATAGGGCAGGTTGTGGTATATCAGTGTAGTGTGGCAGACAGTCGCCAGGACCTGGGGCACAGGCCAGATCAAAGAGGCAGAGGCTAGGGGAAGTGGGAGAGCAGCTTTCCTCTAACATCAGGTTTGTTCTGTCATTCAAGAGCTCATTTATATTTCTCTGGAATTCTTGGGCTTGTTTTCTAAAGAAACATCTGTCATCCATCAGAAATGAATAGTTGTCATCACAGTGGATGGATTGAAAGCATTATTTAATTGTTGTTCCATCAACTGCTGGCCTTATATGTACCCAGGAATGCAAGCACACACAGACACACACACACACACACAGCCCTGGCCTGTTTTATTCCTAGTCTTCTGTTCCATGCCACAATTAGTATCAAACTATAATTAGCTCATGTCACAGTTGGGCTGCAATGACAGTCACCTAGGGTGAGTGCAAGATGACAGGACTTGAGCCTGGGAGAAGGAGAGAGAGGGTTTTCTTCACAGCAGTCCTCAGCTCCCTCTTAGATTTCACCACTGACCATCTTGGAGGTAACAATAACAATAGTGACTTGCATTTGTTTCCAAAGGTTCCTTAACCCAGGTCCTTGAAGTCAGGAACTCTCCAGGTGCCCCACTCCCTAAATCTGAACTAGTGACCACCTCATATTACTGCTTCATTTCACATTTGCTGAACTGAAATACATTGGATTATATTTCATCAAGTTGAGTTGTCTAGACTCTGGAATAAAGGAGACCTCTGTTCTGGTGATGGGGGGCGTCCCAGGATAACTAGTACCCCCCGCCTTTAACATTCCATGGTTTCTTCAGGCTACTTCATCTGGAGCCACCAGATTTCATCAGAACATTTTGTGTCAGATACACTAAGGGCCAATCTCAGACTCTGGAGTATATAAAACATGGGACTTCACATAAAGATGCACTCCCTCCTTGAAGGACTGCTGTAGATTTGGGTCCTACAAACAGAAATTCTCATAACCTCTATTTTGTCCAAGTCCCATCAGTAAAAGGAAAAAGTAAGGTCCATTTATAATTGTGCACACTGAGTTATAGAATTTACTCCTGCCAGGAGAGTACTTGCATTTTGACTACGTATTAATGAAAACAGAGTACGTCACTTACAACTTTGTACATTCAGTGACTGGAATAATTTTACACGGAGTAGCTTCTGGCTCTGTTTCAAACCTTGTTTCCCCTTCACCACTCACATCCCTTCAGTGCCAGGCATGAGAAGATGCGACCTCCAGTCCTGACTCCTTGTGTGGCTCAGCTGAGCTGGCACAGTGGACGGTTGGAGCATGTCTTGAAATCAGCACAACCTGCTGGTCACCTCGGACTGCCAGGTGCGATGGGAGCTCATGTTTCCTGATTCCTGCATCCACAAGGCCAGCCACTCTCTAGCTGTTCCACCTGTGACTGGTGCATCCTCAAGTTGTCCAGCCCTGGGACTGGGTGTATTCATTTTTGGAAGAGAGCTGTGTGATGCCACCACATCCTCCAACCTAGAAGTCACCAAAGAGAGCTTGGCACTTGGGCCTAGTGATCACCGGTCAGCCCACATTTCCAAAGTTGGCACTGGATCCTGTCTGGTGTCTTGAACTGCACTTTAACGGTTAGAATCCAGATACAGGCTGGGCGAGGTGGCTCACGCCTGTAATCCTAGCACTCTGGGAGGCCGAGGCGGGTGGATCGCTCGAGGTCAGGAGTTCGAGACCAGTCTGAGCAAGAGCGAGACCCCGTCTCTACTAAAAATAGAAAGAAATTATCTGGACAACTAAAAATATATAGAGAAAAAATTAGCCAGGCATGGTGGTGCATACCTGTAGTCCCAGCTACTCAGGAGGCTGAGGCAGGAGGATCGCTTGAGCCCAGGAGTTTGAGGTTGCTGTGAGTTAGGCAGACGCCATGGAACCCTAGCCAGGGCAACAGAGCGAGACTCTGTCTCAAAAAAAAAAAAAAAAAAAGAATCGAGATACAGGGGACATGGTTTCTTCATCCCATGACTGCCCCTCTCACCAGGTTTTGATCATTTTGTAGACAAGGACACTTAAGGTTCAGAGGGATCTGCCTCACAGTGGCACAGCCAGTGCATATCAAGGGAGAGAGATGGGGTATAGGCATTTGTCACTGTGGCTCCCTAACTCTCTCAACCCCTGGTCTACCCTTTGGTAATTTTTCACATTATGAGCCCTGCCATTTCAAAAATATCTCACATTCCCAGATTCCTTTTCTAGCTCATTGCAGACATGATTTATCTCCTGCCAATTAGATGTACACATGGCCTGGATTCAGAAATGGACGCTCTAAAGAGGTGTTCTCGTGCTGGGGAAGCAAGTGTGCTGATGGAGGTGTCCACTCTTGTGGGTGCTGCAATGGTAGATGCTCTGGGGTCTGGTCCCAGGGGCTGGTGTCCGGCGATGCTGGTGGTGGTGCTGCTGTAGCAGTTCCCGTGGCGCGGATCCCAGCTACGTAGCTCCAGAGCTCTCCAAACCTCCTTAGATTCTGGGACCTACCTTTAAATAAATCTCTTTCTTGCTTAAAATAGCAAAAGTTGATTTTGTTGTTTGCAAGAAAAGCCTACCCAATGCTAACCGGAGCCCAGAATTTGAGGTTCCCAAACTCAGAGTTCTTTTTCCCTGCCACAGTCAGATATTAGCTTTAAACTCACAGCTGTGAACGCTCCTTCTTTCCTCCAAACAAGTAACTAAAGATAAATATCTGAGGACACCTGCAAAGAGAACTTTGGACCCTGGGACCTAGTCCCAATTGATAGCCTTGGATGGGGTGACACAGAGGAAAATTGAGGGCACTGGACCCCACTAGGCTTGGGAAGCAGAGGGAGAGGCAGAGAGCAAAAAAGACTCAGGAAGGAAAAGAGAAGACAGTTCAGATTTACTGGGCAGTGGCTTTGTGCCAGGCACAGCACTGGGCACTTTATAAACAACAGCAAGTAAGAAACAGGTGTTGAAGAAGAGTACTCACAGCCTTTCTTGTCCCCCCACTTTCTAAAGAGGATTCTTTGCTTGAGCTCCTGTGCTCCTAAGCTCTTTTTGAGGAAACAGCATTAATGAAAAAGTAGAAGAGATGTCTCAGAGTTACACCCAGAAGAAAGAGCTACAGGAAGAGGAGAAAGGGGATCACAGACAGGCGCTCTGCGAGTGGGCAACAGAAATGAGAAATTGCAAAGAGAGATACTAAGATGCCTGGGACTTTGGGGAGTGTGATATTTTAAGAGGGTTTAGGAAGGTTTGCTCATACTGCCTCATGTAAAACCACCACTACCCTTGTCTATTCATCAAGAATTTTAATATGCATTTGTTATTTTGCTGGAAGCATCGCTGTGCTGGGGCCAGCTTCAAGGAAAGAGGAAATGCATCACCAAACTTGACCTCCTTTACGTCCCTGTGAGATGAGCACTAGGATGTCCCTATTTCTCCACTTAAAAATCAGAGGCTCTGAGAAGTTTTTGTGACTCACCCAAAGTCACACAGCTCTCTAAACGGGAAGACCAGGATTGGGATCCAGACTGCAAAGTTCCCAACTCCTTTGCACAGAGGGGAGTAGAAGAGTCGTATGTTGACCTACTTCAAACTCTGCCCATTGGCTCACCCTGGGTGATCTCATGAACTTGGGAATTTCTGAACAGGTACAGGATTCTTAAAATCAGTTAGATTATTTTTAATATCTTGAGAAAATAAAAAGCTAGAAAGTTCCATACAACAACTATATTTCAAAGGCGGAAGGATAGAACCTCCGCAACTACAATCAAGAGCTAACCTGGGGCTGGGCGCGGTGGCTCACGCCTGTAATCCTAGCACTCTGGGAGGCCGAGGCGGGCAGATTGTTTGAGCTCAGGAGTTCGAGACCAGCCTGAGCAAGAGCGAGACCCCGTCTCTACTAAAAACAGAAAGAAATTATATGGACAACTAAAAATATATAGAGAAAAAATTAGCTGGGCATGGTGGCACAGGTCTGTAGTCCCAGCTACTCGGGAGGCTGAGGCAGGAGGATTGCTTGAGCCCAGGAGTTTGAGGTTGCTGTGAGCGAGGCTGACGCCACAGCACTCTAGCCTGGGCAATAGAGTGAGACTCTGTCTCAAAAAAAAAAAGAGCTAACCTGGGTACATTATTCAGAAAACATAAATTAATTAGACTGAAAGGGTAAAACGGCTGTGCAATAACTCATTGGCCTGCCTATAGCACAACTCATTTCTGAAGGCAATTAAGTTAATATGCACTATTTAAAGTTTAAATGCAACTACCCCATGGTTGTTTATTTCCATACAGACCAGAAAATGATAGCTAGATTTTTTGGATAACTTGTTGCAGCTTCTCCATCAGCACTTGCTGCTTCACCTAGCACTTTTATGTTACCGACATGGCTTCTTTCCTTAAACCTCATGATCCAGATTCTGTTAGCCTCAGACTTTTCTTCTGCAAGCCCCTCGCCCCTCTCAGCCTTCACGGAATTGAGGAGAGTCAGGGCCTTGCTCTGGATTAGGCTTTGTCTTAAGAGAATGTTGTGGCTGGTTTGATCCTCTAACCAGACCACTAAAACTTTCTCCATATCAGTAATTAGGCTATTTCACTTCCTATCATCTGTGTGTTTAAAGTGCTGGAGTAGCCCTTTAAATTCTCTTTAAGCACTTTTTCTTTGCATTCATAACTTGGCCAACTGTTTGGCACAAGAGGCCTACCTTTTGGCCTATCTCAGCTTTTGACATACCTTCCTCACTAGGCTTAATCATGTCCAGCTTTTGTTCTAAAGTAAGAGACGTGTGACTCTTCCTTTCACTCGAACACATAGAGGCCATGGTAGGGTTCTTAATTGGCCTAATTTCAACATTGTTGTGTCTCAAGGAATAGGGTGGCCAGAGAAAAGGGAGAAAGACAAGGGAATAGCCTGTTGGTAGAACAATCAGAACACACACAACATTTATCAATTAAGTTCACCGTCTCCTAAGGGTATGGTTCATGATGCCTCAAAAAAATTATAACAGTAACATCAAAGATCACTGAACACAGATCAATGTAACAGATATAATAATAATGAAAAAGCTTGAAATATTACAAGAATTACCAAAATGTGACATGGAGACAAAGTGAGTACATGCTGTTGGAACAATAGCACCAATAGACTTGCTCAACACAAGGTCGCCATAAACCTTCAGTTTGTAAAAAATGCACTATCCAGGAAGTGCATAAAGCAAAGTACAATAAAATGAAGTATACCTGTACAAATCAATCTTAAAAGATTATACTTCATGTAATTATATTTAATATTCTAGTTTATATCAAGTTTATATACCTTTTTCCAGGCATATCTACGTATATTTATTTTATAAAAATGGCCCCAAATTTTGTGTTTGTGAGTGAACCTGTCATGTCTAATATTATATTATGTTTTGTTTCACATTTTTGATGGTAGCAAAGCATTCCGTTTGTGTAGATGTACAATCAGCCCTCCATAACTATGGGTTCCACATACCAGGATTCAACCAACCATGAATTAAAAATATTCAGGAAAAAATCCAATAAAAATAATAATACAACAATAAAAAATAATACAAATAAAATATATAGTATCACAAATATTTACATAACATTTACATTGTGTTAGGTATTATAAGTAACCTAGAGATGACTCAAAGTATATGGGAGGGTGTGCATAGGTGATATGCAAACACTGGGCCATTTTATATAAGGGACTCGAGTATCTTTGAATTTTGGTACTTACAGGGGTCCTGCAACCAACCCCCTGCAGATACCAAAGGATGACTGTACCATAATTTAAATGATCTTATAGTGGTAGGCTATTATATTGTTTATAGTTTTTAACCAATAAAATCACTATTATAAATATTATGATAAACATCTTTATGTATATTAATTTGCTCACTCAGCTGGATACTTCCATAGGATAAATTCAGAATTACTAAGTCTGAAGAGAACATGTAAATACCTTTAAGGAGTTTGGTCTGAATTGCAAAATTGCTGTTCAGGAAGTCTGTAGCACCATATTCTGCAGGCAGTATATGAGACTCTGTTTCTCCATGCATTCCCCAATGCTATGTATTATTTCTTATAATCTTTGCCAATCTGATGAACAAAAAGAAAATTCATGTGATTTTTTGTAAGCCTTTGGTCATCAAATAAGGTTGGACCTGTCAGCTTCTTGTTGAGTGCTTGGCTATCTCAGAGCAGGAAAGTTCTTTCTCATTTTACTCAGACATGGGACTTCGGGATCCCTGAGCACCTGCTATGACAGACAACAGCATGCATTCAGTCTCCCCTCTTGATTATGGGACCCAGCATGTCTGGTGGAGTAAATTCTCCTGCCAGCCTGCTGCAGTGACAGCCCATCACTCCAACAGAGCAGGCAGCTCACCTATTAACAGTGCTGCCCAATCCCAGATCCTTTTTTTTTTTTTTTTTTTTTTGAGACAGAGTCTTGCTCTGTTGCCCAGGCTAGAGTGCGGTGGCGTCATCATAGCTCACTGCAGCCTCAAACTCCTGGGATCAAGTGATCTTCCTGCCTCAGCCTCCCCAGTAGCTGAGACTATAGGTGCACACCATTCCACCCAGCTAATTTTTTTTTCTATTTTTGATAGAGACAGGGTCTCGCTCTTACTCAGGCTGGTCTGGAACTCCTGACCTCAAGCAATCCTCCCGCCTCAGCCTCCCAGAGTGCTAGGATTACAGGCATGAGCCACTGCTCTCGGCCCCCAAATCCTTCCTAAAATGCCAACTTGTCTTTAAATGGATGATGTTCAACCCTGGCTGCATATCTGAATCACCTGGACTAAAATTTTTATTCTTTAATTTAAATTTTATTTCATTTTATGAGTAGTTGTAATATAACATATGACTTATTTACAATTAAAAAAATGCAAAGGGCTCCTCAGTTAACAGTCTCCCTCTTAGCCGTGTCCCCCATCTGCCCAATTCCCATCCCAATAGGCAACAGATGTTACTAATTTCTTATGGATCCTTCCAGAGATATAGACAGATATTAAGAAATGCTCTTTTGGGGGTCCTGTGCCAGAATCTCTGAATCAAAATATCCTGGATGAAGAATCTTGGAATTTAGATTTTATAAAAGGCCCCCAGTGTTGTAGAATCATAGTCAGGGTTTAGAGCAACTGCTATGTCATTTATTCATTCATAGTTATTGAGCATGTGCTCTTATGTGCCAGACACTGTGCTAAGAGCCAGGGACACAGCAGTGAACCAAACAAAGCCACTACTGTCATGGAGCTTAGATTATAGCCTGGGGGAAAAGCAGAAAACCAACTGCAATTATCAGAAAGGGAGAAGTTCTATGATGAAAACTAAAGCAGGGCAATGGAAAGTCTTCCCATTGCTCTCATCACAGTGTGAGCCCCCTTGCTCCCCTTCTAGCCTTTCTTAGCCCTCCACTGGAGAGCAGATGGGAGAGCGAAAGAAAAAAAGCAACATTTTTCAGGCAGTTGGATTATTCCCAGAGCCCAAATTCAGGACAAGTTTGAAGCTGGTGCTTAAAGTTATTCCCATGTGGTGTTCATTTGTCTTCATTAGCACAGATCATTGAATTCCTCATAATGGCTTAGAAATAATGCTAAGAAATGTCAATTTTCTCATTACTCTGAAATCGAAAGTCTGATCCCTTCTTTCTCTCTACAACTCAGTTAAGCCTACACTAAAGCACTGCCAGGGCTCCCGGGTGCCCAGCTGTCATCTGAGAACTGGGTGTGTCTCTTTCAGAGTCAAGGTAACACCTAGTGTCTCCCAAAGGTGACTGGAGGTCTCCTTGCCCCTGACACTTAAAATATTCAGTTCTACAAAATACTAATGATATTGGCATGTGCCAGGTACTGTGTCTTAGGTACCATTATCTTCCCATTTAAAAACAAGGAGGAAACTCAGGCTCAGAGAGGTTAAGTAACGTATCCAGGTCACCCTGCATTCAGACCTAGGTTTGCTGACATCAGTTTGGTATATCCCTTAAACGTTTGCCTCAAAACTTAAATGAGATAATCTATGCATTGTGCTTGACATACTATCTGGTGAATGGTTAAGTTCTCCAGAATGGAAGCTGCGTTGTTGCTGTTGGCCAGACACACGAGGATCTGGCAGCTACAGGCTCACATCCACCACTTTTTGGAACCAAACCAATGAGAAGAAAGGAGGCGGGGACATGAAACCAGGTGATGGGGGCTGGAATGAGCCCGCCTGCTGCAGGCTGGGGGTCCAGAGTGCCCTGCCGGGTGTCCATGGGCCACACCGTGAGAAGTTCCTGCTTCAGCTGCATCATTAGTACCTTGAAAACCTGCCTCACCTTCTCCTCCAGTGGTCGTGAGCCATGGAGGACTTACTCCCATTGGTACTCCAGTGACTACATAGTGCCTGGCACATAGTAAGCACCAAATGTTGAATGAATGAAGAAATGGCCAAATGAGCTGCCTTCCTTTTCCAGATTCCTATTCTCCAAGGTTGGACCCAGCTTCTGTGTCTTCAATCACTATTCAGTTTGCATTTATGGTTGCCGGACACTATCCTGGATGCTTTGGGTATGTTTTCACCCTTAATTCTCACACCAGTCATCAGGATGGGGGTTATTAGCCCACTTTACAGATGAGGAAAGTGAGGCCCACAGTACTCATGGGGCGTCCACACCATTTGGAAGCAGCTGGGGTAGCTCCATCCGCCTGACTCTGGCCCTTCTCCTCTTTCCCCGTCAGCCTCCCTCAGCCCAGCAAACCGAGCACAAGTCCATCCCTCATCTCTGGCCCCTCCTCACTGTTACAGCTGCTGGTTTCTTTAGAGGAGCAGTTTCTTTAGGAGACAGCTGCTGTCCAATTCCCGGTAACAAACAGGTTCCGATCGGGCCGTGCCCCCAGGGCAGCTCACGGCAATATGCTTGTGCACTAACTCTGTTTTGCAGACTTTAATGTGCAGACAAACCACACAGTTTGTGTTGACACACAGAGTCCCATGCACTGGCCTGGAGTGGCATCGCAGGTTCTGTGTCTCCAACATACTCCCAGGTCGGGGGAAGCTGCTTGTGTGTGGACCACACTTGAGTAGTAACAAGGCACGAGTTCTCGTTAGGCTCTCACTCGGGAACAAATTAGTTCTGTTCCTCACTGTTATGAGTTGAATTGTGTCTTCCCAAAAAGAGAGGTTGAAATCTCAACCTCTAGTACCCCAGAATGTGACCTTATTTGGAAACAGAGTCCTTGCAGATGTAGTTAGCTAAATCGAGATAAGGTCATGTAGGAAGAGGTGGGCCCCTAATCCAACATGACTGGTGTCTTTATAAAAAGGCCACTATAAGGAGAACATCACATAAAGACGGAGGTGGACATTGGAGTGATCCATCCACAAGAGAAGGAACATCAAGGACTGCCAGCTGTCACCAGAAGCCGAGAGAGAGGCATGGAATAGATTCTCCCAGAGGGCATGCAGAAAGAACCCACCCTGCCAACACCTTGGTTTTGGTCCTCTGGCCTCTAGAACTGTGAGACAGTAAATTTCTACTGTTTTAAGCCACCTAGATGGTGGTACTTTGTTATGACAGCCACAGGAAACTAATAAATATCCCCTGAGAAAATAAAAATTAGCTAAGGATGAGAAAGTAAAAATCTGCCTGAGGGATTGAGATTTGGTCAAAAGAACCAAAAATTTCAGTTAGACAGGAGGAATAAGTTGACGAGATCTATTGTACAACATGTGGCTAGAGTTGATAGCCATGCCTGGAAATTGCTAAGAAAGTAGATTTTGTGTCCTCGTCACAGACAAATGGTAAGTACATGAGGTCATGCATATGCTAATTAGTTCAATTTAGCCATTCCACATTGGAAACATCATGTTGTACACCATAAATATATACAATTTTTATCTGTCAGCTTAAAAATGAGATTTGTGGGAATAACATGATACATGCTAAAAAAATTAAATTAAAGTTTTCAAAATCTGCCTGGCCAGTCATCAGACTAGACACAGATAAGGTAGAGTAAGGTAGATTAGACGACAGGAAAAGATAAGACAGGTAAGATTACAGGCACAGATACACTCAACTGTTGTGTGAATAGGAGACAATATTCTCCCAGGATCCAGTGTCATAACAAACCTTTCCTTGTGACTGCTACGTTCTTACTCATTGAGAGACTTTGTGCTATAAAATCATAGCCTATCAGAAACATTACTGTCTGAAATAATATCAGTAAGAATGAAATAGCTCACTCTTGCCTGTAGGATCTAAGTCACTTTGATACAAAAAAAGCAGCCTCAATTTTCAGTAATTTCCAGCCCCAGAGTAAGGAGTTTCTAGACACAACATTCCACATTCACCTTGTAGTTTCCAAGGAAACGAGTCTGCATCCACTTTGCTGTTCAGAACTGATGTTGATCCCTTTATACACGGCCCTGGTTTGCTTTGAGCTTTTCTAAACTCTGCTTCATTTAAATTCCACCTAAATTCCACTCTTCCCCCCAATCCTTTGTTTGGCGAGACACTCCACGATTCTCTGGTGTGTGATCTCCCTCATTAAAATGGGTCAATAAACCGGATTCTGTCGGACTACAGGGCTGTCCCTGGTGGTCTTAGACTGCTTGGGCTGGGACAACCTAATTTGATTCCAGGGCTTATGCAATAATGGCATCTTACAGTTGGGAATATCAGAAGGACAAGCTATTAATGTGTGGGTTTTACCTTAGTTCCTTTCTTCTCAAGCTACCCTTTTCTTCTCCTCACTCTGGCCTCAGCCATTCTACTCCTTGGATCCATTTCTAGTCTGAAGTCACTGCACCTCCCACACCTCCATTCTGGAAAGTCATGAGATGACTGAATTTAAGATTTGCCACTTACTAGCAACTTGGGCTAGTTTAAGTTTTCTAAGCTTTGGTTTCATCATCTGTAGAATGGGGGTGATAGTACCCAACTCATCAGGTGGATGGAAAAATTAAATGAGATAATCTGAAGACAGCACTTAGCTTGGGGTCTAATACGTAGCATGCATTCCATAACAGTAGCTGTTATTCTGTTGTTCTTACTGTTAACACTAGGACAGGGCAGCAGGAACTATCTGTGCCCTCTTTCATCCTCTCTGCTTCTACCCCCTTCTGTTCCACAGCCCAGGGTAAGGCATTTGTCCCCCTTTCAGAGAGAAGACAAGTCCCCAGCCCTTAGCTCTGCCTGAAAATGATGCAGCAGAATTTCTCCAAGTGGGAGTCATGAATCACCTACATCAGCATCAAATGACGAACTTGTCAAAATGCAGATTTCTAGGCCATGGAATCAGGTCCTCCAGGTCTAGGATGACAATAGGTAGAAAGGAGGCCTTGAACACAAGGCTGGAAGAGTCTTTGAGACCAAGTCACCAGGCCAGATGACACTCACTGCTCACTGTTGTCTATTCCTTCACTTGAACAACATGGAGCGAGCTCATACTGAGCACAGCATCGTGCGTGACTCAGATACACAGGGAGGTCATGATAGACAGGCCCTTGTCCTCATGGGGTTTATAGTCCAATGGGGAATAGAGAGTAGTCAGCAGTTAAAATATAGGGTGCTGGGTGCAGAGTGCAAGGAGAAGAAACATGAAGGACTATGGGAGACAGATGAGGGGCACCTAATTTACAAGGAGGTCACAAGGCTTCCTGGAGGAAGTGGCATCCAAGCAGAGCCCTGCAGGATGCACCGAGAATTACCCAGATGAGGGAAGGGAGGGCATTCCAGGCAGAGGGGACAACCTGTGCAAAAGGTCACAAACAAATAACAGGTGTAAGGAATTGCACGGGGCTTTGCATGGCACCACGGAGCACTGGGGATGAGGGAGGTGAGCCTTGCAGCTGCCGAGCAAGCGGGGCCAGATTGCAGACGCTTGCAGACCGAGATACGTAAAGAGTCAGGGTTTTCATCTATAGAGCATCCCTGCTTAAAATGCGAGCGGGGATAATGTGATCTGATTTACATTTTCAAAAGAGCACCCTGAACGCTACATAGAAAATGAATGAAAGGGGAGCGAGGATGGATGCCTGTAGAAGGCCACTGCAAGCTAGAGGAATGGTGCACTGCACCAGGGCAGCAGCAGTGGGGTGAGGGAGAGTGTGTGCACTTGAGAGCATGGGAAGCCCCAACCAATAGGACTTAGTTATTAATGAGGGGAGTGTGGGGTGGTACTAGGGGCAAAGGCATGAGGCCCGAGTTCAGAAAGGGGTGTCTGCTGTCAGAGTAGTGCTGGGGAAAGGTCTGTAGCTCTGCTGGCCTTGGTGCAACACCCTCCATCATGCCTCGTACCCACCAAGTGCTGTTTCTTTCTACTGGACCACCGATGCCTGACCTTAGGACCTATCCTCCCGTTAGCAACTCCAGTGCCATGTCATGATAATCTATTGTGTGTCTGCCTCCTCTAATTGGGCTGTGGACTTCTTAAGGCAGGGACTGGGCCTGGGAGAAGTACTGATATAGTAATCACCAAATTTGGTTTTCAGAACACTAGAATGAGAGTCATTTGGAGGTGAGGATTGAACATGCAAATTCTGGGACCCCAACTCCAGACTTCTAGAATCAGACTCACTTGAAGTAGGGCCCAAGCATCTGCCTGTTAACCAACTCTTCAGGTGCATCTGAAGTTTAAGAATACTTGGACTATAAGTAAAGAGCACAAGCTTTGGAGTCAGCCTGAGACCTAACTGAGATCCTCATTGAACCTCAGTGCTCCCATCTCTAAAATGGGTACTATACCTACTCTTCAAGGATAAGTGGGCTACCATAACACACAAAGCACATGATGTGGCACAAGGCACCGACTTAGTGAACACTGATTGAATAAGCTTGCAAAAGATGGCAAATGCAATATGCAAGCAGATGTGTTTGTATTTTTATCTCAGATTCTTTTTGCTACTTCATAGTCACTAAACACCAGTTTGACTCTAACAGCAGTTACATGCTAATAGCAAAAAGCAATGGAGTGTTTGTTCTCAGGAACATGAGGCTCCACTGGCTCTGTTAAAATCAAATTCTACTGAGTTGATGACTGCAAGGACATTTCCTTGTCCCCATAAGAAGACTCACCCAAATTAAGTTTCAGTGTAACCTGTTCCAAATGCCTCCTAGATTGATGAGTGTTTTCACATTATTTGTTTATCCAACTCTCTTGTTATTAATATTTGGCTTCTTTATAAAACCATTGCTCCAGGGTTTCAGAATTAAAATTAAGCCTTCTTAGAATCCTGGCGTGCTACTTCTCAGTAGAAAGTGTGGTATAGCAGAGGGAGTGGGCTTGGGGGTCAGTCGGGAGGCCTAGGTTGGAAGGCCAGCTCCAGCCCGTACTTGCTGAGCAACCTTGAGCAAGTCACTTAACTCCTCTGAGCCTCAGTGATAATCTCTGTAAAGTGGCCATGACAGCAGTTCCTACATTATAGGGGTATTGTGAGGATTGAGTGATTCTTGCACAGCCCTTAGAGAAATGGTTGGCACTGAGTGAGCATTTAGGTTGGCTGTTTTCCAATGTATCCAGTGGCAAATATTTGGTTGATGCCTGAACCTTTCTGCTTTGTAATCTTCTGTGTCCTTTAACGCCACTCAGTGAGGTCTGTCTCTCTCTCCTGGGTCCAGTGTTTCCTTGCTCAATTCATCATCAAACTCACCACAGAAAGAGAAGAGAAAACTGTTTCCTAGTATTGTTGACAGTGTCAATCTTAAATAACAAGATTCAGAAAACATAATTAAGTATTGAGTTTATTCAAGCATAAAAACTGAGGATAGCCAGAAAACAGACTCCAAAGGAATGAGGTCAGTGCTCCAAAGTGGAGAAATTAAGGCTTCACTTATATAAGCAGAGAGAGACGTTTAGCAGGGTTACATTTTCCATACAAGTCAGTGCCTATTAATATTAATACATTATAGTGATTTGATTGGCTACAGCTTGCTACCTGCCAAGGAAGATTGGTTTAACATTCCGTAAGGAGGGGTAATGGTCTCCAGGGGTCTCATCTCCGGTGCCATTCAGTTTTTCCTAATCACTTAGAGGGAAAAGCAGAAGTTGTGGCTGCATGCTACTTGACTCAGGCCACATAGCCACATTCCTCTCAAGGCTCAAAATAAAGTTCCAATGGCTTTACATTTGAATTATTTAATTTCACAACAGAATTATTAATAGCTTTTCCTATGACCTCATCCAGAAGGATTTGTAGTTTCCTAAATTCTAACCCCAAAGTTATCTAAATCTTGCCAAATAAACCCTCATGGGTCAACCAAATTTAAACCTCAATAGGAAGCTTTTTAAAATAAGAAATTAGACTCATTAACTGGGCATAGTGGACAGTAGCAGAAGGAAATTAGGATAGTCTTTCTTCTCCTAATCTCTGCCCAGGGTTCATGGCAAGGTATTTTTGTGGTTTAGGCATTCTGCAAAATGGCTGTGGCTGGGGGCAGAAAATACTTTGTGGCTTTTGCTGGACCAGTGCTAGGCTGTGCCAAGTGTTTCTAACTAAAATCAGAGCACCTGGGTAGTCTGAAGTATCAGCAGAATGACCGTATGCCAACTATATCTGCTCCTCTTCTCCAGGGCTTGTCTCCTTAGAACAGTGGTTCTCAAATTTTGCTGCATGTTGGAATTACCTAGGAAGCTTTGAAAAATCCTAGTGCCCAGGCCACACTCCAGACCAATTACTTAAGAATTTGGGGGGGTGGGCAGTTAGGACCCAAGCATCAGTGTTAGGGTTTCTCAAACTTCAATGTGCATATGAATCACTATGTTAAAACTTGTTCAAGTGTTTTTAACTTGTTAAAATGCAGATTAGATTCAATAAGTCTGGAGTGGGGCCTGACATTCTGCATTTCTAACAAGCTCCCTCCCAGGTGATGTCCACACTGCTGGTCTAAGGACCGGAATTTGGGCAGCAAAATCTTTGACTGTCCGTCCTTCCAGCCCTCAGTGCCTGATCCTCGTTGGTCCATTTCCCAAGATCGTGACATCAGAAATGAAGACCTTCTCATTGGTTTATTTACCTCCAGGACCTGGTCTGAGGAAAGTGAAATAATTATTATTGATTCACATGCATTATCTTGTTTAAGGAGAAGATACTCAGAAAAATGGGAATTTAAAATGTTCTCACAGTCAGATCTTGCTGAGCAATACAATATCGTCGTCTTTACTCTCATTATTAAAGGACTTTCCATTTTGAGCTTCTCTTTTCCTCCAGCTTCCAGCTCCTCTACACATGCCAAGGCCGAGTGGGGCAATGGTTCAGGGTAGGTCACTCAGGGCCAAGTGGCCTGGGCTTAAATTCTGGCCCTACCACTTAGTGGCTATGTTAACTTAGACAACTCTGTGCCTCAGTTTTCCCATCTGTAAAATAAATAAATGATATGTCTGTATCAAAGGCTAAATACTGTCACCAGAACCTTATGTGAATTAACTCCTTAGAATTAACAGTTCCACCAGGTTGCCTTATCATCCCCATTTTACAGATGGGTGGAGTGCCCTGCTGTAGGTCACACAGTGAGGATTTGAGACCAGGTAGCTTGGCTCCAATAGTCATCCCCTTAAATACCAAGATGTACTGTCTCCACGTGCGCATGCTAGAGCCATGATGCTGGTCTGCTGTGGTGCTCTGTGACCCCCAATTTCCGCCATAGTCAGCCACAATCCCTCAATCCCACAATCCCTCTGCAGTCTCACATGAGGCCCTGGCATCTTTGCAACTAGTGTGACAAGAACATAGCTCACATCCGCTTGCCTGGGCTGACAACTAGACCATCTCAGACAAGGTCTTCTGCGTTGGCTCAATTCAATGAATCATCCACATGGTCGTTCACTTTCGGAGCACATCCTGAGCTTTGCTCTGAGTCAGCCTCCTGTGCTTAGTTCTGAAGGTTCTCAGATGAGTAAGAACCAGCCCCTCCTCTCAGGGAGCTCAAATGGGCTTCATGAAGGAGACAGATGTGTGAGAGATGGTTTGTGACTAACTCACAGGCAGTGCTCAAAAAGAGAAATGAGCCAAAAGAAGAAAGCTCTGGCTGGGGACATCAGGGAAGGCTTCTAAGAGGTGACATTTAAACTGGGGAATTAATCAGGAAAAATAATGTGTTGATCAGTTCACTGACAACACTGTGCTTGGTGCTGAAGATACAAGGTGTACTGGATAATTTCTGTTTCCTCCCCCAGATCCACTGGCCACCTTTTCCTGCCTGCTCTGTGCCCCAGGAAGCTGGCCCATGTGGGCTGCGTTAACAGGCTGCCTTGCCTTCCGGCTTCTGGTTGGGCATGGCCAGTGCGAGGCACCAACAGGAGATTAGCGGGTGGGAGAGGAATGAGGTTGGGTATTTATTCCCTAGAGCTAGGCCCTACGGGGCTGCCTGGGGTGTGACATTCCTCCACAATTCTCCCTTCAAGGTCTAGAGCCTTTCACTTTTCCTTTCAGGCCTAATGCAGTGGGAAGGCTTCCTGCTGGGAGTAAAAATTCCCCAGACGCAGTGAAAAAGCAAGCAAGCCATTGCTTATTGACTCTATTGGCACATATTTACTGAACATCTGCCATCAGGTGTTGACACCACAACTTTTCAGAAATCAGACAATTGGAATGAAATGCTAAGCTTGGGAGCTTTAATAACGGTGGGAAAGGGGGAAGGAATAAGTCAGGAGCAGAGGGGCCATCAGGAAGGACAGGTGAGGGTAGGAGCTGCATGGACATCTATTTGTCCACCAGCCGTTCCCTCCTGCTCCCTGCCTGTTTGAATATATATTTCATGTGGGTCAGGAACCAAGCACCCTTCATCCCACTCCCACTCCCTCCCCAAAGGAGTAGACAAATTAATCAGGGCACAGCATTCCCCAGACTACAGGGATTGGTTTAGAGAGGACTGTGACCCATGCAAGGCCAGAGTCCTTCCATGAGGTTTGATACAGGGACACTGGGAGAGAGAGGGTCTTTTTCCTCTGCCATCACTCAGAGTGGTAATGATCAAGTAAACCTTGAATTGATAGGTTCTAAATTTTCACCATGAGAAGAGAGCTTGTCTGAGAATGAAACAAAGCTGAGAAAAGAGGAGGAGTGATGGGAAAAGAGAGATGGAATCATGGAACACCTGGATCCAGCCATACCTAAAGCATTCCTTAGACTCCTTAACTATGAGACAATAAATTCCTCCTTTTACTTGAGGAGTTCTACACAGAAGCCACCAGAGAGACCCTCATTGGAGTGGGGAGCAGTCTCTGAAATAGAAAAAGACCCAGGAAACAGGGAAGAAGGGAGGGAAGGCAGACTTCCTACTTTTGCCTGGGGTTCCTTTGACAACCAAAGCAAAAGAGCATCTTCTTTACTCCATAGCGTGAGGCTGGGGCCCAATGGGACTGAACTCTACTTGTTTGCTACTTACCCTGTGACCTTGGGCAAATCCACATTTCCTTTTTTGAGCCCCAGTGTCCTCATCCATAACATGAAGCAACCATCCCAGATAGCTGCCACTGTTGTTTTCCAGTCCTATAATTCTAGGACTCCAAGCTCTACCATGGGCTCCTGTTTCCCTCCAAACCTTCCCACAAGATGCCAGAGTTTCCTGTGTGAAGCCTGGGCTTCCCAAGGCAGCTAGAAAATTGTATCAGTTCCCTGTTGCCAGTGTAACGAAGAACCACAAACTTGGCATCTTAAGAAAAAAGAAATTTATTCTCTCATTCTTCTGAAGACCAGAATTCTGAAATGAATCTTTTGAAGACAATATTAAGATATTGGCAGAGCTGGTTCCTTCTCGAGGTTCCAGGGGAGAATCTGTTTCTTGCCTCTTCCAGCTTCTTGTGGCTTCCTGCATTCTGTGGCTTGTGGCTGCATCATTCTAATATCCGCTGCAATCATCACATTGTCTCCTCCTGTTCTGTGGTCAAATCTCCCTCCACTACCCTGTGATAAGAACCCTTGCCATTGCATTTAGGGTTCATCCAGATAATTCATGATGATCCTCCCATCTCAAGATCCTTAATTGCATCTGCAAAGTCCTATTTTTTTTTCTTTTTTTTTTTTTTTTTTTTTTGCTATATCAGGTAACATTCATAGATTCCAAAGATTAGAATGTGGATATCCTTTAGGGGTCTGCTATTCAGCCTACTGCAAAGATCCCAAGGGAAGCCAGCCTGCTCCTTGGTCACTGTCCCTTGCACCTAGATTCTTCCTGCTTCCCAGTTCAAGCTTTCCCTGACCCCTGGGTCTCCTGACTCTTCATCTCACTGTAAATCACTGGTCAGACCTGGAAGGACCATACTAATCATCTGGCCCCACCCTCACATTTTACAGTTAAGGAAATTGAGGCCCGGGAAGCAACAGTGATCTGCCTGAGGCCACACAGTCAGGGGAGCTGTCATAGAGCCTGCACCTTCAGACTCCCAGGCCAGGGCTCCTTCTGTCATTCCACCAGTGCCTTGCTGTTCCACCCACTGGGCCTGACTCCTCGTTTCTAGATCTGCTTCTTTTGGGTGGTGTCATCCCCCTGAGTCTCTGCCTAACACTCCTGGCTCCATGAAAGTCAAACTCCCTTGGATTGGCTGAAGGATACCAACATTTCCACAAATCTCTGGACCTATACCGCTACCCAAACCAAACTCAGGCCCAGCATCCCTAGGTCAATGCTCTGCACACTACAGAGTTTCCCAAAGAGCTGTAATGTGACATTGATATGGCAAAACAATTCCCAAGAAGTGACATAGCCCCGCCATCAGCCCTGTCTGAGTCCGACCTGCCAGGGCTTTGGGGGAGTCTTTGGTCTTCAAACCTCCTATTTCATCATATCCCAACCCCTACCCCAGCCTGGCAGCCCACACCGGAACTCATTTATGGCCATCCCAGTGCACGATGTGCTTCTCAAGTGTCTTCTCAAGTGAGACACTATTAAGGGGTCTTGGAAAAATCCAGTGTGGACGTTACCACCAAACCCTGACTCTTGGAGAAACCCCAAGTGCTCTGGGCCTGTAGTGACTGGAAATGAAGGTGAGTCCTTCCTCCTGGGGCAGGCAGGGGCTTCAGAAAGCCAAGCACATGCTGCCTTCCGAATGTATCTCTAAGGCCTGGGATTGTCCCTAAGGACATGGGACAGGGACAATCACATTGCATGACACCCATGTCGTGAGAAAGGTTTAAAGAGTCTTCAGGGCAAATCCAGATCTCCCCCTCCCCCTGCAGCTGGCTGACCTGGGGTAAATGACAGTGAATTGAGTTAATTTCTACCTCTTAACTTTGTTGCAAGGGTTGAATGAGGCGACAGCCATAAACTGGACCAGCATGGTAGTGTGACACACAGTGGGTGCTAAATCTGTGGTAGCCCCTCTTCTCCCACTCCACATTTTTATGGGAGAAGGTGGGATTGGGATGAAATCAGTTTAAAGCAGAATTTCTCAACAGTGATACTATTAACTTTGGGGGCCAGAATATCTTTGCCGTGGGGGGGTCATCCTGTGCATTGTAGGCTGTTTGTCAACATCTCTGGCCTCCACCCACTAGATGCCAGCAGCACCCTCCAGTCCTGACAACCAGAAATGTCTCCAGACACTAGCAGATGCCCTCTGGGGGGCAAAATCTCCCCCAGTTGAGAACCACTGATTTAAAGGGAAGAAGATCAATTTTGTGGAGAAAAGAAGTCATAAAACAGAAATGTGTATCCCAAAGGGGGTTTCTCCCCCTTAACTTTAACAGGGGGTGGGGGGTTTGGCTTCATTGTAGGCGAAGATCTTACACCCTGTGTCCCCTCCTGTCCCAAATTCCCTCCGAAAGACTCTCAGGTGTGAGACAAACACGGCTTCCAACATTCTAATCGGGAGCAATGGACAGTCACACTTTAACCTTCCTCCTTCACAAATGTTTCCTGCTAATCTGAAAAGGCCATAGAGGTGACAGAAAGAGAAGGGAGGAGGAGAGAGGGGAAGGAGAGCAATACTGTGCACTGGGTACTATTTTTAAATGCGTTATTGGGTATTTCTTCACAGTGTCTTTTCAAGATGGGTGTTTATTATCCCCACTTCACAGATGAGGAGAACATGCCTCAGAGAAGTTGAGCACCTTGCCCAGAGCTAGAAAATGGCAGAGCCCGGATTCCACAGTCCCAACATCCCCTCTACTCTGTTGTTTGGAATATAATTATCACCACAAAAGATACACTTTTTAGTCATTTGGCAATTAATGTCTTTAAATTCAGTTCAAACCAATACCTAGCCCAAGTCTGGGGCAGGGGAATGCTTGCAGAGAGAAGTCTGAGGCAGAGGTAACGTCAAGGCCTTTGAAAATCCAGACAGCAGGGGAGAAGTGGGGAGGTGACAGGTCCCTGGATCAGGGGCTGTTGGATGAGACACAGAGCTGGCTAGTAGGTCACTGGCCAAAGAGTCAGGAGCCTTGAGCCACATTTTGTGTGCTCTGTGTCCTAGAACATCCTCCCCCAGGACAGGGAGAAAGGACACAGGGAGAGACACAGGGCCAAGAAGAGTTTTGAGAAAGCTACGGCTGTCCTGATGCTCCTGTCGTGCTGCTGTTGTCAGCCTAAAACATCTCGGTGTGCCAGGAAATAAGGAAGTCCTCAAAGGACAATGGGAATCTGTCAAAGGGCCACAGAAGCCACCTTGAAGGGGACAGCACAGGCCAAGTCTGGGACAATTTGAGCATCACAATAAATAGTCATAGTAATGGGTTATTAAACCATACAATAAAATAAGAACCCATGAATCCATACTGACATATAGATCAATAGAGAAGGAAAATCTCTTTCTTAAATTAGAAAGCCAATGGATAAATGTAGAGGGAATGATGGAAATAGAAAACCACTCTTTGACAACTATTATAATAATAATAATTGATTCAGGCATTCATTGATATGAATGTTAAAACTAGCAGGTTAACAATTGAATGATTAAGAGGATATTTATACAGCCTCAAAGGCTCTCCTCAAAAGATAATAATTAATTATAAAGGGAAAAATAGTAACTTTATGGTGGAGAAAATGACATCACCTTAATCAAAGTTAACATCCTTAGTAATGAGAGAAATGGACATTGTGTGCCTCCTGAGATCACTCACTGAAAAGAACACAATGTACCTCTATGGTTTTCCTGCCAAAAATCCATAACCTGAATCCAATCATGAGGAAACATCAGACAAACCCACATCACATTGAGGGGCATTATGCTAAATGACCCATACTCTTCAAAAATGTCAATGTCGTGAATGACAAAGAAAAACTAGAACTACTCAAGATTCAAGGAGGCCAAAGAGACATGACAACTGAATACAACACATCATCAAGGATTTGCTTTTTTTATATAGGAAATCATTGGGGTAATTGGTGAAAACATAGATATTAGATAGGAATGTGAATAAGATCTATACATTAGACAATGGTATTGTATCAATATTAATTTTCATGTATTAAGAATTTTACTGTGATTCTCTAAAAGAATAATCCTTGTTTTTAGGAAATACATACTGAAATACGGGGATAGGTAAGAGGGCATCGTGTCTGCAACTTACTCTCATTTTAGAAATAAAATAATACATGTATGTATGTGTGTGTAGTGAAAGAGAGAAATCAGTTGTGGGATTGCTGGATTGAATGGTAGGTCTACTTTTAGTTCTTTGAGGAATCTCCAAACTATTTTCCATAGAGGTTGTACTACTTTGCAGTTCCACCAACAGTGTATAAGCTTTCCTTTCTCTTTGCATCCACACCAGCATCTATTGTTTTTGGACTTTTTAATAAAAGCCATTGTAACAGGGGTAAGGTAACATCTCATTGTGATTTTAATTTGCATTTCCCTGATGATTAGTGATATTGAATATTTTTTCATATGTTTATTGGCCATTTGTCTATCTTCTTTTGAAAAGCTTCTGTTCATGTCTTTTGCCCATTTTTTAATGGGGTTGCTTGCCTTTTCCTTGTTGATTTGCTTGCGTTCTTTATAGATTCTGGTTATTAGCCCTTTATCAGATGTATAGCTTACAAATATTTTCTCCCATTCTGTATGCTGTCTATTTGATCTTGTGATTGTTTCCTTAGCTATGAAGCAGCTTTTTTAGTTTAATCAAATCCCATTTGTTTATTTTTGTTGTTGCTGTGATTGCCTTTGGGGTCTTATTCATAAATTCTTTGCCTCGGCCAATATCTAGAAGAGTGTTTCCTACATTTTCCTCTAGAATTCTTATGGTTTCATACATTACATTTAAGTCTTTTATCCATCTTGAATTAGTTTTTGTGAGTGGTGAGAGATAGGGGTCCTGTCTTATTTTTCTGCATGTGGCTATTCAATTTTCCCAGCACCATTTATTATATAGGGACTCTTTTCCTCAGTGTACATTGTTGTCTCCTTTGTCAGAGATCAGCTGGCTGTAGGTAGGTGGTTTTATATCTTAGTTCTCTATTTTTGTTCCATTGTTCTATGTCTCCATTTTTGTACCAATATCATAATATTTTGGTTACTATGGCCTTGTGGTATAGTTTGAAGTCTGGTAATGTGATGCCTTCAGATTTGTTCTTTTTGCTTAAGATTGTTTTGGCTACTTGGGCTCTTTTCTGGTTCCCAACGAAGCATAGAATTATTTTTTCTAGGTCTGTGAAGTGTGACGTTGGTATTTTGATGGGGATTGCATTGACTCTATAGATCACTTTGGGTAGTGTGGACATTTTAACAATGTTGATTCTGCCAATTCATGGGCATGATATGTTTTTCCATTTGTTTGTGTCCTCTGTGATTTCTTTCCTCCATGTTTCATAGTTATCCTTGTAGAGATCTTTCACCTCCTTGGTTAAGTATATTCCTAGGTATTCTATTTTCTTTGTAGCTATAGTTAATGGTATTAAGTCTTTGATTTGGCTCTCAGCTTGCCTGTTATTGGTATATAGAAATGTTACTCATTTATGTATATTGATTTTATATTCTGAGACTTTGCTGAATTTATTTATTAGGAGTCTCTTGGTGGAGTCTTTGGGGTTTTCTAGGTACAAGATCATGTCCTTAGCAAAGAGTAATAGTTTGACCTCTTCTTTCCTGATTTGGATACCCTTTATTTTTTTCTCTTGCCTGATTGCTCTGGCTAGGACTTCAGCACTATGTTGAATAGAAGTGGTGAGAGTGGGCATTCTTGTCTTGTTCCAGTTCTTAGCAGGAATTCTTTCAACTTTTCCCCATTCAGCATAATTTTAGCTGTGGATTTTTAAGGTAAAGAAGTCTTTCTACCAAAAAGACACCTGTACTCAGATGTTTATTGCAGCACAATTGACAATTGCAAAGATGTGGAATCAATCCAAAAGCCCATCAATTCATGAGTGGATTAATAAAATGTGATATATGTATACCATGGAGTACTACTTAGCCATAAAAAGGATGAATTAATCCCTTTTGCAACAATTTGAATGGAACTAGAGACCATTCTTCTAACTGAAATATCTCCAGATTGGAAAAACAAACATCACACATACTCATTATTAAATTTGAACTAACCAATGAACACACATGTGCACAGAGGGAAGTAAAACTCAGTGGAAATCAAGCATAGGGGAGGGGCAAAAACCTACCTAATGGGTACAATGAACACTATTTGGGTGATGGGCACACTTATAGCCATGACTCAAGCATTACAAAAACTACCCATGTAACCAAAAACATTTGTACTCTCTTAATATTTTGAAATAAAAAAGGGAGAGAAATCAAATGAAGAAAAAATGTTAACATTTTGAGAATCTGGATAAAGAGTATACAAGAATAATTTGTATTATTCTTGCAACTTTGCTACAAGTTTAAAATAAAAAGATAAAGAAAAAATAGAAAGTAAACATTTACTAGGGGGATCTGGGCTGGGCTTGGTGGATCACGCCTGTAATCCTAGCACTTTGGGAGGCTGAGGCAGGAGGATTGCTTGAGGCCAGGAATTTGAGACCAGCCAACATAGGGAGACCCCATGTCTACAAAAAAGTTAAAAAATTAGCCAGGTGTGATGGTGTGCACCTGTAGTCTTAGCTACTCAGAAAGTTGAGGCAGGAAGATCCCTTGAGCAGAGGAATTCAAGGTTTCAGTGAGCTATGATTGCACCACTGCACTCTAGCCTGGCAACAGAGTGAGAAGGATCTGAAAAAAAAAAAACAAACAAAAAATAGAAGGAAGTGAGTTCGACCAGGATATCTGGGAAGACTTCTCAGGGGATATAACTTTGAAGCTAATATCCACTATCATTGTCATGTAATTGCCCAGTTATCTCCTACTTCAAAGGCAGGAGCTTTGTTGATTTTGTTCATCATTGTGTCTTTAGTCCCCAGCATGAGCCTACAACATAGTAAACACTCAGTAAATATTTATTGATTGGTTGGTTGGACAGATGGATAAATAAAAATGACCTTTCAAGGAATTTATGAGCGTTCACTAAAAGGGACAAAAAGATAACAATTTAGCAGCAAATATTATACATCTTAAGAAAAGAATTGTCATCTTTGACCTAGCAATTCTATTTTTTAGAGTCTATCCTAATAAGAATATTTCAAAATATTTGGCTAAAAGAATTTCTATTACAACATTGTTTAAAGGAGCAAACATTTTGAAACAATATGATTTCCAATAGTAACAGCGTGAGTAGAGTATGGTCCATTCTTATGATGAAATAGTACCCAGGCATCAGAGTTGTCTCCCAGGCAGAAAGAACAGCATGTGGAAAGGCCTGAAGAAGTATCCTCCAGAGTCCGAGGTTTTTGACAGCCATGATAATAAGTTTGAACTCACTTCTCAAAGCAACCAGGGGCTATTGATGATTTTAAGCAAGGGAGCAACGATGGCTACAGAACATACATGAGATTGGGAGGAGAGGGGACTGAGACAGAGGGACCAGTTACAAGCTGTTGCTGTTGTCCACATGAGAAACACTGAGCTGAGGGATTGCCATGGGGTAGAGAGAAGTGGATAAATCCCCAAAGTGTTCATATTTAGAACTGCTGAAATTTGCTGAACAATTGCGTGTAGATGCTGAAGATGCAATAGATATCTTTGCTGCGAGTCCCCAAAATACTACTCCATTAACACTGTGATAGTTCCCATCAGTGTGACCCTTGTCTTCCCAGAATAAAGAAAACCTACATCTTCCAGCCCCCTTGCAGTTTGGGGGCAGATATGTGCCTGATTTGACTAACCAGATGTGCCTGTATGACCCTTTCATCCAGAAGTAAGTGATGCCAGGACACACACTGGACACGGGGCATCCATTGTGCTGGTACAGGGGGCAGCAAAAGCTGTGTGGTTTCTCATCTCAGGGACAACCACAGCTTCATGAATGGGACAAATCTGCAGCGTGGATCTGGGAGTGGTTCTAGGAGCTTATGCCTGGAACTCCGGTTTCTAGCCGTCCCAATAATTCTGTGAGTGAGAGAAAAAGAGAAAGAGAAGAAAAAAACTTTCTTTCAGAAATTGGAATGGACTCCGATGTCTGCAGCTACAAACTCTGACCAATAATGCAGTAAAGGAGGAAGCAGAGATCTGTGGCTTGGGCAACAGAGGGAAGGCCGGGCCACTAGACATGCAGCCAAGAGCGTGCCATGATCATGGTAGGCGCTGCCGGGAGGACATGTGGTGGGAAGAAGTAATTACACGTTCACTTACATCAATCAGAGACAAGACATAGCACATGGAAACATATCTGTGAACACAGAAAAATTTGAATCCAGGTGGAGACAGAAATACCAGGTAGAACTTGAATCAAATAAAGATGACCTTAGAATGAAATTAGAGCTAGTCAAGGAAGACTTTTGCATAAGGGTTCTGTGTCTTTCTGTGTGAGGCTATTGTATTTGGGAGGTCACTGCTTGGCTCCTAGTATCTATATATCTCTAAGTTAATGAGTCACACTGAGAGCAAACTCTACTGTCTTGATTTCAGTGGTGGCAATGAAGAATGCTGAACTAGGAATTGGGAAACCCAAGAGCTTTAGCAAGTCACATTTGTTCTCCGAGCCTGTTTTCTCATCCCCAAAATGACCATGTTGTGATGGTAACAGCTGCCAGTGTGTGCTAAGCACTAGACTCCTGTCGAAACAGCTCTCTCAATCCTCATCCACAGCGCTACCCCATTCACCAGTGAAAACTGTGGGGCCCAGAAATGTTAAGAAACCAGCTCCAGGTCACAGGGCTGGTGTGTGATATCACAGAACCAGATTCACATCCATGTCTGGCTCCTGCTAAAAAGCCTTGCCCATGACTGCTGCCCAGTGCCTACCTGCCTAAGAGGGTTATTAGGTGAGAAAGGAAGCCACACGGGAACGCAGGTGTTCCATCATGTTGTTAAGGTTGAGATGTGTAGCCTAAAACCTGGCTTCGAGTACTGGTTCTGCTGTTTGTTTAATAAATGAATTTAGGCAAGTTGCTTAATCTCTCTGACTTTCTTTCATAATGCATAAAATGGCTATAATATTAACTGCTGCCTTGTCTCCTTGCTGGGATGAGGACAAAAATAATAATAATAAAACAAGAAGGACAACAAAACTAACATTTATATGATGGTTAACATGCCTCAGGCACAGTTCTAAGCACTTTTCAGAATGTGAGCTAATGAACATAATTTTAAAACCAGAAAGGAGTTTTTATTAACCTCAAGTTTTTATAGCCAAACTGAAATGTCACAGGCCTGCTGGCTGCTCTGTTTCCCAGGGGCTGCATTCACAGGGGACAAATCTGCAAGTGAAAACTCAGGGGGGCCTTCATCTCTCCACATGGCAGCAACTCCAGAGAGAGAATGTGAGGGACGCTAAGGAGAAACTCGGGATGCTGATTCCTTTGCTCAAGAGGCAACACAGAGCCCCTGGCCCCAGCGCTGGGGCTTGTGGACCTGACATTTTTCCCATTATGACCTCAGGGCAAAACAGCCCAGAATTCACTGCCAATCCTTTCTTTCTCCTCCCCAGAGCAGACAAAAGGACTCAGGCTCTGGGGATGCTTTGGCCAAGGAAGCACTGGAAATAATCCCACTCCTCCTCTGCCGGCCACGTCAATTCCCCTCTCTCTTCCCACTCCCAGACTGGCTTTCTGTCCCGCCTCATGGTACCTGAGAATCACAGACAAGTGTCCCTTCCCTTCCCTGGACAAGAAAACCTGGCCCCAGAGTGCATAGTTACCTTTCTGGAAAACCAGTTTGGCAGATAGGCAAAAAGGACCTTTCCGCATCAGAGAACACCCAGCTGAACGCACTCATTTTACTAGCTGTCAAATTTCTTCCTTCAATGGTCTCTTGTCCCCTTCAGTCATTTTTGTTCCATCTTCAGGATGTTTGTCCTCTTTGTGTACCCCCTATAGTGTTATTTACTCAGTAGTTTTCTTTCAGTGTAGTCACTTTTTAACTTAAATTCATATTAAAAGGAAACTTTAGATTACTATCATAAACGGAAAACCCATACTGGGAAGGTTTTTCCCTGCTCCTATAACTCTTGCAGCAACTGAGGGTAGCTCAAAACGATTATTACGAAAACTGTGCAATATCATTAGATTCTATTATAACTAGCTAGTGCTGCTTGCTCAAGACGCTGTGCCTGAGGCCCGTTTCCCTAGATATAATTGGAAAGACTAAAAGAAAATTGAAAAGGAAATTGTCCTCTCACTCTGATTCAATGTGTTTTCATGCCTGGCCTATAGATGGTCTAAAATCATCGTGAGTAGAACCAGGAGTGCACATCCTACACTTTGGAAACAATGATGTAAAGGGATTAAAGTCCTTTTATTCTTCAAATTGATTGACCACAACTTCCGGGGGGCCCTCAGAGACCAGCCCCTGTCCCTGTCTGTCTCCCCTGCCAATCCCCACCTCCATCCTCTGTTTGGAATGGGAGAGACCTTTCAAACAACCCTTCATCCATTGCTGCCAGCCCTGAGGTCTCGGAGGTCCTTTAAGGGAGCAGTTGTAAGGGGCCGCGGGTCAACAGCATTTGTCCTTATCAGCAGGATAAGCGACCCAAGAAAAAGACAACTACTGTCAGGTGGCCTGACCCCACTTGTGTGCGCATGCACACACACGTTCTTTTGCTTGAATTCAGTCTGCTGAGGGATTCTCTGCGTTCCTCCAGATTCCTATGGTAACAAGAGCCAGGGACACTCCTTTCTGGGAGCTGCCTTCTCTCTAGGAAGGCCTAGGGGTGACGAGATTCAGCCTACTTTGGCCGGGGTCTCTGGACACACTCTCTTACTGTCCTACAATGCATTTTCCCTCACCACGGAGTAGTAGGACACCAAGTGCCAGGCGTGGCTGTGACACAGGGAAAGGGCCATGGCACCCACCCAGCCTGCCTTTACTGGGCTCCACCACCTGCAGCTCATGTCACCTGGACAGAAGGCAGCCTCTGTGTGCCCAGGCCAGGTCACCTGGGCACCACAGGACAGGAGCAAAAGTCTCAGTGTGATGAAGACTATGCTGCCCAGCCTTGTCCTCTGTGCCTCTGTGTACTTTCTTGTGGTGGCAGGACTCAGGAGCTCTGCCAGATGCCATCATGCCATCTGGGCAGTGCCAGCATGGGCAGAGAAAAAAATTTCTGTAAGGATCTACACAAAACGTTACCTGTGTGCATTCCCTGTGGGGTAGAGGGGGATTTTAGTTTTTACATTTTAAATGAAGTATTTTATAAATATTTCTATTTTCCCTGAGTGGTTTTAACTTTTCTTTTCACTGATCTGTATTTTCTAATTTCACCATAATAAATTTGCATTATTTTGTAGCTGAAAAAAGTAAAAAATATATATATATATATACTATTGCTCCAGTCACAAAATGATATACAACTTTCCAGCTAACAGACCAGTTATTCCTTCAAAAAGAAAAAAATTCCTGGTTGAAAAATGTCAAACTCTACTCAAATTCTATGATTTTAATTCCACGAAGTGTTTTATATCATATATTCATATGGTCCTTTTTTAAAAAGGCATACTCTAGTAACTTCTTTTAATCCAAGGCTTTTTGACCCCTGAGATCCTTTTTTCCATATAACACCTAATAGTAGCCTATGGAATTGAGATTTCCAACAAACATGCTTTTGGAAACGTTGATCTGGTTCATTTTTCTGTCCCCATTTTACAGCTAACAGAACCAAGGCCCAGAGAGACAAAGGGACTAATTCAGAGGGTCACCCACCATTAAGAAACCAAGCCGGAACTCAAGCTAAGTCCTCTCGTGCAAGGTCAGTGTGCAGCCATCTGGGTCTCACACACAGCACTCCAGGGCCACAAGGTACACCGTCACCTCTGTGAGCAGTGCCCCCTGGAGCTGTGCGGGGCATACCCGTGCGGCTGTACCGCACTCAATCCACACCAGCACCAATTGCCTTCTGATTTCAAGATTGTTCTCTTTTAAGCACCAAAGAAAAGCTTCATCTCTCTCTGCTGCACCCCTTTTAATAAAAGGATTTGTTCTGTAAAATTTGGATTCAGTCAAAAGGCCACATTTAAGGACCTAGCAGGCCACATGTGGCCTTCAGGCCGCAGCTTCCCCAGCCCTGCTAGATTGAAGAGATGAGTGAAGAATTTTCTATTATTATTTGAAGCAATGAAGTAATTTCATAGCTGATTCTTTAAACTAAGTAGCTTTTAAGAAGGTCCTGAGAAGGCAGATGTAGTGACTTTGCTCTTTTACAAACTGTGAAGTTCTCAGTGTAGGATGCTGGCCCGCCGCTGAGGGTTTTGAGACTCAGAATATATTTCTCTCTCTTTCCCTCCATCCCTTCCTTCCTCCTTAAAAAGAAAGAAAGAAAGAAAGAAAGAGACACTGAGAGCCTAAGAAGTGTGCAAAGCATTGTGCTCTAAAACAGCCCTCGTGGGAGCTATTGTCACGGCCACCACTGCAGCTGGAGCAGGCTCATCTAACCCGCTGAGGAATTCCATTTCCAGGACAAATTTCACTGCATTTAATTTGGGTTTTCTTTCCACCGCACCAAGGGAGCCCAGCCCACAAAGAGCAATCAAAGCGCCAAGTGTGTTTCATTTTCTTCTTCCACCTCACCCTTCCCCGTTGCAAGCAGGCTCAGGACCCCGCATGTGTCCCCTTCTTTGTCCCACACTGTCAGCTCGGGCATGGGGATCTTTCTTTATGTTCCTGAACCACAGAGCCAGCCTTGACTGTGCTTCCCCACCATGTGGGACCCACAAAGGAGTCCCTCTGCAACCCGCTCTGACATTTCCCTGGAGTCCCTCTGTCGCTCACCAACTGCCTTCTCCGCTTCAGCGCAGCCACTGCATTGCTGCCACAGCCCCCTCCTCACTGGTGTCCCTGCTCCCAGCCCCAAATGCCCCAAATGCCCAAGCCTCTCCTGCCTTTCTGCCCATCATCCCAGCCCCTCCTCCCTTCAGTTTAAGGCAGGATTTTTCTCTACCTCCCTCCCCTTTACTTTCAAAAAATATTTGTCACAATTTGCAAATCCTTCTTTGTGGTTATGTGCTCAATCCCATGACCTACCTGAGGGCCGGGCAGCATCTCTTTTGATTGGTCTTATACCCCCGTGCACAGCACCATCACTTGCTTCTGCATTTCTTATTAGCTCCATGACTTTGGACAAGTTGTTTAACCTCTCTCACTCTTTCAAAGTATCA
Organism: Varecia variegata; assembly: GCA_028533085.1. Taxonomy (NCBI): domain Eukaryota; kingdom Metazoa; phylum Chordata; class Mammalia; order Primates; family Lemuridae; genus Varecia; species Varecia variegata. The sequence continues at coordinate 34,556,530 of CM052438.1, read as the reverse complement.
AAGGGGCTCCTGTACCCTATCTCACAGGATATTTTGAAAATTAAGTAAGATCATCTGCAAAGTGCCTAGAAGAATGTTAGTAGGTGTTTAATGCCAGTTCTCTTCCCTTTAGTCAGGACACTTGATGGTAAGCAACAGACACTGAATGGGAGCCAGGGAAAATGAAAACGGGAATGAG
>CM052438.1:34472762-34555852 GCA_028533085.1 Varecia variegata | reverse complement strand
CAGCATGTGCCCTTTGACCTACCAAAAATAACACAGAAAAATATGTCTTGAATTCACACATCTAATGGTATGAGATGTGTTTTACTCAGATATTTTCAACATGCATGTGAGTCACATTGTGGTTTGATGGATCGTAGTTTGTTTATTTTGCATGGTATGGTGAAAATAGCCTGACCGGTGGAATTCTGGTTCTGCCATTTTACTAATCCTGTGTGACGAGTATAAAATGATCTAGTTTCTGTGAGCTTCAGTTTGTTTATTTGAAAAGTGAGAAGTAACATTTTCATTCCAGAGTGGTTTTGAAGTTTACATTAAATAACACGTTCTGAAACACCTGGTATACAGATGGCACTCAATAATTGTTGTCCCTCCACCTTATTAGTTTGTTCCTTGTAAGTACCTTTCACCATGGGCTATAAGAAAAGATCAGGGCCTTTCAAGTGCCAAGAATAATGAATAAAGAATTGCTGCTGGAGACTGTCCTCATCTGTTTCTGCTCCACCCAAGGCAACAAGTTCGTTATCTGAATAATTATATGCAAATGTCTGTCCCCAGGGGAGCCCATCTCTATTTGCTTCCAATACAGTTGGTGTAATGAAGCAAAGCTCTGAAATCTCTTAAACCTCACCCTGCCCAGTCTGTCCCTAAGCACGTTCAAATGAGCTTGGTGTAAGAGAGTTCTCTGCTTGACGTCTCCCTTCCAGTGAGTTTGCATTAGCTCCAAGAGCTGAGTTTATGGGCCTTAGCAGATGTATAAAATCAAAGGGAAACTGGGCCTCAGAGAGAAAATATTAATACAAATTGCCCCCAGGTGCCTTGGGTAATGTGCATGACAATGCCTTGACAAGTGCGGCCCTCACAGAGGGCTTCGCCGGGATCCGGACAGACTCCCCTTAGACTAAGAGGACAAAGGACTCACCACACTGATACCAGCTGATAACATCCACCCTGGGTGAAACGCATGTTTTCTGGCTGCCTTCCCAGCCTGGGTGGGAGGTATGGGTGATGAGAAGCACCATGAACGTGAAAATAGTCCTGGGCTCTGAATAGTGACCAGGAGAATTTCTGAGCCCCAGCACCCCTTGTCCCCTCCACACACACCCTCCAAGCCCTGCCCTTCCCCTGGAGAGATTTGAGGGTAGCTCATGTATTCTCCTCCGCAGCTGCTAAAGTGCCCCCAGCAATGCTGGGCCTCTCTCTGCCAGCTGCTGCTCTGATCTCTTTTTCCCTGACTCTTCCTCCCAATGAAATGGGCTGTCCTCTGAGTAATTTTGGAGGCTACTGATGACAACCAACAGAGCTCCCTAAGTCTCAGCTTTCTCACCTGCAAATGGTGCATGACAATGATGCCCGTCTAATGAAGTTGCTATGTAATTGATTGAGATAATGCATTACAGTGCTTAGTGCCGTGCTTGGCAGAGAGTGGATCTTCAATTAATATTTGCTGTTATTACAAGCAGCAGGCATGCCTGTCCCAGTCCATCAAAAGTGTATCAGTTTCCTAGGGCTGTTGTAACAAAGTATCACAAACTGGATGGCTTAATATTACAGAAGTTTTTTCTCACACGTTCTAGAGGCCAGAAGGCTTGGAATGAAGGTGTCAGCAGGGCTGCCCTCCCTCAGAAGGCTCCATGGAAGAATAGCTTCCTTACCTCTTCCAGCTCCTGGTGCTGTGGGCATCCCGTGGCATTCCTAGGTTTGTAAGTCACATCACTACAATCTCTGCCTCCTTCTTCGCAGGGCCTTCTCTTCTGTGTGTCTCTGTCCTCTTCTGTCTCATCTCCTTTTGCCACTTTCTTATAAAAACCCTTGTGAAGGCATTTAGGACCCACCCAGATAATTCTAGGTAATCTCCTCAACTCAAGATCCTTAATCACATCTGTTACCATTTAAGGTGATAGTTATTCCTTTGCCGGATAAAGTAATATTCTCAGGTTCTGGGGATTAGGACATGGGCATATCTATGAGGAGGATGCTCTGTGGTTAGCGTGTGCTCTGGAGCAGGCTTCGGAAACTGGAAGAAAAGGCAAGTGGCAGTGGACAGGTGAGACATGCTCTTTATTGTTGGGGGGGGTATGGCAGTGGCAAAAAGCATGGCCAAGAACATGGCGAGCGCTTATATGTGGCTCGGAGCAATAGTGGCAACATGCCATGGGAAAGCGTGATCACATGGGTTCATGTAGGAGATAACACCTTGGTTACATAAGTGTGCAGACTCATGCCTCCCTGGAAGGCCCACTAGCTGGGGGGCCAGGCTGGAAAAAACACTGCGGCAGTCATCTTAGTTTGGCCTAAGAAACCTGTTGCCTATACAAATGCATTTTCCCTTACGATATCTTTTTGGAGGCCACCATTAAACCCACTATAAAAGACATTCCTTGGGAAAATGGGTTAGAAGGGAGGGCTTTTGATTTCTTCTTATTCAAGAGCCTTAAATCTTGACAGCATTTCACTGTCAGCTGCAAAACCTTCTTTGGTGTCTCTCCCAGGAACCCATTCGAGGTCCATCCTGCCAGACCCTAACAGGGAGAGACCCCAAGGTCACTCTGTCTGTGGAACCAAGGTACATAAACAGCCTGGGGGTGGGCTTGTGGGGTGGTGGGATGGGATGGAATAGGCTGTAATGGCTAAAAATATGTAGCTGCAAGAAAGGAATTCTTAAGAAAGAAAGAATATTGAATCTTAGCTTGCCTAGACGTTACACATAATGCTGGGAATGCCATGGAGATGCCAAGCCTTGGGTCATTTGGTCTTACGTTATGTACCTGGATATCAACTAAACCATAATTAATTTTCACTGTGACATTAAATGGCTTTTATGCCCTCAAAACTGTTGAAATAGACGTATTACTCTCAATCCCTAATCAGTAAGGAGGGAAAGACAACATGTCTGTGGATGTATGGAATATGATGTCAACAATGCCCTGGATTTGTGTGTGCAGTGGCAGCTCTGTGAGGGGTTGCAGGGGAGTTAGGGGAAAAGGCCCTGCCTGGGAAGTCAGAGGCCTCAAGCAGAGTTTCCAGCCAGGAATTGGTGGGAGTGGAGGTTGAAAGCCGCCTTTCCTCACCCAAGATTAGCCCCATGACCTTCTCTGCAAATATCCTCACCTCCCATGGGACACGGTTTTCTTAGTGTACAGTGAGAGGATCTAGTAGGCTGAATATTAGCCCCCCAAAATACCCCATGTCCTAATCCCTGTAACCTGGGCATGTTACCTTATATGGCAAAAGGGACTTTACAGGTGTGGTTGAGTTAAAGCTCTTGAGATGGGGAAGTTGTCCTGAATTATGTAATTTAATTATAAATATCCAATAGGAAGAAGGTGAGAGAAGAGAAGTCCGTGTGATGATTGACACAGAGATTGGAGTGATGCAGCCACAGCCAAGGAATGACAGCAGCCACCACAACTGCCACTATTGGAAGAGGCAACAAACAGATGGAGCCTCTAGAAGGAACCTGTCCTGACAACATATTGATTTTAGGCCTGTAAAACACATTTAAGACTTCTGACCTCCAGAACTGTAAAGGAATAAATTTCCATTGTTTTTAGCTAGTAAATTTTTGGTTATATGTTCCAACAGCAGAAAGAAACTAACACAGGGATTAGGCCGTATATCTGTAAAGACGGTAATAAAAATGATAATTATTAAGGGTTGAGCCAGACATTCTGTAATACATTTTACACCTACACAGTCTTTAATCCTAACTATAACTGTCAAAGGTAAGTATTATTAGTCTCAGGGAACTGAGAATTGGAGAGGTTAGTTAACTTTCCCAAGAATAAACAAATAGCAAGTGAAGGGCTGGGATTTACTCTCAGGACCAGCTGCTTACCTGGGATCTAGGGTACCCTGCCTACTTCTATATGAGCAGTTTCTTGGCATTTTTTACTTTGTCCTTTTAAGAGGTGTAAAAGATTCCATAACTTACATAAACCACTCAATTTCTACTTTCCAATAGAACTCCAAATATCAGTATGTATACATGCACATTGGGATCTTTGTCTTAGAATATGACACATCAATCCTTAGGAGATTCTGAGTTAGAATTACTTTTAGTTTATGAACACCCAATTTTAGTAAAACAAAAGAACTTACCCAATAGATAACTAATATCTATCCATGAGATTAGATAAAAATAAAAGTGTCAAAAGCTATCCATGTAACAAACACATTTGTGCTCCCTTAATATTTTGACATTTTTAAAAAAATGAGTTAATCAAAGAAAAAAGTGTCAAGAAAGATTACTTGAAATTTGAAAATATGGCAAAAAACAGAGCGTCCTTTCAAAGACTTAGTAGAGCATTGTTTAACAGGTTCAGACAAGGATAATTTAATTCTCTTGGTCAATGGTTCTCAAATTTATGGTCTCAATATTCCTTTACACTATTAAAAATCTGTGAGGTCTTTACAGTCATTTTGTTTATTGATATTTACCATTTAGAAATTAATACTAAAAATTTCAAAATATTTATTATCAATTCTTCTAAAGTAATAATAATAGACCTATCACATATTAATATAAATAACATTTTTATGAAAAACATCTATATTTATCAATCAAAATAATTTAGTGAGAAGAGTTGCATTGTTTTATATTTTTACACATCTCTTTTATGTCTGGCTGAAATAGAAGACAGCTAGATTCTCGAATATGCTTCTGAATTCAGTCTGGTGTGATAGGCTGTTTTGGTTGGATGATGTGAAGAAAATTCTGCCTCACTCAGGTATGTAATTTGGAAGGGGAGGGGATTTTAATAGCTTTTCCAGGTAATTGTGGATATTTTTCTTTGATACTACACCAAACTTGACAAGTGGTAATGTCTTAAAAATTAATGACAAAATATAATAGAATCTGAAATATCAGTGAACTTTTGAACTCCGTTATACTTTGAATGAATCTTTTGCCCACGGTTTTGGATTTTGTAACATTATACATTGATCGTTTGGAAAATATTGGTTCAGTAGGTTATACAGATTTTCCCAATGTTAATACAGTTCATCATATGATAACAAAAAAAATCACATTTGTTAATACTACTATTATTCTCATCAGAAAAATATTACTGTTGGGAGGCTGTCAAGGCTCAGAATGACAGATATAACAGTTTCAAAATGCTAATTTTTACTTGAAAATGCAAATTTTACCACTACAACAAATACTGTCAGTAAGTTTGCTTGAAGGAACAGATTCATTTCATTCATTTTTGGGAAACTATCTGCCAAATACTCAAGTCTGAGTAAGCACAGTTTGTTGGTCGTTTTTTTGTTAAGTAAAAATGGTATTCCCTGAAAAACTAGCTAGTCCAGCTCGTAACTCAACAGCACAACTGCTTTTTTTCTAGACAATTGTCGTGTTAATACTTTGGTCTGCAGCAGAAGTGTTTTATAGGCACTGTGCTTTTCCTTTTATCACACAGAATATTAAAAACGAAGCATACTCAAAAGTCAAGATTTAATAAAATTCATACTTTTCACTGCTTCATCAAGGACATTCTTAAGTGAAACATATTATTCTCACGGAGAATACGTGGAACTAAGAATACACTGACTACTAGTTTGGTCCCACTGCCTTGATTCACACCAAGGTGCCAGCAGTTTTACTCACTTTTTACTTTACTTTACTTTTTCCTTATCAGTGCAGACATCAACACAATAAACGAAATGATTAAATAAGGTGGGAGGACAAATGATATCTCAGTGTTATCGTGATAACAGGTTTTACATCACGTACTTGGAGAACCTCTTCTCTAAGATGTCTTCTAGCTCTAAGAATTCATGGCTTTTCCTTAATACCAAATTTCCTTGATGACGTTATCTAAACCTCTCATCATAACTGGTGACATAAAAGAGACAAGAGTAGCCCCAATATCCTGTTACCCCTTTCCACTGAGATTCTGAATCAAGGAATGTAAAGGATGCCTGAGAATAGGGGTGGGGGAGTCATTCCAATGTGAGCAGGCACCAGAGCTGCGGTCCCCAACCCCTGCACTGCGGACCGGTACTGGTCCGTGACCTGTTAGGGACAGGGCCACAGCGCTGCGCCGCCCGCCCCCCCACTGCACCTCCACCCACCCCTACCCCCTCCGTGGAAGAATTGTCTTCCGTGAAACTTAGGAACCAGCGAGCCGCACAGCAGGAGGTGAGCGGCGGGCAAGTGAGTGAACATATTTCCAACCACTCCCCATCACTCGCTCGCATCCCGGCCTGGGATCCACCTCTCCCCCCACCCACCATCGGTGCAAAAATTGTCCCCCATGAAACCGGTCCCAGGTGTCAAAAAGGTTGGGGACCTCTGCCTAGAGTCTGCTCCCCCAGCGCTGCTTATAGAGCAAAGAGGAGGAGGGGCCTTTATCAAGGTTCCCACAGGGTGTCTCAGGCCCCTCCAAACCCTTTCTGGGCAGAGTTTTCAGGAAACATCCTCCCTTTTGCAGTGCCGTTTATCTCTTTCCCCAATTAATTCCTCCTGACATTTACCATTAGACACACAGGCAGTGACTTCTGTTCTAGGTCAGCCCCTCCATAACTATTTATAATCCTGCAGGAAGTCATTACTCTTTTCATTTCATGAGGACTGATAAAAAAAAAAAAACTAATTATGGCAGTTCATAGAAACAGAATTTCAAAGGGTGGTTTGGGGACAGAGTGACCTGGTAAATAATTATTTTCTCTTGCTCCTAGCTTTCTAACCACACAGAAGCCTTTATCACAGACTCCTCATCCCTGATTAGTGGCTTTTAGGAATCAGCGGGGATTCAGAGACTTGGGGAAGGAGAAGAGGCTGAGATGTGTATCAAGGCACAAGGTTTTTAGGGTATTCATAAATCCCCTAAATGTGTCCTACGAGGACAGGCATTGCAGCTGCAGAGGCTTGAGTGATATTTAGAAGAGATCTGCAAAGAGTCTCTGAAATAAATGTCAGGGAAGAGACTAGGCAGGGTTTGGTGTCAGGCTGAAACTGATAAGATTTCACCACAATAAAAATAGGTAAATACAGTCAGTCTCAGCCCTCTTCCCCTGGTACCACCAGGAGGGCATTCTGGGCAACCTTGAGGACTTAGTCCAATGGGTATAAAGGAGGCAAAAAGTTTTCCTAAAGAAAGCCACACAGGCTGAGAATTTCCACATTTCCATCCTCCCTATTAATCCCTTATCTAAAGTAACAAATTTTATTGCTTTAGCATCTACTCCAGTGGCAGGAGAATTAGTGTGGGAGGCAGAGGCAGCCTCTCTGATAGCAGGTAAAAATAAAACAGCTTGAACTTTAAGTTCTTAAAGGCCAAGAGTGGGCCAGCATATGGTTTAGAATCTCTGGGAGCCTCAGACACAGGAGATGTCCACACTCATGTACAAACAGTAGGTGCCCAATAGAAAAATCAGGGGCAAGGCAGGAGGCCTGAGAAAGGCCCTCTCAGTGGTTCACTGGCACAAAGCAAAAGGTTTCAGCCACTGGAACTCTCTTGTCCCCAGGGCCCGGGATAAGATCCACTGGCTCTGGAGGAGAGGTAGAAGTGAAAACCCTACAGGACAAGGGCAAGAAGCCCCTCGGGCCCCACCCCAGCCTCACGCAGAGGAACAGGCAACAGCAACCTACCACGTGGCCAAGGGCCAGAAACCCGCCCGCCACAGATTCTAGTCAAAGGCACATTGCTGCTGAGCCTAGAGCCTGAATTTTACAATTAGAAAATATATTTTTCTCGTACATATAAAAAGCATTTATGACATATTAGGCCATAAGCTTAATCTCAAGAAATAGCAAAGATGCTGTTTTATTCAGACCACATTCTTTAACTACAATGCAATTGACATAAAATCAATAACAAAAAAAGAACACACATACACTATATATACATATTAGTATTCGACAAATTAACACACTTAGAAATAAGTCATGGATCAAAGAAGAAAACACAATATAAGTTAGAAAATACTTAGAATTTTATAATATAAAACATTACATTTAACAATTATGAGATACAACCAAAGTTTTGGAGAGAAATTTATGGCCCAAAGTGATCAGGTTAGAAAAGAAGGATAAAATTTAATGAGCTAAACATCCAACTTAAAAAGTTAGAAAAAGAAAAATGAAATAAACCTAGAGAAAGTAGAAGGAGGAAAAGAGTAAAAACAAGAGCAGAAATTAATAAATTAAAAAATAAAGATGATTAAATAATAAATTTTGTAGATACTGCTATAATGGAGAAATTTCTGACAGTATTGGCCAAGAAAAAACATAAATGAACACACAAATAAACTATAAGATATACTTTTTATATTTTTAAAAATATATAAAAAGAGCATATTTACCACAGAAATTTTAAAAATAATAGAATTCCATAAATACATTTGAAACAAATTGGCTAGGTAAAGAAGCTGGATGGATGGGTACCACATGTATTAAACAAGCATCAGAAGAGAAATTGTCTTGAATTTGCCTTTTTTTGTTGTCACGACATAAAGGCAAACCATTTCTACACCGTATTGTTATGTATGATGAAAATGGATTCTTTATGATAATCGCAAGCATTCGGCACAGTGGTCAGATACAGATGAAGTGCCAAAACACAGTCCAAAACCGAATATTCTTCCAAAAAAGCTAATGGTGTCTGGTGGTCCAGTGCTGGTATTATCCACTATGGCTTCATGAAACCTGGTCAATCTATTACAGTGGATGTCTACTGCAACCAATTGGACAAAATGATGATGATGCTTGTGATTAAGCAGCCAAGATTGGTCAATAGAGACAGGCCAATCCTCTTGCAAGATAAAGCTTGACCACATGTGCACAAACAACACTGCTCAAACTACAGAGGCTGGATTTGGAAACTCTCTGCCATCCACTGTATTCACCAGACCTTGTGCCAACCGACTACCACTTCTTCCAGGCTTTGGAACACTTCTTGCAAGGAAAAATATTCAATTCTCAACAAGCTGTGGAAAACACCTTTCGAGATTTCATATGCCACCTGCTCTCCGGGCTTCTTTGCTGCTGGCATAAACAAGCTATCCTTAAAATGGCAAAATTGTGTCAATAGTTTAGGGACATACTTTGATTAATTTTACTGCTTCTTGTTTGAGATATAATAAACTAAACTTTTTATTTGAAATTGGACATTTCATATTTAATAACCTAGTAGAAGACTTACTATCTTTAAGATGCCAGCTTTCCCCCTATTGATCTACAAATTCCTGTCAAAATCCTGAGAGTTGCTGGAGGATCTAGACAAGCTTATTTTAATGTTTAAATGGAACAACAATGGTCCAAGAACAATGATGTGACTCTGAAGTGGAAGATCAAAGAAAATGACACATTCTACTTACTGGGTAAAAGGATGTGTCATAAAGCTAGAGTACTTGGGAGTCAGGTATTGGCATGAAGATAGACAAATAGACCAACAAAACAGCATAGAAAGTCTAGAAATACAGCTGAAAATTTAAGGAAAAATGACAATGCAAGGTGACATTGCAGACCAGTGGAGAAAAGAATTCTTCAATAAATAAATGATGCTGGGTCACTTGCTTATCTATGCAGGAAATTGGATCTGCATAAACACACCACATGAGAATAAATCCCAGATGTAATTAAGACACAAATGTATAAAACAAAACTTTAAATCTTTAGATGAAAAAGTAGAATACCTATATCACCCCAAGTAGGGAAGGAGTTCCTAAATAAGCCATAAAACATAGATGACAATACATAAATTTGATGGAATTTAAATAAAACTTTGTCCACTAAAAAAATATAGCAAGCCAAGTGAAAAGATAAGCAAAAGGCTGGGAGAAGATGTTTAGAATACATATATTTGTCAATGGCCTAAAATTTAGAATATATCAAGAACTTTGACTAAAAAAAAAAAAAAAAAAAAAGCAAACAGCCAATGGGAAAATGGAAAAAATAACATGAACAAGCATTTCACAAAAGAGTAAATAGGATTAACTAATAAATATATGAACAGATGCTCAATCTCATTGGTAATCAAGGAAGTATAAAGTAGGAACTGAGTGAAACACCACTTCAAACCCTCTGAACTGGGAAAAAGAAAAAGTCTGATGATGCCTAGTGTCGGTAATAATGGGGAATTCTAGAGACTCTTACGTGCTGTGGGCGGGAGTGTGACACTGAAATAACCATTTTGAAGATCACTTAGACTAAATCCCTTTGACCCTTCAACCTGACAATTCACTCCTAATGCCATACCTTAGAAAAATTCTGGCATATGTGAACAAGGACACATAGGCAAGAATGTTTATGATGACTTTGTTATTGCAAAAAAATAAATAAAGTAAATATCCATCAACAGGAGAAAGGATAAATAAATTATGTTGTAGATATACAATGGGATACCAAACAGCAGTGAAAAATGAATGAATGAAAGCTACACACATCAACTCGAATGAGCTCACAAACATAATACTGAGTTGGGGAAAAAAATTGTAGGAGGTGAGATACATATATACAGTAGAAGCCAATTTATACTGTTTTAAAATATGTAAATTAGTACTACATATCATTAAAGTTTGCAGACATATGTAGCTAATCATTGATAAATAAATGGAAAGAATGAAACACCAATATCAAGGTAATGGTTACCTCTGGAGGAGGCAAGAAGATATGGTGGGGGGACCCACAGGCTTCAGTCATATTGGTGATATTTCTTAAGTTGGGTGGTATGAACATGGTTTTCATTATATAATTTTTTACATGTTTTTCTATGTCCAGTGGTTTCATAATTTTTTGAAAGGCGTCTGGCTTGGGAAACACACAACCTGTTTTATAGATGAACTCTGATCACAGCTCTGTGTGACCTTGGAAGTCACTTCCCTCTGTGCCCCTGTCTCCTCTGTCTGGCTTTGGCTGCCAGCTGCCAGCTGCCTGCTGTGGGATCATGAGGACAGTGACTGCACTTTTCAGAGAGCCACACCTGGATGGAACAGGGACAACTGAGATGCGGAGGCCAGGACACGTGAGGACATGCAGTGGCTTTGGCACACCCACCAGGGGCAGGCCAGCAAGGGTCCAGAACACCTCCTGGCTCTCCTGTCCATTGATTAAATGTGCACAGCCTTCAACAAGTAGCAGATCTCTCCCTATGTCTTGGTGCCCCTCCCTCGAGGTTCAGAGAAATTAATACAGACACACCTCACACACACGCGCACACACACACACACACACACCGCGGTGAGAAAGAGCCAGGCAAAGTGAGAACAATTTTACCAGCAAGATGATCACTAATGCCAAATGACTTGACAGTTAAATGAGGCTGGGACAATAAATTGTCTTAATGAATATCAAAGTGACCAAAGGAAACTGGGCACAAATGCCCTGGAAGAAGTAAGGTTTTTTGTTTTGGTTTTGCAAAATGCCATCTATTAAGGATCTACTAAATGCCAAGTACATTTAACATTTTTTAGCACTCTTTATCTCCAATTCATACAAAAGTAAAAGTTAGGTATTACAGTTCCATTTTGCAGATGGGAAAGTCAAGGCCAAGTGCCGAGTGGTGGTTACGACACAGCCCCGGGTAGCTCCAGAGTCAGGCTGCCTGGGTTTGATTCTCAGTTCTACTATCTACTCGCTATGTGACCTTGGGCAAGTCTTCCCCATGCCTCAGGCACCTCATCTGTAAGATGAGGATATAATGGAGCCTGCTTTGATAAATGAGATCATGCATGTGAAACACTTGGCAATGTGCCCAGCATACCCTAAGCCCTCAACGAACATGAGCCATCATTTTTAGGTTACTTGTCCTAGGCCACACAGTTAGGAAGAGTCTTGACTCCACAGTTGCATTTTGTCAAAAAAATGTTGTTTGTGGTTGCGAATATTGTTGCTGTGGCATACTTTTAACTTTAAAAACCATAAATTAAACAGAGCTATTATGAACACAGGGAGACCTCCCCAGCTCACTGTGAGCTCAAGGCAGCAGAGCCACAAAGTTCTCTTTTCTCTTTTCATAGTCCCAGCTCATTGAGACCCCCCTCTGATGGAATCCCATTCCCTTATGTTAAACTTAGGCAGCTAAGAATCTTCAAATCCTAATGTATATTGTGTTTGCTGTGTAAATGTAAGAACACTGACTCAAACAAGACTCCTGAATAAGATAGGATTATAAATCTCTCTTTCATCTCTTTGTAAGGTGGGTTATCAAGGAAATAGGGTATGAAATTTGGTGGATACGGAAGAAGTTATAATAATGAAACATAAAATATGGGTGAGTTTCTTGTTCTTAGGCAGCCTAGGAATGGATCTCGGATGAGTCCAATGGCCTGATGCTAAGGGATCGATAAAATCTAAGATCCCTCAAGTTTTTCATTTCTCTGCAATGCTAAGAGCCATAGCTATTGGGATGGGCCCCAGGAGTATAACACCTGTGACCAGTGGTTAGAAAAGAGAGCAGATGACCAATTGCTGAGGATACCACAGATAGAGAGATTTCTAAGGGAATACCCAGTATGAAAATTTAAGGTGGCTAAATAGAGGGGGACAGGAGAGAGTCCACTTTGATCAGGTGTCTACTGAAAGCTGCCATGTGCCTAGCACTGAACTGGGCACTATTGGGAAATAAAAACTATAAGGTAGGGTTCACATCAAAGGAGCTGCCATCAAATTGGAATACATGACAATTTCGTGTAATCGGGACTCAATTTAGTGCTAAGTTGTGTGGATCCACTATAAATTTCGTAAGAGAGCAGGATGCGTGGAGGTTTTGTATTGTGCCAATTTGGCTAAATTGGAACTGTGTTTTCCAGAATTTATTTCTTTGGTTTCACATTAGAATTGGTCACAAGTGAAATCTGCAATTTGGAAGCAGCCATCATGCTCTAAAGGTTAGTGTTGGTACCATATGCCAGCGCACCTCACCCATGTTGTTGGTGATCCACTGGTTCATGTTGTTGGCAGGGGCGAGCTGCTGGGCCTGTGGTTTCTGCAGGTCACACCAGGTCTCCTCCTTTAGCATCTCCACGTCCTGGGACAGGTGCACGTGCAGCTCTGTGGCAAGAGCACCAGCTTTTTTTGGAGGTCATTGGAGTTGGCGGCAGTGAGAGAAAGATGCAAGTTCCAATTTGCCCAGATAGGTTCTAGTTTGCCTTTGTGGGTTCCAAATTGTCTTCACAATCCACTGTTTCACATCTGTCTTCTATTCCCAGCTTGTGGCCTTGCTGACCTAGAGCAACTTCACACTCAGTACCAGAAGTAAAAGCAACAGGCTTACATAGACTTCTTCACCACCTCCTGCCATTGTGTAAGGTCTAATGCCTGTGGTGCATCCCTTATTCTGTATCGCTCATGGTGGGTCTGCTTCCCTAATAGAACCAATAACTGAACGAGCATGGAATAATAGCATCAGACAAAAAGAAGTTTCCAGATTCCTTAAAAGCTTTGATCTTTAAATCATCAGCATGCTAACTGCTTTCTAAAGCTACTTTCCAAACATCACTCATCCATGCCTGTGGGGTAAACTTCGTTTCATTACAGGCCAATACTATGTTCGTCTCAATTCATGCCAGCCTCTAATGCATATTCCTGAGCCAGTCCCAGGCAACCTTTTTTGCAATCCACCTGATACTCATAGCTTTCTTACGGTTGATAAACCCAGCAAAATCTATGAAACCCACCAGAAAAAAGGCAAATTTTAAGCAATTATATTCATATAGTTTAGTACAATCATTAGGATGAGAATTGGGCTTTGGGGTTACAACTGAGAATGAATCCTAGCTCCACACTTTCTAATCATTTGGCTTTAGCCAAGTTGCTTAACTCTTCAGAGCCTCAGTTTCCTCATCTGTAAAATGGGAGTATAATTACTTCATTATCAGGTTTCTGTAAAGATAAGAAAATGTAGATTAAGTACTTACTATTATTTTTAAGTGCTTAATCACACACACACACACACACACACACACACACACACGAGTCTGTCTCTCCCATTAGGACTACACTGAGGGGTTCATTATTTTGCGCACTGTGCCTTATCCCCCGTAACTGGGATACTCTGTATGTTTATCGTATAATGAAAAAGTGGATGGATGGATGGATGAATGAATGATTTTTTGTGTGTGCTTTGCTAAGCACCTCCAGAATAGAAGGGCCAATGGGAAAGAAATGGACCTGAAAATCATGACTTTGAAGCAGAAGTTAAGTCAAGGGAACACCTGCAGAGAAATCACTCAAAACTGCCGCAGCATTAGGCTCTGCCAGGTTTTTGTCCTTGGTTCCCCGGGGTTTGATCTTCAGGCACCACACTGTTATGTGTTTCCTTCATAGACTTTTGTAGTCTTCAAATCCTTCCCCTGAACATAACATCATTAGATCTTTGCAATAACCCACTAAGGTAGGAAACATGAATATTAGCGTCTCCAGCTTATAAACAAGGAAAGTGAGGTTGAGGGAAGCTGAGCAATCTGTTCTGATGTCTGACCACGTGCTGGTTCCACCACGTGGCATGGCCTGACCGGTGTCACTAAGCCAAGATGCAAAGGAGAACCATATTGGCCACAAGAAAAGCTGCTTTTCCACTACAACAAAATTCTGGAGACTACATTCTCGCCTCGTGTAACAAGCATGAGGCTTCCAGTAGGGGAACTGGGGTTCTAATTCTGGGCCTGCTTTTATTAGCTGCCACTTGGCATGAAGAAGGAGAAGTAGATGGACTTCACCACCAAAAAGATCTGAGTTTGACTCTCAACTCTGCCACTATCTGTGTAAACTAAGACAAGTTACTTAATCTCTTTGAATCACAATTTTGCAATCTACATAATTGGATGATATCTAATTTTGAAGATTGAGACGACTTATCAAATACCTTCAAAATTATGAGACTTCTAAAGACCCATCCCCTGCCCTCCCAGTTTGCCAGACTCAGAATGGCTGCCCCAGAGTCCAGTCTACAAGCCTGGTCAAGAGACGCTCACAGAGCTCAGAGGGGCAAAAGTGATGATTCGGGGAATAGTCCCAGCTTGTCAAATTCAGTGTGCACTGGATGTAAAAGGAGATGATGTGAGTAGATATTGAGAGAGAGATCAATTTACCATAGACTGCCCGAGCCCACTCCTCCCATCCCCAAATTCTACAGTTATCAGAACAAGGTATCATGTGCTGCCTCTGGCTGGAGAGCCGGGAAGGTAGGGAACAGCACAGCAATCTTTACGATCATTCCAACTATTAATACTCCATTGTGAGACAGCAAGTCTGCATGAACCTCAGTTTGCGAAATATTGCAGGAATTAGTGCAGGCAAGGAACTGTTGGGAGAGGGAGGAAAATTTGGCGTCTTAGCTCATCTCGTTGCCCTGACCGCTCCATCTAAAGGAGCCACCCTCACAGTCACTGTTACATCCTCACGTTTAGGTCCCTCATAGCACGTATCACAATGTGAAATTATTCGTCTACTAGTTTAGGTTTATATTCCCCCATAAGAATATAAGCTCCGTGAGAGCAGGGACTTTATCTGATTTCTTTCCCATCTTATCCCATCCCTCTAGAATAGCATATAATTTGCACTGGATAAATATTTGTTGAATAAATAAATGAGCAAATAAATATTTTCAGTAGCTTGAGACAGCTTGTGCATAAGAACATCCCTGTAACCCCACCTGCAGAATCCATTACTGTCAAAGAAAAATCATAACAACCTCTGTTAGTCTACTACTTAGCAGTTTTCTTAGCACTAAGTATGCATTACCCGATTTGATCCTCACAGCTGATTTGTGAGAGAGGTATTAATTGTTTCAGCTTTACAGGTGAGAAAACTGAGCCTCAGAAATGTTCAATGACATCCTCAAGATCACATGACGGACAAATAGCAGAACTAGAACTCAAGTGGCCAAGTCCAAGTGCAGTGTTTAGTCTACGCTTGAGAAACAACTTGGGAGAAATAGCTCACAAGAAATGAGCTTATTTTATATCCAGATCCTTTTCTAACTTAGGTATCTACATCACCTAAGATAGACTCTGACATAATCTCTTTGCTCTGGAAGAGTTGTGGCCCAGTATCGAGAGCTTGGGCTGGAGTCCAGACCAGAGCTGCGGGAACCAGCTGTGTAATCTTGGGTAAATCTTGGCACCTCTCAGCAGGACTCTGTTTCTTCTTTCAAGTCGATGTAATCATTCTTGACTCATCTGCCTCACAGTGTATCTTGAGTCTTTAAAAAAGGATGAAAAATGCAAAAGAGATGTAAGCTCAACATTACAACAGGACACCAGGACTCTCGTGCTCCGTCCCACCCTGCTTGCAGATCTGACCACGAAGGGTCCCCAGCTTCCCTACCCACCTTATTTCCATCTTGTCCTGCTGACTTTACTTTTTCCCATATCTGAACCTCCCTTCCGGGCCCAGATCTAGAATTAGATAGTGGTGATAGTTGAACAACTTGGTGAAGATACTAAAAACTGCTAAATTATAATCTTTAAATGTGGTGTGTGAATTATGTTTCATTTTTTAAAAGAAGAAGCAATGTCTAAAGTCTAAGTAAGAGGCACAAAGATCTACCTAAGATTATAGCTGTGATAATAAGGAAAAGGCAAATTATGAATAATTTTAGGAGATTTTGAGGAAGACAAAGGAACCAAATATGATTATAGTTTTAAGCCTAGAAATGAGGGGAAATGGTGGTGCCTTTAGCAGAAAGAAGGGCAAGGAAGTCTGGGAGACAATGATGCCCTCAGTGTAGGGTACATCGAGTATGAGATTTCAATGGGCCACACAGGTGCACATGTGCATCAGAAAGCTGGAAAATCAGGTGTGAATTTCTGGGAATGGTAAGGAGTTGGGAACCATCTACATAGAAGCCATGGTTAATACCTTGAGATTGGATGCACTTTCTCAAGATTAAATTTAAAAAAAAAGAGCCAACAGAAATTTTCCATCCTCCATATTCCAAGTCTTCTTTAAATTGGTGGGCTCTAATCCTTGTTAATTTATAGATTTTTTGAGTATAGTTGTATCTGGTTAGACCTGGAGTGTGTCCCATCTTATTTTTAAAGGCCTTTCTCTGTTCATCTCGTTTTATAGATCTAGCAGCTTACTATATATTCCATCTGAAACGTATGACCATTTACTTCTAAATTAATTGCAAATATGGGTTTTTGTCTCTAATAGTCTACATGAGAAGTGGATGGACTTTAGGTATAGCTATTAACTATGGTTAGAGTCTATCCATTCTTGGAGAACTTATTGGTGTGGTTTTTCCAAAGCAGAATCATCAAAAAGCTCTGCCTGATTACTCTATTATCTGAGTCTCCTGTAGGTCTATTTGTATTATCTCTTTTCCTTTGGGGTTTGCATATTTGTTCCTGTTTTTAGCACAGTTCATACTTTTTGATTAGATGCATGACAGTATAGATCAAAACTTGTAGATTCTCCAGATAATGTTGTCTTTCTCCAAGGAAGGTTAATGTTTTCTTTTCTTCAGGCAGATAATGGACCAGTAGATCACCTTCAGCCTGTCCAAGTTTGGTGTTAGGCTTTGCTACTGCTGATCTATTCAAATTTTGCCCTTTCCCCTAGAGCACAGTCATTACTCTGCGAGAATTACTCTAGGGTATAGCCCTCACTCCCATCACTCAGGCCTCCTGCAGTCTCAGCTGACATCTCAGGGTGTTCACCAAGGAACGTCTGTTCTGGCAAGACTTGAACTCCATCCTCTAGCTCCTTAGCACTGTTCACCGCTGAAATCTCTGCTCAGCTCTTCAGGCTCCCAGCTGCTCTATTCTTCTGCGAATCCTGGAATCTCCCTCTGTGCAAGTGCAACTTAGGAATCAGCTGATGACTTGGGAGAATTCTTTTGCATATTTGGGGGCTCTCTTCTCTGTGGTTGCCGCCACTCTGGCAGTCCCAAATGCGGCAGAGACCTCTGTCGACGTGCCACAGTGGGCTGATGCTTTCTGCCTGGGCTCTATGCCCCGTGCTGAAATGCAGATACCCTCAGGTAGCAATTGGAGGCTCCTCTGCGTTGCTGCCCTTCTCTCCGGGGTCACGGCACCTCACCTTCCTGCCTGCGCCAGTTGCTCCACAAAGCTTTCAGATGTATTTTTAAATATTTTCCTGTAAGTATTTTTAGTTATCCCACCAAAACTAGAAATCTGAAGCAAGAAAATAAAACGGTAGAATAGATAAGGACCGGCACTTGGAAACCTAATTTGGGGATCCGGAAGAGGAGGAATGAGAGACGGAAGACACAGAGGGAAGAGGAAAACCGGAATGCGCCATCTGGTGAAGGCCAGAAATAAAAGTGCCGTGGAGTCGGCATCAGCAAAAAGAAAAGAAAGGTCGTGAAAGGAAGACTAAGATGAGGACGTCATCCTTGATGAGGAGCAGATGATCATGGGTGCAGCATTTACTAACTGTCCCGTGTTATCCTCACCAAACGGTAAGCTTTGGGGAACGGGCGACACATCTTAGGATTGTGTGTGTCTTCACAGAACCATTCTGAACATTCAGCATGTAATTGTTCATAAATTATGTGATTAGAAAAAGGGTCTAGTACCCGAAAAGCATGCGTTTGAGAGACGCTGATGTGGAGCTGAGAGAGAGGGCTGGTTTGGACTATCCTTCACAGAAGGGTTGGGAGACACTAAGTTAGCAGAGCACCCCACCCTCACCCCACCAGACCATTCCTACCCACCCAGTAAATGTGCCGGGTGCACAGCATTCAGTTCATGACTCGGGAAGGCAGAAATGAACTTAACTTCAAGGATCCCAACTCACATGCAGACAAAAGAAGTTTGACTTGTGTTTTTTCTCTTGCCCTCTTGATATCCATGCAAGTAACACCCAAAAAGTTAAATAGAGGCCTGTGAGCACCAGGTCCAAGCGACCAGGCTTTGAGTCTATAGGAAGTGTAATTTCCTTTGCTTTGTCTGCAAAACATTTTTCCTCTGCATCTGGTTAAAAGAATGTCAGTGTGCCCACTCAACCAGTTGGACAACTGGAAATTCTGACTATTGCAGGCTCACATCATCTTGGTTTCTCCACCAGAGAGGAGAGAGGTTCACCTTCACCCCACCTCACCCCCAGTCCAGATCCAAAGGTGCCCATCTTCACTCTGTCCTCTCCCTCCCGGTTAGTACCTAGTCAGTTTCCGGGTTATATAGACACGTCTAACCCACTGGAGAATTTCACAGGTCAACAAAGTTACAGACAAGTGGAGTTAGAAGAATCCATATGAGACTACCTGAACAACAAAAGGTGGTCTAACCTAGTGGTTTTGTGTGTTGACCCCTGGAGTCTGATTGCCTGTGTTCAAATCCTAGCTTTGCCACTTTTCATCTTTGTGACTTTGGGTAAACCCTATAGTCTCTCTGCCCTTCAGTTCCATCGTTAGTAAAATTGGAATAATAAGAGTACTTACCTTGTAGAGCTGTTGCAAGGATTCATACGATACCTGGAAGCCCTTAAAAAGGCTTGAGAAAGCTCATTACAAACCATAAAACATGCTATAACTGTGCAGTGTGATTGCCTTTATTATTCTTACCGACACATCCAGTTTTTAGCCAGTCCTTATTCGTGTGGATCTCAGGAGACAGAGGATGGTTGGACTGTTCAGCACTGAGAGGCAGCATCTGCGCTGTGCTGGATCAGATGTCCCTCCGAGCAGTGCAGGGGATTCTGCTGGCCCAGCAGAAAGGAGAAACTCTGCTAGCATCTCAGTGCTGCTTGCAGGGAGGCTGTCCCAGAAGCAGCCAGGATTCTAGAAGGGCCCTGGTTTGTGTGCCAGGCAGTCAGACACAGAGGATGGATGGAGACAGACTCTCTGAGAAAGTCGTCGCCAGCCCACACAGCAGGAGAGAAGCAGTTGCTACCTCCACCTTCCCTCCTCGTGTGCAGTGAATGATCACATGATCAATGACTCATCTCAAAGGGAACCTTGCTTTATGATAGTGCAATGCATCTTCATTAGCCTCATTAAAAATTGTTCCTTGTCAACTTAACCAATGTGATATCAGAGAGTCTGGACTGCAAAAGCAGAAAGGGCTTTGGAATCTGACACACCTGCATCCCAACCCTGGCTCTGCCACTTACCAGTTCTGTGACCTTGGGAAATTTGCTTAGCTTCTCTGGTTCTGTCACCTTGTCTATAAAATGGGGATAATAATTTCCACTTCACAGGGTTACTGTTGAATGTCAAATGAGGTGGCATAGGTACAATGCTGTGCACACACTGTGCCAGGCTCAGAGGAAGCAAACAAGACAATGTCTGCTCCTTCCCTTCCTGAGTGAATCATTATGTCTAAGTGTACATAGGTAGAGCATGCGATTGCTTGGCAACCTGTCCACCCCCTGGTATCTCAGGTGTCTTCAGAATTCCTAGAATTGAACTATAGTTGCTCAGAATATAACAAAACTCTAGGGCGTCTTGCTTTATAAGGTCTATAGTTCTATTGCTTTCATTGCCATAACTTCATAGTTTTGAATGTATGGCTTTAATGATGAAAATGATATTCATTATTTTAAAAAATATGGACCTAGGTATGCTGTCACCAAGTAGCAGTAGGTACTTTACCTAGAACTATTTAAATAATTTCCTAAATTCTGAACCTGTACAAACTTATTTTACTGAAGTTACCATGTTTTGTGTTTTTTATGTCATTGTTCCCCACTCAGTTAAGATACTTAGGGGCAGGGACCACGAACCACTGATCTTTGTATCGTCAATGCTTAACTTAGTATTTGGCGCAGATGCAGTGCTCAATACATCTTAAAGTGAGCTTGGAACTGAGTTGTTCTTCCTACCTAAACTCTAATTTTTTAAAAGTCAAATTTAATACTACCCTCCATACAATGGTTGATTATGGCTTGGAATAAAGAGGGTTAAGCCCTATAAGCAACAAAAATAAAGTATCTCTTCACATCAATAACTCGTCATTAATTTAAAATGCTCACAAGTGAGGTCAAAAGATCCCAGATATTTGCAACATAATTGCTCTTTCCATTCATCTTCCTTTCCAACATGTTTCAAGATAAACTTTCAGGAAACCTATCTAATATTAATAATAATAACAAGGCAGCTGTTACCATTTATTAAATACTTCCCACGTGCCTGTGCAAAGTGCTTTGCATGGCTTATGTGTATCCTTGTTGCAGCTTCACGGCGGGGTCAAAGACAGGGCAAGTTGGATGTGCTTTGAGCCCAGTGGGGCAGCTGCCCAGGGACCCTCAGCTAGCAAGCCACATCTCAAGCCCAGAAGGTCGGACTTCAAAGCCAGGACTATGTGCCACTGCACCTGAATTCCTCCCCACCTAGCATTTGGGCTTCCCGGGATCTATTCCAAAGACTTCACTTCACACCTGAGTTTTCCCTTCTGCTTCAGCCAGGAGGAGCTTCTCGCTCTTTAACATACGCTCTTCACGCTTTCCAAACTCTGCCGGAGCTTTGGAAACACCTGCTTCCTGAATGCTTTCCCCACCTTCTCTGCACACCCAATCCCATCCACCTTCAAGACCCAGGTCAAACACGGTCTCTTGCAGAAGACCTTCCCTGGTCTCCCGTGCCCACCACCACAGGTGCCCCCTGGCCCCCACAGGTGTCTCTGCTCCTTCCCTAAAGTGTCAGAGCGTTTTCTCAGCACTACTCCTGTGGCACTTCACACCTTGTCCCCAGCTTTCAGTTTTGCATTCAGAGACCCCATCTTCACTGCATGCAGCTCACTTTGGAGGCAGAATCCACACAGGGTCCAGACCCATCTCCCCCCCAGCCCCACGACCCAGGAGGCTTTGTCTGACAGGCAAGGACAGAAGGATTCCCGTCCCCCTCTCAGCCTCTCCCGAGCCCCCCAGCTTGAGTGATTCAATGGGCCTTTGTGGGACTCACCGACCAAGCATGAAATGGACCCACATGTGGCCCAGAGCCACCCAATCCATCAAACGGCTGCAGAAGAACAAAAACGCTGCATAAGACCAAAATAAATAATTGCCAAATTAGTCACCATCTGCACCTTGCTGTCAACAAACAGAACCAAGGACAGTCCCCGTTTCACTTCCTGCCTACTCAGATTGCACAACGAGGTCTCAACCGAAAGGCACGAATACGGAGCTGAGAGTGTTTTGGAGATGAGATGTGCCCCTGAATTTACTTTAGGGAAATTCCATCCACTTGACTGGCCTATTTTAGGCACCTCGTACATATCTGATGCTCTGCTGGGCGCCGGAGATCTAACAGTGACAAAGACTCTTCTGTCAAAGAGCTGAATACTTGAGTAGGGTTGCTGTGTCTTGGTCACGTGGCCGAGGGACGGCCTGAGAGGTGGGATGATAAGCAGGTTACCTGGGGAGGAAGTGAGAGAACCTTTACGTAGAGACCTGGTTCCTGGTATGTGCTTCCTCACCGTTCGCTCTCTTCCACTTGCGCCTCGGGGCCCTTGAGTATAATTTCCCGCTGAACACAAGCGCTGATGGTAAATAGAGGATGAAAGATACAGTTCAGGGAAGCAAGCCCATGCTGGAGACCTCATAGAACGGCCTTCCATAAGCAAAACTGAGCTAAATGAATTTTATTTTCTTCATATTATCCTGGCGAAATGATTCACTTTAGCATTTTTCCCTTCCTGTGAGCCTCAGATGGCGGCGCCACAAATTAAAATATCTTCAAGGCCGGGCGCGGTGGCTCACGCCTGTAATCCTAGCACTCTAGGAGGCCGAGGCGGGCGGATTGTTTGAGCTCAGGAGTTCAAGACCAGCCTGAGCAAGAGCGAGACCCCTTCTCTACTAAAAATAGAAAGAAATTATATGGTCAGCTAAAAATGTATATAGAAAAATTAGCCGGGCATGGTGGCGCATGCCTGTAGTCCCAGCTACTCGGGAGGCTGAGGCAGGAGGATTGCTTGAGCCCAGGAGTTTGAAGTTGCTGTGAGCTAGGGTGACGCCATGGCACTCTAGCTCGGGCAACAAAGTGAGACTCTGTCTCAAAAAAAAAAAAAAAAACAATCTTCAAAAGTATATAAGGTCTGAGTCTTAGTGTCCCCATTTGTGAATAGAAAGGATGATATTCACGCCATAGGATCCTTGTGAGAAATAGATGCAACGACTCACACAGTTATTCAATAACTATTTACAGGATTCCTGTGCTGTATCAGCTCTGTTCTGGCTGCTGAGGTTATAGCAGTGAACAAAACAGACTTTGAAAAATCTCCATCCTTCTAGTGGGCATGGAAAGGTAACAGCTGTCTATGTAAAATACATAGTATGTCAAATAGTTAAATGCGTGCAAAGCCTTTAGTACAAGACATGACTTGTACTAAATGCTCAGTTTAATGTGGATAATGATTGGCACTAAAGAAATAAGCTTCTTCAAGGTCAGGCTCAAAGGCATGTTGTAGGTGAGAGGAGGAGGAGGGTCTCAGTTCCCACAGTCCCTTAACACCATGTCATCCACTCAAAGAAAGGAAGGAGACTATCCCTGGGGATATCATTCAGCAGTGTTTTTGCCTTATACTTGAGAACAATGGAAATCATTTTCCCACTCAGTCAACCCCGTCTCTAATTCACTTTCTCATTTAACTCAGTGGTCCAAGCATCCCTAAAGACTTTCTTATATGAAAAACAAAATCATGGTGGCAAAATGTATATATTCTGTGGTCCTTTGCTTCCTGATGTAGAAAGAAATGAATCAACTTGTATGTTGGTCCTTGTAGTTGGAACAGAGTTCAATGTTGTAAACACTCAGAGGAGGCTGACCAAAACCAGAACATCTATCCCTGGAACAAGGTCACTGACTTTAAGTTTATATCTTAAAAAGCAAAAGTCCACCCAGAGTTGGCATAAACATTTTTCAGTGAAAAAGCCTCACCCCTCATACATGAGGAAATTGAGTCTTGGAGAGGTTAAATGGAGTCAGCATTTAACTCAGGCAGTCTAATTTCAGAGTTCATGCTCTTATCACTCAATCCCCCCTGGGACTTTCCTTTACTAATGAAAGTTGTTGGGGCAGTGGTATGGGTGATACAATAGAAGCAGATAGCCCAAAATACTGTTTCTCTCCCCCGCTATCTATCTATCCTGTATCAACCCTTCCATCAGTCTATCCACCCACTCACCAACTTATCCATCCATCCTTCTATTCACCCACCATCTCTTCATCTTCCAACCCACCAATCCATCCATCCATCTACCTGCCCACTCATCCACCCACACAAACATCCATCCATCCATCTTCCAAACCATCAATCCATCAATAAATTCACCTACTCACCCAGTCATCCATCCTTATATTCACTTACCCATTCATTCATCTTCCAATCCATCAATCTACCCATCCACTCATCCATCCATCTCTCTACTCACCCATCCAGCTACCATCTTACCCATCCACTCACCCACCTACCTACTTTTCCATTTATGAATCCATCCATCGATCCATCCATCCACCCACCCACCTAGACATTCATCCACTCATCCAAATCATCAGCCATGGCTTTGATGCGAAATAGCACCACTGGAATGTATTATCTTTATAGTTCCTTGCAGTATGAGATTCTGTGATTCCACAAAAACTAGTGGAATATCAGCACAAAATGAACTATAACCTCAACAAGCCCTCAAAGAGCTCTCATCCAGGAGGGAAGACCAAAACAAATACACATATAACCAAAGCAGGAGGGAGAAAATCAAAAGAGCCTAAGAGAGGTGTGAGAAGCAGCATAAGAGGGGGGCTGGTTGAGGCCACAGTGGCCTGGTCCACAAGACAAAGGTACCCTAACTGTTTTTGAAATCTGTGGCAACCAGTGCTGCGGGTTTGAAGGGCACCAAAAGCCAGAATCTACTTCCCCCCATGGCCTGCACTGTTTCAAATTCCTACCCTCTGTTCCATGAAGCATCTGCCTCCAGGTGGCCTCTATTAAAGGCACAAGTTGCCTGGGAAACACATCAATCAGTACCTCTCTACAAGATTAGCAATCAGACCATCTGTGATTACAGAATCTCATTTTCTGAACCCCAGGTCAAGGCATGTGACAAGCACTCCTGCAGACAAAAGGTCTGTTTGGAATCTGAGCTGCCTTGGAAATTCTGCTTCATAGAGATGCTGTGGCTGTAGAATGGCTGAGCTTGAGAGAGCAGGAATTCTGTCTGGGGTAGGCGGGGTGCCTAGGAAATCCAGTCTTCTCCTCCACCCTGAGCACTGCTGGGCAAGTCCAGCGCAGCAAGAGCATCCAGCAGAGGTCAAAGGGCACACAAGCAGTAGGAGGAAGGCACCGAAAGTCAAGTGAGAACAGGACGAGGGAAAAGGAACCTTGAGGAATACCAGGCAATTCTAAAAAAGTGGGTGAAAAGTCCCCCCAGGCCCACCCCCAGTGCGCTTGACTCCCTTCCGTAATTATTTCCTGGGCTGGGTTTGCACAGAGGGAATCTGCCAGACCTGCCTGCAACACAGTCGGGGGCTGGGACCTGAGAAAGGCCTGGGACCCCTCAGTGCTTCCCCTTCCCACTCTCCAGTCGCCATCCTCAAAGGGACAGCCTGCTCCTGCCATGGGAAACAGGGACTCCACACCCCAGGGACTTAGGTCAGCATTTCCTGAGACGCAGAGGGGCCACACAAAGGGTAGAAAAGGGGAACCACGGGCTGGGAAGCCCACTGTGCCAGGGCCAGGCTTGTAGCCGAGGCTGGCTCCAGTCACCTGCCCTGGAGATGATCGACCAGTGGGAAACAATAGCAGTAACAATAGCGCCTAATATCTATTGTGTCACATCCTCACCTCATTCAATCCTAGGAACTACCCTGGGAAGTGGGTACTCTTATTACTCCTGTTTTATAGCTGGGAAACTAAAACATAAAAGGGCTAAAGTAACTTAAGGTCACACAGCCAGTAGTTGGTAGACCCGACCTGGCGCCCGGGCAGCATCCGTGGAGCCTGAGAGTTTACCGATAGGCTGCGGAAATAGCTCCCCTGGAGCACTTGCAACGTCGCTGTTCCAATGCTTTGCATCCACGCACTCGGTTAACCCTCACGAGGACCTTCTGCGGTGCGCACTAATAATAGCTCCATCTCACAGATAAGGAACCAGGCTAAAGAGTAACTCGCCTAAGGTCACGCAGCTTGAGAGGGACAGAGCCAGCGTTTAATCCTCATTTGCAGATCCAGAGTCCATATTCTGAACCTCTAGGCAAGAGGTTCTCATGGAACTGGCGCCATGTAGTAATAGAATAACAGCAACGACAGTATCTCCCACTTACTGAAGCCATCGGAAAATACCAGACTGATTTGTACCTGTATCATCTCGTTTGGTCCCCACAGCAACTTCATATGTTAGGTAACCGGGTACAGTGGGCACCCACCATCCCATAGACCTGCATTTGCCCCTGTAAACCTGAGCGCTCTGCTCCTAGTGCAAAGATCATGTATTTCTCCAGATACAACTTCCCATGCATTCCTACCCTACCCCTTGATTAAATAACACACTTCCGGGTTTCCCAAGCAAGTAGCAAGGGGCTCATTTCTGGTTGCATCTCTGTCATCTCTTTCCCAGATTCCTAAGGCCCATCTTCTGAGTCAGCCTCCCCCTTCTTACAAGTCAAATGCTTCTGTTCATTCCTCTAGAGGTCCCATAATATTTTATTAACATTTTTACCTTTTATTTGGCATTTAATAAATTTTCCATGTGTTATTTTTTGTATGTATCTGAATCCCCCCGACTTTATTGCAAATAGGAAAAGGGCAGGACCCTGTCTATATAGGATTAGCCATATGGTTT
This sequence comes from Varecia variegata, assembly GCA_028533085.1. Lineage (NCBI taxonomy): Eukaryota > Metazoa > Chordata > Mammalia > Primates > Lemuridae > Varecia > Varecia variegata. Next base: position 34,529,166 of record CM052438.1, on the reverse strand, counting down.
CTCAGTGTGTGTAATAACTGCGGTGTTGACTGTCAAGGATTGATTTAAATTATCATTATCAAGCAGGTAATAAAGAAAACTGTGCTTTTTGTGAAGTTCTTCAAGGTTTATCTTATGGAAATAAAAGCAAGTAGTTCATAAATAACTAAGTAAAATGTGGATTTCTTGTTCTCCTCTTAAAGTCAAATGGGTTAACTAAATTAAGTCAAACTGAAAGAACCTCAGAAATCATCCAGTGTTAGTGCACCCATTTTACACATGGGATTGTGTAGTGTCAGCTTAGTCAACCCTCCAGTTAGGACTGTGACAAGCTACAAATGCCGTGACAGTTCTGAGCCCCCCTCTCCCACCCTTGCCCCAATAAGTCTTTGTGGATGGGCCCCGGGGACATCGGAGCAAGGCCAAGGTCCTCAGGCAGCCCAGCAGACGGCAGCAGAGCCTCACTTGTCCCTTTGCTCCTCCAAGACGAAGACTGGGCAGCCGCTCTTTCAACTCTCACAGACTTGGGGTTCTTCTTTCCTTCTCTGTCCAAATTAGTCATTTTAAGAAAAGAGGAAAGGAAACGACTTGTCACTTCTGGAATTAGTCACACACACAAGTTGCACATCAAACCACATCACAATCAATGCACAGCTTAAGACTTCTCCATTTGCAAGATGGATGGAAAGAAAGAGTTAATGAATGTCTATCCCAGAAAAACTTAGCAGGCAACACATCAGGGAGCAGGGAGAGCTCCAGCCGAGCATGTCACCTTGAAGCACTGGGTTCTGAAGGGTTAAAACCAATGACAGACACTCTGGGTGGGGACAGGCACAGGGGGACGTAGGGACTGCATGAGTGTTACTGCAGCAAAGACAGCTCAAGCCACATGGAAGAGTCCCGTCCAGCCTTGAATGCTCAGATACACCAGTGTCACCTCCAGGAGCAAATATTTTCAATTCCAGCACTGTCACTGGGGGGAGAAAAAGCTGCCCTTCTAATCTGTTTGTTCATAGAGGAAACCTAGGATGCTGAATGAGAAATCCTTGACTTGCACGGTGCCTTTGCTGGTCCTCTATTGCTCTATTGCAGTCTCAGGCCTGGGAGGTAGGGGGTGGTTACAGTCCCATTTAGGAGCTAGGACACAGAAGTGCAGAGGGTGCAGGGCCTTTCCCAAGTCTAGCAGGCAGCAGGACAGAGCAGGCATGAAAACCCAGGCCTCCCACTCCCCAGCTCAGGGATCTTCTGCAGCTCCAAGAAACAAGGCGTTGAGAAGACCTGAGTGACTTCCACCTACTTCCAGTGGGACCATCACCCCATGGGAGGGGGAGGCCTGCCTGGGACCTGGGTCCTGTTTCTGCTCCTTCCACAAGCTCTGGGAAAGCCTCCTGCAGAAGTGAAACAAGGAGAGCATTGAACAAACCAACTCTACTTTTGAGTTACCATCCTGGATCTGGAACTCCAAGGAACTTATAATTCCCTGCTGACTGGACTTGGGTTTGTCTGTGAGGAAATGGCATTCCCCAGAAACATCGACAGAAACCCTGCACATGCACACATACACACATGCACATGCACACATACATGCATGCACATGTGCACACATGGTCCCAACTGAGAAGACGTGCAGAAGGGCCCTGTCCTCCTGGACAAGAAGTCCCCCTCAAAATCCCCGCAGGTCTTACCTTTCTCCTACTTGGCTTCTTGTGGCCACCCTGACATTGGGCCCCAGAGTCATCCTCCTTCTTAAAACTCTAGCCCAAGCTGGGCCAACAAGTCCTTTTCTTCTTTCCTGAAAGCAGAACTGAGACAGCCAGACGTTTCAGCATAGGGCAGTTATGAATAGTAACCAGAGAACTGTGACCACAAATACAAACAGCATCACAACTGCCACCCTTCCAAAGGAGAAGTCTCTGATGCTGAGAGAACCACAGACTCGTCCCAGAGACTACGGCCACCTCCCAGGGACCCAGTTTCCCAGGAGCTTGTCTCCAGTTTTGTCACAGGTGCTCAGCTGTCATCAGTGCTCAGTCTCTGCACCTGCAAAGTGAGATCACAAACCCCTGCCAATCTCATGGAATCCCCATTAAAAAAAAAAAAAGGAAAAGGTACCCAAAGAGACACAATTGAGACATCTTTAAATCTGATAAAATATAAGGTGTTTCTTTCCTTTTGTTGGCTTGTGTGTTTGGTTTTCTTCTTGACCCATCACTCTTAAACATGATTCATCACACAGATCAGAGGAAAGACCTGTCAGAACCCCAGCAGACACCTGCCAGAAAAGAGGGAACTTAATAATGTGCTTAAAAGAGGGGCTGGCACAGAACCAGGGCTTCCTTCTATTGCGCTTGTAGCCCTTCAATTTAATGCATGCCAATCTCAGTTTGGAAAAGGCCCACATCACTCGTCAGCTCTACCTGCTGGCAACAGGTGGCAGCCTCAAGCCTCCTTCCCCCTGACTTGGGGGACTGAGGTGAGCGGCAGGGTGGCCTGGCCAAGGAGGTCTTTCAATGACCGGCAGGGGGTCTGCTCCTCAGGGGGCTCGCTTGCAGGGCTTCTCCCCTCTACAGGTGTATGCCTGCTGCAGCCACCCCACCTGGCTGCCTTTGTCAACTCCAGGTGCAGGTCTCTGGGTGCCTGTGATGGGGACTCTCTGCTTTGAACCCTCCTAGCATGGGGACCTTGTAGGGGACCCAGAGTAGAGTAGGAGTTTGATAGACATTCACTGGCTCTTTGAATGAATGCATGAATGAATGTGAGTCCCAAGATTCTACTTGGTTTGCACTTGCTCTGTATATAACTTAGGAAAGAGCTAATCAGCCAATGTCTTAATTAAATCATAATAGTTACTATTTTAAAATATTGTGTACCAAGTGCTTTACAGACATTTTAGAATTAACCCTGAAAAGTAGATGTTCTTATCCCCATTTCACAGATGACCATACAGAAGTGCAGATTAGGTGGCAATACTGGGTCACTGATTAAAGGGGCTGGAACTTGACCTCCAGCCTGACTCCAAAGCTTGGCCTCCTTCTGTCTTGCCGCTAGCTCAGCCAGCATTGTAACCAGCAGTCATTCAACTCCCCTGTGCCTCTCCGTCCACTGGCACCACTCCAAAAAATGTTTAGGGCACCTTGCTGAGCCTAAGGATCTTTCTCTAGAAAGATCTAAAGAAATTCTCTCTTTAGAACGCTCTTCTACTTGGGGGTGAAACACTATGGCCACTATTTAAGAGGAGATACTTGTAAGACACCTTGGACAGTTATTGTACAAAAGGGCCTAGCACCTAGCCTGGGAGACACAAAGAACGCGGAAGAACACCCTGATAATAATAAAAGATAGTGTGAACTTATTTGCCACATCGCAAACTCTGGGAGGCCTTTGGTGCCTAGGCCATATCCTTTTGCACATTCTCTTTATCGGCCAAACATTCATCAGCTTTAGATTTGAATATCAGAAATTGCTAGACTTTATCCAAAGCCACATCGGAGAAATACAGTCATCAAAGAATGGAATAATCCAGCTCAGTCAAAGAGAAGAGCAATAACTAAATAACCTCAGGGTGTTTGTTATTATTATTAATACAGTCTGAGGAAATTCTGGAAGAATCCCCCCTAGCTTTGAGCAGCGACATCACTGAAACAGAGGCCTCTGTTGTCAAACAGATTTATTCGAAGAGAGAAATACTTACCTGGATTTATTAAACTCTGCGGTGTTTGTTCAAAAAAATAAAATAAAATCATGCTACTTTATCACCAAGTCAGGGTTCTTTTTAACCTTAATACATCCAAAGCTATTGCAGGAAACAGGCTTGATGTATTTAGAATGTATTATTTCTGTATTAGGGAAAAAAGGGACTGTTAATACCCAAGACAGATGTGAACAAGACACTGGTCAAATGTGCTTCTCAAAGTCAGACATTCTAGGGAATTTCTTCTGAAAGTGGCAAAGTTTCCCCTTTCCTTTCTGACTTGTGGAAATGCCAGCTTCCATGTTGGTGGAAAACCTGGGGACTGGGCGAGGTTTATTTTTATGTTTGTTTGTGAAAAGAAGATCACATCAGGAAGGGCCTAAAAATAAAGGCCAAATCTCCCTCCACAGAGGGTGGCCCCCCCACCTGCACCCACCCAGGTGCCCGAAGCCTTTGAAGCCTCATTCATGCCTTTGGCAGAGTTTCTTGATTTCGGCTGCTCCTGGAATCATCTGATGAGCTTTCAGAACTCAGGCAGTGCTCAACCCACACCCCAGTGCAATATATCAGAAACTCTAAGGAGGGACCCAGAGGTGAATATTTTTTAAAGCTCTGTGGGCAATTCCTATGTGCAACCCCGGTTGAGACCACTGCCACTTCAGTTGTCCCCTTGACGCCCAGGTTGTACCAGGATGTTGGGCCTTCACAATTCAGCAGCAGCCAGCATCACCCCCTAGCCTGGGAGAAGGCATCTGGCCCTGCGGTCGGCCCCCAGCATGGGAATCCTGCCTCCATCCCAATTCTAGCTACGGGATCACAGACATGTGCAGAGTGGTCAGTATCTCCGTGCCTCCATTTCCTCATCTGTAAAATAGGGATAAGGCCTCTTTGGGGGTCCTTGTGAGACTGCAATAAGGTGATGTGTATAAAGCACTTAGCACCTGGCTGGCGCACAGCGAGTGCCCGGGAGTCATTATTTCTGGAATCTCAGGATTCCATCCTGAGTTAAGAAGTGAGGAGCGAACAGCGCTTGGTGGTCAGGGAGAGGTTAACTATAATTTCTCTTTCCTCCTGCCATCAATAACCTTCACCTCATGGTTTGGGGTGGGGCACAAATAAAGGCTTATAAACCTTGGCCTGGCTGCAGACTGGCCTCTAAAGACTGCCCCCGAGAGCAAGGGGCGGCTGTTTCTGGGAGATGTGCCTTGGGTCTTGGACACCTTAGGAGCAGTTGCCAGTGACTTGGGAGAGGGCATCTGACTCTGGATGATGCAGGGGTTTTCTGCACCTGAGGGGCTGTGGGGAAGGGGAGGACCCTTCTGTCTTCCTGCCCTTATATGTGCAAAGTCTCCACGAGCAGAGTTGAGTCAGGTGCTTCGAGCAACAGGAAGGACAGATGCTCTGACCCAGCTTCCTTTTTTCTGAGAAGTGGGACTGTGAATCACAGTAAAAGCACTATGATTCAGATTTTTATATTGCAGTAAGAAAGGCCACACTAAGACAGGAATCTTAACAGAAGCAATTTTTTTAACACATATTTTAGCTCCAACTATTAGCTAACAAATCATAGGCCACTGAAAAGTGGGTTTTATTGGAAAAGGATCAATTCGGCACCCCTGACGTATGCCAGGTGCTTGGCTGCAACATCTCATCGTGGTAGGCTGAGGCTCACGCAAGAGAAATAAGCTGCCCAAGGTCATTCAGTTGGCAAATGCTGGATTCCAGTGATGAGGGTTTTCTGTGATGCTCCAGCCTGAGCACACAGCAGAATCACCTGAGGGCTTGTTCAAAGATTGCTGGGCCCATATGATTCAGTTCGTCTGGGTTATGGCCTGAGCATTTGCATTCCTAACAAGTTCCCAGGTGATACTGATGCTGCTGGACCAAGGACCACAGTTTGAGAACACCTGCTTTATAGCAACAGCATCGGTTAGTAAAACTCAGCCACGAAGAAAAGGGAAGAGGATAAGTCCTTAAAAATAACTCTTGGCAAGGCATGGTGGCGCAGGCCTATAGTCCCAGCTACTCGGGAGGGAGGCAGGAGGATTGCTTGAGCCCAGGAGTTTGAGGTTGCTGTGAGCTATGATGATGCCACTGCAGTATAGCCAGGGCAACAGAGCAAGACCCTGTCTTAAAAAAAAAAAAACAACTCTTAAACAGGTTGTTAGGTTTGCCTAACCCCACTACCCTAGACACACACACACACACACACACACTTGCTGACACCTTTATTTGTTGAGCAGTTATATTCTTCAGAGATAGTTTCTGTTTTGTTGAGATCCAATCACACCCTCCACAATGGCTGAGATCAGAAGACTAAGGTTTCACCAGCCTCCCAGAGTCCCAGAGTCGGTGACTTGGTTGCTTTCCTGAGAGCATTTCCTTGGGCCAGGTAGGGAAAAGTCCAAGCAAAAGAGAACAAACTGGCCACAGGTGCAACTGGAACGCTCTCAACCTCTGCAGAACCTTGGTGACCACTGAAGCTTGATTGTCATTTGTGGCCATTAACACAAGCTGGGCCTCCTGCGACCTCAGGAAGCCCTTTCTCTGATGTTTGTCTGGTTTCCTAGCAACCTAACCATTAAGGAAGAGGGCTGAAAACAAACCTGCTGGCTGCCTCCAACCAGGTAGGTACTGGAAGGGATTTCTGCAGTATTAGAAGGGTCTCAGCTGCCATCAGGAATAATCCCTGTGATCCCAATCCCCAGGCAGTACATGAAACCACAGGCAAATGCCTCTACGCTTGCATCAAAATTAAAGCCACACAAAAGCACAGTTGCAAATGATGCAGTAAAACTGTGAGCTGCTGGCAGACAGACCAGCTCAGTGTGCAGTCATCTGCAGTCAAACCGGTGTTTTAAAGCTTATGGCTTTGAGAAATATATGTCATGACATTTTTAGAAATCAATATTATGAAGTGATTGTCCTTTGCCCAATAGTGTGAAATGCACCAACATGGCAACAAACGCTGTCCCTGGGAGATGTCTAGTCCATAGAGATGACAGTGGAAGGTGTGGATGTTTGGAGAGGGAGTGAGAGTGTGAGCTTCAGAGCCTGCTCTCGCTCTGCCATTTCTCGGATGAGTGACTTTGGGTGTATCATCTAATTCCCACATCCAAACCATCGGCAGCTCCTCTGGGCTCTATCCCCAAAAGACACCCTAAATCTGCCCACTTGTCTCCATCATCTCCGGTCTGTGTGACTGCACAGCCTGTTAACCAGTCTCCTTGCATCCACAGCAGCCACCCGACAGCCAGGGAGGTCTTTTCTTTATTTAATTGTGGTAAAATACACATAACATAAAATTTATCACAATAACCATTTTTAAGTGTACAGTCCAGCAGTGGTAAGTATAGTCACATTGTGCAACCAACATCCAGAACTTTTGCATCTTGCAAAGCCAAAACTCTGTACCCGTTAAACAGCTCCCCAGTTTCCCTTTCCCCCAACCCCTAGCAGTCACCATTCTATGAATATTTTCTGTTTCTATGAAGCTAAGTACCATAGGTACCTCACAGAAGTGAAATCATGCAGCATTTGTCTTTATTTCACTTAGCATAATGTACCCAAAGTTCATCCGTGTGTGTGTGTGTGTGTGTGTGTGTGTGTGTGTGTGTCAGAATTGCCTTACTCCTTAAGGCTGAATGATATCCCCTTGTATGTATAGACCACATTGTGTTTATCCACTCATCCATCCATGGGCATTCAGGTTGCTTCCGTCTTTTGGCTATTGTGAATTATTCCGCTATGAACATGGGTGGACAAAGATCTCTCTGAGACCTTGCTTTCAATTCTTTTGTATACATACCCAGAAGTGGTATTGCTGGATCATATGGAAATTCTATTTGTACATCTTTTTTTGCTTCCAAAATGCATCTTTAATTTGATTTTTGAGGAACCACCATACTGTTTTTCGTAACAGTTGCAACATTTCACATCCCTACCAATAGTGCAGAGTGATCTTTTAAAGACCTCAGCACTGTTGACATTTGGGGCTGAGTAAGTGTTTGTTGGGGTGGGGGTGGGGACCTATCCAATGTAGAATGTTTGGCAGCACCCCTGGCCTCTACCCACTACATTCCAGTAGTACCTGCCCTGCCACCGATGGTGACAACCAAAAATGTCTCCAGGCATTGCCAAATGTTCGTTCCCTGGGGCAAAATCACCCCTGGCTGAGGACTGCTGAATTGAATCATGGCCACCCTCAGCTTAAACCCTTTAGAAGCCTTCCCATTGCACTGAGGATTAAATCCAACCCTCCCATGGCCAGCAAAGTCCTCAAGACCTGCCCTTTCCACTTCTAAACCTCATCACCTTCCACCTCCTGGGCACTCACTGGGCATTGGCCACAGTGACTACCTTTCATCCTTCAGACACAAATTCGTACCTCAGGGCCTTTGCACTAGCTGTTCCCATTGCCCAGAACACCACCCCAAGGTTTCTGCATGGCCAGGAACTGCTTGCCATTCTCACCTCAACTCATATGTCACCTCCTCTGGGAGGTGCTCCTTGACCACCCAATTTAAGCAGCCATTCTCCCAAATAAGTCAGCCAAAGTGTTTTAATGCTTAATACTTTGAGAAATATATATAAGTCATGGCATTATTTTTAGAAGATAATGTTGTGGTTGCTTTCTTCATTGCCTTTATCACCATCTATTATGTTCACGTCTGTTACTTATGGAATAAAACTATAATATCACCCAAATCAAGATATTTTGAGAGTGAAAGGGCATGCTAAAAATAACTAACAAGCGTTAATGATTCCAAGCAAACCAGGGACTTAGGTAGATCTAATTACCCGCCTCCTAGACTGCGACGTGAGCTCTATGAGGCATCTGTTTTGTTCACTGTGTGTTCCCAGCACCTACAACAGTATCTGACTCACAGTAGGTGCTCAGCAAATATTGACAAAGGAATGTCCAATCTTTCTGACCTCAATTACTTCAACTAGGAAAATGGGTGTGATAACTATGACAACCTAGAGACTATTGTGAGAAATAAATGATTATCACAAATGTGCCATCAGAGCCTCAACAAAAATGCTCATTTCCTTCTGTGTTATTTCCACGGAGTAGTAAAGTTTTAGAACTAAGGAGACCTTAGTCTCTGGAAGTGGAATTCCAGAACTGGGCATGGTGGTCTAGTCCAGTGTTTCTCAATCCCCGCCAAACCCAAGGATCCCGGGGGGTGTGTTATGGGACACCAGTGCCTGGGCCCACCCCAGGCCAAGTGGCACGAAAGCTCTGGAGGTAAGGCAGGCACACGGCTTCTTCAGTTTCTTGGGGGATTCTGGCACGCAAGGAGGGCTGAGGCCCCAGATCAGGTTAAATCCACTAATTTCACGGATGAGGAATCCGGCCCAGAAAGGGGACCTGCCCACAGCCACACACTCCACGTGGCAGAAACTGCACCGGACGCCAGGTCTCCTGGCTCCTAGTCAGGGCTCTTCCCACCAGCAGGTGCAGCTTTCCAGGCTTGGAAAGATCTTGAGGACATTCTATGGGAGGACCAGGGCTTGCTAAGCAGCCCCAGTCTTCATCTATAGGAGCCATGAGCCAATTTCAAAGCCAGGTTGAGTTCCTTGTCGGATGCTCTCTGAGCTCTCGCACGGGCCCTGTGGTGGACGGTCTCCCTCCGCCCCTCCAGATGCAGCCTGCAGGTGCCCTCTCCACCTCCTCGATGCCCGGAGGCTGGCCTTTCAGAGCCACGCTCCTCTGGCTTCTGATTCAGTTCCAGTGATGGGCAACCCCAGCTGGAGTCCTGAGAACAAGAGGAGAGTGAAAATGACGCTACCCTGGCTGTATTCTGGGAGGACGACCTGAAGGAATGAACTCAACACCCCATCTGACCCTTTCATATAGTTAGTGCGTACTAAACATCCTTTCCTTCTGACACACAACAAGACGTGGATAACATCCGTCCAGTGCTTGCGGGACGAGATGGAAATTAGCCCGTATTTATATAATAGCGAAGCACTGACACAAAAGAATCATTTAGTAAAATAGGACAACAAAACCACAAAAGTAAAAAAAATCAGCTTTGTTCTCGATTCCCTTTGTTGTTCTTGTTTATTATAGCTTTCTTCTCTGGTTCTGGGCCATCTTCATTTCCCCTCCTAATCTGTTTACTTTGTAAACGGCATTCAGAGCTTTTACACACTCTCTTGTGGGGGGTTCAAAAGGGCTTCTGTACTTACAGTCACGGCGTCCCCACTATTCAGAAAGTGGTTTTCTGGGGACGATGAACTGCGGATGACTCAGGAAGACTCACGTGTTCCCAGTTTCCCAAGCTGAATCCACAGCCCGGTCAGCCTTCCACAGAGCGGTGGGCCCTCCCTAGACGTGCTCGCAGCCACCTCAGACAATCAGATTGGGAAGTGCTGACCTGCAGTTTGCCACAGAAGCTGGGACACTTGGAAACTTGGCTCCCCGTTTGACCTGGGAGGAAGAACCTATTGAGGTCATGACAGCTGGTGGAAGGGGACAGGTTTAGCTGCTCTGGGGTCAACATGTGAGTGCTCTGTGTTCCTGACCATGCCTCAGTTTACTCATGTGTCAAATTGGAATAGTGATCATGTTTACTGTGAAAACCAGTGGTGGACATTGAACTCTGACTTGGGTTTCTGGCCCCCAGGGGAATGAGGGAGTTTGTGAGGACTGGCAGTAATGAATGTTGAGTTCATGGCACATATTAGGTGAACTGTAAATAGTGGTGTGAGGGCTAAAGCAACTCCATCTTGGATGCTGACCTGCCATGCTAACTTCTGTCCAGTTCCAGGAATACCTCTAAGATTTCTACTTTCAGGTACTTCCCATAAATCCTGCCCTTGGGTAAATTTCCTGAGGTTTATAAGCCCTGGGTCTGGGAGGTAACAGCGCAGGAATCTACCAATTTGCAGCTGCCTGAAACATGGCTTCTGTTCTTAACGTAAGTTCCTATTAAATGTTTCTTTCTGAGGAACTGGATTTGTCATTCTCTTTCTTCAGCCTCTCAGCTCACTCAGCCTTTGGGGGTTAGGTTTGCAACGACCTGCTCACTGTAGAAAAAGTAGTTATTATTACTTCATAAAGTTTTGTGAGTGTTGAATATCATAATGTGTAAAAATAACCAGTTGATGCTAGAAACTGGTGAGAGAGAAATATATGCTCAATAAGTGGTACAATATATTTGAAAGCAAATCTAAAAATATCTGTGAACAGAGCTCAAAAGTAGTGCCCTCCACCCTTGGATTATTCTAACCCCTCTGTTGTCCTTGGACAGTATCCTCTGAGGTCATCTTCTCCCAAAAAAAAGAATAACTGGGCCCCCGACAGACACAGCATGAGAGTGATGACAATAAGACCAACAAGAAAGTTAAATTTTTCACCAACTATAGAAAACGTGAAACTCCAGACACTTTTCAAACCTTATTTTGAATTCCAAATTAGTTGAAAGTTGGAGTGCAAATTTATAAGCAAAGTTTTGTAGCCTTGATTTGTGGATTGTTACAGTCTTTGTATTTTTTCTTGTAGGAGATGTTGCTTTCTGGAGCACTGGACCAGGAGGCAAGAGGCTGGGGGTTTTGTCCTGGCCCTACCATTAGCCAGTTGTGTGACCTGGGGGCCCTGGCGCTTCCCCTGTCAAACCAGGGGGTTGAACTAGATAGTAAGTGTGTGACTTTCCAGTTTCCTAAAACTTTGATGTGTTGGGGGGGTGTGCACTATTGATAATGGAGTGCCTGGATGGGTGAGGTGGGGTGGAGGTTAAGGCCCTCACAGAGCCAAGGGAGGGCTCCCACTAAGGAGCCTGCAAAACTGGGGTTGGGGGTGGTAGTCTGGCAGGGTATGAGGAAGGGATCGGGTTGTGGTGGCAGGAACTGGCTCTCAGGGAGTGACCAGGTGGGGCAAATGCCGGAGAGAGAGGTCAAAACTCTGAGCAGAAGGGGTGACAGATTTAGTCATGATGAGACCACTGGTGACCTTGACAAGAATCCTTTTGTTGAAGGAGCAAGTAAAAGCCTGATGGGAAGGGGTTCAAATAAGACTGGAAAGAGAAGGATTAGAGAAAGTTAGACATGCTTTAGAAGAGTTTTGCTGTAGATCTAGAAAATCATTGTTTGGAGTAAAAGACGAGATCTATGAACACTAGGAACAGGGACAGTCAGGTTGTAAGTGCTGAACATGTTGGCCAATACGATGACTATCTCTTTTCCCATGTGATCCTCACCACGTTCCTGAGAGGCCCAGAGGTCAAGCTTTACCCATGTTGACATGAGAAAACTAAGGCAGGTAAATATGATGACTTCTCGCCTCTATCCCCTTGGTGTATCCATTCAGGCCTCACGTGTCTGCTGAGCACCTGCTGCGTCCTGGGATAGACAGATCACATGAGAGTGGAGCTGGGGCCAGGTCCCCCGGGGGACAGGTCCATTCTCTTCTCAGTACACTAGGGGAAAGTCCTTAATGTTTCAACTGATTTTTGCTATTAAATATGTGAGTTACAAATCATCAAGAGAACTCCATAACTCTTCAAAGAGTTGTCAATCTAGTTACTAGGCACATTTATTTGATCTTCTCCATTTTCTAAAATATTTAAATAACATCCTCTACTAGAGGCCAGAACCTACCCTTTATGCTGTGCAGTATTTCTGAGCTTCTCTGAACTGGAAATCAACCGTCCCAAGAACTGGGCTCTCCTCTCATAGACGTCCACCATCAGCGTCTCCCTATTAGGACTTTTGGGGCTCTAGAAACCCAACTCTTTCTTGGCAGAGACTCCAGAGAAAGAGGTTAATCGGTAATCATTCTTGGGTTTGTTCAGACACAGGAAAAGCCATCCTTTGGGAATGGGGCTGAAATTCTCATTTCCTCAGTCATCCTTCACTGTCAAACAGGCAGAATGTAATCAGCAGCCTAGCATTGAAAAGACTGAACATCCAAGTGTAATTCATCTCCTTGAACTTTATAACCAATGTTCCCTTTCTCAACCTCTTGAATAATCCGATTTCTCTGACCAAGGAAATTGAATATAGAATCAGAGAAGAGGCACCAATTAATCCTCCCTCCCACCACCACTACCACCTGGCACTGCCCACAGGTAGAGGTATGATTAAACTGCTTCATACACAGCCCTTGCTCAGTGAGTTTGAGCTGTATATACAGCTTCCTTGGGATCCAGCTTCCTTGGGATCCATCTGCACCAGGAAGTAGGGCCTGGGGCTGGAATCTCAACTTCTCCAGTAAGCAGGCAGCCCATCCCTTCCTCTGGCTGTTCACATCTGTGTTACAGAGGGGACCCTGGTTTGACTTAGGCACAGGCTCCGGACTGGAGGGCTGGGTGTTGCACTTCCTGGAGAGCCTCTGTTGCACGTCCCATTAGATTTCCGTCTGGCATGTTCCAGTACACCTTCCGGCAGCCATTCACACCCCCCTTAGAGAACATGCCCCCTTTCCCCGGCATTGCTCTGGTGGTCCATGTTAGGGGCTGAATGGTGCCCCACCCACCCCTAATTCATATGCGGAAGCCCTCAGTACCTCAGAATGTGACTGTATTTGGAGATAGGACCTTTAACGAGCCTGTTAAGATAAATGAGGCCATTAGGGTGGGTCATAATCCGGTCTGAGTGATGCCCTTAGGAGAAGAGAAAATTTGGACACACAGAGGGACACCAGGGATGCATGTGCCCAGAGGGAAGACCACACGAGGACACAGGGAGTAGCCAAGGAGAGAGGCCTCAGGGAAACCAAACCTGCCAACACCTTGATCTTGGACTGCTAGACTCCAGAAATGTGAGAAAATACAGTTCTGTTGTTTAAGCCACCCAGCCTGTGGTTCTCTGTTCAGGTAGCCCAAGCCAAGAGAGTCTACTTGTCCCATTCCAGCAGCTGCAGCCAAGTCTTCTTGTTTTTCCCAACATCTGAACTCATCTATGGCATCAGCTCATGAGCTGAGATAAGCCATGCTATTCACTTTATGGAGGTTTGGAGAGATTCTATCTCCAGGCAATTACATTTAAGGTGTCACTCAGCGGTGGCAGGGAGGGAAGAGCCACAGCCCTTGAGAGCATGCTTTGCTTCTGGCTCATCATTCTTCCTAAAGAGACACCACAGCTCCCAAAGGTAAGGCAGGAGCAGTTTCTGCTTATTCACATTCCAGCCTCTTCCCACATGCCACATGTTCATTTCCGGTCAACTCACTGGAAGTCTCCTCTCCTGAGTATGCACCAGACCAACCACAAAAGGAACTCGTGGTGTCCAGTCCCAGCTCCTACACTTAGCAAAATGTCTCTCATCTGAGGTACTGTGGGCAGCTCCATATGAAGCTGTAACCTTCACATCCAACCTATATGACAGGCTCCCTGGATGTGCCAGAGCCTCCATATGCCACACAACCTGACCAACCTGTGGGGAAGGGAGCAATTGCATGGACTACAGTGTGAACAGCACACTGTAGGGTTGTGCAGTGCACAATATGCCCAGCTGTACAAAGTGCCCCTGGCAGAAACATGTCTGATGCCATTCATCCCTCTCCCAGCTTCGTGCTGAGCAGCTGAAACGCCCCTGATAGATATTATTGATTCACTGGCATTTCTAACTGAAGTGTTTTCCTTCACAGAGAAAAACAGTAAAAGTCAACAAGGAAAGAAAAAAACTCTGGTGAATATTAGATAAATACTGAAGCTCTTTGAATCACATCGTGTCCACTCTGCTAATTGCACAGTAGAGATAAAATGGCCCAATGTACTCAGCCATCTCTGGGAGGCAAGAGATTAGGTGCTACCTGAGATTTTTAACATTCCTCCTTCTGTCCACATGTTTGAACATTATTTGTAATAACTTTACCTTTTCATTTTTTTCACTTAATGACTTGTTCTCCTCAGATCACTATTTTTCATCAGGAACCATTAAGTGCATCCAAATTCATTTATCGATTTAGGAACAGTGGTTGTCTTGTTCCTTAGAGCTTCCACTGATGAGCCAGTGCAAGGACATCCCACAGAGGGTGGGGTGTCAGAGGAAGGTGTGTGCCTCAGGGCCTACAGGGCAGGCACCACCTGTTAGAGACCCATCCAGAGGTCATGAGGCCTGTTTGTTAGCTTGAGAAGAGAAGTAGAACTGTCAACCGGGTCTACTTGCTTAACTTCCGCAACCTCTGAACTGTCTTTCCCTGTACACCAAATACCTAGACATCAACTTGCAACGGGCACTTGCTTGAGGAGTGGGGATGCCAAGTCGGGGTGTTTATGAGGTTGACGCATAATAGGATATGCCAACCCAAGAGCAGGAACAGTGACATCCACGGGGCAGAAGACACTCTACAGAACAGCATTTGAAAGGCTCAGCCTGCTCCTGGCTCTGCGAGGGTTTTCTTTTATTTGTTCTCCAGCCTGACTCTCACTTTTGACTCTCCTGGTCTTTCCCCAAACCATACACTACAAATGAATAGATTCCAAAGATGCCTGCTTCGTCCCCGTGGGATCACACTCTGGTGACTTGAGTACAGTTTCCTGTGGTCCCAGACCCTTTGGTTCTCATCCACAGGAAGTTGCTCAGTTTGCTGCTAACCTCCCTGTGTGGGTTTTCCCATTGCAATCTTCTTTACTGCTTTTAAAGAGCTGTTGAGAGAGAACATGAGACAATGCCTGTAACATCCCCACACTGCTGCCTGGCATGACAGGTGTTCAGTAAGTGTTGGTTTCCTTTTCCTAGAGGTAATGAAGCATGTTCAGTATCTCTGTGTTACGATCTAAATATGTGTGTCTCCCCCCCACCAAATTCATACACTGAATCCTAATCCCCAAGGTAGTGATATTAGGAGATGAGGCCTTTGGGAGGTGATTAGTTCATGAGAGCTCGACCATCATGAATGGTATTAGTGCCCTTATATAAGAGGCCTGAGGGAGCTTGTTCATCCTTTCCACCATGTGAGGACACAGAAGACACCATCTATGAGGACCCAGCCCTCACTCACCACACACCAAGTCTGCAGGCACCTGACCTCAGACTTCCCAGAACTGTGAGCAATAAATTTCTGTTGTTTATAAATCACCCAGTCTAAGGCATTTTGTTATAGCAGCCTGAATGGACTCAGACATGCTACAAATCCAATAACACTGTCATAGGGAAAAGGGGGCAGATGCAGATGTCCCCAAGAGAACTTCTGTTGAGTGGTTGGGGGGATTCAAACCCAAACCCAATCCCAAGCCCTGAGTGGGACTCAAAGTGTGGCAGCTGCCTGTGGGGGAGACCAGGAGTGACAACCACGCCATAGATGAGGGTCCCCAGAGACGGCGGGCTGGCGCCCTGCTGCACCACCAGTGCCCACTCTGATGCGGACAGTGATTTACTCTCTAAGAAAACCTCTAACTCAGAATAGCAGGAACGGTTGAGAATCCACCAGAAATTCAGCTTTGACATAAAGCATCTTCCAAGATGGTGAACACGGTTGGATATCTTTGCCTCTTGCCCTGGGGAGCAATGATAAGACCTTATGTTCACTACCCTGAGATGGAAGAGAGAATGTCAAAGAAAAATAGAGCAGGCTTTTACTTTTCAGTGAGAAAAGACAATTGCAAGGGATTTGTCTCAGGGGACACTACCCGTATGCATCCAGGGTCCAGTGAGGAGGGTGCCAACCCCTCCTGCATCCTCGGAACTGCAAATCTGTCACCATAAATGGAGACACATTGGTTGGTGCCCGTGGTTCTGCATATTCCATCTGCAGCCCCCAAGCTTGAAAGTGGCCAGCATGGACAAGGGATGACCCTTACCTTTAGGCACAAGGTAGAGAGCTGGAGTCCAAGGGCCTTTCCAATACTGTCTCAGCAAAGACAAAGCTAATCGTGGGGCACCTGGCACCTACTGGGCACTAGACTAGCCACTGGGTATGTGTAATCTCATCTGATCTTTAGAACAACACAAGGGGATAAGTAGTATTATTACCCCCATTTTCCAAAGGAAAGACTGAGGCTGGCAGGGTTAAGTAGTTGATCTGCTCAAGATCACACAGCTAGGAACGGGCTAGACCAGGATTTGGACCCAGATCCACCTAACAGTTTCTGTTTGGCCACACTGTCAACACCCAAAGAAAAGGGCATGTGGCAGCATGGATTATATAAGATTTCAAAAACTTTATAACCTCCCTGTACGTGTTATTTTTGTCTCTCTGCTGACTGTGTCCCCACTGTGATTAGTTGAGAATAAAAAATCTTCAAACAAGAGGAGTCCATCTGCTTGTCTTTAGAGGCAGCAAAGAGAAATCTCTTGACCAGTGGGGCCAGAATGGGGAAAGGTAATATCTTAGGGGCAAGATTCTAGAGCCTTTGGAAAGACAGAAAAGGAGAGAGCCCAGGAGTCGGGCCAGGAGGCGCTGCACCCAGGTGCTCAAGGTAGGAAGACTCCAAAGGAAGAAATCGTTATGCAGAGCAAACAGGGCCAAGCATGCACTGATAATTGAGAGGCCTTGGGCATTGCATGGAAATTAGCATGACACATGCAAAGGACTGTTGTCTTTTTTCTAAAACACAAGTGATATTCTTTGGATTTTGACAATAGCTGGTTTTTTTTTTTTTTTAAGTCCCATAGTTGCTTTTATCCTGGTCACACCTGGTCTGAGGCTGGGCCAAGGGAAACTGCACTCAAGTTATCCCTAGTTCTCTGGGTGTTCATCTTTCCTCCTCACCCAGTCTCATTGTAATTGATATGATACCAGAAGGTCTAGGGAGGCAGGTTTGGCTCCTAATAATATAAATATCCCTCAGGACATTTAGCTCTAACCACCCCACCCACTCCCAAGGTTATTTCCCCAAACCCATTCTCATTTTGCATTCCAACCACACACATCTGCTGTGGTTTCCTGAATATAGCCAGCTCCCTCATAACTCCCTACTGCTGGGGGCTGCACCATCAAACTTAGGTGGCTGAATCAACTTGCACTTACATTTCTGGGACAGAAGGCATGCAAAAATATGGGGACTGACTGTACCTGTTCATCAACAGCCTGGCGTCAGGGGAAAAGGCATCCCTCCCGGGGTCGATCAGAAATCCAGGGCTCTACCATTGCTCTGTGCAGGGTACCAGGTAAGAGTGTGATCCTCGGACAGAATCAAACCCGGCCCAACCCTGACTTGTCACTTACCAGCAATGTGAACCTGGCCACGTCTCTCAACCCCTGCTTCTTTATCTAGAGAAGGAGAATGATAATAACACTTCAAATTGTTATGGGAAGAAGTATCTGGCATATAGCAAGTGCTCAATAAATGTCTACTATTATTAGAATTTCTGGAAGTAGCAGGCAATTATTCCCCTGAAATATCACTGGACTATAACAAAAATTTTGGCTGGGTTTTATGCACTATCTGAAGAGATTGATTTAAGCACCTTGGATACATCTATAGCTCAACTTTAAAAGGTCAAGGTTATGTCTTCCACTCTCATCCTTCCCTTCCAGAGCCAACTCAGTGGAAATGACAGAGACTGATAAGACATTTTTCTGGAGGGAAGCATTTCTATACTCAGAGAACATGTTAAAAAATTCAGCCTCTGCAACCTTGACCCTTCAGGGCTTATAATATGATATGTGGATTTACAGTATGGAAATATCCAAGAATCTGGAGGCAGAGGACTTGGAATCTAATCCTGGATCCTAATCCTGGGCCTGTTGGTAACCAGCTGTGTGATCTTGGCTAAGTCACTTAGCCACTCTGAGCCTCAGATTCGTCACCTGTAATATGGAGAGCCTACCCCACAATAAGATAAAGAGAGGGAAAGTGGTTTGTAAATACAAAGTATGGCTCAGGTCTAAGATTCTTGAATTCACTTCTTTTTCCTCTTGGCCTATTTTACTACAAATTAAAAATCTCTTATCTACAATTCCGAAATGCAAAAACATCTGAAAAACAATATATTTTGGTAACTCGTTTGTTGCAAAACTTGACCTGAATTCATGTGAGTCTCTTTATAGATTTTATCCCACTTATGTTGAGCATTCCATGTGTTTTACTGCGAGAAACAATGTGTTTGTTCTGAGAGTGCTGTCCCAGTTACCTCTGGGGGTGTCAAGTAGTGCATGGGATATTCTGAATTCTGAAACTTACTGGCCCCAAAAGTTTTGCTTAAGAAGTTACAGGCTTATATTCTAGGAATATATATTAAGCTGTAGTCATTCATGTACTCCTTGAATGATTTTTATCATATTCTTATAACAACTGTATTATTATTTGCTTGATACATTTTTTAGTCAATTTTTTACTCGCTTTTTTCAAATGAATCTTTTTTAACTGCACGGTAAGTATCTAATTATATATAAAAATGTTTGCTATGTGACATCCCAAATCATCCTGCGGATCGCAGTGAAACGCACCCCATACCTTAAGCAACAGGGATCTCGAACTGGCACAATGGGTTAGCTCTTGAATAGCCAGAACACAAGGTGTAAGGGTGACATCTGTGAGGTTTGGACTCATCTTTGAGGTTCTCAATTATCATAAATATTCAGGTTACAATTCCACAAAGTGTTGGCTGCATTCCTGCTAAGAAAAGGACGTTGCACTTAATCCCATCGGCTGTGATATTTTGTTGAAAAACCACAAACAGCCAGCAGCGATGGCAGATGAATCTCAACTTCAGAACAGCTTCCCCTATGATAAGTTCTTTCACAGACATTCTCATCTGATTCTCACCTCCACCAATAGGATAGGGAGTATTAATATAATCTAAAAAACCAGGCCTACATGGGTTGAGAGCTTGGCCCAAGATCTCACAAATCCCAGGTGGAGCTGAGAGTACATTCAGGTCCCTGCTGCCGACCCAGGGTCCTCTCTGCCCCGTCGAGCCTCAGTCTTAGTTGGTCAGGGCATTGTTTATGCCACTTTCTGCCTCTGATTTACACGTTAATATTCACAAATGCTGCAGGGAAGCTGGACTTCCATGAAACCAATCTGCTCTCGAACTAAAGTACTCCCATGCCTAGTTATTATCCTTTAAGTTCTCCGTTAAAAGCCTCCACAGTGGCTGAAGGGGTCTAACAAGGCTTTTAGAGGTTTTGCAAATCTCCAAAATGAACCTAGAAGAATTTGTAACTCTCTTAGCATTTTCCACAAAGTTAGGGGAATAGCAGTTGGTAGAAACGGGGCAGGGCCCAGATAATTTATTCCAAGGCCACATCTAACATCCTAATTTAGCCATTTGGTAATTAAGAATTTCCCAAATTATCTGAACAAGTAAAGGAAAATCAGAGGTCTCTCCCTCTCTCTTTTTTTCTTTTAATCAGAATTACTCATTAATGTTCTCAGCTTTCCTTTTCCCCATGTGTGAGGGCATGAAAAGAGGATTACACCATGGGTCGGGAGCCCTGGTGCTAAGTTCCGCTCTGATACCATCTAGCCATGGGCCCCAGGTGGGCTCTAAGGAGCTGGCCTGCAGCATAGCACGGAATTCCAGGTGCTGGGGTCAAACAGCCCATGTTCTAGTCCTCGCTCTGCCCCGTGGACAAGTGATTTAAATGTCTCTGAGCCCCGCTTTCCTCATCTGTAACCTATCTCAGGTGAGGTGTTGATGAGGATTAAAGGACAAAATGGATGTAAAACATTGAGCCACAAAGTAAGAAGTAAATAAATGGTAGTTGATGTTATTAATGTCAACTCAGTCTGGGCCTTCCGACTGGGCTATATGAACACGTATAATGAACAGCTCTTGCCTTCAGTGATTATGGATTTATCACCTAGAACAGAATGAGTGAGGCAACATCATGCAGCTGACAGATAAGCTCATCGCAATTTAATTTCCAAATGCATGAATTTCTCTAGCTTTGAAGCGCTATTCAAATAGTGCCTTGAGAGAGAATCAACCAGCATAACATGAAATACAGCCAGTTCTTGACTGTCAGTGGGAAGGGAAGTCAGGGAGAATGGGAAGAAATAACATTCATGAATAATTATGAGTTTAGTTTGTACTTTTGACTTCCAGGACAGAACTTTAAGAAGTATGTTCTCCTGATTTGAGTTTCACTTAATTATCTTCCCCAGTTTTCTCCCTTTACTGCAGAGATATAAGCCCAGAGTCAGCCAGCAAGAGCCAAGGGCAGACATGAGGAACCCAGGCCCGTATTTTATATGATGGAGTTGCCTGACCAATGGTATCATAGTGACCTAGGTGTGTGTTAAAACGAAGATCTCCCAGCCTCAAATGAGTAAGACTATTTGGGGTTGGGAGTTAAAAATATGCATTTTTAATAAGCACCCCTGATGCAACCAAAACTTTGAAAACCACTGATGTTAGGCCACATTGTAACCATGCAATAAATGCCACATATATGTATTATCTCATTAAGATTTCTCCCAGTCTCCAGCAGAAATTCATGGTCTAGGAGGAGCAAAAGACAAGCAAACAAACCATTCTAATAATTGTACAGCCAACTAATAGAGACGAAAACAAAATAGGGGTGATCAGCCTGCTTGGGGACACAGAGGGACAGTTGTCAGAGAGGTCTTCCCCAAGTGGAAGCTTCACCTGGACGTTTTCCAGGTGGGCAAAGTGGGTGGAGTTTAGAGGTTAATGGATGGATAGGGAGAGGGAACACAAACAGAAAGAGTCACATGAACAAAGCAGGGAGAAGAGAGAGACCCTGGCTCATGTGCAGAGCTGCGATGATTCTTTATATGGCTGGAAGGCAGGGAGTGAGATTTGGAGGGAGAGCAGAAACATGTCCTCTCAGCTGTGCAAAATTACAAATTATACTTTTCTTCTTTAAAGGAGGAAAGCAATCTCAAGTTTCTGGCATTAAAAGGCATAAACAAATCTCTAGACTCTACTATGACTTGATGATTTTTTTCCTTTTCCTGATTTTAAAACTCACTCGCATCCCACACCAAATCCCAAGCAGATGCTAAATATAGTCGGCACTTTGAGCCTGCTCCATTTACTCTGCTGACTCAGTCTTTTTTATTGTGATTTATGCTCAGATTGTGGTTGAGTTAATTTAGTCAATTAACTTAAGTCAAACCAAAGATTTGTTTTCCATAAAAAAATTTCATTCTTATTCTTATGAGGTATTGTTATAACTATTTTAGTTATATGCTCATGGATAAACTGTTTTAGTTGGGCCTATTTTATTTATCTCTTGTTATGTAAAACACCATCCCAAAATTTAACGGCTTAAAACAACGATCTTTGTATTTGCTCACCATCTGCAACCCAGACTGGACTTAACTGGACAAAGCATCTGCTCATCTTGGTGGTGGTCACTAGTTGGCTGAACTCAGAGTGGGTTGGCTAGGGGCTAGGCTCTGCTGAGATGCTGGGATGGTGGGACTTTTCTCAGGCCTCTTCATACAGTGTCTCTAGTAGCCTAGTTAGACTTTTTATATGGCAGCTCAGGGCACCCAATAGCACTAAAGCAGAAGCCATCAGTACTTCTGCAGGCCCAGAACTGACACAGTGCCACTTCTGCTGCATTTGATTAGTTAAAGCAAGTCGTGAGCCCAGACCAGATTCATAGAAGGGGGATACACAGGGTGTAAATACCAAGAAGCATTGTCTATTTGGGCCACCAGTAAAACAAACTGCAGTGGTTTGCTCTCCAGCTTCTCATGGCTCATAGCCCTTCCATGTGCAAAATACTCTCAGCCTCTCTCAAGACCCCTGAGAGTCTTACCCTATTACAGCAGCAGTCTCAGGCTGAAGGCCCAAGATCTTGTCATCTAAATCAGGTCCAGGTGTAGCTGAGGCTCCTTGGGTATGTTTCCTCTGGCATTGAAGACTTAGAACTAAACCAAAGAGACAAATTGCCTCTCCATATATACCAGTGAGAAAGGCAAAAGATAATAACAATAGACACTCCCATCAAAAAGGAGGAGAATGGAAGGCATGCAGTAGTTGCTGGTCCATAGCAATTCTGAAATCTATCCAGGGACAATTACGCTCCCTGGGAGTGCTTCTCCATGGTTCTTGGCACTGTCTTCTGAATATTACTTCTTTTTCCATAAGAAATGGCCTGTGCCCATAGCTGAATAGCTTTATCATCCTGTTTCCTGCCTTAGAAGGAGAGTCTGGAGGCCTCTTCATTTTCAACTGTCTGTCCCTTTTAGCCCAACTCTTTGTGTTTCTGCCAATACAGTTCTTTTCAAAACTATGTAGGATTCCTATAAATCTTATTAAGTTTCAGTCCATTAGATAAGAGCTACATTCACAAATCTCTTTGGGACAGGCCCATCCACATTTTGGGCTGTCAGAGTACTATGGGGAGATGCCTTAGAAGCACATTGGTCTTGCTATGAGGTTCTAAGAAGCTCTACCATGACTCTTTCTGGGGTCTTGTTAAGAGTCTTATACACCCACCCTTGACTTCATCTTGAGCCAGATGTCCATTTTACCGGATTTGATCTTTTCCCCAAGACCATTTGGGAACTTTTTCCAATCTGGAAAAGCTGTGGTGAGAAAGACTTTTATTTTCCAACTCAGTAAGTCCTGGGTTGGAAAGTTTTCCTGTGTTGACACTTTTATTTTTGATCCTTCTCTATTTGTGCCTTATCATATACAGCTAAAAGAAGCCAGTTGGCACTTTCAACATTCCATCTGGAAATAGTCTCTTAGTCAGATCCCCAAGTTCTTTAGACACATTTGCTATCTTCCACAGGCAATATGTTACCAAACTTTCAACCACTATGGAACACAGATCGTCTTTTCTCCAGACTCCAACACCAGCCTCTCCCTGCCCTTCCAGACTCCACACACAGTCCCTGAGCCTCCTCCAGCTTCCACTCACCACCCAGGCCAAAAGCCAAGGCCACAAGTTTTATGTTCTTGTTACAGCAGAAACCCACATCCAAGTACTAACTTTTGTCTTGGTTAGCTATTGCTGCATAACAAACCACTCCCAAATTTAGTGGCTTAAAAATGACAATCATTTATTTTTTTCACAATTCTGAAATCCGGTTTGGCTTCAACCGAGCAGTTCTTCTGCTGGTCTTGACACTCATGTGGCTACCGTTAGCTACAGACCAGGTGGGTCTGAGGTCAGCTATTGTTCTGGGCCAGCTATTGTTCTCTCCCTCTCTCTCATCTTACGTAATCTCAGGGCCTCTCCTCATGTGATTCACCATGTGGTCTCTTTAGTAGCAACTAAATTTCTTATATGGCAGCTTAAGATTTCCAGGAGTGCAAGAGCAGAAGTCATTAGGCCTTCTTAGGACTGAGGCCTGCAATAGGCACAGCACTACTTCTCCCATGCTCTACAAGATAAAGCACGTAAGTCACAGCCCAGATGCAAGGGGAGGAACCACACAAGGGAGCCGCAAAACCCAGAAGACACCACAGAGCAATTTTTTCACGTGTAATCTTAAACTTCAATAGCAATTAGAGATGCCTGCTGAGATTTATTTCGATGAGGGATGCGCCCAACAATCTTCTTTATTTTCAAGCACAGCCATGAAGCTTCTTCTTATCGCTGAGTAACCCACCAACATGCACTAATTGGGTTTCTGCCTCAGAGGAGATTGGAACAAAATTATCAAACAGAATAGCCTGAGAGTAATCTGATTGACATCCAAAATCTAATCAGAAGTGGGATTCATATAGATCACAGAAGGAATAAGATCCTTAAAATATTTCTACTTGGCTTCTTAAAGGACTCTATAATCGCCATTGATAGCTGAAATTGTGCAACTAATGCAAACAGGCTCACACCAACACAGGTCCATGGAGGTAGCCCGTCAAAATGTTGTCTGTTGCTTGTTCAGGTTCATGAGATGACACTCCAGCCTCTGAGAGACTTTCTCTGACTCTCCCTTGAGCTGATCTCCCATCCAGCTTCCATCCTACCTCCAATATTTTACTCATAACACTGTAGAGCAATTGGTTTAGAGTATCTGTGTTACCCCTTGCCTGTGAGCCCAGGAGGGCAGGGACTATGTCTTGTCTTTATTGTAGTCCAAGGCCAAGTGCAGTAACAAATGCAGAGTGGGTGCTTCATACGTGCTTGTAGAATGTAAGTTCTACTACCTGACCTACAGGAAGCTTTATAATGACAAACTCAGGTTTCTTGGCCCCAAATCTAGTGCTCTTTCCTCTACACTCTCAGCCCTAGAACCTCTGCTGCAGCCACTTCCTCTTCACCCACGTATCCAACCTCTCTCTCGACCCTCAGCTTTCTCTCTTTGCTGCTCCACTCTCTGCCATAACAAACACTCCTGTTTGATTCAGTCTAGAAGCTTCCTCCTCTCTCAAAGGCAGGCTCAACAACATTAGCATGAAAAATACAGCCATAAACTTGTCCTGGAAGGTCCTGTGTTCTGTATTTAGTAAAATATTAAATTTTTCAAGACTTCACACTTACATTTTGTCCTGTACCTATGTATGCATCCCCAAAAAACTACTTAAAATCACCCATGAATTACTTTTGGAAGAGGAAGATATTTTTACTCTGGGACCCAGCTGTCATTATTTTCTACTCTTATCTGTATAATGGGGACAGATTCTGCTCCGCTACTTCAGTGGGTGGGTTATGAAACTAAAATGAGTGCCTCTGAGTCTGGCCTGACATCCCTACCCACCCAGAACTTTCCCTGGGACTAAGCAATGGAAGTTGCAATCCTGATATTATTTGCAGCTTGTAACAATGTAATTTACTAATGTACAGAGTGAAAAGTTTAAAAGTACTGTGTGTGTGTGTGTGTGTGTGTGTGTTTCTCATTCTTTTTATATCTCCTTCTTTGTGATTTTTCCACCTTTCCTTTGCTATTATCCAGTGTTTTCTTGGGGCTCTCACTAAAAGGTCCCCATTTTTCCAGATCCATCTCAGCCTAGTATTCTCTCACCTTTCACTTGCCGGGCCACTCCTGCAGCATGTGGATATTACCGGTTTCAATAGCTATCCTTTCTTCTTCAAGCTCCCATGTAATTTTGAAAAACCTACTGACAAATAAACTCTAGGGGGTAGGGAGAGATGGGCTATTTTTATTTAAAGCAAAATCCATCACTGAAACTGCTATCTGAGGTTAATAAAAGACGTTAGGAAGACAAGTCATTTAACTATTCCCATAGCAACAAGGGAATCAGGCATTTCTGTGACCCAATGGATGTTTATAGAACTACCAACTCCTAAAAACCAGTTATAAAGCAAAAAGCATAAGACTTAAGAGACCAAGGACCTGATATCAGAGAACCACCTCTGTCGTTCATTGGGAGTTGAGGTTCTCAGAATTTAAGTTCCTTGCCCTATGAAATGGTGTAAGGCTCTGTTCCCCAGCCCCGGGACATGGCCAGTACCATCTGTCGCCTGCTAGAAACATCACCGCCTGAGCTCCATCCCCACCCCCAGCAACTCCCCAGCCCTATCCCCCCACTGCCCTTGGAAAAATTGTCTTCCTTGAAACTTAGGGACTGGGCCGCACAGCAGGAGGTGAGTGGGCAAGCAAGGGAAGCTTCATCTGCATTTACAGTCACTGCTCCCCATGGCTCTCCTCACCGCCTGAGCTCTGCACCACCGCACCACCACCTCCCCCCATCCTGCCCAATACTAGAAAAATTGTCTTCCATAAAACCAGTCCATGGCACCAAAAAAAGGCTGGGGACCAGTGGTGTAAGGGATACCTGTATCTTCAAGGTTGTCGTGATGGTCAAATGAGATAATCTGTATGAAATGTCCTTGTCAATCAGAGCTCTAGACAAATTATGACTGCTGGTTTTGAGCAGAGCACTGAGGTTTAGGAGTGACAGCACCAAAGGTGAATAGTCAAGCAGGGCACACACAACCAGGCCTTCTGGAACATCTACAGGGTGGAGAGAAAGGCAGAGACAAGAGCCATTGCAGGTGTGTGAGCCGTTGCCCACTGCAATTGAACAGCAAAGGAGGATCTAGCAGGGCCAAACTTCAGGTACTGGAAGAGCAACCTCAGTTTTGGGGCTGTGAGGCTTTTGAGTTGCATGACTGAGAGAGTACAAGCCCCTCTCAAGGTGTGACCGAGAGCTTGGGTCCTTACCTGTGGCCCCAGCAATATGATGTGGCAGAACCTCGGCCCCATCCCCATGTCATCGCCTCAGCACTCATCAGTCAGCCAAATCAAGAGGCTGGACTCAAACCTTGGTGGCTTCGGCTGTATAACATAGCAGAACCTCTGTGTGCAGCCCAGGCCTACTACCTGGGTGTTTTGGTCGGGTGGGCATCAATCCAACTGAACTGCCACTTCAGAATTCTACCGTAAGTTGGTTTGATTGAGAGCCTTAAACTCCCCGCTATAACTGGTTTCTATGGAGTTTTTCAGAGGCCAGCCTATGAGGAATTAGTCTTGGATAAGTTAGCCCTTACTTTTCAGTGGGATAATAAGGAATGCTATTTTTTCCCACTTGAGTTCAGAACTTTTTGAGAAACAAATAAGCCAGGTAGTTGAAGATAAAATAGCAGCCTTATTGCTGATAAAGATAAGGGTGGAAATATGGCGTGGGTGTGCAGCAACAATGAGCTTCCTTGTTTTGTACCCCAGAATTTGACCTCACTACCTATTTGCAGGCCTCTTTTGTAAACCATGGGTCTCTCCGGGCAAGGATAAAGTGTTTTCTAATAAAATTATTAATGACCAGTTTCTCTGTTGGGAGGCTGATTCCAAAGGGTGTCAAGTTTCCTGGCCCAACCCAACCATCGTAAACAAAATATGGTAGACACATCGCAGAGCAGGGGAGGAGTCAGGCTAGGGATTGAGAGAGGGTAAAACATACAATGGATGGACCATGACAAAATAATGCTGGGATAGTAAGTATTTCCTCTTCACTAATTCTGAGGAATCCAGTGGACTGTATCATCCCAGGTTCACATGAGAAAGGAGGTACGTCTGAAGTTTTCCATCAAATGAAAGCCCTCATTTTCACCCCTGTGGATGCTGACTGTAATTGTAACTTGAGATAACAGCATTCCAGTGACAAAGCCATTTCCCATGCAATGTTTCATTCAATCTTAAAACAACTCTGAGATCATAATAATGTGTAGTATTCATTTTGCAGCGGAGCTAAATGACCTGCCTAGGATGAAATAGCTTGTAATTGAAGACCTAGGACTTAGATTTAAATATTATTTCAGTGAGGCCACAGGAGTTTCATGCGTGTTTATCAGCTTTCCTAACATACAAGAAAATATTGGGAGGATCCAAATCATTGCATTTCAGTGCAGTTATTTTAGGGATAGTAGTGGCACAAATGACTTCAAAACTGTGTGCTTGACCTGGGTCATCTTCTAGTTGGCACTTAACTTTCATCAAAGATGTGTCTGATGGACTGAGAATTCAATACTTAAAATAATTAAATCACACTATAAATGCCCAAAGAGAGAGAAAGTAGAACGTTTTCACTTTCCCATCATTTCTCAGGTCAAAATCTTCAACAGGCTTCAATTTTTTTTTTTTCAAATATTTTAGCACCAAATTGAAGGGAGGAGAAAGACTCCTAAAAACTACTATCTTCACTACAGCCATTTACTGAGCACCTTCTCTATGCTGAGCATTTTACCAGGCACTACACACATGTAATCTCAATCCTTCCGACCTTGTGAGAGAAGTATCATTGTTCCCACTTATAAGTGGGGATACTTGGAGAGCTCAGAGGGTTAATCTCGTGTGTAAATTCCCACCTCCAGGAATTGAGTGACCTAGAACTGTTTGACTCCAAATAACAGACATTATTAACACAGCTTCAGAATAAGCAGAAGCCTTCACTGGTGCAAGTACTGTACATCTTTCCCTATGACTGAACACCAGGCTTAGCAGTGGCAACCGTTCCCCCCAGAGGCTGAAGGCATAAAAAAAGCACTGACGATGGGCAAGTCATTTAAATCTACCCATTTATTTTTAATGAGTTTACAACTCTCTAATCAAACCTTCAGAAGTTCAAAATTGATATTAATTTTTAAAACCACATAGAAAGAGGGATAACCTATAAAACGGTGTCATGATAAATACCAAGGACACAACAAATAAATTAGAAATAGCCTTTGCATTTTCGGAACTCAATGTTGGGGCAAACGGACGTAAAACAAGGTGTTCATGGTGTATCCTCAGGGAGCCATGGGATCATGGAGAATTTAATTCACTAATTTAAACTGAACTGATGTCTTGCCCTCTAAGATTGCTATATTTCACTTATACTTTTCCTAAACTGGAATAATTCAATGTTTTTCTTTTAAAGGGTTACTTTTACATTAAGTCTTACTGCAGAGTGAAGATTAACTAACATGAATAGTTATTGACCAATATGTTGAATTATGCAAAAGAACAAAAAAGTTTAACATAATGTATTACA
The DNA here is from genome assembly GCA_028533085.1 of Varecia variegata. NCBI lineage: Eukaryota > Metazoa > Chordata > Mammalia > Primates > Lemuridae > Varecia > Varecia variegata. The sequence goes on along the minus strand of CM052438.1, from coordinate 34,500,235 downwards.
AGAACTTGACAGCAACACTGTGAATTATGTGGGTCACTCACTTAGAATCCCAGAATTCTGGGGCTCGCTGAGTACCCAAAGACTGCCAATCTCTCTGACACCATGAGATCCTCGAGGGGAAGGATTGGATCTCATGATTCTGTTGACTCACCTTCCTCATAATTTGGTTCATTGCTGGACACCAAACACAAAAAGAGTTTGTAAGAATGGGTGCAGAAAATATTTGTTGTGAATTGCATTTTGAATTTCTAAATTTTGCAGAGACAAAGAGAAAGGCTGAATCTTAGTTAAACTATTTATTAGCTGTCTGAGTGGGAAGAATATTGCAGGAAGGTATAATTATAAAACTTGAATGTAGCCAGGATCCAGCCTAGAGCTTTTATCCTGTTTATAAAATATGCCAAATATCAGATGGCATGCAAAGGGTAATGTGTTAATAGCAGACAGGCAAAACACTGGCTGCAATTTCTAGAGGAAAGAATAAACAGAGCTGCTCCACAACATAATTTCTCTTTTGAAATCTAAAGTGTTCAGAAATAGAAAGGACTTGAAATAAATGAGGAAGCTTTATCTTAAGCACACTCAGCATTGTTCTTCTAAAATCTTTCGTTTTCTATACTGGGAAATATACATATAAATGGTACCAACCACCAGAATGTTTATTCTGTAAATTAAAAAACCCTAAATTATCCACCCCTCTATTCAACTCCCTAACATAATACTACCTAGAGTTCTAAAATGTGAAGAAAAACCAAAAAAAGAAAAGAGCCTAGAATTTGGAATCAGAAAAGCTATATTTAAATAAACGTCTAGCTACTTAAACTGCTATTCAACTCCTCTCATCTAAAAAATTGGGGATTGTATTGTCCTTACCTATTTGGCTATAAAAATGTTATTACTAAGATATTCTGATGGATCATCAATAATTACACTTTGCTTTTCTCTGCTTTAGAGATTATGACTTTAAATGCTTTGGAATATATCTTTTCTACCCTACCAATACAATGATGCATCTTCAACCCTGGATTTTCTATCTTTTTACTTCTCACCTTTCACTTCTCTTATCATCCAGGAAATATTCAACACTTAATACATAGTGTGCAAAGTCTGTGATAGTACCAAAAGAAATACAAAGGTGAATAAGGTCTGATTTTTACCTCCAAAAAACTTATGACATAATAAAAAGTGATACAGGTACCAAAAATGCCCATGACAAGGCATGATCTGGAAGGGTGGGATCATTAGACTAGCAGTGTCCAATGAATAATGCCTCTCTGTGTCCACATTCCTTTGCAATATGACATTGCTCTTCCTCACATCAGAAAGGTGGAACCAGAGATATGAAACAACTTTTCACAGCCACTTTTTTCCTTAGAGTATTTGCCAATTCTGGGCATGAGATAAGAGGCTGAGGACCCACAGCAAGGCCAAGGCAGAGAAATCAAGAGAGCTTTGGGAAGTGTTATGGAGCTAGAGGAAAACAAAGAATAGAGGTGCCGGGAACATGAAGAGAAAGGAGAGAACACCGAGCCTGACATTCTTGGCCAGCTTTCCCTTCAAGAAATTTGCCAAAGTCAGGAGCTGTCTGGGACAGGATGCTAAGAAACTAGCATGGAAAAAGCCTCTGAAAAGCAAAGCAGACTTTTGGCTACCTCCTGGTGTAAAGGAGATAAGGACATGTTGAGAATCCTAAAGGAGGGAGCTGTGAACAAGCCCAAGCTCTCAGCTGGAACACCTGGAGAACTACTCCATGGAAGTAGGGTGAACGAAAGGGAGGTGGAGTCTTTCAAAATAGGGAGAACTAATTACCAATATCAAGAATAAAAAGAGGGGCATTAAATAATAGAAGAATATTATAAACAACTATATGCTAAAACTTAAAAAGTTTGATGAAATGGATAAATTCCTTAAAAAATACAAATTACCAAAACTAAAACAATAAATGGAAAAACATGAATAATTCTCTATATATTGACAAAATTAAATATTTAATTAAAAATCTTCCCACAAAAGAATCTTCAGGCACAGAGCACCTCCCTTGTGAATTCTTCCAAACATTCTAGGAAGTAACGTTGATCTTAGAACAATGCTCTTCCGGGAAATGGTGGCTCATGCCTGTAATCCTAATGCTTTGGGAGGCTGAGGCAGGAAGCCTCCTTGAAACCAGGAGTTTGAGACCAGCCTGAGCAACATAGCGAGACCTCATCTCTACAAAAAATAGAAAAATTAGCCCAGCGTGGTGGCGTGCACCTGTTGTCCCAGCTACTGAGGAGGCTGAGGCAGGAGGATTGCTTGAGCCCAGGAATTTGAGGTTGCAGTGAGCTATAATGACGCCACTGCACTCTAGCCGAGGTGACAGAGCTAATAGAAAAGGAAGAAACAACTCATTTTATGAGGTCAGCATTCCTTGAAACCAAAACTCGACAAGTATATTACACAAAAGGAAAATTATAGGCCAATCTCTCTCATGAACACAGATGCAAAAATCCTGAGCAAAATTTTAGCAAATTGAATTCAGCAATATGTAAAAAATATAATAAATCACTAATCAAGTAGGTTTCACACTAGGAATGTAAATGTAGTTTTACATTTGAAAATTAATTAATATAATTCACCACATTAACAATTAAAAACAGAAATATCATTCAATTATCTCAGTAGAAAAAGAAAAAGAATTTTATAAAACTCAACACCCATTTATTATTAAAAATAAACCTTTACCGAAATAGGAAGGGAATTTTCTTAATATGATAAGAGGCATCAATAAAAAAAGAGAACTATAGCAAATACTACACTTAAAAGTGAAATATACAGAAAGGAATGCTCATCATTGTATTGGTGGTGATCCTAGCCAAAGTATTAAGTCAAGAACAGTAAATAGGCCAGGCGCGGTGGCTCACGCCTGTAATCCTAGCACTCTGGGAGGCCGAGGCGGGTGGATCGTTTGAGCTCAGGAGTTCGAGACCAGCCTGAGCAAGAGTGAGACCCCGTCTCTACTAAAAAATAGAAACAAATTATCTGGCCAACTAAAAATATATATAGAAAAAATTAGCCGGGCATGGTGGCACATGCCTGTAGTCCCAGCTACTTGGGAGTCTGAGGCAGTAGGATCGCTTAAGCCCAGGAGTTTGAGGTTGCTGTGAGCTAGGCTGACGCCACGGCACTCACTCTAGCCCTGGGCAACAGAGTGAGACTCTGTCTCAAAAAAAAAAAAAAAAAGAACAGTAAATAAAAGAGCTAAGGATTGGATAAGATGAAATGAAACTATTGCAATTAGGAGGTTACATGATTATGCATGTGGAAAATAGAAAAGAATGTACAAATAAACTATTAGGTATAAAATTGAATCTGGCAAGGTCATTGAACACAAAGTTGATATAAAAAATTGTGTTTTTTAAACATAGAAATAATAAACAAATAGAAAAAATTTTAAATACCATTTATAACAATAAACACAAATAAATCTAGAAAAACAATAAACATCTAGAAATGAATCTAGAAATCTAGTTTTCTACACTGAAAAACTATAAAACATTATTGAGAGAATGTAAAGACAATCTAAATAAGTGGAGGGACAAATTATGCTCCTGGAGTAGAAGACTCAGCATTGTAAAAATATCAAGTCTCCCAGATTGATTTGGAGATACAATGTAATCACAATTAAAAAATTGTAGTATATTGTTTTTGTTCTTGTTTTTTAATTTGGCAGTGGTAAGCTGAGTTTCAGCAAGCTGATTTCAAATTTTACATAGAAATACAAATGGCCAAAAAGAGCATGGGCAATCTTTTTAACACAAGGTGATAGACTTATGCTATCAGATCTCAAACTACATTAGTTAAGACATTAAATGGTTATGTTAATTGGTGCAAACATAGCAAAACTAACTAATGGAATAGGAAGTCCAGAGAAAAAGATCTGTGTATATACTGTATTAGTTTTTTGATTGGTGCCATAACAAATTATTACAAATTTATTGGCTTTAAACAACACAAATTTATTAACTCAGGGGCCTGTAGGTCAGAAGTCTGGTGGGCTTGGCTGGTTTCTCAGAGTATTGCAAGGCCAAAATCAAGGTGTCAGCAGGGCTGTGTCACTTTCTGGAGGCTCTAGAGAGAATCAATTTCCTTATTCAATCAGGTTGCTGGCAGAATTCATTTCCTTGTGGTCATAGAACTAAAGTTCCTGTTTTCTTGCTGGCTGTCAGCTGAGGGCTGTTCTCAGCTTCTAGAGGCTGCCCATGCTCATTGGCTCATGGCCCCTTTCCTCCATCTTCAAAGCCAGCAACAGCAAATTGACTCCCTCTCATGCTTCATAACACTTCTGCCCCATTTCAGGCTGCATCTCTGTAACTGACTGTTCTGCCTTCCTCTTTCGCTTTGATAATCTGTCATTAAGTCTACAACCTTAATTCCATCTGCAAAAGCCCCTTTGCTATATTATGTAATATGTTCACAAATTCTAGGGATTAGGGCATGGACATTCTAGGGGGGTGCATTATTTTGCCTACTACATATATAGACACTTGATTTATTACAAAATTGACACTGTACAGCAATGAGGAAAGAATGATCTTCTCAATAAACGGTACTAAATCAATAAGAAATCTATATGGAAAACATATATTGCCTTTCACCCCAACCATGCATAATTTATAAGAATAAATTCCAGGCCGGGCGCGGTGGCTCACACCTGTAATCCTAGCACTCTGGGAGGCCGAGGCGGGTGGATCGCTCGAGGTCAGGAGTTTGAGACCAGCCTGAGCAAGAGCGAGATCCCATCTCTACTAAAAATAGAAAGAAATTATCTGGCCAACCAAAAACATATATATAGAAAAAATTAGCCAGGCATGGTGGTGCATGCCTGTAGTCCCAGCTACTCGGGAGGCTTAGGCAGTAGGATCGCTCAAGCCCAGCAGTTTGAGGTTGCTGTGAGCTAGGCTGACGCCACGGCACTCACTCCAGCCCGGGCAACAGAGTGAGACTCTGTCTGGAAAAAAAAAAAAAAAGAAAGAAAGAAAGAATAAATTCCAGATGAATTGTAGATCTAAATGTAAACAGTAAAACAATAAAGCTTGTAGAAGAAAACATCATAGAACATTGCCATGTGCTTAGGGTAAGAAATTATTTCTTACATAGGACACAAACAATACTAATCATAAAGAGGAAAATAGATAAATTGGAATTACTTAAAATCAAAAATTTATTTTCATCAAAACACAGCATTAAGAAAGTGAGAATGTAAGCCATAAAGTCTACTTTGTCTGAAACTGGTATAACATCACCAGCTTTCTTTTGGTAGGTGTCTGTAAGCCTGTTGGCAACAAATGCCCCCAGTTTTTTGGTCTTAAAAACACTTCATTTCCCCTTTATTTTTGAATATTATTTTTGCTGGATATATATTTCTAGATTGACAATTATTTTCTGTAATCACTTTAAAGGTATTCTATTGTCATTTTGGTTTCCATTGTTTCTGTGAGAGATGTCAGCTGTTAGTCCTATCACTGCTTGTTTGAAAATAGTATCTTTTCCCCTATCTTTGACTGTCTTTAAGATGTTTTATCTTTAATTTTCAGTTGGTTTACTGTGATGTGCCTAAGTGTGATTCCATTTTTCTTTGTTCTGCTTTAGTTTTCTGAGCTCAGTCAAATGTTATTTCTGCCCATTCTCTCTATTCTGTGTCTGAGACTCCAATTACTCATTTTTCAAGCCTTTTCATTGTGTTCACATATCTCCAATACATGCTTCAGTGTGTGTTTTTTTCTATTGACCTGTCTTATGGTTCATTAGTCCTATTTTTTTGCTATGCAAATCCACTATTACAGCCATATAATGTGTTCCCAATTCCAGATGCTGTACTCAGTTATTCATTTGATTTTTTTAATAAATTTTCTATGAAAGTCTTTGCCTTTTGTTTTATCCATAATTATCTCAAACATATTAGTTATACTTTAGAATTCTTGTCTGTGAATTCCAACATGTGAGTCACTTGTGGGTCTGTTCCTTGGGTCACTTTTTTCTTTTAGTTTTTTGTCATTTGGTCCTGTCTTTTGGCATGTTTTGTAATCAACTAATTTCCAGGTGTTACATACAAAATTATTACAGGCTTCTGGTGATATATTCCTCCAGAGAGGTTCAACCTTCCTTCTGCTAGAACAATACAGTGCTCACCTTAACACAACCAAGAATCATGACAAATCAAGGTGGAGTTGCAAATCTTGGCATAAGAAGGCTCATCTTCCTTTTGATTTGCCCCTAGCCCACAGTTTTCTAATGACAATCTAGGATATTCTCCAGATCCCCTCCTTCTGGCAGGTCCCATATTAATCTTTGTATTATGAGGCTTTCTACTTATTTTTGTCTTCTGTCCTTAACAGCTCCACAATTTTGCAAATTTCCTGAAGGGAAATTTCACATGCTTGAGGCTCCTCCATATTTCTACCAAAAGCTCTCTTGGTTTCTGTCCCCTGGAAGCAAGCTTTAAAAAAAATACAAAATCAAAATTATCAGCCTCCTGCCTGCAACCAGAATTGACAAGTGCCCCCAAGATAGAAGCAGCCATAGAAGTCAGCTCATCTCTAAAATGTCCACTCCTCTTTGGAGTCATGCTGGGGCAGATTTCTACTGCCTTCAAATCAATGAAGTTTTTATGCTGGTGGACAGTGGTGGTGGATTTAATTGCTAATAACTAGTGACAGTTGTGCTGCCCATTCTTTCCCTTTCTGAATGGAAATTGCCATTGTATATTGGGTGTGTAGATGCTTGTTTCATTTATAAGTTATACTAAGGAGCCACTTAAGACCTTATAGACAGAGTGGTACATTTCCAGAGTTAAACGCAGTCACTGCATGGAAACTTGAGCCCACTCCCTCGTGGATGGGTGTCTTTCACACTGGGGGAAAAATCAGGCAAGAATACTTGGTAGCCAAAGTGGTGGACTACGATAGACAGTTAGTTGCCCCCCCAAGATTTCTTCTCTTCTTCCAATTTTTGGCTATACATTTGCCCATACAGAATAAAGACATTTACAAGTTTCTCTTTCTGCTCAGTGTGATCATGTGACATAGGTCTGACAGACAAGATTTGTCACCTAGCAACTTAAAAGTTGGTTCAAGCCCTTTTACCTTCCTTTTTAGTTTCTTCCTCCCTGGGTAGAGTGTAGATGTGATTGCTGGAGCTGAAACAGCCATTTTAGATCATGAAGTGACTTTGAGAATAAAGCTACTATACATGATGAAGCAGTAGGATGGGAATCTGGGCCTCTGATGACTTTCTGGGGCATAATCATTATACTAGCTATGGACAACATGCCACACTAATTTTACCTGAGAAATACATTTCTATCTTGTTTTAGCAACTGTTATTTGGGGGTTTTGTTACCTGTAGCTAAACCTATTTTAAACTAATTAGGAAAGTTCAGGGTAGCAGTCCTCAAAGTGTGGAGTTATGATCTGGAGATTCTTGATTTTTTTTTTAGGAAGTTCATGAGATCAAAACATTTTTATAATATACTAAGACATTATTTACCTTTTTCACTCTAGTGAAAAGGGTGCAATGCACCAGTGGTGCAAAAACAATGGTGGGCAAAAGCACCAGCATCTTAGAATGAACAAGCATATTAGTAATTGTATTCTTCATTGCCACACACTTGCAGCTGGGGGTTTGAGGTGCAATGTTTCACTAACCATCCTTAGTAAGGCAGTAAAAATTACTTATATTAAATCTTGACTCTAGTAAATGTCTTTTTAATATTACGTATGAGGAAATGAGAAGTGTGCACAAAGTGCTTCTAGGGATACTAAAATATAATGGTTATCTTGAAGAAAAGGACTTGTGAGATTGTTTTGAGTTATGAGATAAACTAGGCTATTCAGATGTGGGTATTTGACAAGACATTTTCTCAAACATGAACAAAGTGAACTGTCACTTCAAGAAAAACTAATGCGATGTGCACTGTCTGGGGAATGGACACGCTTGAGGCTCGGACTCGGGGGATTGGGAGGGACATGGGCAATATATCTATGCAGAACTTTTGTACCCCCATAATAAGCTGAAATAAAAAAAAAAAAAAAGAAAAACTAATGATATTTGTTGTCAATGATAAAATTTAAGCTTTCAAGTGAAAAGCAGAATTTTGTAAAATGTGTATTTGCCATTTGAACTTGACAGCTTCTCAGTAATTAAGAGGATTTTTTTATGTGATTGCTGATTATATTAAACATGATTTTTAAAATTTTCTAGGGCAAAGTGTATTAACATTTGGCAGATCTGCATAACTTGGTGAATCAATAGTTTCCAAGTGCCAAATGCATGATGTTACAAAATCATGCATGGGAAAAAGTTTCAGTGAAAGTGCAAGGTAGACCAATGGATTTTAATATTAACTCAATGCAAAATCTCATTGATATGGTTTCAGATTCTATATTGCAACTAATCTTTTAGGAGCTACCTTGTTTGATTTTGGTACAGTGTTCAATAATAAATTCATAGTCATATAAAAAGGCTATTAAAATATTTTTCCCCTTTACAATGACATAAGTGCATGAGGATGAATTTTCTTCACTTACTTCAAACAAAACATTATATCAAACAGATTGAGCAGAAACAGATATGAGAACCCAGCTGTCTTCAATTAAGCCAGACATTAAAGAGATTTACAAAACATGTAAAGCAAAGCCAATCTGATCACTATTTTTTGAAAAACAATTCTCATATGTATTATTTATGTCAGCATAAAATTGGTTTATTGTTATTTTAAAATAGATTAGTAGATAGTTTTGTATTTTGTCAGTTTTCATTTTTTAAAATATTAAATATTTATATAACTCCCATAAACAAAAGCTCTTTGGGGCCCTCAATATTTTTTCAGAGTGTAACAGGGTATTGAAGCCAAAAAATTTTAAAATGTTTAGGTTATAATATTGAAAGAATTTGAGATATAATCACAAAGCTGTTCTGTTTGTGAATCACAGGGAGAACAGTAAAAGTACCATTAAGCCCAGAGTTGGGTAAATAATGCCATGTTAAGAAGAGAAAAAGGGACAGATAAAAACTGTGGAGCAATATATTTGATATTAGTCCTTAGGAGAAGAAGTAAAAACAAATTAAATAGAAAGTAAAATGGTAACCATTAGCTCCCAACACAAGTTCACTAACAATTAAGTCATGTCAAACTGAGGAATATTTGTTTCCTTGATAATCAGTAGAACAGGGACTGTATATAAGTATTGTATTTCCCATTAACTTTTGATTAACTGTTACAAAACAATGGCCTAGAGAACCGGCAGTAGAAGATTAACCAATTTGCCTGAAGCAAAATGTGATACAAGTTCAGAAGTGATATAAAATGTGACACTGAGTTGACTCTTGAACATGGGTTTCAACTACATGGGTCCATTTAGACACAGATTTTGTTTCAATAAATATATTGGAAAATTTTTTGGAGATTTGTGACAATTTGAAAAAACCTGCAGACAAACCATGTAGCCTAGAAATATTGAAAAAATTAAGAAAAAGCTACGTATGTCACAAATACATAACATATACGTAGATACTATTTTATCATTTACCACCATAGAATATACACAAATCTATTATAAAGTTACAATTTATCAAACTTATGCACACATGGTCCATACATGGCACTGTTTGTAGTAGAAACATAAAGATGCACTATTAAATCATAACTGCATGAGATTAACTGTAGTACATATTGTACTACTGTAATAATTTGGTAGCCACCTCCCATTACTATTGCTGTGAGCTCAAGTGTTGCAAGTATGCATATCCCCTTAAAACGTGTGATACTAATTATCTGTGACACTAATTATCTCCATGTGAGCAGTTAGTCTCTCTCTCCAGTAAACTGTGCATCGCAGTAAAGTGATCTCTCATGGTTCTCACTTATTTTTCATCATGTTTAGTGCAATACCAGAAATATTGAATAAAATCATGGGACCCCTAAAAAGTGCCACTAGTGATGCTAGAAGTGCTCCTAGGAAGCAAAGAAAAGTCATAACATTACAAGAAAAAGTTGAATTGCTTGATATGTATTGAAGATTGAGGTCTGCAGCTGCAGCTGCCTGCCCTTTAAAGATAAATAAATCTAGCACAAGGATCACTGTGAAAAAAAAAAAAAAATTCACGAAGCCATTGGCGCAGCTACAATTGCAGGCACAAAAACCTTGCACTTTTTGTGAAATGTGTTTTTATCTCATACTGAAAATGCAGCTTTTATGTGAGTGCAGGGTTGCTTTTAGAAAGGCATACCTATAGACTCTATGACTTAAGAAAAAGTAAAGTCATTATATAACAACTTAAAGCAAAAGGAAGCGAAGAATCTAAAGCTAAAGAATTTAATGCCAGCAAAGGATGGTTTGATAATTTTAGGAGGAGGTTTGGTTTAAAAAATGTCAAGATTACAGGAGAAACATCTTCTTGTTCACAAGGAGGCAGCAGACAAGTTTGCAGACACTATTAAGAAAATCACTGAGGAGAAAAGATATCTGCTCAAATAAGTTTTTAATGCAGAAGAAAATGCCCCATTTGGGAAAAAAATTCCACAAAGAACATTTATTAATACTAAGGAAGAGAAGTGAACACCAGTATTTAAGGCAGGAAGGGATAGGCTAACTCTACTGTTTTGTGCAAATGCAGCTGGGTTTATGATCAGGACTGCCCTTATCTATAAAGCTGCTAAATTTCAAGCCTTGAAGGGAACAAATAAATACCTGCTGCTGACCTTTTGATTGTACAAGAAGGCCTGGACAACAAGAACCCTTTTTCTATACTGGCTCTGTAAGTGTGTTGCCCCTGAAGTCAGGAAGTATTAATACCTTGCCAGTAAGGCACTGTCTTTTAAAGTTCTTTTGATACTGGACATGCCCTTGGCCACCCACCCAGAATCCCTGAGTTTAACACCTAAGGCACTGAAGTGGTTGACTTGCCCCCAGGCACAATGTCTCTAATTCAGCCTCTACATCAGAGGGTCACAAGAACCGCTAAGGCTCATTACACCCAGTACTCTATGGAAAGGATTGTCAACAATATGGAAAACTCTAATAAAACATCATAAAATCTGGAAGGACTACACCAATGAAAATCTCATTGGTTGTTGCAGAAAAAGCTGTGAAAGCCATCAAGTCTGAAACAATAAATTCCTGCTGGAGGAAACTGTGTCCAGATGTTGTGCATGACTTTACAGAATTTACAACAGAGCCAATCAATGAAATAATAATAGAGATTGCATATATGGCAAAAAAAGAAAAAAGGTAGGAGATAAAGGGTTTCAAGATAAGGATCTTGAAGAAATTTAAGAGCTAACAGACACCACACCAGAGGAATTAAAAGATGACTTGATGGAGATGAGTACTTCCAAACCAGTGCCAGATGATAAGAAAACAGAGAAGCAGCAGTGCCGCAAAACAAATCAACATTAGACAATCTGGCAGAAGGGTTCCAAGTATTTGAAATTGCTTTTGACTTCTTTTACAACATGGATCCTTCTATGATACAGACACTGAAACCGAAGCAGAGGAAGGATTGGTACCGCATAGAAACATTTTTAGAGAATGAAGAAATAGAAAAATCAAACAAATTATGACATATTTTTGTAAAGTTACACCAAGTGTGCCTGCATCTCCTGACACTCCTTCCAGCTCCTCCACCATGTCCTCCTCTGCCACCCCTGAGAGAGCAATACCAACCCTTTCTCTTCCTCTTCAGTCTACTCAACATGAAGACCATGAGGATGAAGACCTTATGATGATCCAATTTCACTTAATGAATAGTAAATGTTTTCTCTTCCTGATGATTTTAATAACATTTTCTTTTCTCTACTTTACCTTATTGCAAGAATACAGCACATAACACATATATGTGTTAATTGTTTATGTTATCAGAAAGGTTTCCAGTCAACAGTAGGCTATAAATAGTTAAGTTTGGGGGGAGTTCAACTATATATGTGGCTTTTTGACTGCAAGGGGGCTGATGTTCTTAACTCCCGTGTTGTTCAAGGGTCAAATGTAAATTATTTGCTAATGAATTATCCACAGAGTTTTTGAATTCTAGGGTTGCTTCCCTGTGCTTCTGGACTATTTCCTTCTACTGCTGTCAGTCAATATGCAAAGAGTAAGTATTAATCTTAACATTGAAATATTAACCTCAAGGCTTAATCCAGACAACAATAACATGAAACAAACAAGAAAACATTTTACAATGCATTCTGAAGTGAAATATATTTCATATGTCTGAGATTTTCTTAACACCAAGTTTCTAGAATATAGCATAATACTTTCTCTTCATAGATATCTTACTGTTCATGCTCTCGCTTCTTTCAGGTTTTCCCTGACCATCCCTGCTTATGACCACTGGTACCTTCTATGAACCTTATCTTGTTTCATTTATCTCTATAGAACCATCTGACATAAAACATATCTAAGTGCTTATTTGCTTTTCTCCCACCAATGCCCCCCACAGAATAAGCTTCATGAAGGTAGGGATGTCCTAGTTGTTCACTCAGTGCCTTGAACAGTTCCTAGCACATAATATACAATCAAAACCACAGAATTTGTTAAATAAATCTTAAGATTGTAAGTACAATCCCCTTACACTACAGATGTAAAAATGACTCCATAAATCTGGAGGTAAAAAGGAACCTAAGAAGAACAGATGTTACAAAGTCCATGCAACTAATGTCCCTACTGCATAGTAGTTAAGAAAACTGGCTTTACACACAGACAAACTTGGATTCCAGTCCACTTATTAGTGACATCATGGGCAAACTAACCTCTCCATACCTCAATTCACCCACTATAAATTAGGGATAATAACAGCACCAACTTAATGTTATTTAGGTGATTAAATGTGATAATGTGTGTAAAATACTATAGCAACAAGTATTTAATAAAAGGGAGCTAACACTATCATTATTATTACTACTATCATCATCATAAATCATCTCACTCAGGCTCCATGACCTATTTTTTAATATTTCCCAAACAAATTATGGTAAGACTGACCACCTAGTTTCTAAGTCCATATAACTGAGAAAGAAGCAGATTAGAGAGCTAAAACAGTTGCCAGAAGCAAGAGCAGCAAAAAAAAAAAAAAAAAAAAGGAAAATGAAAAACTGTAAAAACCAGATTCCCAAGGTACTGCATTACAGCACAATAATAATGCCCATAAAGACGATGCTTAGCCACTAAGAAAAGGGTTACATAACATTTAGTGTACTATTTTAAGATGGCAAGAAAAATATAATTCTAAACTTAGGAAGATTCCTTTCAAAATGGCTTATACAAACTTTTGGTGTAAAAGATAAACTTCCATTACCTTCAAAATTTACCTTCTAGAGAAAAACAGTAAAGTAAATGAGGCATTATTTATAAATGGCTTGGATATCTCTGCTGTAAATACATATCAGTGTGATTTATGCCAATCTCACTAAGGCTTTTCTGTGAGATCACTTTTCTCTCATACTCTGTAACGCTGTATCTCAAGTGTGGATTTCAGGGAGGTGGTAGATAGTTCCATTTACTGTCTCAGTGACATTGCTACCACTTTGTAACAAATCTGCATTTATTAATCCTATTCCCTTTAGTGACAGAATAACCAAGGCCCTCTGTAAGAAAATCAAATTTCAAAATCAAAAACACATTCCAAATTTCTTAAAAGATATTTTTTTGTTCAATTCTTTTGTAAAAACATTGGTCACCATTTAACATACAGTGGCAACAAAATGCACCCAATTTACATGCATCAACAAGTCAATAAATCATAATACATGGACAATACAAATTTCAAACAAACAGTACTAAAGTAGTTCATGTTGCATTTAACTATAGTTCTTGTGCTCCTAACAGAGAAACAGCTAATATGAGAAACAAATAGTTCCAGTTTCAACCTGAAATAAAGTTCTTGGAGGCAAGTAATATGAAACAATGATCATGTGAAGTCTTTATCTTAAAGGGAACTATTCTTCAGAAATCACTTTTTGCAAAGGCCCATACCAGTGTAGAACAAGATGTTGAAAAAATGTATACCTTCGGTTAAGCACAAACAGGCTCCATTCTGAAAATTAATTACCTGAATGATTCAAATTTTTATTGTGTCCATAAATTAAAATACCTTTCAATGTGAAGGTTATATATTCCATGTTTTGACACCTTAAAAATAATTCTGCAGATGTCCAATTAAACTGACAATTCCCTAGGACTGGATTATTTTCAAGAGTAAAAAAAGAAAAACAATGATCAAAAGCCCTTTCTAAACTCACAGGCAAGGTTTCTGATATGGGATTTAATTAATAAGAAAAGTTAAGCACCACAATAAATTTTTTTTTTTTTTTTTGAGACAGAGTCTCACTCTGTTGCCCAGGCTATAGGGCCATGGCGTCCTAGCTCACAGCAACCTCAAACTCCTGGGCTCAAGCAATCCTCCTGCCTCAGCCTCCCGAGTAACTGGGACTATAGGCATGCGCCACCATGCCCGGCTAATTTTTTCTATATATTTTTAGTTGGCCAGATAATTTCTTTCTATTTTTTTTAGTAGAGACGGGGTCTCGCTCTTGCTCAGGCTGGTCTCGAACTCCTGAGCTCAAACGATCCACCCGCCTCAGCCTCCCAAGGGCTAGGATTACAGGCGTGAGCCACCGCACCCGGCACACAATAAAATACTTTTTTAGAAAACAGAAAGGACTGCCATCAATATACAAGCTAGGGAAAATTAGCACTTACACACTTACCAAAAAAAAAAAAAAGAAAAAGAAAAGCAAAAAAAAAACCACTCTAATCCTATTAATCCAAAATTTAAAAAAAAAAATCATGTTGGTGTCTATGTGTGTTTGGTGTCCGTGTGTGATAATATATGGAAGATACAAACCACAATTCTGTTTGCAATCTCAAGTTATATAATTCCGATTTGATCCAACAAGAATGTTATATTATTTGTGTATAGTAAGATTACTATATATTTATTTTTATACTGTAGAATGCATTTTCTTTTTTCCCTCAAAATCTATGATCAAAGGGTAGCACTTAATCATTATGAAGTGCATAAGAGAGAAGTTAAAAACCAACTGCTTTGTGGAAAAAAAACATCTCTGCAAATAAGAATGCAAAGTAATTATGTGCAAATAAAACTTCAAAATAAAATTACTGTAAATACAGCCATCCTATAAGCTTGTCTTCTTTTGCATATATTTAGCAACATAAATAATTTCAAATAACCAAAATATTATTTAATTTTAATTTCAATTTCTCTCCTTCAAGATGTGTTTTATTACTCTGTTATAAGTAAGAGTAATTTTTTAGCAAGTGTAATAGACCACACACTAAAAAACTTTAAGGGTTCAGAAAACCAAAATTTATAATCCATATATGGTTATATTAAGTCAGACATACAAGACTAGAAATAAGTAACTTCAACCTAGAATATGCTTTAAACATCACAAAAAAAGAAAAAAGATCACAAAAGGAAGAAAAGATTTCCCTTCACGTAACTTTAGACTGTGTAGCAAAAAAGTAAAATATTACATATTTTCCCTTCAAAAGAAATTACTCAGAAATAAAATTCACTAAGCAAAATATAAAGAGATTAGGATTATAAGTATGGTATATTCAGACTCATTCCATTCAGATGTTTTCAGATGTGAAGATGACACTCCGGAGGAAAAAAAAATCCTTCTCAAACACTATAATTTGTATTTCATTAACCTACATCACTTCAACTTCATCACTTATACCATAAACCTTCTTAACAGTTCCCATTCTCTACTTCTCTAAAAAAAAAAGTTTTAGCCTCTTAATTTCCAAGTGTCATGTCAAATCCCCTAGTTTATCATAATTCCACAATCCCCATTTAAAAGATTCTAAAATAATCATCTTCTTCCCCTCAGGAGTCAGAATCAACCATGTAAGTATTCAAAATTGGGAAGTTAAAGGTAAAAAAATCAACTAGAAATAAGTACACTTGTTATATATGGTTTTATGTAGTAGGGAGACCACATAATTGCTCTCTCTGATTAACCTCTGGGTCTTAAAACAGTAAGGTCAGAAAATTGAGGAATGAATACTTAAAATACTTAAAATCTGCATCTGCATCCATTTTGAATAGATGTGAGAATTAAGAAAATGACCAAAATTATGAGATTGTAAATGTTTACTGTGAAACAGTACAAAATTGATGTTGTCAAAAGGGTGTAAAAAAAATCTTTAACTGATATTAAACATCTTAAGGAATTTGGAAAAATCCCAAGGTTAAATTGTAATCATCAGGGAACAACAACAACAAAAAAATGCTTTCATGCATATACACATATTAAGTAACAAATTAGCAAACCCCAAGTCAATACAGTACATCAATGACCAATACTTAAATAATATTGATATATAAAGAGAAAGAAAAAATAAAATGTTGACTGCCATTGATGAAAAAGCAATTCAACAATTTACATAAAATAATACTAAACATTTATTTAAAAAAGATGTCCTAAGAAGATTAAGCCACAATAAGTTAGTGTTTTCCATAATACATGCTGAATTATTTGATCCCATATCTATACACTGTTACTGTCTTAATTCCTAAATGTTGTGACAGCATATTTTAATAACTGAGGTACATTAGTTTACATCATTTTATAGGTATTCTAAGATTAATTTTTCTTTTCCAGTTTTTCATCTTCTTCACCTCCTCCCAAGAAAATCAAAGGAAACATTCCTAGAATGCAGCCAATAGTCACCCCAACAGCTTTGCCCTAAGGAAACAAAAGAGAACATTTTTTAAAAGTTATTTTATCTCTGAAAGAGGTATCCTTGCTTAAGTATTTATGAAAATAGACAATTACTATATACTATAAAATTCAACTGTGACTGCATTTCTTTTGATCATAGTAACTTAAATATAAAAATATCCTACCAAAATGTTATAAAACATAATATTTGAAGTTCAAAGAATGAGAAAATTTTTGCTATAAAAATAACATCAGAGAAATATTCAAATAGAAAAAAACTTTAAAAAAATTGTACATATATTTTAATGTCAGAAGATAGGAAGGCAGGAAAAAAATCTTACCAACTACTCTCAATATATTTGGATTTGCCATCCTTCGTACATATTCCTTTTCAATATTTATCCCTGTGTATACCTAATTATAGGTAGATATAACCATTATGTAAACTTATCTTTGTTTCCTATATCACTCTCCCTCCAACTGCCACACGGATAAACTCTTTTCCAAATATAATGAAAATAAGTAAATAGGTGCTCATTTTGTTTGGACACATTCTTCCTATGTTTCAATTGAAAACTAAACACTTCCTCAATATGGTAGTTTTCCTTCTATTACTCATATTTTAAAGGGCAGTAATTATTAGAGATTTCCGATACAAAAAAATAATACAAACATTCTCCTTTAAGAAACATAACGACTAACTACCACCATTGGCAACTCAAAAGCAACAAAAGAGTCTCAAAACTATAAATAGTATCTATAACAAAGAACTTTAATATTGCTTAACAAAAGTGATTAAAGTACAAACTATTATAGTATAAAATCCAAAATGCTCTGTTTAGGAACATCTGTCCTTAGTTTAAATTTTGTGTTAGACATTTAAAGTGATGAGTGATGAATTTAATTCCATCTTACCTATGTGCATATTTCTATGCTCTATATGGATATTTTTCATTTCTATTTACTTCCAACAAAGAAATTCATTTCAATATCTTCACTAAAACAAATTCAGTCTAACTGAATTTAAATACATTAATTTTATATTTTACTCTTCTTCCTCATCTCCTATTAATGTTTCAATCCATTGCCATTTGATTTTCCCTCTCCCATTAAGTCCATGGAAATTGCTCAGAAATAACCACCAATGAGCAACTATATATCAAATCCAAAAAAGTTTCTCAGAAACCTTACTTGATTTCTTTATATCAAGAGAAACTGACTATCATTCGTTGGTTCTTAAAACTTTTTCCTTGCAAGACCATGAGCTCTTTGGCATTTTCTAGGGTTAATTCTGCACATTCCCTCTGGACCAATAGTTCTCAATTTTTAGAGTGGAGCAGATTTAAAACACAAATTGTGGGCCCCATCTCCAGCATTTCTGATTCTGTACATCTGCAGCAGACAGATTTTTAAGGTGTCCCCCGTGACCCCTTCCTCCTGGTATTAAGCCTTTGCATAATCTCTTCCCCTTGAGTGTGGATAGGAAGCTCTAACTTGCTTCTAACAATAGGAAAGGTGATGGGATGTTGCTCTGTGATTATATTGCATTACCTAAAGATTCCATCTTGCCAGCAGACCCCTTCTCTTTCTTCTTTGCTGGCTCTGAAGAAGCAAGCTGCCATGTTGCAAGGGCCTAATGAGAGGACCACATGGCAAGGAACTGGAAGTGAGCTCTAGCTGGTGAGGGAGGCCTCTAGGACATGAGAGCAGCCTCTGGCCAACAGTAACCCAGAAGCTGGATCCCTCATAGCCACAAGGAAATTAATTTGCCAAAAACCTGAGTGAGCCTGGAAGCAGATCCATCACTAGTTGAGCCTCCAGACAAGAACCAAGTCCTAGTTAGACACTGATTGCAGCCTTCCACAGGACTCATCTAAGCTATGCCTGGTCTCCTAACCCACAGAAAATGAGATAAAATAAATTTGTGTTGTTTTAAGCCGCTATGTAATTTTTTATATAACAATAGGTAGGTCTAAGAGAATTTGCATTTCTAATAAGTTCCCAGATAGTGTTTATCCTGCTTGTCCTGGCACCACATTTGGAGAACCACTGCCCCATACAATCTCATCTTCTCCCATGGTTTTAACTAATACCTACCTTTTCAGTGAGGCCTACAGTGATCCTCCTGTTTAAAACTTTAATCTGCCTCCATTCTAGCATTCCCAACCTTTTTTGCCTCTGCTTTCTCTTTTTATTTCCATACACTTATGAACTTCTAATATACTAAATATTTTTACTTATCAGATTTGTTTATTGTCTATCTTGCTGCTGCTGGAGTATAAGATCCACCAGAAAAAAAAAATCTTGTTTTATTAACCAATGTATTCAAAACTCTTAGATCTACATAGAGTAGGTAAACAATAAATATTTGAATGAATGAATAACAATACCCATCATCTCTAATTCAGACTTCTCTACCTCTTGACCTTTAATTCAAATGCCTACTAGGTGTCACCACTTGAATGTTCTACTAGCACCTCAGATTCAATGTGTCTAAAGCAGAACTCATTACCTTCCTTTATAAATTTGTTCTTCCCATTTTGTCTTGACTTATTTAGTAGCAACATGATCCATCAAATTTCCTTCCTATTTAAAACTCTTCATTGGCTCCCCATTACTTAGATATGAGGCTCAAGCTCCTTAGCATAGCACATACAATGCCCTTCCTGTCTGATCCATGCTTACTTCTCCACTTGCTAGCTAGAATTCCCTCATTCATCTAGTGAATGTCTCATCAATAATTCAAAAATCAGATTAGATCCAATAATCACCAAGAAATCTCCCCACCAAAAGAAATTTCTTCCCCCAAAGTATTAATTCCCTTACTTGTACCATTGTTATATCTTGCACATAATTCTATTACTGCATATGTCATATTAAATTATAACTTGTTTACATGTCTGGTTCTCCACCTAAACAAGTTTCTCAAGGATAACTATAATTGATTATTCATTTTATGTCCTTCAGTCTGTAACACATAACAGATACTTCTTAATATTAAGTGAATTATATAAAGATTTTTTTAAAAATCAAGTATACCTACAAAAAATAAGGAGTCAATGAACAAAGTACTATTCTTCAGAAAATTGCAAAGGCCTAGACAATTTTTGTTAATAACTCCATTCAAATCAACTTTAGCCTCAACTTTTTCAAGGGCGTGAACTATACAGGGTCCTGCTCTGACTACCCAAATTCATTATCATAAACCATATAAATTACTTACCAAATGTGTACTAACACGTGTTTGCCACATATCAACTTGCTTTGGTGTGAGATCAGGAATTGACAGGCCTAACCTGGAAGCCAAAGCTTCAACATAGCCTGCAAGTCTTTAAAAAAACAAGAGGACAGAATAGAAGTTTTCAAAAAGACCATGCTAATGTCCTCAGATAGTAAAAAACTAATTATTACAAAGAGAAACAAAATAATTTTATACCTGTACTTATTAGCACTCTAGAAACATGCAAATATTTTTAAACTTTTAATTTTTATTGTGTATAAATATATTATTTAAAAATATTTTCATATAAACATATTTAATAAAAAGATAAATTGACTTAGAACAATTATTCCCTATTATTACTTTAAAAAGAATAATTCAAGATATATAAAACATTTTAACAAAGGATTATAATTTCTGCATGTATTCCAAATCTAGAATAAAGCATTTTAACATACAATATAAATTAATAACTGTTACCAGAAAGCAAAAGTTTCCAAAATTCATCAGATTGGTAAACTAAGAAAAATGGCCAAGAATTTTCAGGCTAATTTCAAGTATTTTAATAATTCTAAGTTGCCATCATTTATTGGATATAATCTTACTTTATGAACTGTAAGAAAGAAAAAAATTTGCCAATTACACTATGTATATACCATCAACTATAACTCCACTATCAGATATATTAAGAATGCATTAAGAATGTGCATCTAAGAATCCATAAAATGTGGTATTTGTTATTTAATGATACCAAAAAAAAAAGGACAGAGGAGAAATAGTTCCTAAATATAATGACTCCCATCAAAGTCTTCATCTCTAATCAAAAATAATTGTTTTATGATACAATCTAAAACTAAATGGCTTTAAAATCTATTAGATCATTTGGTTCTACTAAACATAACAGAAAGCTATACAGTAGCTATAATATTATTAATTACCTTAGTGTTGGAAACTGGGAAGTAGAATGTTTAAGAGGTGATATCATGATAGATTTATGACAGGAATTCTAAGAATATGAAATTCCTGCCATGGTCCTAAAACCCAGAAACTTTGTTTTTAACAGTGGGTTTGGCCTCAAACTCCAGTGCAAAAGTCTAATATAGAAGGTTAGATCACTTATAAAGCTGTCTTTGCCTATACCATAGGGCTAAGCACAAACCCAAATCTCAAAATCTACCACTCAAATGAGCCATGGAAGGAAGAAACAAAATCAAAGACAGAGCAAGAAAGAGCATGTTTATCATAATAATTAATGTCAACTTTGTCTAATTTATATTCCCCAGCTGTCCTCAAGCTCAGGAAGCAGCCAAGGCCATCTGGCACTTGGAAGAGAAAATGTAAAGAGAAAAAGACAGAAAGAGCTGGCCTTTTCTAGGAAGACATCCTCAGTTTGTCTCATCATTCCTGCCACATGAAAAAAAGTCAGCAAACCCATACACGCTTTGGTCTTTATTTCCTTTGAAAGTTCCACTCTCAGAAAACATGCTCAGTCAGTATCCTCAAATTTGAGCCACATCCCTTATCTTTGGGCTTCCTGGATGGATGGTGAGGTAAAATAGGCATTCTTGCTTTTAATCCTGTCTTATTCCTGGAGATGTCTACAAATATATATATAAGTCCTTCAGAAAATTTAAATTCCATTTGCTTACATTATAGTAGTTTTAGAATAAATTTTTGCATCTATCAGAATCACTCATGAAAATTATTAAACACAAATGCCAGGGCCCCCTCATCAGAGACACTATTTCTGTATGACTGGGGTACAACCCAGGTGTTTATATTTGATGCATACCAAAGATTTAGTAACATCGATTTAGAAATAGTAAATTTAAAAATTAATTCCAGAACACAAAGAAAACTAAGTGTCCCTTATGTCTCCCAATTAAAGGAAAATGGAGAAAAGAAAAAGTAAGTGGATAAATAAATGAACCTACCCAAGTCCAGCTAAATCTGACACAAGATTTCCCAGAGCAGCAGCTAAAAATTTGAAAAACAGGCACATGGATGGTTACATTAAGTCAGAAAAATCATTCTTTTACATCACTATGTAATCAATAAAGCACTGGTCTGGAAGAGTTCTCACATTTTGCAAACTTTAACAACTATATCCAAAGTAACTCACTGGATAAGGCTTAATTTCAAGATTTCAAAATGGAACACAATTCTGAAATTATAATATTCTACCCTCATGAAGTAGTGTGTTTGTTTCAGTTATGGCAGCCAATTTCCATTTTGTTTTCAATATTAAAACACCTGTACAATATTTTGTAGTTATATCTTTCATATAATATTTAAGTATATTTAGAAGTTAATGAGTAGAGCCATATGCTCTGAAATTTAAGAAAATCAAGAAGAAATATTTATTTCATTAACCCTACCTCATGCTTTGTATACCATAAACATAACAAAGAACTATCCCCAAATTTCACCTTGATAAAGACAGAGTGGTAAATGGGGAAGAGACAGATAGCTTTTTAATCTCATATTTCCTTCTTTGATTTTTTTCTATCCAACTGGAAAATTAATTTAATAGAGACAAGGGGTAGGAGGTTTGAGGGTAACACTGAATTACCAGAAAAACTTGTTTTAACATAGTCAATATAGTAGACTATTGTTACTCATTAAGTAACACAAAGCACCTAAAATTTCTCAGAAAAAGAAAGTGCTACATACACTAAACTAAGAATTAGAAGAATAGGATTAAGGAGATAAACTAATAGACAATTAAATGAATAAACTCATTCAAATAATTTATCCTCTTCTAAACCTAACCTACTGAAATGTTTTATAAATAGACAGACAATGGAATAATAACATTTACTATTATTAAATACCTGCCATAGTTGAAATCCCCAAAATAATTCCAATAGACATCTCAATATGGGTTCCCTAAAAAATGATTATATAGAAATTAATCTTAAAAATTAAAGCTGAAGTGACTATACAAGAATAGCAAAGCATTAATAAGAACAGATAAAATAGTTAAATCAACATGTTAGTGCTACAAAGTTACATACATTAAATATGCAGAAATATGTATATATTAATATGTCAATTCACTTCATTACTAAATATATGCATTCATACAGAAATAACATCAATAACATTTTATTTATTAAAATTAGGCTTTTATAAAAATAAAAATAGCAATACATACAGAAATGCAATTCATCAAGAGTCTAGAATTTCTATATTCCTACCACAGAGAAAGATGCATAAAGCTCTCTGAACACAAAGATTAACTCACACAATTTTAAATTCTGAATGATACATCTATATTATTGTTATTTACTCTAACAAAAGATTAAAAAGACAGACTAAACCAATTTCTAGGGAAACTGGGGTTTGTCAAATTATCTGTATAACACTTAGTTCTTCAGCCATTAAATAAGTAGTGAAACTGTATGATTCATTTATAAGCACCAAAAGCATTTAGTACAATAGATTTATAGTAAAAATGAGGCTCCACTATCTTTCCACTGAATTTATTTATTGAGAGAGTTTAAAATTTCTACATCTATATCATCATTCCTCTGAAGAAAAGGGGTTCACATTTTTACTTCCACTTCAAAGATAAGGAACTGAAGATTAAACTATTTTAATGGGTTACTACATAGAATAAAGAAGAAATTCCAGGATCTATTGTGTTAATTCAGTTCTAATTCCTGAGCAATGCTGTCGTAAGTGTATTTAATTTTCAAGAGCTCTCTTGAATATTGATGCTTAAAAATTTCTAAAAAATCTTCAAATCTCAATGACACTTGTGGAAGAAAAAAAGAATATCCTGTTATGTAGAAATATTGCATTATTTATTAATTATTTATAAAACTGAAAAGAAGCTAGGTTACGGTTTCCTCAATTTTCTTTCCCCAAGGACTTTTGGTTCCATCCCTCTAAGATATAATTCTTGCTGAATATGGACCAAAGAGCCTGATGCACAAAAGTCCAAAAGTCTTTTGTTCTGATGTACAAAAATTAAAAACAAGGTTGTAAATGTACCCCAAAAAATTGATTTTAGAACAAGAAAAAGAGAGAAAGAAGAGGAAAAAAACAGGCACAGAGAAAAAGAATGAAGATGTGTACCTTTACATATGAATGCAAAAAAACCTGGAGCACCAATATAGAAGAGAGGTCCCTAATAGCTACAGTCTATTAATATAATAAATAAATACAGCATCTTTAATAGCGACAAATCACTGGCAATGACCCAAGAAGAATCTCTTTGCAACACATGTACTTAGAAAGTATTTAAGTGCTTAATGATTGGTTAAATTTAAGATACTTCAAGGTCCTTATAACAGCATAAAAAGCCCCATATTAGGTCAAAAATGGTTTGAAGACAATGGACTACTCACTTCTTTACTGTGTCCCATAGTTACATTAAATTTGGTGTTAACAGGCAAGGTAGAAGTTATAAATAAATCTAATACTAGTTGTCTTGAAGTTATACCAGGTTTATCATCTTGACACAATTAATCTACTCTAGAATTCTAATAAATTCTACCCTAATTAAATTGTAAGAAAAATAATCCAAAACAACCACTAAAATATAAGTTATAAAAAGCAAATCAATAATATAAAAATATAATAAAAAATTATGAAACCAAAGGCTTAGTATGATTAGCAGCCAACATAAAGGTCAAATCTACTATAAGCAGTTACACAGGAATTTGTTTTTATGACTATAACTAGGGTAGTAGCCAGGAGAGTACACCTAACAGGAAGGAGGAAAACACCAAATGTCTATGGGACAAGAGAAAAGAAGAATCAATTATCTCCTTAACTTACACAATGTGAGGAGGCAATCGGCATTTTAAAAAAATTAAAAGGTGAAAAACATTCTTAAAATAATAGTCACTTATTTCCCTTTCCATAGATTCTACAGTTATATTATTTATGTGGTTTAGTCTCTGCAAGCAGCCTATTACAAACTCTCACTGGAAAATTTCACTGTCTCTGAATTAGTGTGCATTTATCACAGGAAAATATTTTTGCCATACTTGTCACTCTTAATCAGGTATTGAAGTCAGTGGTTTGAACATTTATTTCAGTATTACATAAACAAAAACTGGTGATAAGTCCCTGAAGCTGGATTTCAATATAAACAGAGTGACAAGCATCATTAATAAAAAGTATTACTAACTCGTAAAATGGAGTTAACCACTTCAGACCCAGAAAAACAGTACACACTCAGTTATACTAACAATGAGGCACAGACCTGGGTAACACAATATAGTGGACAATACTACAAAAATTTGAATCTAGACTATGGGGGTTTGGTTTGGTTTGGTAGCTGTATTTAAACCTAGATATGTTTAAATGTAAAGTTTGTAAATGTAAAAGTAATGTTTAAATGAAAATGTAAAAGTAATGTTTAAAGTAAAAAGATATGTTACTTTAGGTATTTACTTCAAAGAAATGAAAAGACCATACTGTGAAGGATCTAAGAAGCTATCCAGTTTCTCTACTCTGATCTCTCTTCAAAATCTCCATACATCCCTCTTTTTGCAAAATATATCATCTAAACACTTCTCTGTAGCAAAGGATAATGTTTCAGCATTTGAATACCTAAGGTCTTCCCTATTGAGGTGAAAACAAATGGTTATTAAGACAGTGGTATAGGTAAGTGCTGTCAATAAAGAGAATCTAACATGTTGAGTGAAACTGTGTAAAACTGGAAGAACTATTTCTCATAGAGAAGCTTTAATTCAGAAAATCTATTCAAGAACACATCAAGTCTTAACCATAGCTTATAAATTCATCATAATGGGGTTTTCATTACAATTAGATCTGATTTACATTAACTATTTAAATAATCTAGCCAACTCAGATTTTAGTAGTTTCAGAAAAGACAGTGTGGTTCTAAATAGTTGAGTAAGTTTCTTACACTCACAGATATATAAATTGGACAATTGTATTGTTATATGCATATTAGAAAAATACCATAATCAGTCAAAAACTAGCATTCTGAAATTATATTTTAGGGCCACTCATTTAATTTGTGTCAACCTTTAGAAATCTGGTCTTTCCTGACTACAGCGCGAAAGAATTCTGCACTGGTGCTTTTATCACCTTCGAGTTGCGTATGCGCACGCTAGAGCATCTTCTGTGACTGTTCACATAGCAGAGTACCTTCCTGCTGTGTGAGCCCTGCGCATTTCCTCAACCAGGAAAATGACCGGACTTTCTGGATATCTGATCCTTGCCAATTCAGACATATGGCTAGACTATACAGCAAACAAACCATTCTTGAATGAACCGATTTTAGATATTCCTTAAGTAAATTTTATAACCTATACAATGTAAATTACTTTTTTATCCCTATTTTGAAACCAAATCTTCTACTTGTTGATTTGTAGTACATATGATCTCCAAAACACCAAAAAAAAAAAAAAGCTTGATTCTCTCTCATATATATATTTCTCACATTCAATAATCCTAAGATCATTCAAGTCTTTTTTTGAGCAGTCTCCTATACTATAGCTATGATTTATAGAATTTTTTAAAAAGTTAGAATCAGTGAAGCTGACAATAAACTCTGAGTCTTAATTCAGAATAAGTTTCTAGTTAATGAAGCATTGCGATTTTCTCAAATGACTTTAAATAAAGACCCCCAACTGAGAACTCATAAATTGGTATCCAAAGTATTTGATACATTTTTCTCCTCCCAGAATACAAGTAATAGCCCTTCAACCCACTTACTAATATCTGAAAAGAATAACTTCACATTGAATACTCTAAAAATATGTATTGAAAGTCAATAATTGCCTTCTTAACTGGACTATGATCAACTCATTTTACTTGGACAAAATAAGAGAGAAGTGGATAGTTTTTTGACTGATTATGGCACTTTTCTAATATGCATATAAAAATAAAACTACCCAATTTATATATCTGTGAATGTGAGAAACTTATTCAACTATTTAGAACCACACTGCCTTTTCTGAAACTACTAAAATCTGAGTTGGCTAGATTATTTAAATAGTTAGTGTAAATGAAATGTAATTATAATGAAAACCCAATTATTATAAATTTATAAGCTGTAGTTAAAACCTGATGTATTCTTGAAAGTGGGTAGAGCACTGAACAGCTTTAAAAGAATTGCATTTTAATCATGGATCTATTAGACCTTAGAATATGGACCCAATATTGGTATCCATTAACAAATGGTGTTATATAATAGTAAGACAAGTAAATCAGCCATTCTTGAGATTAAACAACACTTTTAAGGAGAACCTTTACATTAAAATGACCACAGCAAAGGGGAACTTTTTTTTTTCTTAACACCACAACTAGGCCGGGCGCGGTGGCTCACGCCTGTAATCCTACCACTCTGGGAGGCCGAGGCAGGTGGATTGTTAGAGCTCAGGAGTTCGAGACCAGCCTGAGCAAGAGCGAGACCCCGTCTCTACTAAAAATAGAAAGAAATTATATGGGCAGCTAAAAATGCATATAGAAAAATTAGCCAGGCATGGTAGCACATGCCTGTAGCTGCCTGTAGTCCCAGCTACTTGGGAGGCTGAGGCA
>CM052438.1:34453906-34472262 GCA_028533085.1 Varecia variegata | reverse complement strand
GAGACTCTATCTCAAAAAAAAAAAAACAAAAAAAAAAACAAAAAACACCACAACGGAACAAAGGCAAAAGGGGAATAAATTCAGTGTTCTGAATTGAAACTTAAGACATCTTTGGGTTAAATGTCTAGACTGAAGTGTAGACTGTATCAAAACATCCCTTAAAACATTTTTACATGGGAAAATTGAACAATGAACTAATCAAATAACCTATATATGACAATTGCCAAGACAATTAAAGAACATCAGAAAATTTTACATACTTTCTTTAATAAGAAAACTAGAACAGCATAATATAGATCCTGAAAGTTTGGTCTAAATGCTTTTACCAAGACTGTCTAAATGCTTTACCAAAATGTTAGTGATTAATATATACAATGCCTTAAAATTGAGCTATAATTTATTAATAATTAACTTAAAATATAATAAAAATAGCTTTGTTCATTGTTAATTAAAACTTTATAGTTATAATATGCAAATTATTGGGAACATGTGGACCACATTAATTTCTCCATTAACTCAAAATAGAAGCAGTGAGAGAAAGAACTTACTGCAACAATCATAATTGCATTATCCAAAAAGCCAAACCCTATGAAAGGTATCGCATTGTGGATGAATACTGAAAAACATCAAAAACAGAAAAATATATTTTAAGATTTCCATAACTTTAAAATGACAAAAATAGACCATATAATCAAAGTCTCCTAAATAGACTTGATAAGCTTTAAAATTTGCTTTTCATTTCCCAGAGCCAACAGATCCTGCTACTGCTATAAGTTTAACTGGCAGAAGCTATACTGGGAAAAACAAAACAAATTAAAAAAATACATAACATTTAAAAATAATTGTGTTAGGCTCTTGTGTTTTCTTACTGGCAACACACACACAAATATATATACAGTTAACAGCAGAACAAATTAGTAAACATACAGGACTACCATATTTTACCTGATTAATTGCTACTGACATCAATCTCTTTTTCTCTTATGCCTAGAGACTGATATCATAAAATTAATCTCTGTATTAGAAATAATGAAAAATGCACTAAATCAAATTTCAGGGAAGCTATTTGGTTGCTTTTACTTACTAATCATTTTTTTTAAGGAAATGTTAGAAAAAGGTGATTACCTCATCTATATTAGACATCTATGTGCAGCCTTTTTCCCCTCACAATTCATCAACATCCCTAAATGCTACTGTAAACTATAAATGATATTTGATTTAAATTGAACTGTAACTTCATCCCTTCCTACCAAAGGCACACCTTATCTCATCTAGCTGGTACATAATCTGAATGATCTATTAGAAGTGTAACTAGGAAGAACTAATAGCTATAAGTTTTTATACATTTAGCCTTATTTTTTTCATATTCACATCTTTAGGGGAATGTCCAGGGCATAGAAGATGCTCAATAAATAATAATTAAGTTGAGGACCACTAACCTGGAAAGGAAGAGAATTCCCGATTGAGAGAATTGAAGGCAGACTGTGAAACAGATTAAAAGCTGGGAATAGGTAAAAGACTTTATTCTAATTAATCTATAAAATTGCCAAGGTATAGTCAACATCAGTTCAACTGAGGACTTTTTTCAACAAACATTAAAATCCTGAGTTTTATACTATATCCAAAAAATAGTCCCTTAAAACCAGTTGGTTATTATATGTGTTCAGTGATTTTAGAGTCTTTTTTCTTTTAATGCAGTTAAGTCCATAA
The DNA here is from genome assembly GCA_028533085.1 of Varecia variegata. Taxonomy (NCBI): domain Eukaryota; kingdom Metazoa; phylum Chordata; class Mammalia; order Primates; family Lemuridae; genus Varecia; species Varecia variegata. Next base: position 34,470,552 of record CM052438.1, on the reverse strand, counting down.
AAAGCATAATTAATAGAATCCAGAAGTTATAAAAGTTTGATATTACTATACTGAGTTTCATACCAATCAGGGAAGGCTACTAAACAGTTAAAAAAAAAAGCACTTTTACCCACAACCACTATCAAAGACTAAGATCATGGGAAAATACTAATAGCATATACAATACAATAATATATACTATTATATGTAATATTATAGTTATACAATATTACATAAAACAGTACATAATAGGTATATAATAGGTCATTTCAGATTCCTTCTTGTTTTTAAGTAAGAATGTCCAAGACCAAGGGCAACATCTTTAATTACAAAGAATATTATTTTAAAAGCTATTAAAGATGATAAAAATCAAATAGCACATTAATGAAATGGGAATTTTCATTTAAAGAGTCTATCCTTAGTTCTTTGACTTATTGCCTAACTGAACATTCAAAATTTTATAAGAAGCAGATTTTAAAACCTATACAAAATACAAATTTAATAGGTTAAAAGAGTATAATGAAATTTTTAAAATTCACTAAATGAAACATAGAAGAGAAAGCTACTTAAGGATGGCAAAGTAGTGAGGAAACCAGTTGGAATCACTTAGTATTTTGGAATTTATTTAATGGCATTTCTAAAATTGGCCAGTTACAAATATCTTAAAATTAGGTGTTTGGGCCATAAAATTAAGATTACACTAATAGCTATCCTAGGAACTTGGTCAGTAAAAATGGCACACTGCTACGATAATGACTTTGGACTATAGGATATACTATGTTTTTAATGTTTATACCCAAATAAATGTGTCCTATAAATAAATATTTATTTTAATCCAAAGGAAAACAAAATAATTTTTCAAAAAGTTAAAGTAAATATGTACTGGGCACTCCAATGGGCACTTAAGATACGAACATAAACTTGGTTCCCAGTCCTCAAGGAGTGTTAGGTATGATAACACAGCCCTATAAATAGTTAATTTCAATATGACTTACAAAAAATGATAATAGTGTTATGGATATAGATTGTAAGAATCTAAACTGGGAGAATAAGGAAACATTACTTGAGAAGAGGAGTTTTAAAGAATTCTTAAATTGTTTTTCTATGACGAAAGTTACTAATTTCTAATATAAATTACATTCTACCTGTGAGAGAAAAAAAAAACTGGCTAATAAATAGTTTTCTTTAAATTGTATAAATTTGCTCTCCAATATGTAATGATCTCCTGCTAATTTGTGATTTCTTCAATTTCCTTTGGGAAACACTATTTTACAACTCAGCAGTTGTCAGCAAATCACATTTAACATTTATCTTTAATTTCCAACCTATTCAAATTTACTACACTGTTAAGCAATTCCCTTCCTTCATTGTCTTTATAATAAGATCCCAAATTGTTTTACATTATTCCAATGTTAGTCCTTGAATATTTATTCCCATAATAATAGAGAAAAGAAAAGGCACCAGCAGCACTGTATAAGGTTCTTCTTCCTGGTGGTTTTAAATGAAATTTGCCTTTTTCATTCTTTCTTACAAACAGCCAGCTGGAAGTATTTTCTCCACCAGAGAACAGTTCAACCTAACCTTGAGCCTAGAAATTCTAATTCTGCAGTTATCCAACTTAAATTCAAACTAAATACATCCTTTTCCCTGGGAATTAAGAAAACTTCTATAGTAAGTATAATTCTATTTCTAAATGGTAATATTTTAACAATATTAGATATTCTATAATTTTGTGTTATATCTTAAGCCAAGTATATTAAACTTTGTGCTTCAACATAATGAATAGAATAATCCACTCTATCTGGAAATATTTAATTGCTGACTCTTCTGTGCCATCAATGAATGACACAGTTATTTCAAGTCCAAAAGACAAATGCACACATATTTAACAATTATAGAACCATTACCATATCTCAGCTGTCCTGGGGTGGGTGGTAGAGCTTCCAATTTTTCTAAAGGGGAAAAAAAGGGTGTGGGGCAAGAATTAGTTACTATAGCAAGATTTTGCAATGCAGAAAATACCAGCAGATTTACAAAGTGGGAGAATATCAAAGTTTATTCATAAATTCTCTTTAGGTTAATGGACCAGTTATCCATACAGAAAATATTAATTGGTATGGATTAAATCACAAGGCAAGCAAACAAAACTGAGCGTAGTCACAGGCCTACCATGGACTTTGTAGCCCTAGGTAAATCATTTGTTTTTTATTTTTTTTAAAGTTCTTACATCTATATAATGATCCCGTTTACATTAATTACGGTAGAGGAACACTTCAGAAATATAGATACTCTTATTTAAGATGGCAACCCTAGATGACTTAAGAAATATATGCACACAAACAAACATCATTGATAGTGGAAAAAAAGAATATTCAAATAGACCTAAATATCCTTTAAAAAGAGGAAAAAAATTTTTTAGAGCAACTATTAATTACAGTGACTTCACTAGATTGTGTTCTGCTCCTTAATCTCCACTGAGAACATACTAAGAATTTTTTGAAATCTATATTCCTGGAAAATATTCTATACAATAAAATAAAAAAAGTAGGGTATTATTCAAAATCACAAGTAACAATATACTACGTATAATACATGTCATAAACATACAAAGTTTTCTCAAGTATAAAGCAGAGTATCTTTAAATGTCATCATTATATCTAAAAATTCATAATTATTACAAGAAGCAACCTATCTCATAAAAATAACCATCTCACCATTTGTGTAAGTACAAGAGTAAACTATGGTAAAGAGGTAGAGAATTCTACCTTCTTTATGATCAACCAATCCAACAGAATTAACTGATGACATATAGAGAAGAACCCACATAATGGATCATTCTACTCTAAAGATTTAGTACAGATTGTCCAAGGAAACACATTACAAACTGGATATACATCTTCTGAAATATTTACTTATAATTTATGACAACACAAGAACTAAAGAATTTAGTATGAAAGCAAATAAATTTCCATGGATAATCTATATAAAAAAGGAATATGGTCTGCATTTGTGACTGGTATGTTACTTAAAAAGCATAGTACCATAATGGCTTTACAATAAGAAATATACTAAAACCTAGAGTTTAATCAACTATCATGGTATTCAGAAAGTTCTAAGAACGCAGGTTTAAGTTTTGTTTTTCCTTTTTTAGAGGAGTTAAGAAACGAAGATACACTAATCTTTGTAGAATTTCACATCTGATTAAAATATTCTCCATTCTTTGATTAGCACCATTAACTCAAAATCTACTTTGAAAGCATGCAAATGGTTTCTAAATTTGTAACTAGGAATACAGGATACCACTATACTCCAGAGAATTTTCTGGTGAAGTAAACATGCAAAAGTGGTTACATACCAGAACTATTTGTTAGTTGCATTACTCTCATCATCACTACAGTTCTGACACTGTGAGGAGAAGTCCTTGTCAGTTGACTGGAACATCTTGAAATACCTAAAAATTCAACAAGCAGGACCTTCCCAATAGAATGAGAGTATACACAGTCCTTGCTTTTACTTCTTCAAATTCCCAACACATTGAGCAAAGTATTAAAAATATTCTACAATGCCTAAGAAGAAAGGATAAGGGCTAGGCAAATGGAAAATGTGTAGTAGTAAAGAGAAAAAAAAAAATCACATAATGTAATCAATATTCCTAATCTTTCTTTCCTACTACACATAAAGATTAAAAGTTAAAGGCAATGAAAAAATGTCAAGAGAAAACAATACAAAATAAAGAAGTTAAAGCAGGGAGGAAAACCTCTGGCACAGAGATGAAAGTAAAATCAAAGCACAGATTCTGCCTCCTGCTTCACAAAGAACCTAAGGAGTTATAAGAGGAATCATGAAAGGAACATTTCCTAGAAAGTGGAAATTTTATTGGAAAGTGTCCATCAAAATGTTTTAAATCAGAAGTTATTTTTTTATTATATTAACTGAATTAAAACAAACACATCAGAAGTAAAAAAAATTAGCTGTACAATATACAATAGAACTTGAAACTAAGTCCAAGGTTTCAGCAATCCATACAGGTTTTAAAATGCAATTGTTGCTAACATAACATCCCTGGAAACAGTCACAATAAACCCCAGAAGCTTTATTTCCTCACATATATATCTTGACTTTAATAATTTTCTTTTGACACATTGTACACTACCTACACTTGTATTAGAAATGTGTTCTACTCTAATGTTTTATTAATTAGACTTGGGAGTTAAAAAAAAAAAAAAAAAACACCAGTTCTTTTCATTACTGTGTGTGTGTATGTGTGTGCGCGCCCGCGCATTATATATACATCATACTTTTTCCTTTCCTAGATACTTTTAAATAATGAGATAACCATTAAGATTATACTTTACCACACCATATTTGCCACAATTATTTCCAATAATGGCTGAGTAATCTCTTATTAGACCAATTCTTCTGCTTAGAACAACTATAAACAAAAATATAATAAATAAATACCTGAAAGCACTGGAAAATGACAAAAAGCAGGTTGATTCTGGAAGGGAATCAACATTTAGAAGAAGAAATGGTACTACTCAGTGAGTTCGTTTACCTGTTTGTTGCAGTTTTTAGCCTGAGGGAAGGCCCCAATTACAACATAAAAAGCAACTAAAGCTCTGGTAAGAACTCTTCATTCTGTCTGAAGAACCAGAGGACAGGTTGCCAGGTAATCAAAGCAACTAGAAAGTGAAAGAAGAATCCTGGAAAGGATAAAGTCCGAAAGGAGTAACTCTAAATAACGTGTATATATTCTGTTCAAATCTATAGCTGACTTGTAAACCACACATGTACAGAGCAAACTCCAAAAATACCAGCTAAGGGTAAAATAAATGAACAATTGAGGGCACCCCAAGAGAGAGTTTGCAGTTTCAGCCCAACCATTAATTGCCTGCTAAAACAAACAAACAAAAATCAATACTTTTCAGAAGAATAAAACAAAATCCAGAGCCTCAACAACATAACTAGGATACAATCCAAAACTACTTCATAAACAAAAAGGAAACTGTGACTCATTTTTAAGAAAAAGACAAGAGACAGACACCAATCCCAAAGTGACTCAAATGTTAGAATTAGACAAAAATTTTAAAGGAGCAATTAAAATTATATTCAAAGTATAAATGAAAATATGCTTAAATGAATGACAAGACAGGAAATCTTAGCAGAGAACCAGGAAATATTAAAAAGGACCATTAAGAAGTTCTAGAACTAAAAAATACATTATCTGAAATTATAAAATTAACGGGACAGGATTAAAAGCAGAATGAGGGTGACAGAAGAAAGAGTTAGTGAACATAACAAATCAATAAAATTTACTCAGTCTTTTACTCGAGAGTAAAAGAACTGAAAAATAATAGACTGTGGCTAAATATCAATAGGTCTGATATATATAAAACTAGAGTTATAAAAGGAAAGGAGAGAAAATAGGAACAAAAAAATTTTGAATAAATAGTGGCTAAAAATTTCTCAAATTTGATGGAAGACAAATATTTCAAGATATTCAGGAAGTTCAGTAGACTCTGAAACTTCACGATCAACATAAAGAAAATTAATCACAAAGAAAAAAATCTTAAAAGCAGTCAGAAAAAAGGGGCATATTAAATGTAAAAAAACCCCAAATATGTGAATATGCAGAAAGAAAAAAGAGGTTGTCAGTTCAGTATTCTATATCCAGAAAAATTATCCTTCAAGAATGAAGGCAAAATGAATTTCAAGTAAGTTAAAATGCACACTGTAATCCCTATAACAAGCACACATACAGATAAAATGCAAAGAAAATATAGTTAAAACCTAATAAATGACCTGAAGAAGAATTCTAAAAAATATTTAATTAAGCTTAAAGAATGAAGGAAAGGAGAAGAGAGAAACAAGAAAGTCAAACAGAAACCAAATAGTAAAATACTAAACTTACATCCAACCATATTGATAACTTTATTCAATGTTAATGGACTAAAAACTCCAATTAAAAGGCAGAGATTGTCAAAATGAATGAAAAAGCAAGATACAACTATATGATATCCACAAAATTACACTTTAATAGGTTGAAAGTAAATGAATGGTTAAAAAAAAAAAATATATATATATATATATATACACACACTACACAAAGCATAAGCTTATAAAGGCTGGGGTGGCTATACTAACATCAGATAAAGTAGACTTAAAGACAAAGAGTATTACCAGAAATAAAGAGGGACATGGCAAAATGATAAAAGGGTCAATGCATCAAGAGGCATAACAACTATTAGTTTATGTCTAATAACAGAGCTTCAAAATGTATGATATGAAATCTGACAGAATTAAAGGGCAAAATAAACACTTCTGCAATTATACCTGGAGGTATAAAAGCCTCTCAGTAACTGACATAAAACTAGGCAAAAATATCAGCAAAATACAGATTATCTGTATGCTACCAACCATGCTGATCTGATTGTTCTTTATACAACTATACCCAACAACTGTAGAATAGACATTCAAGTGCAGGTGGTATATTCACATCAAGAAAGAACATATGCTGATTTATAAAACATGTATTAATAAATTTATGATTAAAATCATAAAGAATATGTTTTCTGACTAAAATGGAATCAGTAACAATAAGATATCTAGAGAAAACAAATTTGGAAATTACATAACATCTTTTAAATACATGGGCCAAAGAAGAAATCAAAAGGAAAATTAGAAAATATGCCAAACTAGGCCAGGAACAATGGCTCACGCCTGTAATCTCGGCACTTTAGGAAGCCTAGGCAGGAGGATTGCTTGAGGGCAAGAGTTCAAGACCAGCCTGGGCAACATAGCAAGAATCTGTCTCTACAAAAAATAAAAATTAGCTGCGCATGATGGCATGCACCTGTAATCTCAGCTACCTAGGAGGCTGAGGGAGGAGGATTGCTTGAGCCCAGGAGTTCAAGGTTGCAGTGAGCTATGATGATGCCACTACACTCTAGCCCAGGCAAGAGAGCAAGACTCTGTACTAAAAAAAAAAAAAAAAAAAAAATTCAAACGGAATAAAAATAAAAATACAATATATGAAAGTTTGTGGAATGCAGCTAAATGAATGCTTAGAGGGAAATTTATAGTTTGAAATACTTATATTAAAAAGAAGAAAGGTCTAAAATAAATGATCTATGATTCTATCTTAATAAGCTAAATAAAGAGTAAAGTAAATCTAAAGTAAGTAGTAGAAAGAAGGAAATAATAAAGAAAAGAGCTGAAATCAATAAAATAGAAAGCAAAAATAAGCAAAGAAGCAAGTTAGTTCTTTGAAAACAGGTCAACAAAATTAATAAACTCCTAGCTATGCTGATCAAAAAAGAGAGGGAAAACACCAACTGCTAATATTAGGAATAAAAGAGGGGACATTGCTACAGATTCTAGAGACATTAAAAGAGAATATTATGAATAATGTTATGCTAACAAATTCAACAACTTAGATGAAATGGAAAAACTCCTTGAAAAATACAATTTACCAAAACTGACCTAAGAGTACACAAAAAAATCTGAATAGCTCTAATAAAATTGAATTTGTTATCACACACCTTTATATGTACATACACACACACACACACACACACACACACATATTCCCCCCTCCAAGCCCAGATAGTTTCACTGAACTTTATTAAAACATTTAAAGAAAAACCAATACTCATATACAAACTTACTAGGTATTCTAAAAAACAGAAGATGATAAAATACTTCCCAACACATTTTATGACAGAATGATACTAAAACAAAGCCCTTCATGAACACAGCACAAAAATCCTTAATGGAATAAATGTTCTGCTTTCCTCAAGTATGTGTTTATTCATAACAGTAGCAAAAATAACGAACATCTAAACTCCCTTTCACCCCTTTCTTAGATAGTTCTCACTGAAGGAAAGCTGCTTTTAATTCTATATTTAGAAATACATAGGGTAGGAAAATTATCTACAAGAATCTATGAGATAGTATTTATATATAGGATTTCTTTCCTTTAGGTTTTACATTTTAAAGTCTTTGTTAGAGGGTAAATAAGACAATTGCTACGAACTGCTAATTTATATTGTATTAAATCAAATGAAAATTATTTGAAATGAGACTTTCTCCTATCTGTTCTTGAGAATTTAAACACAATTTATTATATTGTAAATACCCTATTCATCACAAATCTTGAAAACATAAGAAAAATGCTTTGCATGTTTAAATATAAGATTTTTCAACATTTTGTTTTGCTTCTGTAATCCAGGAATATTAGAGAAAACAATTTAAAATATTTAAAGTGAATTTACATTTTTTATTAAAAAAACTCTAATTTCTTAGAATGTACAAAGAATGAGGTATTCCAGTTAGTTTTCTAAACCATAAAGCAACCAGAAAACTGTCATAGCTTGTAAAGTACTGTTACTACCTAAGTAATATTAAATTTTGAAGAAAGAATATTTCCTATTGTTGTGCATCAGAATCATTTTAAAGCTCAATTATTATTTACTTAGGAGATAAAAACTGAAGGGCATATAAAAAAAGGGTCATATAAAAAAGAAATCAGGCCAGGCCCAGTGGCTCATACGCGTAAGCCTAGCACTCCGGGAATCACTTGAGGTCAGGAATTTGAGACAAGCCTGAGCAAGAGCGAGAGCCGATCTCTACCAAAAATAGAAAAGATAAGCCAGGCGTGGTGGTGTGCACCTGTAGTTCCAGCTGCTTGGGAGGCTGAGGCAGAAGGATTCCTTGAGCCCAGGAGTTTGAGGTTGCAGTGAGCTATGATGACGATGATGCCACTGCATTCTATCCTGGCGACAGAGCGAGACTCTGTCTCAAAAAAAAATCAGAAGCGATTTGGAAGAGAACATAAATTAAGGCTTTTTTTCCCTCCTGTTTCAGGAATAAAAATGCATGTAACACACCTACTTTTTATATTTTTATATTTTATTATATAAGTATAAATATTTAAGTTTTAAAAAAAGGAAAAAATCAGATTAGAAAGAAAAAGACAAAAAGATGAGAAATAGAACAAGGTATGAAAAAAAGGTAAGAAAAAATGCAGAGATTTTCAAAAAGAGAAATTAAAGAGATTTAAACTCTTATTAAGACAAGATTTAAAAGTTTAAAAAGGGAGCTTCCCAGCCCAGACAAGAAGGAAACTCAGATCTGAGTGAAAGAGTTGCTGGGACATAGGTTTTGTCAGTCTCTCTACTGTGTTTATTTTGTTGATTATTTTATTGGTCTACACTTGACACCTTTGGAGTAAACTCAGTTCTGCACAAAGATACACAGCACAGTGCTAAGAACCCTGAGAAAAACCAGTGAAGAGAAATCATCTCCAACTGTGCCAGAGATTCCCAGGTTTTGCTGTAGGACACAGGACTAAATGTTTCTGTACCTTTGGTCATGTTCTATAAGTTCATTTTAAAATAAATTACTGATCCTTCTCCCCCTCAACCCTTTTTAACCTAAAGTGGCCTCTGGTGGGAGAGGAAATTGGCCAACTGAAGGTTTTAATAAGCTGATTCCTTTTTTCTTTTTTCTGTACTAAAAGGTAAACAAGAATAGTTTTTCTTTTAACTGACACATAATAACTATACATATTTATGAAATGTGATGCTTTGATGTATGTATACGTAAGAGAAGTTTTTTGATTGATAAGATTAAATAGAAGCTTTTCTAAAGACACAAATTTGGGACAATAATTTTAGAACTGAGCCTACATTACTGCAATGATCATATGAGCTCTAACTATATAAGAACAAATATTTCCATTTTAAAGCTCACATTTGGTTTAATCCTGGGAAATTCCTACTAGGTTTTACGAAAATATATTTTAGAATACTTCATAACTAAAGTGTAACATATATTAAAATATGTATGCTATCAGCATACTGAAATTTACCCATTTATATTAAAGCTTAGAATAAAACAGAAAACTTTTTTTTTTTTTTTTTTTTTTGAGACAGAGTCTCACTTTGTTGGCTGGGCGAGAGTGCCATGGCGTCAGCCTAGCTCACAGCAACCTCAAACTCCTGGGCTCAAGTGATCCTCCTGCCTCAGCCTCCCAAGGAGCTGAGACTATAGGCATGCACCATGATGCCCAGCTAATTTTTCTATTTTTAGTAGAGGCAGGGTCTCGCTCTTGCTTAGGCTGGTCTCGAACTCCTGACCTCAAGCAATCCTCCCACCTCGGCCTCCCAGAGTGCTAGGATTGCAGGCCTGAGCCACCGCACCCAGCCCAGAAAATTCTTTTAAATTATACTTTCCAGGAAAATACAACAAGCAAGTTTTAGAATAGAATCTTAGAATCTCGAGGAATAGAACTACCTGCAGCCTAGCCATACAAGCCATACAATGCCTTGGGCTAGTTCATATCTGTAGTTGTGGCCTTTTTTTTTTTTTTTTTTAAGGTTTCAGTAACCTTTATTTATTTACTTATTTTTTAGTTTAGGGACTTACCCATCTTTGTGTGTGTGTGTGTGTGTGTGCGCGCGCGCGCACGCGTATACATAACAGTGTGTGTGTGTGTGTGCGTGTGTGCGCGCGCGTATACATAACAGTTGTATATATTTTGAAGGCAGTTGTAGCCGTGTGTGTGTGTGTGTGTGTGTGTGTGCGCGCGCGCGCGTATACATAACAGTTGTATATATTTTGAAGGCAATTGTAGCCATTTTTAACTGTACTCCTCTCCCTTTGAAGTCTTGCTTGGCCACTCATTTTATTACCATTTTATTAGGAAATACTATAATACAATTGACACTAAGTACTTGTTACGGGAGTGAAAGAATGCATGAAGTCTGGGGTATGAGACAGGATTACGGATCCTGTCAGCATCCGTATATCCATGCTTTATATCCATGCTAGTGGATATAAAGCATGGATATAAAGATCTGGGATTATCATTTTTGATATACAGTTTAAGAGCGGCTTGGTGAAATAATAATTAAAATCTTAGTGCCAATCACTACTACAATATTTTGTGAGGGAAAAAAATGTACTACCAGCTTCTTTGAGAATACCAAACAACAGAATTGAAAGTTAAAGAAATTTTCCAGATTTTAACTGACTTTCCACTGGATAATTTACCTATAAGAAACTGAACTAAAAACAACTATGCCTGTAACAAGAATCTACTTGAAGCAGCAAACATCATGTCATAACCCTAGGCTTAGCATTTACTTTCTGACGAGGGAGATGGAACTTCACAGAAAAACTTGCCAGATATTGAGATACTGTTTCCCTTCTCAAGAGGAACTCAAGCCTCTCCCGACTCCCAGAAAAGAACTGTTATTTTAAAAATTCTCAAATTAAACATACAAATGTACACACACACACATACACACACAAAGAATCATGTCGTCTTTAGAGATATAGGTTCTGGTCTTTGCTATAACTGACTTTAACCTCAATTTCTATGAAATTGTTTTCTTATTGGTGAAATAACATTTACCTCACTTATAATATGTGTTTTATATAACACTTAGCTGTATCAGTTTTACAGAATTACAACATATACTACATTTGACTTCTGTTATTTATGACATCTAATATGTCACATTTCCAAATACTACTTTTACCCTTGAAATCAGTTTTAATTACTGAATCTATGAACAAGATGCAGTAAGAACCAAGAAAGGGATCTAAGATTAACAAAAGATAAGAAGTACAGTTGAGGGTAAAATCCAGGTTTCTTGATTCAAGGAGATAAACCATGTACCTTGCTGTTTGCAAAAACTACTAAAACTCATATAAGTATGCGCCCATAGCAAAGTTAGTGAAATAGACTATCCAAAAACAAACATGGTAATATTAAAACATAACACAGCTACCTCTAACAATGTTAACTGGAGAAGAGAGGAAGTAATATTTGTTTATCTTCTATCTTCTCTCACTATATTTACCTTTTATAGCAAAATTCACTAAGATTGAATTTGAGCTCTTTTTCTAGTAATTTAGGCAAGCAAAATTAAAATTCTGGGAATTTGAGAACTAGAGAGTACACTCAAATACTCATGAATTTGAATAAAATGTTTACTTTTAATAAGTCAATAAAACTTTTTCCTTTGACTCTGCTTTTCAGTCAAAACTGATTGCTATAATAGGAACTGACTGCAAACATCTTACATTAAACAAGCCATCTTTATGTATAAGTATTACATATTTATATATTCATAGATATACGAAAAGGATGAGGATATTGAATTTGTTTTTTTTTAACTTAAGAGAAATTTTGAAGTAAAAATTATAAAATAACACTTAAAATACTAAATTCCTTTGGTTCATCTTCAATTATGAAGGTTATACATATGTATTGTGTAAAGTTAATGAGATTCAGAAAAAGAAGAAAAAATTAAAATCACCCATCATTTATCAGAAATAAACATTTTGATAGATTAGTCTTCAATCTTTTTTCTATAGAGATATATATATAATTGTATTTTGCCTTTTTCAGAATATTTTGGATATTGTGAAAAATATTGTGAAAAATTGTGAATATTTTCCCACATCATTAATTTTTTTAGGAAATAATTTTATTGGTGAAATTTTATTTCATCATATGATGTATAGTAGTTTAATTCCATATTACTAGATATTTAAACTATATATTTTTTCATATTTTCAAATAACATTAACTTGTACCTAAATAATTTGTGTTCTGTTGAAAGTTCCTTGGGGTAGATGCCAATAAATGGCATTATTAAACCAAAAAGAAAGAGACAGACAGATATATATTAAAGGATTTTTTAAATTCTGCAAAATTTCTCTCAATGTATGCCACATTATTATCTTGTTGCATTTTTATTTTCTTAATGTTATACTCTATGAAACATATTTTCATGTTTTCAAAATGTAGGCAAATGTCATTAAAACAAAATCCTTGAATGAAATATCAAAGCCCCAATTGCCAACTTCTTTTATTTGAAAAGAATCCAACAGAAAATATATGTAGGATAAGTCTAAGAAGTTCAATATAATTTTTAACCTGTATATCTCATCTTTATTATATTTCCCTTTAAATATAACTTTTTTTTATTTAAAAAAAAAACCCTTTGGTCCAATATTAACAAGTTTCTAAAACACTTTTTAGGATAAGCTGTGCCTGATGAACTTCTTTTTTTAATAAGTCACTCTACTGTTAAATTAAATTTGGCCTAAAGCTGCCTTTGTACATATAGGGAACTGCAACTCGGTACTTGTAAACAAACTACAACCTAACTAAGAATGTACTTTTGTAACAGGTAGCTGAGTCTTGACCAATCATAGGCTACAAACTGTTCAGACATGTCTAAATAAGGAAAACACCAAGCTATAAGCAAAAAGGCTACTACTGTATGTCATATCCTTTTTCTGTCTATAAACACTGCCTGCCCACGTTGCTGGGTGGACCCCTCTGAACCTCTATAGGTTCAGGGTGCTATTTAATTCATGAGTCATTCCTTTGAACAAATAAACTCTTGTTAAATTTAATTAGTCTATGGTTTTTCTTTTAACACTTTGGCACCACCAGAAGTGGGATCTACAGTACACCTCCTGCAACCCCCAGGCATACCAATTAACCAAGCAAAGAACCCCACCATTATGCCTACTGATCTCTCTGATTTGAGCTCCATAAATTTTTGTTTTGAGCTCTCCGACTTTGAGCATTTTTTACTAGACTCAGTTCAAGATGGGATTGGACCTGATAATTAACTGGACTGGATCCAGCTGGAGGCCTCCAGGTGGTATTTTTGAAAATAGGTTTCCCTAAATCTAAAGATTCTGGGACACCACCTTCTGAGACACCAGCTAACTTTATGTACAAAATTTATGGGCCCAGAACCTGTATATTTTTGGAAAAATGGGTTAACCTTACTAAGAACAACTTAGAATTACAGTGGCCACAATGGCGAAGTTTTAACCTAGATAAAATTGCTCACTTGTGAGGTGTGTTAAAAAAGAAAGAATCCCAAACACCACAAAAGCAATGGGATGTGTTCTTTAATGTAGGTAGAAACATCTAAAATATTAAATGAATCAAAGATTGCCTCTTTAAGAGGTTTCTTACAAAAAGCAAATAAAAAAATCTCAAAAGTCTTTTTCACGACTATTATTCAAAAGCTTTAGCCATCTGGACAGGAAATCTCGTTCCATTGGCCAGAAAAATTTGGATCCAGATATTCTTTAATAAATCAGTGAGTTTTGTATTATTATACCTGGCATATGGCTAAAATTTTTTAAATGAAAGCTATAAGATCTATTTTTGTTTATATGTTTATGTATGTCTGTATGTTATATATGTATATTTTTGTTTCTTTATGATATTGCCAAATTAAATTGTATAAAAGCTCTATTAAATTGACTTTAAAAAAGCACTTATATAAATGAAATATTTTCTCAGATAAATAAGAACTAACCTAAATGCTTTTCAAGTTCACGTGACTTGGGTAATCCCTGATAAATAAGAATACTTTGATGAAAGCAGGCATACCTTCAGAGTTGTTAGCATTAAATATAACACAGATGCATGACTTTTCCCACCTGGGTTTACTGGTAAAATGAGCTTATGTTATCTCTACACCTCTTAATTTGCATGAGGAAAAAGGAATTTTTCAGCAGGTGTGAATCCCTCTAAATGGGCATCTTTTGGTAAAATGCTCCATCCCTGGCTTGGCATAAATGTAAATGAGGTGATGATTAAAAATCTGTCTCAAACATTAGCTACTACAGCTCATTCTACTGCAAAGACTATAGTTGCTCAACAAATTTCTTTAAATTCTCTTGTTAAAGTTGTTTCCCATAACATGATTGCTGCAGACTATCTGTTGGCTGAACAGGGAAGAGTGTGTGCAATAGCTAACACCTTCTGCTGCACTTGGATAAACATATCTGATAACGTAAAAAATCAGTTGCCAGAAACCAACAAACAAGCTACTTGGTTAAAACAAGGAGATTCCTCTTCTAGATCATTTTGATATATTTGATTTTGATTGGTTCAATTCATGGAAGCTCCTGTTAAGGAGTATACTTTGGGGCCTTAGTATTATCATTATCCTTCTGATAGCCATCACAATAGTCTCCCTGGTGCACCATATCCTCTCAAGAGTCTTAAATGCTCATATGCAGGCATCCATTATATGCCAAATGGTCTGCAGTTAGAATAATGCAAGCACAAGAGAGAACGTAAAAATCCTGCTGACCTGACATCAAGAACTGTGAATTCCACACTGAGACCAAAGAAGTCCATTATGATGGTGCCAAAGAGTTGTGTCAATACCCAAAGTTCTGGTCAATCATTCAAAATTGTGAGGCTCACCAAAAGGAGAAAATTGTTAAATTAAAATCTGGCCTAAAGCTACCTCCCTAACTGTACAGCAAACTGCAATCTAACTTGGTATGTAAACACACTGCAACCTAATTAAGGGTATATTTAGTCTCAGCCAATCATAAAGCTGAGCTTTCAGCATATCACAGGCTGTAACTGCTCAGGCACATTCAAATAAGGCAAATACCAAGCTATAAGCAAAAAGGCTACTTCTATATGTCACTTCCTTTTTCTGTCTATAAATTCTGCCTGCCCACTTGCTGGGTAGAGCTCTCTGAAACTTTATGGATTTAAGGTACTGCCTGATTCATGAGTCATTTCTTTACTCAAATAAACTCTGTTAAATTTAATTTGTCTAAAGTTTGCCTTTTAATACTACTGAGAGAGCCATCTTAAATTTAAAATCAAAATATTTTGGTAGAAGAAATGTAAGTGAAACACCTATAGTTTCTATAGTCTCCATTATAAAATTATAAAAGGCAAATACTAAGCTGTAACCAATGGCTGTTTCTGTATCTCACTTCCATTTTCTGGATGTCACTTTTTTCTTTCCATCCATAAATCTTCTCCAACTATGTGGCAGAGCTGGAGTCTCTCCGAACCTATTCTGGTTGGGGGGCTGCCCGATTTGCAAATCATTCTTCACTTAATTAAACTCTGTTAAATTTAATTTGTTTAAGGTTTTTCTTTTAACGCTGGTATCTAGAGGCAACTAATGAATTCCAGGCCAATGAAGGTCAATGGTATAATAGGTGAGGACAGGAATTGGACAGTAGTAATGATGGGGAAAACTATAGTGTCCAATTAATGATCACCTTTATAAACTACATTAATATACTAACCCATTAATTGTTTAACTCTGGCTTAATAGTAAATACTAGAGGTACAATAATTTATTTTTCTTATTTGATGTCATAGTGGATTTTTTAGGATAATCAAATATATCAGTTGCTCTTCAAGTCTAACTTAAGTACTTGGAATAATTACATATACTATTTAACACAGATTATATTTCTTCTCTTCCTTCATACCTGTGAAAGATGGTCAAAGAAAATAATTACTATATATAATGATGGTCCTTTTTTTTAAGGCTAAGATATTAAAACAATAGGACAACCTTTAAAAAACAGATCTTGTTGCTTTTACTTATTAGGTATAGAAACAGTACTATATAACATTTAGTTTAAAAAAACACATAGCTATGTATAATATTGTATATGGAAAGCTTAAAGTAAGCTAGAAAAAAATAACATATCTAGGAACATCATAAATGGTAGATCTGTGAGTATGGCTATACAGGTTCCCAAAAGACATTCATTTTTAAAATAAAATTGCTTAATGTCTAGGAAGCAGCAGAGATTTTTCAGTTGACATATTACCTTTTTTCCCTTTCAAT
>CM052438.1:34402558-34453406 GCA_028533085.1 Varecia variegata | reverse complement strand
ACTCAAAGACACACAGCTGGGTCCAGAACCCAGATTCTCATTCATTTGTTCTACTTCTCTTTCAACTCAAATTCCTAATAGAGAAACATGAAAGAATCAGGAATCAATCACATGAAAATATATATAAAACACTGTCAAAACACTGGCCATGCATTAATATTTGAAAATGAATCAAAACTGCAATTAACTATAACACTAATATCCTTTCCAAATTGCTTCTTTTTTTCTCCCAAGAATTAATTCCCCTTCAGATAAAACATTTTCAAAAATCCATTTAAGTCAGAAAGGGAGAAAAACAAATGATTCATCATGGTTACCAAATAAAACATTTTTTGAATGGAGGAATTACATGGTTTCTGCTGGTTTCAGAACAACTGGATACTCTATAGTCTAGGGCTGATCTACTGTTGACCCTGAAGAAATTTGTAGTGAAAAAGAGCACTGAATTAAAAATCCAAAGGACTTGACATGAAATTTCTACTCTTATATGTAACTACTTGCCAAATCTTGAACAGGTCACAAACTCTTTATGTCTCAGTTCTATGTTACACAAAATGAGGGGTTCAGTTCTTGGAGATCCCTTCAAGCTCTAAGGTTCTATTCTATATTTCTTCCTTATTGCACATGAGTAGATTTCTAAAAATAGAGAAGTACCACCTAAACATTCATAAAGAAGAATACTACAATAAGTAGAGATATAACTAAACACTGAGTCTCAAAATGTGAGAATTCTGACAGGTAAGTCCTACTTCTAGTTTAGTTATCATTCAGCAGCACCTTATCTCCTAGTGATATCACTTGCCCTCCTGTGTAGAATAAGTATCATTTATTTTTCCCTACATTGTCCTAAAAATGAGGGTTAATTAAAACATTTTCAGAATAAGATAAACTAAAATTTTATTCTTCAAAAAAGGTTTCCATTAATGTTTAATTTCTACATGCAAACTGAGATTTAAAATTTTTAACCTTAGAACTGGCAAAGTATACTAGGGAATTTTTGCAGACCATGTACTAGTATGTCAATATATACGTGTGTGTATGTATATATAAACATACTATGCCTCTACATTTCTCTGAAGTTCCTACAGCTTAGTTTTTGCTCTTGATACCATATATACAGTTCAAGTTCTATTTAACTCTTACACTTGCAAAATTTCAATTGGTCCATAAAATATTTCAGATTCCTTTTCATACACTGTGTTATACTTCTTAGGCAATGTATTAAATATAGTAATCATAAATAAATAAAATAGGGACAGGGAGATATTTATTTTAATCTTTCTCCCTCCCTCTGTCCTCCCCACCCTTTCTTACCATTCTCTCTCTCTCCCCGCCGCCTTACAATTCTACCACCACCAGGCTATGCAACCTGAGTTAGATATGAAGCTGTATGGAGGTTGAATGTAAAAAATTTTCATGAATGGCCTTAAAATGAACTTACAGAAGGCTTTCAAACTATTCAAGAATGTATTTTTAGAATACTGAATGTTTCCTGAAGTTCAATTACTTAAATACAGTTTCTCTTTGCAATATTCTGAAGATTTCCCTGTGTGGTCCTTCTATCCTACTCATTCATCCTAAAGAAATTCATAGTCTTTGTTGCTTCTTATGCTTCAGTTGCTATGGTTATTTCAACAATTTTTAAAATACACTATTTAAATTTAATTAAATATAAATGATTTTGTCTTTTCTTAAGGTCATAAATTTAATCGTTCAGTTAGTTAAGCATGCAATTATTGTTCCATCATATAGACAGTCTAAAACACTAACATACAAAAAACAAAAAATTAAAGAAAGCATTTATTTCAAACAAGCCAGAAGTTCCATCAAATAGATGCTTTACTATTTGCAGTAAACATGTGACAAACAATCAACACTATAAGATTGTACTATACCAAAACTATCAGGGGTTTCTGCTGATGATACCTCCTTCGCATGCTTCACAATGGCAATTTCAGGTTTGGGATATCTGCATGCTAAAAATAGTTTAAAATCAAAATGTATTAAAGCAGTAAAGCAAATAAAACATTTATAAATTAAAAAGTGTATATGAAACCTAGAAGTGCCACACGCTGGTATATAGGCAGTCCTGCTTTGCACAGCAGAGTGGGGCCGTAAAACTAATAATACAAGCTTACCTGTGCAAAGTGGTTTTAATAACCAATGGGAAAAATTAACAATTATTTGTGACCTTTAAAAATTTTTTATCAAAATATTATAAACTCTCTTACTGACTGGTATATATGTAAAGGGAAATTCTGAAAATAGTAAAACTGTTTAGCATATTGTAATTTAAAATAGTGGAACTGATAATTAAAAGTGTTTTGTTTCTTTGAAAAAAATTTTATCAAAAGTAGTTTAAACAGTGCTAGTCCTCTTCTCATATAACTTCTTATCATATAATATGGAGGCAAGCATCTTTCCTATACCTTGGTGAATTGTCATACTCCTTTCTAAGTCTGGATTATCTTACATTTTATCCTTTGCATTTTTAATGTCACGAAATATCTCCAAGACCTCCTTGGAGATATATGAACTCTACACCAGGGTCACTTGCTCTGGAACATCTTCATCTTTTCATTACAACCTCCTCACTCTCCTCATTTATGTCCATAAGTTCACCTTTCCTAAACTCCTCTGGCTGCATATCTGGAGTCTCTCAAATGGCAGCAGTTCAATGGCAGTGTCCACATTCCCATAGTCAGCTATTTCTTCTATATACCATTTATGTTTGATAGGAATTTCACTTCAGCATAATTGCTTTTTGTTTCTTGGCTACATTTGCATCTTTTTTGGTCAATTCCCTTTTGATTATTCATTTTTGTAAAACATCACATGGGATTATCACTGGGCGACAAGAAGGAAACACAACTACAGGCTTTGTTGTCTGTGTGTGAACTGAATAACAGATGCACAGTGACCAATTACTGACGGACTATGAAAGAAGTGATGTGATTGGTCATGATCACTATGTAAATCTGTTTTTACACAGTGATTTGTGTACTGAGGAGCTAGCAGCAAAGTTTGTACTTTATGCAATTACTCACAGATAATATACTGTGGTAAATGAAATTTGAACCAAGTTGTTGGGGATCGGTGGGTGTTACTTAACTAAAACATGTTTACTGAGATTCATGCATATGGGAATCATGCAAAGCAAGGACTGCCTATAATAATAAAAAATGAACTGTTTAATCATATGAATCCAGAAATGTAATAGGTCATTAGAATTTAATATATACTATTTTTTCTACATGTATAATACAAATTAATGGGACACAAAAGGGAAGATTTTTTTCCTTAGAAGTTAAATGTTTTCTACTTAAAAACCTTGAATTTATTATCATTCAACTATCAGCTAAAGAGTAGCTAATCTATAATGAGCAGGGTTCAATGATTAAATTTCGTGTTTAAAAATTAAAAAAACTTTACCATAAATCAACTAGTTTTTTTAATTTGCCTTTGCATTCATCGCTGAAGAACAAAAACTTCTTAAAGTTTATTTTTGAAAAATTTGCAGAAAATAGTCCCTGATCTCAAAAGGTTACATGGAATCAGCAGGATGTACAAATAGACATGAGATGATCAGAGAACAGTACAAGTTTCCAGAAGGTAGAAATTTTATCCCTAAGAAGTAAGAGATAGCCTCCAAGAGGAGGTAAGACTTGGCCTTAAAACACTGCAGGATTTTAAAAAGTAGAGGGAGGGGAGGTTTTCCTTCTCCTTCCCCTAAAATTCAGTCCAAAAGCCATGAGGTGGGATTGAGTGAGGTCAGCATCTGTGTAGGATGCAAAGGAAGCTAGAGCTGCTGGGAACAAGGTTTCAGAGCTCAAGCAGTGAGAGGGTGTATCCACACGGGGGGGGGGGGGGGGGGGGGTGTCAGTCTGGCACAAGGAGTCAGAACCCAATTGAGTTGTGAAACACCTTCACATGGTAGGAGGGAGGGAATTGTGGTTCAGGGTGTCAGTGTCCAAGCTGAAGTGTGAAGGACATCTGTATAGTAATATATGGGCAGTAGCAGTGACAGGATATTGGTGACATATAGGAGTAGTGATCCAAAAAATAAATATATTCAGGATAATAAGAGCCAGGTATTTTTCCATCAGAGAATGGAGTTAGAAATACAAAAAATGAGAAAACTAGAATGTACCCTGTGGTGTTAGACCGGTATTGAAAAAATTGTTATGAACTCTTATTTTATAATATATAAAATATATATAATTCGGCCAGTTCACAAAATCTACCACATCTTACATTATCACTATCACATCTGTTAGCCTGTTTCCTTTCACAATTCAAGCATGCCTGAGTTTATTATCTATGTGACTTTAATTTTTCCCACCTTAAAAGTAAAAACAAAAATACCTTCTATAGCCTTGTTACTCAAAATGTGGTCCCTAGACCTGCAGCACTGCAATCCCTGGGAACTTGTTAGAAATGCAGACTCTCAAGCCTCACCTCAAACCTAATGAAACATAATTTGCATTTCACTGAGAGTCCCAGATGATGTATACACATTAAATTTTCAGAAGCAAGGTTCTAGTTTTCACTGTGCGATGCAGAGAGCTGTTAATACAACATTGTCCCACACTCTTACAATGAAGTCAAACTCAATTCAAATTCATGACTTATACAGAATCCATAGGAGAACTGAAGTCACAGGGCAAACAACTGGCCCAAAATCAAGAGAGGCCAGACAGAGGGGACATTAGCACTTGCTTTCTTGGGATAGACACAAGTGGATGCCTTAAGAAAAGTACAGCTAGAACAGTAGGGAAACAGGTTAAGGCAGAGTGAGACGTTGTGAGACAGTATGAAGCCACTAGGGTACACATAAATTGGGGAAGTTCACATCTTCTTGCGGATTCTTTGCCACAAATCCCACCAGACACAAAAAAGATTAGAGAGAGAGCCCTACAAAAGCATTCACTGTGGTGGAAACCTGGAGGGGAGAATAGCAGTTACACAGGAGGAACATGAAATTCTACCTGGATCCTTTTCCCAATCTCTCCTATGAGTCAAAAGCCGTAATCTGTAAGAAGGGCAAAAATAGAGCAGAAAGGGTGACCTACCCACTACTGTCTCAGTTTTAGCACTTAGAAGTCCCACATCCCAGAAAACTCTTCCCTGAGATACAAAAAGTTCCTTTTTAGGTGATGGGTGCAGAAGATTGTGGGAAAAGTACAATGGCCGCCAAAATAGAGATAAAGTCAATACTGTTTTTGGTATTAAATGGACTTGGCATAGTTTATCTCCATTCCTTAGTTGCTATCACTGATCTGGTTTTTTTTCCCTGATGCTGGCAACCATGATTTGCAGTTCAAAGTTACAGACCAACCATTGTTATATCACTTCTAGTAATGCCACTTAAGTGTATCACTTAAGTACATTATAATTGTGAACATTAGCAATATGTCTTTGACTGTGGTTATGGACTAACTGTTGTGCTTTGTAATGACATAGGACTACTTTATTTTTAACATTGCCAATATTGTGACTATGTTTTCTATGAGTTCAGATAATAAAAATAAGAAGAATGACAATATAAACACCAGCATGACCGGAACAGCACTGACAGAAGTTAAATAACCATGTTACTTAATGACCAATGGAAGAACACATGTGACTAGATTTGAGAGGTAAATAACCAAAGAAGAGCATACTACACAATGTGCAGGAAAAAAATTTGGGATTGGGCATGTGGAAAAGAGGATGTGAAAACGCATATGGAGAATGAATGTTACAAATCCAGGATTAGACAGGTAAGTATTTCTAAATCATTAATTGCCCCTCAACAGAATTAACTCTATTCTCCATCTCTGCCCTCCCATCTGAAATAAGGCAATATACAAGTATCTGGGCCCCACTGGGACACTGGATAATCACTCTGTAATTTTTCCTTGTGCATGCTAATAAATTTAGATGCCATTTTTCCTATTAATATAACCTTTGTCAGCAAATCTCCAGAGTGCAAAGGGGAAGTTTTCCCTTGGTCTATACTAATAACATATACTTCAAATAAATTCAGACTTGTTCTGACCTATGAGTAAAGAGATAATCTTAGATAAAATCAAGCTACTGCTCAATATCTCCCTTCTACATCCAAAGTTTCCATTAGAAAGTTGAATTCTTCCTTATTGCTACTCCCTTCTTAGCCCACTAAAATCTGGCTTCTCCCCACATAGTTATCATAAAACTGTTCTGACAAAGATGTCGATCTCTTTTGTGTTATTAAATCGAATGGACCCCTTGCCCCAGCTCCAGTATTCCTCTTACTTGATCCATCTAAAGCATCAGATCATTCCTTCTTCCTTGAAATGCCCTCTTCTTGGCTTAGCTTCTGGGATACATTATTCTTGTTATTCTTCCTGTCCCTCTGGATACTCCTTTTCACTCTATTTCTGGTCCTTCTTCCTTCTCCCTGTCAATAAACATTGGTATTTCTCAGAGTTCTCTCCTGGGATCTTTTCCTTTCACTCTACTCATACTGCCTGGTCTTAGTTACTACCTGTATGGGTAGGATTCCCAAACTTGAATCTTACTCTGGGGCTCCATCCAGAGTCCATATATCCAATTAACTATCAGATATCTTTATATAGTTATCTCACAAGTACTCAATGCCCAGGAAGCTAAAAATGAACTAAAAGTTTGGAAAGCTTTTCTATGGATTATAAATTAGATTAAAAAAATTTAGTCCAAAATCTAAAGGAAAATTAAAGTAAAAATTAGAGATTTATGACAGTTACAAGTTCCAAATACTAGTTTTCTGACTTTCCCAAACTTTTCACAGAATATATTAACTTTTTTGCACACTGATTTCCCTTGTTTTCAAGGTAACAATGCCATATTTGCTTTTATACTGAATGTTGTACATTGTACAAATACACAGAAGATAGGCTAGATATATTACCAGCACATTTGACTTTTATTAAGCATGAGGTGTTTTTTCCCCATATGTGTGTAAAACCCCACATATGAGTATCCAGAGAGGTGCAGTAGTAAGAACAGACATTTTAGAGCCAAATAAAACTAAGTTATTATTAATAGCTCTACTCTGACATACAGGTTGAGGGATCTTTGGCAAGCTTCTTAATCTATAAAATAGAGACAATTCCTTCTCCCTCTAAGAGAATTAAGCCAAATAATTACATGAGAACTCAATTCAGTATGTCTGACACATAGCAGGTATTCAATAATTAATAAGTAATGGTAGTGAAGATGGTGATGTTAAATTAAACTTAGCCTAAAGCTGCCTCCTTACATATTGTAAGTTCAGCCTAAAAGTTTCTCCATACATAGTGAACTGTATGTAACCTAACTGGATATGTAAATAGACTACAACCTACTCATTTTAACAAGTAACTGAGTCTACAATAATTATAGCAACCATACTTCAACCAATCAGCAGCAGCCAACCATTCAAATTGTGTTCAATTAGGCAAACACCAACCTGTCAGCTAACCAAGTCAGCTGTTTCATTGTTTCTGTATCTCACTTATGTTTTTTGTATGTCACTTTCCTTTCTCCTTCTATAAATTCTGTCCAACCACGCAGCAACATCAGAGTTGCTTGATCTGAACCTATTTTGGTTCAGGGTATTGCCTGATACGTAAATCATTCTTTATTCAATTAAACTTTGTTAAATTTAATTTGTCTAAAGTTTTCCTTTTAACAGATGGTGTCAGAAGGGGGAGCCAAAGTAGAGCTTCCAGCTATCCCTAGAAGCATCGAGTGACAAGCAAGGTACCCACAGGGCTAACTGTGTCCACTGCTCTCTCAAAGCAGCTGGGGATTATGAGTAAGTTCTCTCTCAGATTCCAAAGCTCCATGGATTTGTGTTTTGAGCTATACAATTTTGTTTGAAAAAGTTTTTGGTCCAAACTAAGTTCAGAAGTCGAGACAAACTGGACTGGGTCCAGGACAGGACTGGATCTGATAGTTAACTGGCTTGAATCCAGTTAGAGACCATGGATGTCTGACTGGGCCAGAGAGAAACTGGCAGTAAATGGCAATACTGCAGGGGGGTTTAACTTCAACTTTCAGAAATTCACAGGGATTTTTGTGTTCTAACCCTTTGTTTCTTTTTCTTGTGCACTTAGGTAAGGAAAAAAATCATTGGCTAAGTTGATGAAGGGAACCTGAATGTCAAAGCTAAGATTCAATATAAAACTGGAATCCTTCATTTCTGAAGAACTGAGTACCTTCTGGATATGCCTACCCATACATGTATAAATATTAGGCCCCAGAAGAAGCAAACACTTACAGAAATGGCAAAACCTTACTAAAAGGAATTTAAACTTATAGTAAAACATTCCAAATGAACAGCACTACACTTTAAGAAGTCCCTTTAACAATGAGGGCTCCCAAATTAGGCTCATCCAGGTATGCATATTGATGTGCAGAAGCTTCTATAAAGATTTCAATATTTTTATAGTCTGTTTTAAAAGACTCTTTATAAAAGGCAAATAAAAAGCTTAAGTGACTCATTGATAAGAAAAATTAAATCTGCTAGCCTTTTGGCTTAGTTATTTTCTTGCCCTAAAGGCTAAAAGAAAGCTATCCTGGATGGATAAAGTATTTGTAAAAGGTAGGCCCTCAATTGAGGGCAATTAAGTTAGGCTTGCTTCTTTTTCAAAGTTATCCATGCTGAGTTGAGGCATAGAGAATACTTTCTTTAACCTATTCTTTAATGGGTTCCACCTTAAACTCAATAATTTGAATTTACTTGGTCTCCAGAATACCCCTTTCTGGCATTCAGCCAGCTATTTTGAAATCCCTTTGTATAATAAATTTATTTCTACAAAGTAAATCTTTGTAAAAGTGTCTGCCTCTACTGTACAACAGAATAGAGGGAGGATTGAATCTCTAGAAACTCTTGCCATTGGTTTAAATCTACATAATAAGTCTTAACTTTGTTTAAGGTGTTTTTCCTTGCCATCTTGTCTTAACTGGACCTTTATCTACACCGTTTTTTCTTGGATTGGGCAAATGATGGTATAATATTTAGGCCTGAAATCTCAGCTCTGTTCTTTTGAAATATAAGTTTTCTGCCTTGTTTGACCTAAGAGTCATCCCTTTAAAAATGCAAATTTAAGGTTAATAACAATTGCCTAGG
Organism: Varecia variegata; assembly: GCA_028533085.1. NCBI lineage: Eukaryota > Metazoa > Chordata > Mammalia > Primates > Lemuridae > Varecia > Varecia variegata. The sequence continues at coordinate 34,444,291 of CM052438.1, read as the reverse complement.
GTAATGAAATGGGTAATTATTTAACAGAAGATTAATTGAATGGGGAAAAGAAAAACTATTTGAAAACCAGCAAATGAGAATTCTTTATGAAAGCTGTAAGATCTGCTTCTGTGTATCTATACATAGACATGTGTTACGTGTATGGAATAATATTTGGTAAATAAAGCTAGTTTTAAAATTGTTGGTAAAATAAAACAGGAATAGCTTCAGAATTGTCAGTTAGCCCATTAACTGCCACGTGAGTTGTATTTAACTCACGCTAGTTTTGAGCCCAGGGCCTCATGAAGCAAAACCCTGCAGTTGGTTCATGAAAATCTTACTTGTTAATGTTCTTATTGTTACAATTAATATTGACAATTTAATTCTAAAAATGTGGATTGTGTTGCATATAACTCATGCACAGAAAACTAAAAAAAATAACAAATTAGAAAGGATCATTTTGTTTTAATAAAACACCGTGGCCCCAGGGAAATAATTTTTTTTCTAGTGTAGCAGTCAATGTGTTAAATACAATTCAGACATTTTTGCCCGAGTCTACTGATCAAATAGGTTTATGTTGTCCCTGCTACATGTTTTAGGGTTATAAAACTGCTGCTTCTGTAACATTTCTAACTTTTGCTTGATTTGTCTGTGAACTAAAGCTATAAGGGGCGGCTGCCAGGCTTTCCTGAGGCCTTACACACATCTTAGTATGAGCTTATGTTTCATTTTGAGCCTCTAGATTCTGGGGTCTGGACAGGTGGCCATGGTAAGGCCTGATGAAAGTCCTCAGTGCCTAGATCACCAGCTTCAAGCAGACTGAAGCCTAATATGGCCCTTTCCTCCTCCCCGGGGAGCTTTGCCTCCTGGCCATGTTTAAAGCAGTTGATTCTTTCAGGCTTCCTCTTTACAGTTTTGTCCTCTGTCTTGAGCTCTATATCTCATGTGTAAATTCAGGACCCAGAAGGCCCCTGCCCTTCATGGCCATCTTGGGTACTACGTGGTTATTCAGGACCCAGAACAACTGGGGAAGACATCAGGAAGGGTACCCATGTCATAGTTTCAAAATTCTTTTAAGCAATTTAAAAATCTTAAAGTCATGTTACGTTAAATCAAGTAATAGGTAATCATAAAATGTCTGCGTCATTTCTAAGTAAGTTAAAATACAGAAACAGTAATTACTAAACATAAGTTTAAGCTTATATATTTTGGCATCTTAATTGTATATGGTATAGAAAAGCTAAATATATTTACATCTGTTAATAAGCCAAAAAATTGAGGAAACATATCTTTTTAAAGAAATATGAAATGGTTTTTATCTACAAATAATTGATATAAAAGAGTTCAAAATTACTTCTTAGGTTTTCACTAGAAATAAGTTACTAAGAGTTAAAATTATATTAATAGTTAATATATGTAATTAAACCTATTAGATAGAAACAATTCTTTACATAGAGTGTATAAAGAAAAGCAAAATATGTCTTTAGTGAACAAAGTTGTAAACGCATGAAAATGTGTTTGTTGTTAGTTAATATAGGTAATTAAAATTACTAGATACAAGAGAAACAATTCTGTACATGGAGTATATAAAGAAAAGCAAGATACGCTTTTAGTGAAGAAAACTGTAAAGGCACGAAAATGTATTTTTCTTTCCAGCTACCCAATTGCATGTATCATCACAAAAAAATGTTTTGTCTAGTTTAGAAGTTATTTAAAGGTTGTTTCAAATTGAAGAAATTAAAAAAAGATGTAGATAAAACTCAATGAATATAGAAAGTTGGGAAAAGAGGATAGAAAAAATTGTAAGAGATTATAAAAGGCTTATAGAAATCTTGTGTGGACAACAAAGCTAAGATTGAATGGATTTCTTTATGAGATTTTATATCAATTATCAATATTAAAATTAGTTTTAGTACTGATAATATACTAATACAAAACTAACATTTGGTTTTCTCTTTTGAACAAGAATTTCATGCAGTATCAATAGGAGATGATAAAATATTTTTGTTCATCTTTTGAGTAAACTACAAAAAAAAAAAGATGATAGAAGAGAGACAGATTTGATCTCATGCTGTCTTTATCAGGCCTTTTGATTGTCTGGAAAACAGAATCTCTTTTCTATAAAAGAATAAAGGTTATTTTCTTTTTAAAATCTTTTAATTACCGCTTTGGCTAAATGAATGACTATTATTTTTACAGTGACCTGTGATCCTATTTTGACTAAGTGTTTCATAAATCTTTGACATATTTAACAGGCTTCCCCAAATCAAATTTCAAATTCAAAATTAAGTCTTTTCACCTCAGACTAACTTTGGGATGTTACAGAAGCATCTAAGAGATAATAAATAGGCTTATTTGATATGTTAAATTACATGGGAAGCATTGTCAAATAGGTAATGACGTTTAACTTTTGAATTATATTTTATGGATGTTATTAATATATTTCAAAATTGTATGAGAATCCTAAAAATTCTGATATGTCCTGGAATGTTATTAGTCATAATTATAGTTACTATGTTAAATTATTATAGGCCACAGAAATGTCCAAAGTTTGTCAACTGTTTTTAACCATGACCATTTTAAGGCATTTCCATGGTTAACTGCTTAATTCTGATGCATTTTCAACCAAGCAACCTGTTCATTAATCTCCTACTACTGAATATAATACCCGATGTATTCATTCATGTACAATAAGAAGTGTCAGCAACTGCACAAATTCTTCCTCGTTTAACAGTAGGTAATCCAAAACAATTCTATTACTGAGCATAACTTTAGCAAGAAAATTTAAAGAATTCTATTGTGCAACCATAGCCTTTGCAGTAAAATTGGCTATAGAGCCTATTAGGAGGGATATTATCACAAGAAAGATCTTTTAATGTGAGAGCTGAAGAGTCAAAGATCAATAACAATGTGATAGATGCAACTGGTTAGCAGGAAATACAAGAGAGTAGTGGTTCTTGAAATGTCTATCAAGATTAAACCCTATTGATAATTATGGGGGAGGAGGGAAGAGTCTAAAAAAGGGAGAAAATGAAAGAAAAAGAAAATTAAAAACACTGTGGAAGAGTGACAAATAGCAGAAGAGCAGTCACTAGAAACAAATAACAGAATGCCAAGAAGTAGACCTCCTTACACAACAGAAAAGAGTTTACCACAACCACAAGGAATGGATGAAAATAGAGTAGAATAATCTGAGAGCACTGAGGAGGGGGGAAGGGCAGACTAAGCCCAACACATTTCACTACCACTATGACAGAGTCTAAAAAGCATGCCAAATGAAATAGCACAGTGTTCTGGAGGCATTTGGTGTAACGACAAGCATGTCTACAAATAGAAGTAGCCCCAAAGAAAATCATCGTATTAAAATATAGTATATAAGGACTCTGACATCTGGTAGAAACTAAACTGTGATTATTATACTTTTACTAAGGCAGAGAAAAATGCAATTATATCCAAATATATTACCATCAAAAGTCATCAAAGTAAATGTTTCAAAGGCTGATCTGCAAAGTCTTTTGTCTACAAGAGCCTCTCATTTATCCGATTGCATGTGGTAATTTTAACCTATAACTACTTGTTTTTATGTGATGTTTTTATTATCTTAAAGCAGACATAACCCTGAGTCAAAAACAAGGCTAGAGTCCTATAAAGCTATAAACTAATCAATTCATCTGACTTGAGCAAGATGCTAATAAAATCTGCCCTCAGTGACTTAGTCCCTATTTGTTCCAGTTGTATTATACTAAAACACACCAAAGGGAAGTAGACAAGAATGTTGTTATGCATACTTATCACTATTTTTTAAAAAACTAAAATAATCTCCAGCAATAATGATTCAATATCAGGTCATCCCAAACATTCCAATTCATCATCTTTAGTTCTACCTGACCCTCTGGATGACCCTATAAATTACTGACTTTATATTATTTCAATTTTCCTATCCACAAATTTATTGATAAAAATTTGCTTGTCACAACTGCTATTAAAAAACAATAACTGCCTACTGAGACAAAAAAGACTAATTTAATTACTGGTGAATTAAACTATAGATAGTAGTGGTTGACTTATCTGGAAGCCATTATTTCCTAAGTTTCTAATATTTAGCATTTAGTCAAGAACTTAGAAGTGAAAAGATAACACAATCTAGGAAAACAATTACCACCAAGTTCATTTATTTGATAGAGAGGTGAGGAGTCTGATAGCTTTAGTGACTTACTTGACCAATAACATGCAGCAGAAATAATGTTCTGGGACTTCCAAGGCTAGGTCATAACAAGTCTGTGGTAGGCTGAAAAATGGCCCCCCAAAATATCCACATACTCATCCCCCAACCTGTGAATATGTTACCTTACAAAGCAAAAGGGACTTTGCAGATGTGATTAAATTAAGAATTCTGAGGGTGAGATTATCCTGGATTATCCAGCAGGCCCTAAATGTAATCATGAGGGCCCTTATGAGAGGAAGGCAAAAAGGTCAATGAGGGAGAAGATGATGCAACAACTGAAGCAGAGATTCAAGTGATATGGCCAGGAACCAAGGAATGCCAAAAGATGGAAGACATGAAGAATAGATTCTCCCCTAGAGCCTCCAGAAGGACAGAGCCTTGCTGACACTTTGATTTTAGCCCAAGACTCATTTTGGACTCAACTTCCAGAACTCTAAGAGAGTAAGTTTGTGTTTTTCTAAGCCACTAAATTTTTGGTAATGTGTTAAAGCAGCAATAAAAAACTAATACAAAGTCTTACAGCCTCTACCTAGTCCTCTTGGAACATTTTCTCTGGTAACCCTGACCTATCATCTAAGTATTACAACCATCCTGAGATTGTCATGCTGGTGAGGCCATGTACCTCTGTTTGGGTCAACAGTTCCAGTTGATCCCATCCTTCCAGCCATCTCCACCAAAGTGTCAGACACGTAAGTAAACCCATCTTGGACCTTCTAACCAGCCCAACCAGCTTAAATTTATGGAATGACCTCTGTAAATAACACATGAAACAGCATCCAGCTGAGTCCTGCCTATGTTCCTGATCCACAAAATCATTAGATATGATAGAGTGCTTATTTTAAGTCACAAATAACTCTGGACATCAAGTTATATGTAAGTGATGATTAAAGATTGTTAAATAGCATGTATCTGTTTTATGATGGAAAGAAAAAATACTCTATTTGATTATCTGTCTTCTACTGGCAGTAATCGCTAATAATGCCACTCCAACATACACCCAGTATACTACTCTAAGAATTTAGAATTAAACCTGCTGGAATATACTGCTGTAATTAGGTTATTTCCATATTGGTAAAGTAACTGATTGTAGCAAAGTTTCATTTAACTTTTCTAGGCCAAGATACAGAAACTCTTGGCTTGTTAGAGATTCTGATTCCTCTTGCCTTAATTCATACTTCATACCTTCATCCTTGTTCTTCCCCTCTCGTTGGGCCTAGATGGGGCTGTACCTCCCTTATTTTTCTTTTACTATTTCAATCAAGGCACTAGAATATCTTTATTCACGTATCTTATTTTGGAGCATGAAATGTTTTTCTTGCTCTTTTTTTAATTCTTTTTGAGTAAAGCCAACATTATTCCTAATCCATTCTGGAGGCTAATAGCTTAAAATAATTCCTACTTTCTCACATAATCCTGAGCAACAGGTTGAGAAAAATGGGCATAATCTTGTTAAAGGTCCAAGATTCCTAGTGGTCTGGGACTCTATAACATATCATAATTTATTTTTAAGTATTCTAGATATCCAACTTAATATCAACTCTTTGTTTTCATTTTGGCAAAGGCCCCTTATGCTATATGGTAAGTACTCAAAGCTCTTCATCCTACTTTAAATAAAACAATCACAAAAAGTGGAGGGCATACAAGATTAAAGTTTAGAATTATATTATTAACATGTACAGATGTAGATAAATGGCAAAACCAAATTTTAAAAGTACACAATTACCACTTATACAGAGAAACAAAATTTGTAAGCTAATTAAAATCTAACATTGATAGAAAAACTGTTCTGTTCACCTTAGTATATCTCTTATTCGCTATATGTAAAAAGAATCTCATTTTTTAAATATCTTAAGTACACATTTAACAAAAATATTCCCTAAGAAGTTCCTTTTCCTCATATCTCATTGTACCTTCCCAATACACCTTAAATAAGTGTGGAAGTCAGCCTCCAAGATGGCCCCCAAGGATTCCCACTTCCTGGTATTCACACTCTGTATAGCACCCTCCCACAATATCAGGGCAAAAGAGATGGACTATCATTTCTCAGACTGGGTTATAAAAGACTGTGGCTTCCAGCTTAGGTGCCCACACACACTCTCTCACTCTTTCTCACTCTTACTCTCTCTCATCACTTATTCTAGAGGAAACTCATTGACATGTCTTGAGAACGCTCAGGCAGCCCTTTGGAGAGGACCACATGTCAAGAACTTGAGACTTCCAGCCAACAGCCATATAAGTGAGCCTTCTTGGAAATTGACCCTCCAGCCCAAGTCAGGACTTCAGATGCAGCAGCCCAGCTGAAAGCTTGATTTCAACTTCATGAGATACTCTGACTCAGAAATACCGAACTAGGCTGCTCCAGGACTTCTGAGCCTCAGAAATTGTGAGCTAATACATGCTTGTTTTAAGACACTGTGTTTTGGGATAATTTGTTACACCACAATGGATAACTAATATCCATATTTCAAACCCACTGTCCATCTTTCAAAACCAAATTGCTATATTTTAAAAGTTTTAAGAAATAATTAAAAAAATACAAATATTAATTATAAAAATTGGGAAGAAAATTGTTTTAAAAATCCTAGCTAATATTGAAAGGCAACTGTAATGTCAGCTTGCCAGTACTACTTGTAAAAACATGAACCAACAATAAATGTACCATCAGCAGAATACAGTCTATTTATGGGAAAAGAGAGATCAGGTTGAGCAGGTAAGTTTAGAGTGCAACATCTTAAAACTGGGGTGGAAATCAGTGTGTAATTTAAAAATCACAATATCATAATAAACTATGATAAGACATTCCACAAAGTCTGCTTTATCTGTTACAAACTGATTCTAAAGTTTTATCTCATCCCAGACTATATCACATGCCTACTGATAAACATATAAGAAAGATAAGGACAAATGTACCAAATTTCAACAGCAGATTCCACTGCCACATCAAAGCCTAGATGATTTTTCTTACATGATGTTTCCACACCAAAGCCAAAACTTTCATTAGATCACACAAGCACCCTTTCCAAGGGCACATAAGATTTCCTATAATAACAAACAGCCCTTTTAACAGAGAATTATTTTCACGAGAAAGTGTATATAGTACACACATTTAGTACATAGTTGGGTATTTGAAAATATTCAAAAAGCAACAATAAAAGAAAAATATGGAAGTTTTTCATTTGCCTGGAAAAAAAAAATGTTGATTTCAGCAATGGAATGAGCAATACGCATTCCCAACATAGTAAAATCCTTTTTATCTTAAATGATTAATGAATAAGGTAATTTCCTAAGTTTCGATGCTAGTTGATATTGAAAACAATAAGTGAACACCAACACTGCACTAAGAACTGAAGCAGCAGCAGCTGGAAGTGTCATTTGATTCAAAGGGCAATAATTTAGTCATCAACATAAGCAAAAATAGCTGATTTACACTTTGACATTCTTTAGCTTATAAACAGGAGAGATAAGCATTTGTCTATCATTGTTCCCCATATCCTTGCCTGTTCCACCTGAACAAAGACGACAAATTTAAATTACTAACTTCTCTCTTCCCTGAGTTACATAATTAAGTTTAATTGATGCTAATGATCTCCATTGACTAAAGTTTTTACATCCTTTCCAGAATATATTATCTTCATTGGAAAATGTGGCCTTCCTACTGTAATACTGCTGGCATGTGTAAAAACAATAATGTATGAGATAAATAATTTATCCAGTCATATTCAGGACATGCTTTTCAAGAACTGCCATAAGACTATAATCATAGGGCACTCCAATCCTGTAACATGTTGACAATATAGAATTTTCAAGAAATTACTTAGAAAAAGCAAAAATGTGTGTTCAAATAGTCTTGCCAATGTAGAAAGATTTGAAAATTAATGTTCTAGTATATGACTGTCTATATTGTTTTCCAAGAAGCACATTTTTAGAATTGAATATTTTAAAACCGCATACTGAGTGCACACATAAATTACAAATATGCTAGTATTCAATTATGATTTCATATAACATCATGATTACATATTTAATAACTAAATTGATTAGGATGCTACATTTTCCTGTAAAAGCATTGTGGGCAAACAATGTCTGGAATAAATCACCCAAAACTATAAATTGGTCCACAAGTCCCTGAACTGAGAGAAAAATCGGTTAAAAGGCACAACTAAAACAAGTTTCTGAAATAATACAAGTAAGTCATGCTTATATGAGGCAGATAATTCTTTCCTCCATTCCTTCACATAGGCCAAAGATAACACTTTCAAGTACCTCTGGTAAATCAAATGCCATTTTCCAAATCAGTGTGCTCTAAATTTAGGAATCTATGGGATGTTTATGTACCCACCAACTTTGTGGGGGAGGGGCGGGAATAAACTTTTTTAAAACTTTCAAACGCAACAGAATGTAATACAAATTGAAGCAATGTATTTTGTTTATATAACAATGTTTAAATGGCAGAAATATTTTAAGACAATTCATCTTAGTCGTTTGCTCCTTTCATCCTTTTGATTTTCTGAACTTTTAGTCTTTTCACCTAAACTCAAATTCTGACCTACCACATTCTGCACTTGTTTTAAAAATATCCTATTTTAACATGTTAGCTTAAAAATAGCTTTGCTTTCAACGTTCCAAACTACTTTTGAGCAGAAGTCTGCTCTTGATTGTAGAGCCACAGATTCAAAAAAAAAAAAAAACCTTCTTATTTATTCCATTCTTTCAACCTCTGGGCAAACAAAAACTGGAGTTTAACTTAAAACTATTTTCATTTCCCAGGAGGATGTTTCCTTCGGTTGCTTAAATTAATACAACCAAATGTGTGTGCAAACAAGCAGCTGAAAGCATCCCTGACTTAGGAAGCTACACCCCTTCTTTTGGCCACCTAACACCTTCGTTTGATAACCACTGAAGAAAAGTTTCTTCCTGCCGGTCGGGTCGGTAGCACTTTCTCGGAGCACGCACAGCATGCCACCTGAATGCGTGCACGTTCGCAAGAAAGCAGCAAGGGCTCGGGGACAGAAAGGCTGGGGACGGGCGGCACACGGCAAATGAAAAGAAAAATCCTAAGTGTCGGCTGGCATTTTAAGCTGAAGCTCAGGATTCTGAGGCTGGGGAGGAACTAGCCAGGCGCTGGCCCCGGCTGCCTGGCACGATCCGCGCCTGTTCTACCTGCCTCGGGGACACTCAGGAGGCAGAAAGCACCCCCGCCCGCAGCCGTCCCAGGCGCGGGGCCAGGCAGGCGAAGGAGGCGGGCGGGTGGGAAGGCAGAGGGGGTCCAAGGCCCAGGGCCGGGGAGGGCTCCCGGTGCGCTGGCGGGGATGAGGAGGGAGCCGGGCCCCCGGACTCGCTCCCACCCGCCCCCCGTACCTTGGGCGATGGCAATGGACTCGAAGCGGTGCAGCTCCTTGAGCAGGCAGCTCCTTTCGGTGGAGTGCAGGCTGTAGATGAAGTCGCGCGCGCCCTGCGCCGTGTTCAGCGCCTCCATGGGCTCCTTCTTGGGGTGGGTGCCCAGCCCCCGGGGGCCCGCGGGGCCCGCGAGCGCCAACAGCCCCCGCCCGCAGCAGCACCAGGACGGCGGGTGGGGCGCGGCGGCAGCGGCGGCCGGGCCCGGCCTCAGGCTGCGCGCGGTCCGGCTCCTCAGCAGGGGCAGCAGCCGGGACATGGCGAGCTGAGGAGCGGGGACCCCCGCGGCAGTCTGGGCGGGCGATTTCTGGCGAGGCTGAGGGGAGAAGAAGCAGGGCTCAGCCCGACCCCGCCCCGAGGTCCTTCTGACCGGCAGCCGAGGCGCCGAGCACCATGCACTCCGCGGGCCCGCGCAGCTGTCGCCTCCTCTTCCGTCCCGCTTCCCTTCCCAAAGGCCAGCGACGGTTCCGGCCCCTCCGACGAGAAAAACTTTCTGAGCCGGCCGGGCTGGGCTCCGAGAGCTCCCGGAGAGGGCGGGCGGCGTGGTGCGGGAGGTGCGGGCGGGCGCCTCCCGGCTGAGGAGGAGCGGCGCGGGCGGGCGGGATCGGCGAGTGTGTGAGTCTGTCAGTCTGATCTTCCAGAGGGATGAGTCAGCCAAGCGCCGCCCTCCTCCGGCACCGCCCTCCTCTCCCTCCGGCTTTCTCACCCTCTTGCCTCCCCTCGTCCCCACTCCGTAGGGTTCCTGAGCCCTCAAAGCAGTCGCGCTCTCAGGCCGCAGCCGCCGCCGCCGCTACCCCTAGCGGCCACAGAAGGGGTAGGGAGGCGGGGAGAAGAAAAGGAGGCGGGGCTTGAGATGGCCTGCGCAGGCGCATTCCGCAGGGGGAGGAGCGCGCGCGCTCCGCGTCCCCGCCCCCACTGGAGCGTGAAGGTGGAAGGAGAGGGGCTTGTTGTGCTGGTCTCCCGGGCTGTTAAATCCACTGGTCGGAGTGGGGAGAAAGAGCTTTGGACCCCCGCCCCGCTCGGCCGCTAGTGCAGTTGCCGCTCGGCCCACTCCAGCACCATGCCCACCAAATCTGGAGCTCGCTCTGTAAGGTGCCCAGCGTCCGGCCCCTGTCGCCCGGACTGGCCAGGCGAAGAGCAGCTCTGCCGCCCGAGGCTGGCGGGGTCCCGGCGCTCTGCTCACGGATGAAGCGCCGGGGCCGCGCCCTTCGCCAGGTCAACGCCCAGCCGCGGCCTCGGCCAGACATCCGGCTCTGAGGCACCGCTCTGGGTGCCCCCCAGAGAAGGCGAAGCCAGTTCTACACCTCCCCAAGAAGGAGGGTTTGAGACTGAGACCTTGACACGGAGAACAGTCCTCCCCGTTCTGATGCCAGCAGCTTGCATGAAAATTGTTAACGCTAGAGCAGGAGGCAGGAATGTCACCTCTCCGGGTGGTTGCTTGTCATTTTGTTACTTTTGTGTTGTGTTCTGTTTTGTTTCTTTTTTCTGTCTAAGCCCAAGCGGAACATATTCTGTCTTTCTCCGCGACTGCCACGTGTCCAGGTCCTAAGCATCTTTGAAGGCCCAGGTCAAAGGGTCTCCTAGTTCGTTAAACTTACCCTTATCTCTCTCTAAGGGAGCTTTCTGCTTTATCTGAACCTGTCTAATGACACTTAGGCACCCTGTCTTAGAGAATAAATCTACTTAGAGAATAAATCTGCTCAAGTGTAATCAAGATCTAAATCCTTATATCCACTGCTGCATCCAGCCCAGAACTTTGTATGTAGTAAATGTGCTATATGTAAGTATAATATGCAACTGTGAGTAAAGGGAGGAATGTAATCACTAAAACCTCCTATTTCTCTAACTCTGTTTCTCAAAGTGTATCCCTGAGCTTGTTAGACATGTGAAGTTGTGGACCTCAGCCCAGACCTCCTGAATCAGAACCTGGGCAACAAATGCTTTAGATAGAAGGGGGTAGAAACACAAAGTAAACTTTAAATATTAATAAAGTGTGGATCATACTACCTTTAGATTGGTAGCTATGTCATCCCTAAATTGGACACTTACTGGTGATACCCATTGTAGCCCTATTATGGCCTCATGTAATGTCTGCCTAAGAAAAGCAGATAAACCTCTAGCTACTCAGCCAACTAATGGCCAGCGGCAGTTATAACCAGACACACTTGCCTCTCATCTCTCCAACAGAACAGATGTATGTTGGGTCCAGGCCCCTACTATCTGCTGAACCACATTGCTTACCCTCCACTCTGTTCCTCAAACCAAACTGTCTGCAGAGAAGACTGGCACAGTGGAGAGGGATGGGACATAAGAACATTGCATAAAACAGGATTTAGGTACTACAATCCTTCAGCCTATCCTAAACTCGTTACCCTATCTCTTTCCCATTGCTTCTCACTCTGTTTTATATTTGTTGGTAAACTGTTGCTGCTCTTTGTGTGAATACATTATGCTAAAATTCAGTGGTTTAAATAGCCAGTTATTTTGCTCCTGATTTTATGGCTCAAAAATCTTGGAAGGACTTACTTGGGCAGCTCTTTCATGGAGTCTTTTAGGTAGTGGCAATCAGATGTCAATGCAGCTGCTGTCATTTGAAGGTTCAGCTGGGCTGGACGTCCAAGATAGCTCGCTCACATGGTTGAAAGTTTATGCCGGCAGTTAGCTGGCTGGAAACTTAGATGGGGCTGCAAACCAAAGCACCTTCACACAGACACTCCAGCATGATGAACTTCTCACCTGGCAACTAGCTTCCCCCAACGTGATTGTCTGAAAAGAACTCATGTCATGGCCTTTTCTAACCTATCTTGGAAGTCATGCAGCATCACTTCCACTGTATTTTAGTGGCTGTAATAAGCAAGCCACTAAGGCCAGCCCAGATTCAAGGAAGGGATATAGACCCCACCTCTCAATGGGAGTAATGCCAAAGAATTTCAGGATGTGTTTTAAAAGTACCACATAAACAGTGTGATTCCAGCTTCTTAATTTGGTCTATAAGCCTATCTGTTTTGTGACCTCCGGAACAACCTGTCTGGTGGTATACTTGGAGGCTACCATTGCATCAAGATAATATTCTATATGACATTTGCCCTCTTGGAATCTAGATGGCACATAAAGAAGTCTAAGATGCCCTTCTAGAGAGACCAAATGGAGGAGGAGGCCCCAGCCAACAGCCTCAGCTAACTGCCGGCTAACTCATATGCATGAGGCCATCTTGGACCATCCAGCCCCAGTCGAGCCCCGGATGACAGCATTGCAAAGTGATTGAAAGCATTAGCTCTAGACCCAGACTCCCTGAATTTGAGTCTTACGCTACCATGTATTAGCTGTATAACCTTGGACTAAAAAAATCAACCTTTCCATGGTGATTCATCTGTTTCATGGGAATGAATACATATTGCTCAGTTTGCTCATCTGTTAAATGGAGATGAGGGCCTCTGCTTTATACGGTTATAATGAAATCAAATGAATTAACACATGTAAACATTTGAAACAGCACCTAAAACGTAAGTGCTCAGTAAATATTAGCTATTATTATTTAAATGGACCTCTCAAACCTCTAAGATTATGTCTTTGGACCTATTTTGAAAAATACCCACCTAGCTATCATTGCATACATGGATGTATATTAACTGGATCCCCTATCTGCTTCCTTCTCTGAACCCCTAAATACCCTAAATATGAATAAATGGAGGACAGAGAGGGGAGGAGGATTTGGGGTCTGTTTATAGGGTTGTGGAGAAGTATAGGATAAGGCAGGTCTAGATGGGGGTGGCAAAGGGGAGGGTCTGAGGAAATATGATAGTGCTGAAGAGGTAGTGATGGCAGGCTGGAGAGGGTTAAAAAATGGAAGACAGGGATGTAGGGCCCAGAGGCAAACTTGGCCTGGGCTCATCCCAGTCTGCTCTTCACTTTTAAGATGACAAACATCATACCTCAGTTATGTTAATCATAGTCTCCTCTTCATGAAAAATTGCTGCTGAATCATCAGTCCATGGTTAGCTGTATCCTATAACTATTCTCCAGATTTCTTGGCATTTGTGCTGCTGGCAGGGCACAAAACTGTTTGTGCCTACCATTTATGATATGTTATGCCTCCAGCTATTGCCTTCCACTTGACAATTCTTGAAATTGTTGCTTTACTTAGTGGAACCTTTAATCATTTCTTCTGCCCACATTTTTGTAGTTTCCTTATTGCACTTCTTATCCATCAAGTTCTTGCCTTAGTATTCTGACCCCTGAAAGGTCCCTACTCTGTCAGGGTTGTGGCAAATAAAGTGCTGCTTCACAAGAACACCACAAAATCTTACTAGAAAAATTAAAGAATACTTAAACAAATGGAGGGAAATCCCAACTCAAGTTTGGAAAACTCAGTAGCATAAGATGCCAGTTCAGCCAGGCATGGTGGCTCACACCTGTAATCCCAGCGCTTTGGGAGGTGGGAGGATCGCTTGAGACCAAGAGTTTGAAACGAGCCTGGGCAACATAGTGAGACCCCCACCTCTATAAAATTTTAAACATTAGCCAGGTGTGGTGATGCACACCTGTAGTCCCAGCTACTTGGGAGGCTGAGGCAGAAGGATCACCCAGTAGTTCAAGGCTGCAGTGAGCTATGATCGCACCACTGTACTCCAGACAGAGTAAGACTGTGTCTCTTAAAAAAGAAAGAAAGATGTCAGTTCTCCCCAAATGTATTAGTCAGGGTTCTCCAGAGAAACACAACCAGTAGGATATATAGAGATATACAGAAAGAGATTTATTATGTGGAATTGGATCATATGATTATGGACACTGAGAAGTCCCATTGTTAGCATAGGTAGGAAAGTGAGACATGAACAGAGAAGGTACAGGACAGGATGTGTAAACAAATGGGATACTGATTATGAAAACACATTGCAAGATAAGGGTGACTGTGTCACAAAATGTTAGCGTAAGAAAAGTGAGATGTGAACAGAAAAATTACGAAAGCAAACAATATAAACAAATGGTATACTGAGTAAGAAAATATACTGTAACAATAACAAGATAAGGGTAACCACAACTATCACAAGAAACACAATAGAAACAACACAGGACACATTATACATTACAGTTTTCCCTTCCTCAGTGGGCTTTGGACACAACACATACGGGCCTAACTATATAAAGTGGAAAACTCCCTGGCCTGACAGCAGGAAGGAGACAACATCACCCATTGATCAAGAAAAAAAAGAAAGAAAAGAAAAGAGAACGTCATGAAGGAGGAGAAGCCAAACAAGAGAAAAAATGATGGCACAGAGAGCCCAGTGCCACTGTCCACTGGGACTTGTGCCCACTCCTACCCCCACTTCTGGAGTGTACCTTCACTTGCTAATCTTTCCTGGCAGCCTGCCTCCATGTCTGGAGGTATACTTGCTTAATAAACTTTGCTGCTTGCTGCTTCAAAATGGTCTCTTGCTTTCATTCCTTGATTGAGAGAAGACAAAAGCTGAGGAGTTCAACAACTGATAACACCACGATCTGCTGTCTGCAAGCTGAAGGCCCAGGAAAGCTGCTGGTGTGTGGTGTAATTCAGTCCAAGCCTGAATGCCTGAGAACCAGGGGACTGAAAGGGTAATCTCCCAGTTCAAGTCTAAAGGCCTGAAAACCAGAAGCACAATGTCCAAGAGTAGGAGATGATAGATGTCCCAGCTGAAGCAGAGAGCAAATTCATCCTTCCTTTCCTTTTTTTTCTAGTCTGGCTTCCACAGATTGGATGATGCCCACCTGCATTGGTGAACGTGATCCTTTTTACTCAGTCTGCCAATTCAGATGCTAATCACTTCCAGAAATACCCTCACAGACACACCTAGAAATAATGTGTTACCAGCTATCTGGGGATAATTTAGCCCAGTCAAGCTGACACATAAAATTAACCATTACAGCAAACTAATCTACAAATTCAATGTAATCCCAATCAAAATCCAAGCTGGGTTTGTGTGTCTATATGTGTATGTTCGGAAATTGTCAAACTGATACTAAAATGCATATTGAAATGCAAATGGGTATAGCATACCAGAAAGAGCATGGATCTCCTGAGCTCAAATACTAACTCCAATACCTATCAGCTCTGTCAGTTTGGACATGTTGTTCATCATGCTAAGCCTTGGTTTTTGTTTTGATTTTATTTTTCTTAAAATCTACATCACAGAATCATGAGGTAAAATGAGACAATGTATGTAAAAAACATGACACAATATATAACATGAATAGATGCTCAACAAATGATAGGTAGTATTAATAGCCATCAAGATTTAAAAATTGGTGTCAGTGAAATTAGTGTTAGTGCCAAACTGACCTAGAAGTATCAGATACTTATGTAACTTTAAAACTAAAAAAGAGAGAATCCAACCTGGGTTTCTAATTTCTCAACTTTCCTTTACTCTCCAACACCCTGCAGTATAGCCATCCAGTTTCCAAAGCAACAAGTCCGGATATTTAAATATGGGAGCCATCAGCATCCAGGTAGCATTTAAAACCATAAACTGGTCAAGGTCCCATTGGGATAAGGATAGATACGATGAGAGGTTGTAAGAGGCAGAGGAAGCAGCAAGGTAGGAGAAAAACCAGGGAATGGTGTTGGTGTTAGAAAGATGTTGAATGTTCCTGTCTGTGTTGGAAGGAAAGTAAGGTGTTGATTCAGATTGTCTAAACACCTTTTGAAAGGGACTTATCAAATTATCTCTTAAAACATATCTGAATTCATCATATTGACACTCAGTCTGTGCCAACCATCAAGCTAGGTACTGGGAACATAAAAATAAAAAGATACTTTGTTTAAGGCCAAATTTCCTATATAAGGTCCAATATTTTCAGTGCCATGAATTACTGCTGTTCAACAGTATCCAATCCTCAGGGTCCAGGAGGATTGCTCTTCCCTATCCCCTTAAAGTTAGAGGTGGTTTTGAGCAACGGATAGAGACCTGACATATTTTATTAAATACTTCTGGATGTCTGTGCTCAGCCATAGTTGAGCTGCATACAGCTCTCTCATCTCCTACCATGCTGAGATTCACAATATGTGTTGAAATGGAAGTTCCATGAAACTGAAGAGACTTGGAATAGCGAGCCAATAAAGAACAGCTGCCCTGCAGGGTTGCCCTAACCACCAGTAGATTTTTCATGACAGAGAAATAAACTTTTTTGTGTCATCAGTATGATTTGGGGATTTCTTGTTACTGTAGCCAAACCTCACATATCATGACTGATACAGCTCTTCCTTGGCTCTGTTTGTTACTATTATAAAACTGAATGCTTTCTTTCACTCCTGCTATTTCCTTTATCTAAAAGGAGGACCCATTTTGGCTCTAGGATGTTTGTTTGGCCTGATTAGGGTACAAGGAGACAGGGTCCTCTTTTCCTCTGTCTGGTTTTATCTGAGTCTGGAACCATACACATAGATTTGGGAGTCAACACCATTAAGGAAGTGGTTAAATCCAAGCAAGTGGATGACATTGTCTATGGAAAGTGTGTTAATGAAGAGAACTTAAGACAGAGACCCGGGAAACAACAACATTTAAGAGATAAGCAATGGAAGAAGAAAAAGCCAAGGAAAGAAAGTGAGATGATATGTCAAGAGAAAAAAAAATACTGTAGCCACAGAAGCCAAAGGATGATAAGGTTTCTAGAATGAGGGGTCTATAATTTCAAAAGCAGCAGCAAAATAAAGTAAATTAAGGATAGGAAATGCCCTTTAGAAATGGGTTGAACACATACAATTATGGCCACCTTGTAATAAAATCACACTAAAAGGGATATAAATGGGTTTTAAAAAGACATAGCCTCTCAAGCACAGAGTTAATGTGAGAATAGATGACAGCAACACATTAGTGTAAAATGGAAAGCAGATGTAGGAGTGGTAATTAACTTGGTGGACCAGAGAATGGTAAAAACTAAGCTGGAATGGGATGACTTATTAATAGAAGAAAATTAATTCAAGCAAACCCTCAAAAGAGTGCAGGAATTGGATGCACTAGGTACCTCTGAAGGTGGAGATATAATTGAACTAACAACAAAAGAACTAGTTAAAAATACTTAAATAGTTATAAACCCAGATCCCCTCCTTCACCCATGCAGCTGAGAGATTGCCCTTTCCTCATCCCAGCAGAAATCTAGAAGTTTACCAGTAGACAGACACCGGGCTTGGGGCACCAGGAACATCTGACGGCAAAAGGAGGTACATCGTTCTGTGCTTAGATTCAGAGCAAAAATAAATAAATAAATAAAAGAAAAAAATTAATTAAAAAAAGGAAACAAAAGGAGGTACATCAAAAAAAGGAAATAGGCTGGGAGTGGTGGCTCACGCCTGTAATCCTAGCACTCTGGGAGGCCGAGGCGTGAGGATTGCTCGAGGTCAGCAGTTCGAGACCAGCCTGAGCAAGAGCAAGACCCCGTCTCTACTAAAAATAGAAAGAAATTATATATGGACAACTAAAAATATATGTAAAAAAAATTATCTGGGCATGGTGGTGCATGCCTGTAGTCCCAACTACTTGGGAGGCTGAGGCAGGAGGATTGCTTGAGCCCAGGAGTTTGAGGTTGTTGTGAGCTAGGCTGACGCCACGACACTCTAGCTTGGGCAACGGAGTGAGACTCTGTCTCAAAAATAAATAAATAGAGAAAAATTAAAAAAAATAAAACAGTCCTTTCATCAACAACACATACGTGGAGCATCCCAAACTCAGATTTGCAATGTAAATACTATGTGAATAAGTAGATGGAATTTTATTAGGAAGAAAAACCACTGTGAGAGTCCTTGGAGAGGAACACAGGTAAATCGATTTCCTTATTGTTAAAAACATTAGATGGGTTCCTTTCATTATAAAATTTCAATTCCGGGGTTATATGTTAGGCATTTGGTATAGGAGGTATCTGCGCTTACTGAGAAGTAAGTGGGTTCATGGGACACCGTACCTTCATATTGACTTTTCCCAGGGCATTAGCAATGACTTTGTGCTAATTGTTTTTAAAGCTCGATGATTAGAACATTCATGTTAATAGATCATCCGTGGCTTAGGAACAGTTTTTCAAAGAAACTCAAAAAGCGGCCCCAAATTCTTCCTCAAACGTACCAGTTTAAGATGGCAAGGCCAAGTACTGGACTAGAAAGAATGCTGTTTCTGGAGTCAGAATTGGGACAAGTCCTAGCTCTGCCTGAACTATGTGTATGACCTTGGACACATCATTGAATTCCTGTGAGATTTAGTTTTCCTTCATATTTAAGTAAAATTTTACCAGGTAATCTCTAAAAGACCTATGATCTAAGATATTATAAAAGTTTATAAACATTAGCATATTATTCCTGTGCTTTAAAATTCCCAATGCTTCCCTTAAGATAAAACCCAGATTCCTGATACTGGTCTAAATCTCATGTGTGATCTGGCCCCTGCTTACTTCTCTGCCTGGACCCAACCCCTGCCACTTTCTCTTTTTATGACGTGCCAGGCATGTTGCTGCGCCAGGATGGAGCATGAATTATTCCCCCTATCTGTGTTAACCTTGCCTCCAGATCTTTACATCACTGGCTCCTTTTTATCATTCAAATTCAGCAGAGATGTCACCTCCTGAAAGAGGCTTTTCCTGAACACTCAATCTGAAGTAGTCTCCACCCCCAGGCAATCATCCTCTCTGTCACTTCATCCTTGGCTTATTTCCTCCATTGTACTTATTATGGTGTGAAGCTACATTGAACAATTATTTGATAACTTGTTATTTGAGAAACTCATCCTACTAGAATGTATCACTCCCCGACAGCAGAAACCTTGTCTGTCCAATACCCCATTGCATCCCAGTACGTAGCCCAGTGCCTGGCACCAAAGTAGATTCTCAGTAAGTATTTACGGGCTTCAGACTCAGGATCAAGTTCAATAGTTCTCTCTGTATCTTTTTTGCATAATCAAAATAGTAGGTCCCCAAATATGAAAATACTTTTGGAAAGATGAAAAAGGGGAAGAAGAAGTCATGTTACCTTTAAGAATAATCACTCAAGTGAATAGATCGGGGTTTGCAATTACAAGTGATGGTATTCACCAGGTATTCAAAATATTAACCTTCATCAATAACCAGGAAAAGGTTTAGATAGGTACTATTTATTTACACCCTAATGCAATGTTTTGCTATCTTTTAATATAACTGGCTATCTTTTGTAATTCTCTGCATTTTTATTTTATGGATTTAAAATTTTGCACCTCTTCCACCTACTAGCTATATAATCTAGAAAAAATTATTTTCCCTGTGTCCTTATCTATAAAATGGGGATTAAAAAAATCCACATCACCAGGTTGTGAGAATTCAGTGAGACCATTTACATAAAGAGCTGTATAGCACCAGGCTCATGGAAGGCACCCAACAAAATGTTCTTTCCATAGCCTCTCGCAAAACCCTTATGATTATGGACTTTTTAATGAATTTCAAGATAATAATCAGTGTATGACAGTATGACATTTTTCCAGATCTGAGCAGTGTTGTTAAATCTTAATTGTAGCTACTGCTAAAAATATCTAAGACCAGTTACTTAATCTGACTTTGACCTTGACATATTTAAATACTGACCGGGTGTTTGGAAGTCTAGTTCCAGTTTTGACTAGTATTTTCTGAATAGCTTTGAATAAATAATTTATTGTTTCTATTTATAACATTGCTCCTTTCCCTTTGAGTAACCTTCAGTACAAAAGTTTGAATATAATTTATAATTAAGATAATGAATAACAAGAATAAAGAGATAAGGTGTTTTCTCAGAAAGCATGCACAATAAATATTATTGTCTTAATGTTTAAATTGTACTTGATGAACCATATTCTGACAGAGTCTGAAGTAGTTCTTTATTAATTAGAACAACCTTTGAAATCATTACCCTTTGAAATCATATGCCAGGAGCCTGAGTGGAGAAATGAAGACCCACTAAAGAAAGTCTTACCAATCATTATCTTTTAACTCTGTGACTCATAGTTTTTCACCAAATTTCACAAGATGTCTTTTACCTAAGATACTGGCTTCATGATATAGCCTTCCACAGTTGCAGACCACATGCTTCCCACAAGATTCATTTGATTGAAAATCTGCCACTCTAACCATTTTTAACCATTTCTATCTAATGTTTAGAATGGCTGCAAGCTTCTCTCTGTCAATGGCCACAATGACTCACTCATCAACTTCTGTAACACACCTCAGTTGACAGAAAGGGCAGAGAATCATTAGGCCATTAACATATTTTCCTGTTTTAAAGGCAGAATTATCAAGGTGCAGGGTGTTTTTTAGCTGTGACTTACATTCATTGAAATGCACTGTACCTCAGTTTAAGTTGGAGGAGATTTCAGGAAGCCATGTCATCTGAGTTACCCATGCCCTATCAAATGCAGAACATTTCTATCACTCCAGGAAATTGCCCCCTCCTAGTCAATCCAGGCCCCACCCCAGGCAACCAGTGTTCTGATTTCTGTCACCATAAATTAAGTTTGCCTGTTGTAGAACTTTGTATAAATGGAATCTTGAATATATATTATTTTCTTGTCTGGCTTCTTCACTCATCATCACGTTCTTTGATATTTGCTCATGTTGTCATATGTCAGTAGCTTTTTATTGTTGACCAGTATGCCATGGTATGGATATACCACAGTTTGTTTATCCATTCCCCTGTTGATGGACGTTTGTAGTGTTTCCAGATTTGGCAATTATAAATAAAGTAGGTATGAACATTCTTTTTTTTTTTTTTTTTTTGAGACAGAGTCTCGCTCTGTTGCCTGGGCTAGAGTGAGTGCCCTGGCGTCAGCCTAGCTCACTCCTGGGCTTAAGCGATCCTACTGCCTCAGCCTCCCGAGTAGCTGGGACTACAGGCATGCGCCAACATGCCCGGCTAATTTTTTTCTATATATATTTTAGTTGGCCAGATAATTTCTTCCTATTTTTAGTAGAGACAGGGTCTCGCTCTTGTTCAGGCTGGTCTCGAACTCCTGACCTTGAGCGATCCACCCGCCTCGGCCTCCCAGAGTGCTAGGATTACAGGCGTGAGCCACCACGCCCGGCCGGTATGAACATTCTTGTACTAGGTTTTTGTGGACATACATATTTCATTTCTCTTGAGTAAACACATAAAAGTAAAACTTCGTAGGGCCATAGGGCAGATGTTTGTGTAGCTTTATAAGAAACTGCTAAACAGTTTTCTAGATAGGTTGTACCATTTTACATTTGCACTGGCAATGGATGGGAGTTTCCATTGCTCCATGTCCTTGCCAGTGTTTGGTGTTGTTAGTACTTTCAATTTTAGCCATTATAACGAATCTGTATTGGTGTCTTATTATGATTTAAATGTGCATTTTACATGATGGAATTGATATTGAACACCTTTTTATGTGTTTATTGACCATTTATACATTTTTTGTGATAGGATTATTTAGGTCTTTCACTAATTTTTTGTTTTTTGGTGTCTTTCCATTACTGATTTACCAGAGAGCTTTACATATGCATTGCAAGTATTTTCTCCTCATCTGTGACTTCTCTATTCATTATTTTTTCAAAAGCAGAAATTTTTAATTTTTATCAAGTTCAGTTTATCAAGTTTTTTATGGTTAGTGCTTTTTAATATGCGCTCTAAGAAATATTTGCCTACACCAAGTTACAAACATGATCTATGTTTTCTTCTAGAAAATTTATAGTTTTAGCCTTTATGTTTAGGTTGCATTCCATCTTTTTTTTTTTGAAAGAATTAACTTTGTGTCTTTATTTTTTTTATTTCAAAATATTAAGCAGGGTAAAAGTATTTTTGTTACATGGGTGAATTGTATAATGCTGAAGTCAGGTCTTTCAGTGTGCCTGTCACCAAAATAGTGTTCATTGTACCCAATAGGTAAGTTTTTAATCTCTCACTCTCTCTCCCAGCCTCCCCACTTCTTGGTTTCCAATGTCATTTACACTTGTGCCTGTGTATACCCATTGTTTATAGCTCCCACTTATTAGTGAAGACACGTGGTGTTTCTTTTTCCATTCCTGAGATACTTCACTTAGGATAATGGTCTCCAGTTCCATCCAAGTTGCTACGAATGGCATTATTTCATTACTTTTTATGGCTTAGTAGTACTTTGTGTATGTGTGTGTGTATATAAATACACATACATGCACACACACACACACACACATACCCCATTTTCTTTATCCACTCATCAATTAATGGGCACTTAGGTTGGTTCTATATCTCTGCAATTGTGAATTTTGCTGCAATAAACATTCAAATGCAGGTGTCTTTTTAATAAAATGACCTCTTTTCCTTTGAGTAGATACCCAGTAATGGGATTGTTGGATTGAATGGTAGGCCTACTTTTCATTCTTTGAGGAATCTCCATACTGTTTTCCATGGAGGTTGTACTAATTTGCAGTCCCACCAATAATGTATAAGTGTTCCTTTTTCACTGTATCCACACCCGCATCTAAATGGTGCTGGGAAAATTGGAGAGCCATGTGTAGAAGAATGAAACAGGGTCCCTATCTCTCACCATATACAAAAATTAATTCAAGATGGATTAAAGACTTAAATGTAAGGCATGAAGCCATAAAAATTCTGGAAGAAAACATAGGAAAAACTCTTCTAGACATCAGTCTAGGGAAAGAATTTATGACTAAGACCCCAAAGGCAAATATAGCAACAGTAAAAATAAATAAATGAGACTTAATTAAATTAAAAAGCTTATGCACAGAAAAGGAACTAATCAACAGAGTAAATAGACAACTTATCGAATAGAAGAAAACATTCACAAACTGTACATCTGACAAAGGACTTATATCCAGAATCTATAAAGAACTCAAACAAATCAGTAAGAAAAAAAAACCCATCAATAAGTGAGCAAAAGACATGAACAGTTATTCAAAAGAAGGTAGATGAATGGCCAAGAAACATGAAAAAAATGCTCACCATCACTAATCATCAGAGAAATGCAAATTAAAACCAAAATGAGATACTACCTTGCCCCTGTCAGAATGGCTATTACTAAAAAGTCAAAAAACAATAGATGATGATGCATCTTGAGTTATTTTTTCTATATCATGTGTGGTGGGGACTAAGGCTCATTTTTTTCCATATGAATATCCAGTTGTTATTTATTGGGCCAGGTGCAGTGGCTCACACCTGTAATCCCAGCACTTTGGGAGACTGAGGCAAGAGGATTGCTTGAGGGCAGGAGTTCAAGACCGGCCTGGACAGCATAGTGAGACACCATCTCTACAAAAAATAGAAAAATTAACTGGATGTGGTGCTGCACGACAGTAGTCCCAGCTACTTGGAAGGCTGAGGCAGGAGGATCACTTCAGCCCAAGAGTTTGAAGTTGGGGTGAGCTATGTTGATGCTACTGCACTCTAGCCTGGGCAATAGAGCAAGACCCAGTCTCAAAAAAAAATTCAATTAGCTATATATGTGCCTTTCTATTTCTGGACTCAATTCATTTTCACAGCTTTATTTTTGTATGCTTATACCAATTTCAGACTATCTTGATTGCTGTACCTTGATAGCAAGTCCTTCAACTATGTTCACAAATTCTTTGGCTCTTGTAATGCTTTGCATTTATACATAAATTTTAGAACCAGCCTGTCAATTTCCACCAAAAAGCCCATTGGGATTTTGACAGGGATTGCATAGACTCTAAAGAACAATTTGGAGAGAGCTGACATCTTAACAATATCACACCTTCTAACTCACGGCTGTCTTTCCATTTTCCTAGGTCTTCTTTCACTTCTCAGTAATGCTTTGTAGTTTTCAGTGTATAGTTCTCACACATCCTCCATTAGATTTATCCCAAAGTATTTTGTGTTTCTGATGCAATTATAGATTATTTTTTAAATTTATATTCCATTTAGGTCCTTTTCCTTTCCCCTCTTTTTAACATAATTATTATCTTTCGTATTTCCTCTACATATATTTAACATCATATTAGATGGTATATAAATTTTGTTTCAACCATAAAATATGAAACTCCCAAATCTAGAGACTTTCTTAAAACTTGAGACAGGAATCAGTGTTGCTGCAGTAAAGAAAGAGGGAAAAAAAAATCTTTGCACAGGGACACAGTTAAAAATATTAACCCCCATATTATGGCCATAATTTTTTGTTAGACATGGATTCAGAAGATTTTGCATCAGAATGTAGTTGATTTTATGATAGCACTCAGTGATAAGATATATGATTCAGAATAGCTAGCTGTATTCTTTGATAATAGCTATTTTTCCAGATAGAATGCAAAATTTGATATAGCACATTTAATTTTGCCAGTGATAACCATTACAGAATTGGAGATACAGTCTTTCAAAAATATTTCAGTTTTCAAAGCCAATAAAGCCACATTAAAAAATGCAAAAATATTCTTTAAGCATCCAAAAGGTAAATAATAACATTATAATTTAAATAATATAAAATACAAAACAAAGTTAAAATCTCAGTGGCCTACTTATTTCAAAAAGTGTTTAGACAAGGTGTGTGTGGCAGACACTAATTGCCTACTCAAAGTCCATTCTTCTTTGCTTCCTTATTAATATAGTTCCAATTAGCTTGGTTGTCAATGTCCGCAGTTAGGAAACTTACCTCCTCAGACTCCCTTGCAGCTATTGGTGGCCTGTATCCCACCTCTAGCCAATGGGAAACAAGTGGAACTTGCTGGGTGGAGCTTCTAAGGAAGCATATTAAAGATGGCAGAGTCAGTGCCAGGCCTGTTGACTTTATCCCTTACTCTTTTTCCTTTTTTCCTTCCCAGAATGTAGCTCAATGCTTAGAGATGAAGCAGCCATTTTGAGAACATGAGGATGAAAATACATGAGAAAGCCAGATCTCTGGTCTCTGATGGCATCATGAAGCTGCCATTACCACTTAGTTTACCTGCTTCCAGACCTTTTGCTATGAAAATAAACATAAAGCCCATTTTGGTTAATCCATTATGGGGGAAAGGTCCCTTCACCACCAAGGTTTCTGATTCAGTGGATTAGAGGTAGGGCCTAGGAACCTACATTTTTAACATGAGCCCCAAATGATTCTCATGTTAGCAATTCAAGGATCATCCTAGAGAAACTCTACTTTGGGAGGTGTAAATAGAAAATTTAGTGATAACTGCAGGGGGAGTGGAGAGAATCATAAACTTGGGGAGGGAAAGCAAGTCAAGTAATAAATTTCTAGTGGCATATAAAGTTTATAAATGACTGCTTAGGGTTTACGTTATGATCCACAAAGATGATGTTTGAATTTTCTAAATTATGAGCTATCACAGAAAAAAGAGAGCTGATAGTAAAACTAGAAATCACTTGCAGTAGATTGTCACTTCAGTCCTGGTTTAGCTGTATTAAGAAATCCTATTGAATAACAGAAATAAGAGCATTTTCTTCCTGGGAATTGTTGCTCTATTAAATATTGACTTGGGTGACCTATATCAAGAAATATAAGACCCATTTGATTCACAGAAGTGCAGGTCAAGCAGTTCTCTTTTTAAGAGGCAATACTAAATATAATAAATGGATGCCACCTTGGTTTAAATATATAAATGGTTTTAATTGTCAATATCAGTACAAAAAATATGCTAATTAGTTTCTTCCTGAGATTATCTTATTTACAGACATTAGCCCCAGTTCTACTGTTTAACCATGGCAGATCCCTCATCAAAACAAATCTAACATATAATTGTTGTTATACCAAAGATCTACTTATGCTATTGTTCCTTTTCTTTATAAACTAGCAAGCTTCCCTAGTGAATTTAAAATTGGACTTTATGGAGACATAGCATTAGAATTCTTACACTGAAAAGCTTTGTAAAGTGTATATAACAGATATAAAATAAGTACAATGGACTTCTATCTTATTCAGGACTCAGGCACTTAAGTGTGCTCCTAACTCTCGGGTAGACACAGAAATTAATTTTGGAAATCTCTTAAATTATCCATGCAGTGTAATACCAATAGTCGTCGCCCCTGGTCTTTAATGATATGAATGCTTAAATACAGAATCCATATTCATACTTTCAGAACTAAAGAGGAACTAAGAAGAACTGACGAAGTAGCAGGTTCAAACTATTCATACTTGCCAGGGGTAGGGCATTCAGAGGAAAAGAAGGAAGTCACAGCCCCACAGCAGTTCAGTCTGGTGGGGAAGACAGACCTGCAAAACATAATAACAGCGGCTGCATCACAGGCCCATAAAGGAGCAAGCTCTGAGCTTCACTCGAGCTGAGGCTGAGCCAGAGAGAAGGGGAGGCAGCCTGGGAAGATATCTGAGAGGAGGTGCTGGCATTGGAGTCAATTTTTAAAGGGTGACAAAAATAAGTCTGTGTGTGCCCCTGGACGGAGGAAGCAGCAGGCACATGATATGGTGACAGGAATGGGTGTGACATGGTGCAAGGGTCGTTTCCCATGGTTGAAGCACAAGGGCTAGATAGCAGGTAAGAGAGACAGATCAGACCCATGGTACAAAAAGCCTCAAACACAATGCCAAAGAATTTTAACTTTATTCTGTAAATAGTGAACAGTCATTGAAGGATATTCAGTAGGAAAATGCATGGCCCAGACGTGTGTTAGAAAGTTTACTCTGATTATATTTGGTGTTTATGGTCATTTCTGTAAAGCAGTCAGTATGAGAACATTGGTTGGGAACTCACCCCCTAATAATGACAACTCTAAGTTCTTTATGTTTTTCCTGAAATTGGCATGCAAAAATAAGGATGACTTTCCATGTAGCCCTATGTAATTTTTCTCATTTTCCTTCCTCTGGGCCATTATAACCCTGAAGGCTTCTTTCTGAATTCAAAAAATCAACATAAAAATAATGTAGTGGAAACTAGCCACTTCTTTTCATTTATTTCTTTCCAAGGCCAGTTTCTAAGTGGATCTATGTAGAGAAATGTTACTGTGGGAATTCACTTGTGTGCTTTAAATACAAATGACAGCTAATGATGAAAACAATAAGAAATAAGCCC
Source organism: Varecia variegata (assembly GCA_028533085.1). Classification (NCBI taxonomy): domain Eukaryota; kingdom Metazoa; phylum Chordata; class Mammalia; order Primates; family Lemuridae; genus Varecia; species Varecia variegata. Next base: position 34,416,747 of record CM052438.1, on the reverse strand, counting down.
AAATCTCTAGCCATTGCTATATGACACTTATTTTATTGGTTTATGCAGAGGGAATTTAGAATCAAACCCAGGTACGAAGGAACCAGTTTGAAGGATATAAGTCCTGAATAATTATCCCATCTATTCACAGGCCAGATAGAGAGACAGCCTGTTCATCTATATTTGTTTACCATATAAATATGCATGTGTTTACTGAATGTAAGGCCACAAATAGAAATAACCTCTAAACGGGACATACTTTGAGATACAATTCAAAATTCAAATAGTAGCTCACACCATCATTCATTTCTGTTAATTCTCTATGCAGCACAGTGCAGCGGTTCCAAGAGCAAGCTACAGAGCCAGACTACCGGGGTGCAAATCCCAGCTCTGTCTCAGCCCCCCTATGTGATCATGGGCAAGTCCTTTAACTCTCCTGAGCCTTCATTTCCTCCTCTATGAAAATAAGGATAATGGTTAGTACCTTCTTTATGGGGTTGTTGTGAGGATCAAATGAGGATGCAGAGTCCTTAGAACAGTGCCTTTCTTATACTAAACATTACAAATTTAATTTTGCCTGTTATTAGCCCGATTTCTGACTTCTAATCTGGATAAGTAGCATTGTCTACTTTTTTTAAAAGTCTAAAACTCTTTTATAGTTATAGAATAATTTCTACATGTATGACTATTTTCAAAATTTTTTCCTTAACATAAAACAAGGCAATGCACTTTGGAGAAAAATGTAATAAATTTTGCCAGAAAAAAACCTAATCCTTTGCTCTATTTAATAATCCTTGATGAAATGAGTTTGGTATCAACAATTATTTCAAAATAACTACAAAATTATTGGGTGTGAATTAAAACAGATTTTTAATGAAAATAGTTTTCTGTAGATTTACACTAGTGTGAAAGGAAAGCATCATAGGATTATAGGTCTGAGTGCATGCCCTACCGCCTGTTAGACAGACGAATGAACAGAATAGGATAGAGAAATTTTTTTTTAAGTTTTACTTTTCTAAGCTATCTAAGGCAATCACCAAATGTATGAGAAATATTGCCAACTGCTTGCCTACAATATTCTCTTCTTTTGTAAGTATTGAGTATTTGTATAGTCACATCTAAAATTTCCACTAATTATAATGAATTCATATAATTACATTAATAATTATATTAAGTTATATTTGGACTTCTGTTACTCTTATTTTTATCCCAGATGTCTAAACATTTTTGAACATGCACTTACCTACCATTAAGATTGAGAAGCTCCCTAATATATCTATATTCACTAATTTTTAAACTACATGTACATACATTAGTATATTACTACTTTATGCACACTATAGGTGGAACATCCCAAGTCAAAAAATCCAAAATCCCAAATGCCCCAAAATCTGAAATTTTTTGAGTAACAACATGATGCTCAAAGGAAATGCTCACTGGTGCATTTCAGTTTCAGGATTTTTTAGATTTGGGATGCTCAATTGGTAGGTATAATATAAATATTCCAAAATAAAAAAAATTCAAACTCTGAAATACTTCTGATCCCCAGCATTTTAGATAAAGGATGCTCAACCTGTATAAGCATACACAAAAACAGAACTTTAAAAAGAATGAGTTCAAATATTTGTTAAACATCTGTATTAGTTTCTTATTACTGTTATAACAAATTACCACAAACTTAGTGGCTTAAAATAGTGCCAATTTGTTCTCTTACAGTTCTAGAGATCAGAAGTCTAAATCAAGATGATGCTATGGCTAGGTTCCTTCTGAAGGCCTCAGAAGAGAATCCATTTCCTTGCTTTTTCTAGCTTCCAGAAGCTTCCTGCATTCCTTGGCTGGTGGTTCCTTCCTGGCATCATTCCAACCTCTTGCTTCTATAGTCAGATCTCCTCCTACTCACTGCGATCCTCCTGCCTTCCTTTTATAAGAAACCCCGTGATTACACTGGGCCCACCCGGGTAATTCAGGATAACCTCCCATCTCAAAATCCTTAATTTAATTACATCTGCAAATTCCCTTTTACTATGTAAGGCAACATATTCACAGGTTCTGGGAATTAAAACGTGGACATATTAGGAGAACCATTATCCACCTGACTACAAGGTCTAATGTTCCTGAAAAATCTCCCGTGTTGCATGAAACTTATTTTGAAGGTGACCAATCTGGACACCTGCAAGAGACCAAGCCCAGGGTAATTTGCCAGAAAGGCCTCACGGACCATCTTTTTTCAGGATAGCAAATCCTGACAGACTCTAAACATATACTGTTATTCATATAATTCATTAGTGCTCGCATATAAAGCAGTGGGCACTAGAAAGAAAGCTCAATTTCTCCTTATTCCCTCTGAATCTTTTCCATGTGTCTGTGTGGCCTGGGTCTCTGAGCACAGGGTGGCTTGACTGGAATCCTGGGGGAACAGCATTGGGGGATCCAATCTTGTCACTTGTTGATCAATATCTCCCATGGTTCCCCATCATCTCCGGACTGAGTTCAAGGCCTCTGCATTGTCCAGAAGCCTTTCAGGATCTGACCCACATCTGTCTGTCAATTCTCCCCGAGCACCCTCTAGTGGTACTTGGGTACTTAGCACTACCAGAGTCTACTTTGTTGTCCAGTCACCCGTATTCTCTGGCCACTCTCCCCACCCCTGTTTATGCACACGTTGTTGTTCCCTCTGCCTAAATGACAATCTGGCAAATGAACCTTGTTTCTACAAACAAACTTTTCCTTTAATTAATTTATCCTACCCCACTGCTTTAGTAAAACATGCCCTCAGATTATGAGTTCTCCTCTCTACCCACTTTGTAACATCAGTGATTCTATAATTTTCTAGTGAGGACCACCTATATAATTTGCATGGCCCAGTGAAAATAAAAATGAGGGGTCCCTTGTTCAAAAACTATTAAGAATTTCAAGACAAAAACAGCATATTGTTAAACCAAGCCCGGGGCCCTTCTAAGCCCTAGGCCGTGTGCAACTGCACAGGTTGCACATCCATGAAGCCAGTACTAACCCCAGCGTGTGTCTGCTAAGGTCACAGAGGACAGATCCATGTGCTCTCCAGGCCTGGGTCAGTGCCCGTCACACACACAGGCACAAAAAAATGATGATTGAGTGGATGCACAGACAACTCAATGACCAATGTTGATAGTTTTTATTTTATGGAAGATTGTGTTTATTAGTTTCCTAAGGCTACCATAACAAATTGCCACAAATTTGGTGACTTAAACCAACAGAAATTTATTTTCTCATAGTTCTGGAGAGTAGAAGTCTGAAGTCCAGGTGCTGGCAGGGCCATGCTCCCTTTAATGGCTCTAAGGAAGGGTCCTTCCTTGCCTCTTCCTAGCTTCTGATGGCTCTGGTGATCCTTGGGGATCATGGATTGTGGCTGCATTGCTCCAATCTCTGGCTCCATTGTCACAGGGCAGTCTTCCCTCTGTATCTCTGTGCATCCTCTCCTCTTTTTATGAGAACACCAGTCATTGGATTTAGTGCCCACCCTAATCCACTATAATCAACTTAACTAATTATATCTGCAAAGCCCCTATTTCCAAAGAAGGTTGCATTCTGAGATTCCAGATGAGCATGAATTGGGGCAGGGATGGGGGAGAGTTATTTAACCTACTACATTTGTTTATAGGACATTCTTCAGAATGCCTCAAGAGTATTTTTTGCAGAGTATTTTTTTGCTTATATGTTTAACAATTCATATGAATTGCACCTTAATTTTATTTGCCAAGGGAATCTCAAAGGATATATAAAACTATACAAGTTGTAGAGAGGCATGTATAATAAATGAAGTATAACCTGGGGAACTAAACACTTTGGATGTGGTCATGTGACCAGTTATCAGTTATGGTTGAAATATCCTGAAAATGTGAAGGGCAACAAAGATATATATATGAAGATGCTCAATTTCCATAAGGAAAATAAGGTGAAATCCAGGAACTGCAAAGTTTTCTGCTGGCTCTGTGTAAATGGCCAGGACCTATTGGGTTAGGGCAGGGGTGGGAATCCTTTTCGTGTTGGAAGGCTGTATTAATTTAGCTGTAATCAAATAAGGTTGCATTCAAGAAACTTCAATTAGATAATACTTTAAAATATACATTATTTTGTAAAAATCTAACTGCTATGTACTTAATGACTTCAAAAAATGAAAACTATTTGTTAATTTTAAAGTTAACTAACCTATTAATAACTTCATTATGTTTGCTTTTTGTTGGAAAGCATTTGAATATTTGGTTGCAGCATGGAGGTCCCGCAGTTTCAGTTGATCCTCCAGACGAGTATCAGTCATCTGTGACCTAAAGGGCATCTTGATTTGGGTTACGTAGAAGAACGTAGATTTGCAGTAATAAGTAGTTGAAAAACAAGAAAGCTCTTTTTTGACATGTTGCTGAAGGTGTGGGTATTCTATTGCATTTCTCTATATTTCACTTGGATCTTTCTTAGCATCAAACAATGACTTTAAAATGTCATCTACTGAGAGCTCAGTCATTCCATCTGTAGTTCTTTAGGTGCCTTGTTGACATCAACTAGGTGAGGCTGAAATGCTAATTTGAGTGTGATGTCATGATTCTGAAAGTCAGTGAACCTTTCATTGTATTCTACAATTAATAGGTCTATAACAGCTGAGCATTCTTCACATGATTCACATATATCATCCTGCTCATCAATGACCTTTGCTAACTGGGGAAATGTTTATCCAAAATTTCCTTTTGAAGAAGTGGATTTTTTGAAGATATGTAGATTTTTTGCCATATATCATATATAGATTGTTTTCCCTTGCAAAGAAATATTCAAGTCATTTTGATTTGACGTGATACCACACAGAAATGCTGCATTCCTTCAGAAATCTTTCAATAATTCACATTGCTTATTTTGTTCTTTCATAAAATTTAACTATCTGTTCTTGTAGAGATAAAATTTTGGCTAACACCTGTCCCTGTGATAGCCAACACACTTTAGAATGATACAGCAAATCTACACTGAATACCTCATCTTTCAACTTTAGCCTGTTATGAAATTGATGATGCTGTGTTGCATTTGCACAAATATAGTTAACAGTACTTTTAACTTGTTGAAAAGTGTCACTTAAAATAGTAGCTGTAGCACAGAGATTTTGCTGATGCAAGATACAATGAAAAGAAATGAGAGCATCTGGAACTGTTAATACTTTTTTTGTCTGTGTAATAAACCCTTCATGTTTCCTGTCATACACTGTCTGTACATATACTCACTAAATTTACCAAATTCAGTCCAACTTCTCAACATTTATCTTGAAAGATGTTGAAGATATCTATTCCCCGTGTTCTGTTCACAAGAGTGCCCAAAGTCAGTAATTCTTCATAGCAAAGAAAATCCGTTATGATCCGAATGAAGTATAAAACCTGTGCCAAGTCAGTAGTATCAGTTGATTCATCCAAAGTGATTGAATAATATATATTTTCCTTTTGAAGTATTGCATGAAGTTGTTCTGTTAAGTTGAACGCTAATTCATGCTGCCAATCAGTTATGGTTCCTCTTGAAAGAGGAAGTTGTTTGTACTTTGAAACATTATTGGGGTCTAAGCATCCTACAACTTTGACAATGGATTGTTTCACAATTTCTACATTACTGAATGGCTTCCCTTTCTCCTGAGTGTATAAGCTACTTTATAAGTTGCTTCAGTGGCATTATTTCCAGGTCTTATTGCTGCTTGAAAGAATTGTCTTTGCTTTTGCTTTTCCTCTTTTAATTTCTGCAATACAACCTTTTGCACCTCTCTTTCTAATTTAAAATATTTGTGGTCCTTATGAGTGTTATTATATAATGCTGATGAGCACTGAATTTCTTTAATGTTGATATTGCAGTATCACAAAACAAGCAAATCATCTTATCTTTAGCAGAAACAAGATAATGTTGCAATTCCCAATCCTCATTAAAAAATCTGTTTTCTTTCTTCAGCTTTCTCTTGGTCTTCTTTGACATGATGGGCTGAACAGTAGACAGAATTAAAAAATACTGTTGAGCTGTGCAACTATTCACAAATTCCACTTTAAACAGAAACACGGTGCACTGTTGTCAAAAGCTGATAAAAGACTGGGGTACTGGACCCCCATAAAGTCTCGCCAACCAGCTTCGTGCAGTAGTGGCACCAGTCAGGCAGGTGAAGTTAGAACTAAATCATGAGTGTAGCAGCCGTCAATTTAGCCCGTATGGCTTACTAATGTTCTAATTGTGCCAGTCAGTCTAGGAGGGTCATTTCATTGAAACGTCTTTTATTCTTTGGTATTTTAAATACATTCATTTTAAAAATAAAAATATAAAAGGTGAACAAAAAATGCATTAATAAAAATAAAAGGATTTGTTCTATAAAATTTGGATTCAGTCAAAAGGCTGCATTTAAGGACCTAGAAGGCCACCTGTGGCCTTAAGGCTGTAGGTTCCCTACCCCTTGGTTAGGGCTTCCTGTAGCAGCAACCCAGCACCAACCATTCCCCTGGTTCCTGGAGGAAACCAGCAGAAAGTTTGGGTGGGTGGAATGCCCCTGGGCTCAACAGTTCACTTAAGTTGTTTATTTAGGATTAGGAACAGTGTATCTAACAGTTTACATACATACTAACATCTAACTGTTTACATTTATTGGTTTTTCGCTGAATGTTTATCATTTCATTAATTGTTTAAGCTATTACAGAAGCAGGGAGGGTGTAAGATTTTGCTAATGTGTCGCCCTGTAGAGAAAGAGGAGACCACGGGTTGGGCAATAAAGGGAAGCATGTTTAATACTCCTTTGATAATAAAACAAGGGGCCTGAGGACCTTTTCCTGCCCTGTAGGTGCTCGGCGAGATCACTTAGTCTGCCTTTAACATGAGGAGCAGAGAGAGAAAGGCTTTACATTAGAATTTCTGAGTCACCAAATGAGACCTTCTGTGGGCACCCACAGTGTCCTGTTCCACCTTGCTACCCCTTCCACTGACTTCCCCAGGCTGGCCCAAGAAACCAGCACCATCAAAACACCTGGATGCTCTCCTCCAGGTGCAGGTAACAAATGCTGCAGCCCCTTGAGCACCCTACCCTGCACCTCCTGTGGATTTATTTGTAGAGAGCTTGTGGTTCTCTTCCTCTCCCTCAAGAGAGGGAGGTTGTGTCCTTGGATTCCTTCTGAGTACCCCTTCTCATGGGTTGAATTTCTCAATGGCTCCCCTACCCCAACATACACAAGTTAGCAGAACAGAGCATGAGGTTTCTGTCCAGGGCTGGATCTAGGACAACGGGAGATTAGCAGGAGTAAACACTGTTTATTTAATCATCCACTCGTTTATGTCTTCCTTTATTCATGTAGTCACTCATTCAGGAAGCATTTATTGAATATTTACTAGGTACTGGTCACTGTGCTAAGTGCTGGGAGATCTAGCAATAAATAAAGCAAAGTCTCTGACCTGCTGGAAGGAAATGGAAAGACATAATATTTAAGTAATGAGCAAACGAAAAAGAAAGCAGGTCATAAGTATGCACTAAGGAAATAAACAGGATGCTGAAAAAAAGCAACTTGGAAAGGGTCACTTTAGCTAGGTGGGCAGAGAAGGCTTCTCTGAATGAGGAGGTGACATTTCAGCTGAGACTCAGAAATGAAAAGGGAGCCATGGGAAGATACAGGGAGAGCATCCTCAAGGGGGGAAGCAGGAATAAATGCTGCTGGACATAGAGGACCTGGACCATTCCCAGAGTGAACTGCAGGCCAATATGGCTAGAGGAGAGTGAGCAAGGGTGACACTGGTGTGAGATGCATTTGTGGGGCAGGGTATTCTGGGCTTGATGGGGCTTGTAAGAGTCTAGACTTTGTCCTCAGTGCAATGGGAAAACATTGGAGGGTTTTAAGTAGGGGAGAGACATGATCAGATTTATGTTTTAAAAAGAGAGTCTGGCTGTTGCATGAAGAATGAATGGTAGGTACAAATGGGGATTCCAGTTTAAGGTTAGAGTAATCTGGGCAGGAGATAATTGTGACTGGACTAGGAAAAGTAAACTTTTCGTGAATATCCCTGATGAACATGGATGTAATATATCTTAAACATTTTGTTCTGGGATGAAGATGATGATGACAACGATGACAACTGGGACAATGATGATAATGAAGCGATATTGGTCAGAAATTTTGATCACTCGCCAAGTGCAGGACTTCATACGTTAGCTTTGCTAACTCCCCTATGACCCTATAAGGTGGATGCAATGATTATGTAAAGATGAGACTGAGACACAGAGAGCCTAAATGACTTGCCTCAGGTAACAGGAAGTCATGAAACCAGAAATGGAACCCTCTCCACAAGAATCTCCTTAAAAATCCAAGTCCATAACTGCCTTGTTTTCTTCTGCACCTCCACTGCCTACTACAATGCCTGGTATACGATAGGTGCTTGTCAATGTTGATTGCATGAATTCACCGAGGTGTGCCTGATGCCAAGTCAGTCCACACACCACGATGCATCCACACAGGTGTGCAAGCAGAGAACACGAATCCCCCAGGAAGTCATGGCTCCCTGACTCACATCATCTCCCTGCCCGCTTCAGCTCAGACCCAGCTTAGCATCTTTAGGATTTTAGTTAGAGAAGAGAGAGCTGCAGGCACCGATGTAGAAGAGGACTCACTGTGCAGACGAGAGGATTATGGCAAAATTCAGGGAGGGCCCTTTCCTGAGATAGAGCTGAACACAAGCTAAGCTGCTGTGAGGAGGTGATGACACATAGCATCTACCAAGAGCTAAGTAAGCCCTATGCAGTATTAATTCATTTAATTCCTCATAAAAAATATGGGTTTGGGACTAGTGATATAATCACCATTGCATAGGTGTAGAAATTGTGAGAAGGAAAGGTTGAATGACCTCCCACCGGCCACCTGGTATGTGGCATCGCTGAGGTCAAATCCAGGCAGTCCCTGCACCTTGGTCACCACATGGGAATCTGGGCGGCATGCACTCTTGTGGGATGACACTTCATTAACCTGGCATTTGGAAGTAGCCATACTAAAATATATTCAACCGTAAAAGAGAAAAATTTCTGCCTATTGTTTTTTATAATGGTGGAAATAAAATGATATATTCACATCATAACCAAGAGAAGGGCTCAGAGTCTAGAGAGTTGTTTAGAATTCTTTGTCATTGCCAAGATAACTGCATTTTATCTAATGGACAGGACACTCCCATCACTAGAAGAGTGTGTTCTCTCTCAGGATTTGGTGCATTTGTTTTCCCAAATTGATCTTCTGCAACTAACTGATAGAGTCTGTCTCTCTAGTCAGACTATTCACTGCCCCCAAAACACCAATTTCTGGGTGTTTTTTCAAGCCAGTTATCTTCCTAGAATGTTCTTTTTTCTCTCCCCTTATCAAAATCTTATCTTCCCTCAGGTCCTTCAGTAACACAAGGTACCTTTTAGGTTGCCTCACATGTAGCTTGTCAAATACAGATTTTTTTTTAAAGTTTCTGATCAAGTTTTATTAAAATGTTACTAAACTCTACCAAACAATATAAAAACAAATTCCTAAAGTAATCCTTAAATAGCTTTTTTCAGAAGCTTTTTTTTAAAAATGTTTTGGCATTTAAAATAGACTGTTCTTTTTTTTTAATTTTTTTATTGATACATAATAATTGTACATATTCATGGATTACATGTTACATCTTAAAACAAGCACACAACATACAATGATCAAATCAGGGTAAGATTTGATCACAAATCTTGGGACAAGATTCACCTGAAACATTCATCAAACAACCCCATCAATAAATGGGCAAAGGAAATGAATAGAAACTTTTCAAAAGAAGACAGAATAATGGCCAGCAAATATATAAAAAAATGCTCAACATCTCTAATCATTAGATAAATGCAAATCAAAACCACAATGAGATATCACCTAACACCAGTGAGATTGGCCTCTATCAAAAAATCCCAAAACAACAAATGCTGGTGAGGATGTGGAGAGATGGGAACACTCCTACCCTTCTGGTGGGACTGCAGATTGGTGCAACCTCTGTGGAAAAGAGTCTGGAGGTACCTCAAAGAGCTGGGAGTGGAAATACATTTTGATCCAGCAATAGCACTGTTGGGCATCTACCCAAAAGATCAAAAGACATTCTATAATAAAGACATCTGCACCCGAATGTTTATGGCAGCACAATTCACTATTGCAAGGATCTGGAAACAACCCAAGTGCCCGTCAATTCATGAGTGGATTACTAAAATTTGGTATATGTTTACAATGGAATATTACTCAATTATAAGAAATGACAGTGATCTAGCACCGCTTATATTTTCATGGATTGAGCTTGAGCACATTATCTGCAGTGAGGTATCACAAGATTGGAGGAATAGTCTACACATATACTCAAATACAGATTTTTGAGTCCTGTTCCCAGAGATACAGATTCAGGTTTGCTTAATCTTGGCTGATTCTAGGAGCTAGTTTTTTAAACAGTTTCCCCCAGATTCTGGTGGGGTTTGTGTGTGTGTGTCGGGAAGGGGGAGGTGTGGGATCACTCTGAGAGATACTGCCTTGGTGACTGGAATTTAAAAGATGGTTGGAAGCCACAGAACGTCTGGACAAGAAAGAGCATTTTTTTTTTTCTCAGAAAGAATCATTTCATAGAGACTTACGAACAGAAGCCATGTCTTAGATGGCAGTGAGATGAGAGATGATGGATCCCTCGCCATTACCCTAAAAAGAGTATTTGAAGTCATCCAGCTCTGTATTATAAATTTTCTTGTAGGAAACTGGGGCCCAGAGAATCTAGCTCCACAATGTTAACTACTGATGCAGAAATTGAGGCCCTGATAATTTAGTGATGTGCCCAGGGCCACACAGGTGTTGACTGGCATTGGCTGAGCTGGTCCATCCACAATCCCGGCTCTGTCTCTCCCTGACACCACACTTGTCCTAGACCCCACCCTGCCCTGACGACACGATTCACAACCACAGCCACAGGAGGATTGCCTCGGCTGGGTTCAGACCACACGGGAGTTGTGTGACCCTGTGCAAGTTACCTAGTCCTCTAGGCCTCAGTTTCACCATCAGTAGAGCAGGTACAAAACTCATCTCACAGGGCTGCCATGCAGACTAGGTGAAATAGCAGGTAAGGTTTCACAGGACAGGGCCTGACAAAAATACTCAGAATAAATGTACACCTTGGACTGCATTTTGAAGTACGGTTTACACGGTTTTGTTTTCCCCAGTTATTCCTTTTCCCTTTGCTCCCATTCATCTTTGGGGTCTGCTCACTCCTTGTAACCCCAGGAGGGACGTAGCAGGAGAGGGCAGAAATGCCCTGCCTGTCTTCCTGAATTTTTTCCCCAAAAGCCTAATCTGCAGGATTGGGAAGGAATCCCAGGTACAAACTAAAAGTCTTAGCAAGAAGCCTGGGGACGAAATCAAGAAAGTGAAATTCTGCTTGGGATGGGGATTTGAGATTTGGGATGGGGGAGACGAGAGAGGAGAAAGGTCTGTATGTCCTGGGTGAAGAGAGAAGCAGGTGCCACATCCCAGAAGAGCCCAGGTCTATCTGGGCAGATGGGGATGCAGGGAAACTCCCCTCAAAGTCCCCTGACTCAAGTGTGGTGGGCAGCCCCAAGAGGACCCCTTCCCCATACTTTGGCATCATCATAATCTTGAAATCATGGCAAAATCCCAGGCATCAGGAGGGTTTCCAAAACCATGGCCCAACCCTCAGTGCGGAGAACCCCAGGAATAAGGTCCACTTTCTATCAGCTGTGAGGAAGGGAACATTTAGGCCAGAAATGAAGTTGAATTACAGAAGATAAAGCAGCCACTGTTTGTTCCAAATATAGTGGGCAAGTGTCCAGGGCCACTCACAGCCAAGAGAAGAGGTGAACTCTACCAGTTTCCTGCCTTCAACTATGAATAGCTTGGCGCTGGTTATTGCTGCCATCTAGTGGCCATATTTCAGAATTAAATCTCTCTTTTGGACCATGAATTGTTTTTCCTTCAACTCGTCTTTCGTTCCACCATTCTTTTATTTGTTCATTCATACATTCCTTCTACAAACATTTTGTGAAGACCTACTATGTGTGTCAAGTCCTCATGAATACAATAATAAAATATAATAACGAGAGGGAAAATCCAGCTCCTTGCCTCTTGAAATTTACATACGTGGGGGAAGACAGCCATGAATTGAATTTTTTAAAAAATATATGACTGGAAAGTGCTATAAGAGAAGAACATAGTGCTATGAGAAGCGCTGACAGGGATTTGACTTGTTGGGGAGAGGGGTGGAGGTCAGAGAAAGCTTTTGAGGAGGTTCTGACTGGCCCGAGGTCTGAAGGATAAGCTGGAACAGCCAGGTCAAGAAGGCAGTTTTCTGGGCAGTCATGAAGTGAGCTGCAAGGAAAGGAATAAAAGAAGCCCACGTGTTTAGAAGGGTACTGGGCTGTGGTTGTGAGTTATAGTGACCATACAATTGTTTTACCTGAGCATGAGCTAAGAAGATATCAGCTAATAAACATTTATAAACCACTCCACCCAACAACAGCAGAATACACGTTCTTCTCAAGTGCACATGGAATATTCTCCAGGACAGACTGTGTGCTAGGCTATAAGATAAGCCTTAATAAATTTAAAAGGATTGAAATCATTAAAATGTGTTCTCAGATCACAGTGGAAGGAAATTAAGACTCAGTAACAGAAGTAAATATGGAGACATCCAGATATGTGAAAATTCAACAATACATTCCTAAAGAAACAATGAATCAAAGAAGAAAAGATACAGACATCCTGACTCTTCATGCATGAGCAGGGGAAAGATTGCCCCCTGTGAGCAGTGGGGCAAAATAAAGATGCTTCTGGTTATAGCACATACGTTTTGGGTATTAATTTCACCATTTACATTTAAAACACTACAAATGAACATGTAAAAAGACAAATGTCCCCATGTAAAAATAATTCATATTGGGCTTTTGTTCCTGAACATAAAAAAGATTCAGTGAAACCATCCAGCAATAAATTAAGGTGCAAACCTTTCATATAGACATTTTATCAAACCTTGCGATTCTTTCTCAAGTTTTTATAAATTTAAATATTATGAACCCACAAGCTCTAGGTATTATAATATGAATTATTCAAAGCCAATATACAATAATGCAACATTCCATTTTGGCATAAGAAAATATGCTTTACAATGTGACAATGTAACACTTTATATAATAAAACGATGCCTATGGAAAAATTTATAAATGTCAACTTTAAAGAGATTCAGGGAATATGGTTAAATGTAGAGTTTATTTGAGCACAAAGTTTGAAAACAGCCACCTGGGAACACAGATTCCAAAGAATGGAGGTCAGTGCTCACAAGTGGAAATGTTTTGGGGGCTTATAGAGACAAGGTTTGAGAAGCTTAACAGGGTTTTAACACTTCCACACAAGGCTAGCACATAATTACAGTAATCGGGTTAGTCAAGGTAGTGTTCTTTTCAGGAAAGGTATATTTAATATACCACATTGAGGATGTAACAGTAATGGAGTCTTTTGCGCCATCTGTTCTGAGTTAGGTGTGAGATAATGAAGGAAGAAAGGACAAAAATCAGGAGTGGAGGAGGTTTCTGGTACCATTTAATCTTTCTTAATCAATTTACAGAACAAGAACAATGAGAAAGAGAATGTGTACTCTGAGATGCAGAAGTTGCAGCTACATGCTGCATGGCTCAGACCACACAGCCTCAGACCGCTCAGCCACACAGCTTCAAAGCTCAACATAATTTTCAGGGTTCCATGCGGGGAGTTAGCTACGCTCCCCGCAAAGAGGTTTTTTCTTTTCCAGTCGGGTCTCTCAGGCAGGGGTCTTTGCAAAGGATGAAAAAATAGTAGGAAACAGATATAAAAGAATAGTAATAATAATACACAGAGCCAAAGATATAGTTTATAAAGTAAAGGTTTATGAAAATAGACAAAGGAGGAGTCTGGATGGATATATTTCTCCCGCGGAAATATAACAAGGACTGACACTCCACACAGGTACTTTATAGGGTAGATTTACATAATAACAGGCAGTTTGGTTTAGGGTCAAAGTCTTCTAAAAGTCTATTACAGATCCTTTAACTAACTCTATCTAGGGGAACAATGAGTAACAAAATCTTCTTAGGGCAAACTTCTAAGTTTTATGATAAGGCTATTACTTTAGCAAAAAACAGAGACATCTTGGCTCCAGTGATTGTGTTCTTGGAGACA
>CM052438.1:34364114-34402458 GCA_028533085.1 Varecia variegata | reverse complement strand
CTCCTGAGGCGAGGCAGCTTTTGAACTAACACATTTGTTTTTGCTTTAAGGCAAATCCTTATTTGACTTCTGAAATCAAATCTTGTCTCCAAAAATACAGGGGGCATTTCTATAACTCAGTATTCTTAGGCTCAACAGTTCCAAAAATGATTAAGTTTGAATTATTTATTTTTACACTATCTTGTTTTTTGCTTCAAATACATTGACAAAAAATAAAGGTATCCAAGTAACAGTATGTTACTAGTGAAATAAACAAAGGCAGGAAGTTCCCTGAGGATGCTCTGAGGAAATTTGGAGACCAGGTCTAAGGCAGACCTGGCACAGATCACTGGCACAGAAGGTGGTTGCCTGGGGAACTAGGCAACAAGTAAAGCCTGTTAAAAGTGGAGGCGGATTGGTTGTCAGTACTGAGGACAAGGGAGAGGCAAAAGTCAAAGCAAAGTCCCAGGGTTGTGCCATGAGCAACTAGAAAACTGGCAGGGGCACTTCATGAGCTAAAGAAGAGTGAAGAGAACACAAGTGGAGTTCAATTCTGGAAGCATTGAGTTTGAGGTATCTGGGAACACCAAAGATGCAGGAAATGGTAGACAGATAGGAAGAATGGTACACCTGTATAAAGCAATATTCACTGAGGTGATGAAAAGCAACAGAATGTGTCCTTCAAAATGAAAGAGAGGGATGACTTGATCTCTTCTCCACACTCACAAAGCACTTTCAGTTGCGACTACAATAGCACTTAAACCATGGCATTTAAGTTATTTTCGGGTGTATGTACAACTCAAAATTGAGTTCTGTGAAGGCAAAAACTGAATTTTACTCAATTCTCATTGGTTTAATGAGCTTAGTACTGGGTAGGGAGGGGGAGAAGGGGAGGATTGGCAAATGGTGTTCAAAAAATGCAGAAGAATGTGGGGCATGGTGGCATCCTCCTTGTAGTCCCAGCTACTCAGGAGCCTGAGATGCAGGGATTGCTTGAGCCCAGGAGTTCGATACCAGTCTGGGAAACATAGCAAGATGTCATCTCTACAAAAAATTTAAAAATTAGCTGGGCATGGTGTCATGCATCTGTAGTCCTAGCTATTCGAGAGGCTGAAGCAGGAGGATTGCTTGATCCCAGGAGTTGAAGACTGCTGTAAGCTATGACTGGGCCAGTGCAGTCCAGCCTAAGTGACAGAGTAAGACCCCATCTCTAAGAGAGAGAGAGAGAGATATGTTTTTGAAAATGACAAATGGCATGTTTATATACTGAATGATCCAGGAGACACAGCAAGGAAAATTGAAAGTGTAGGACATATGAGAGGATTACCAAAAAATCTAATTCCTGAGGGAACTCTGGGGGACAGTACAGAACATGCCTCACAGTTATTCCAACTAAGGTGTGTGAAAGCTGGGATATTCATTCACCAACTCCATTAGTCATTTGTTGAGGGACACTCTTGGGAGATGTAGGAATGGGCATTAATTCTCCAGCATTTCTGGTCTCCCCTGTACATGGGCTAAGCCAATTCTGGCAACCAGAGAAAGCCATAAGGCAAAAATTCCTAAGTGCTCACCATTAGAAGCCATTGCATTAGCCTATGTGATAGTGGTGAGTCCGAAGGATATATGAGTGACCTATCGGGTCTTCAATACTAGTTGTGTTGATGTTTTCTCCATGGAATATGAGTTTTAAATGTAGAAATGAGACTGAAAAACAACAATAACAATTCTGACTGATACTGAAAATAGGTGTCAAGAAACAAGAGTTTTAGTCAGAGCCTTGTATTTTCCTTGTATTGACCTGAAAACAATAATCAGGAACTTCAATTAATGTTAACATTTCTGGGTCTCAATATCCTAATCTGTAGAATGGTGGGAGGTAATTAGAAGGGATAGGGCTTGTTAAAGTTCTTATTTTCAATTATTTGAATTTATCTGTAGGGAATTCCTCATTGTCTTTAGACATCAAAGCATTTCAACAAGTATTTGGTATCTGCCACCTAACCAACTCAACTCGTTACTCTATATCTTTTTTAGTATCTACTCTTTAGTTATTGTCTAAAAACACTTTATAGATAGTATCTCTAATCACAATAGCAATCCTCTGAAGAAGATTAAGGTAATTCACATTTTATAAGTGAAAATTCCAGTTTTGAAAGGTGGTATGATTTACTTGCTCAGATCCTTCTTATTTTCAAGCACTTGTTTCTCGGACCTCAGGACATTGAAATGGTGATAGTATCCTTGCAAGAAAAAAGAATGAAGAAGTTATATCTGACTCTTTACTTTGAGCAAATAAGGTGGCTGCTGAGGTGGACCTAAGTAAGAGCAGCATTAGGCTATGGGAAGCCTTTCTCCAAATTCAAACCATTATTTCAACGTTCATTTCTTTCTTAGGATTCATGGATTTCCTTTTTTGGATTCACGAGCAGCACTGAAGAAACCGCAAGTCTTTCTCTAAATTCAGACCATCATTTATGTTCACTTGTTTCTTTAGATTCATGTGCAGCATAGAAGAAGCTCAGACAGTTTTGGAGGATACCGACTACATTGAAGTCTTTTAGCCCATAGAATTCCTTTTTTTTTTTTTTTTTTAAGGGCTGGAGAGCGCCCGTGTGTCTCTAACCGCTCTGCCTCCGCAAAGAAGTTGTTAAAAAAAACTGTCGAAGGAACCGATGAGCTAAAGCCAGCCCCACACAATTCTTTATCATTAGTTCCCTCCTAGGCTGAAGAAACTTAATGGTCGACCACAATAAAGATGGCGGTAGCGGCTTCACCATGGCAACGGCGACGCTATTCGCCAACAATTGCATCGATACATTTAGTTCCGGCCTGTTCGTGTGGCGTCACTTCCGGCGCTGTCACTGGCGTGCAGCCGTGAGTGTAATAAGGCTGGTGAACTGACTCCCAGGAGTAGTTGTCTTGCCGAGGGACTCGGAGAGAATGTGGACTCTTGCGACATGGAGAGAGAACGTGGGAAGTCCGTGCCTGTTGTCGCAGTTGTGACTGAACCTCGGTTTACTCAGCGATATAGGGAATATCTGGAGAAGCAGAAACTCTTGGATAGACAGCACCGTGTGCAAAAGATGCCGGATGGCACCGTGGCGCTACCGGTGCAGGGAGAGACCCTCCCCGAGCAGCACCTGCGGGAGCTGACCCGTCGCGTGGCCCCAGGCAGCGCCTGTGTGCTGACCCAGCTCCTGGATCCCGTTCCTTCAAAGAAGGTCCAGGGTTTTTCACCTGCCCAAAGATTGTGTCTTGAGGTGAGTCGCTGGGTAGAAGGTCGCGGAGTCAAGTGGTCCGCTGAGTTGGAGGCTGATTTGCCCCGATCTTGGCAACGGCATGGGGACCTCTTGTTGCTGAGTGAAGACTGTTTTCAAGGCAAGCAATGGAAAAGTCTGGAACCAGAACTCTGGGAGACTGTTGCTTCCGCACTTGGTGTTCAGCGTTTGGCAAAACGAGGGCGGGTATCACCGGATGGTATTCGAACTCCAGCAGTGACTCTGCTGCTGGGCGACCATGGCTGGGTAGAGCATGTGGATAATGGTATCCGATATAAGTTTGACGTGACCCAGTGTATGTTCTCCTTCGGAAACATCACAGAGAAGCTGCGAGTGGCATCGCTGCCCTGTGCTGGAGAAGTGCTAGTGGATCTCTATGCAGGGATTGGTTATTTCACATTACCCTTCCTAGTTCATGCTGGTGCTGCCTTCCTTCATGCCTGTGAGTGGAACCCCCATGCTGTAGCTGCTCTGAGAAATAACCTTGAGATCAATGGAGTAGCAGATCGGTGCCAAATTCATTTTGGGGATAACAGGAAACTGAAGCTCTCAAACGTTGCAGATAGGGTGAACTTGGGGCTGATTCCCAGCTCTGAAGAAGGCTGGCCCGTTGCCTGCCAAGTGCTACGGCAGGATGCTGGGGGTATTCTGCATATCCACCAAAATGTGGAATCTTTCCCAGGGAAGAATCTCCAGCCTCCTGGAAGCAGCAAAATAGAGAAAGAGCATTGGCCTCATCCTCAGCAAGTTATCACCAACCAGTGCAAAAATGGAGCTATCAGGGATTCCAGGAGAAAAATGCTGTCACCAGCCACCAAGCCAGAGTGGCAAAGGTGGGCAAAATATGCAGAAACTCGAATTGCCTATCTTCTTCAGCAGGTGCATGGGAAACCATGGAAGACACGAATCCTGCACATCCAACCAGTGAAATCCTATGCTCCCCATGTGGATCACATAGTCCTGGATCTGGAATGCCGCCCCTGTCCTTTAGTAGGCTAGAGGAGGTGGATCCTGGGACACAAGGGATCCATGTGTGAGTGGCCCTTAATGCATAAGCTCAGGCTGAGCTCTCACCCCTTTTGTCTCCCGGTGATCTATTTTAATATTTTGTGGCCCTGAAAGCAAGCTCTAGACCAGTCCAGATCATTTCATTTGTCTTCCAGTGATCATATTGAGAATGAACTACATATCTGGGAGAAGCAGCATGGCCCATTGAAATGAGGCTTATTTGTGCAATTATGAATTCTGAATTCTGACCTCAGTTCTGACCTTTCAATATTCTTTGGCCTTGGATTTCTTTATTTGCAAAATGAAGGTTTCCTTGAACTGTCTCACATGGCTATTGTCTAATAAGCAGTTGTACACAGGGCATTGGTTATTTTAGAGTGAAAGACACAGTACTGTTTCCAAAATCACTCCTGCTACAATATGGAAAATCAACTGGAGGAGGGCCAAGATGGAAACAGGGAGATTGGTGAGAAGGCTTCTGTGGTTTTCCAGGTGTGAGGTGATGGTGGCTTGGACTAGGGTGGTGGCCGTGGGAGATGGATGGATTTGAGAAATAAAATCAACAGGACCAAGCAATAGAAACCAAATCAAGTCATTAATATGATGCTGCTTTGTATTATGACTGACTAAATTAGGGAGAGAAGGGGACAAAAATTACTCGAGTTTGTTAACTCTATTCTACTTTAGCATTCCTAAATGAGTATGGGGGGATATTTTATATATTAGGTTTATTGTGGTAGAAAAAGGGTTCAGAGTCACTGCTCTAAATCATAGGGAATCTAGATTTCTAGCCTTAAGCTTGTGCAATGGCTGCCAATTACTAGCTATTTTTTAAAAAATTCTTATTAAAATCTTAGACTTTTATAGGCCTCAAACTCCCTCTTCATCTTCCTTCCCTAGCTGATATCAGGGATGACATAAGAAGCTATAGGTAATGTGAAGTATTCTGCAGAATCTTTCAAGCCTCACCTCATTTTATGGCTGTCTGCCATCACCATGGTTTGTTATTAGGATGTCTAACTGTTGAGAGTCAATCAGAGTTTTGGTGCATTTTGAAAAACATCTGAGCTTGTCTGCTTAATGAAAGAAATACAGAAAAGTGTGGCTTTATCAGGATTATGATTGTACCTGACATTTGGCTGGCTGGAGTTGGGCAGGGCTGCTTGTCCTCTTGCAGCAGTGGCAATAAGGCCAAAGTAGGGTGCTGTTTATGTTATCCAGCAAATATTAAGAGCCTACTATATACAAGAGTGGGAGGAAATACAAAGACCCATTAGACAAAGTTCCCGTCCCTGAGGAGCAGTAGTACTCAAAAACTTGGAATACAATAAGTGCCATATGAGTGACAACATGTTGTAGGAGTGCAAAGGTGGGAAAGAAGAATTCTGAGAATTGAACGGGGAAATTTTCAGAAAGGTAGTATTTGAATTGGCCTTGAAAACTGGGTAAGATTTTGATCGGTGGTGTTGGGTAGTTGAAGAGAAAAACAGATGCAAAAGTTTGAATACTCAGAAAATGGGGCATTGTCATTATTAGATCAGTTTGGAACAGAGGAAGCAGTGAGAGATGTATTGAAGAAGAGGATTGGTAAGGATTAAAAAACACAGGGTCTTGTATACAGTAAGCCCCCAGGGAAGTGTCAGTTATCATGTGATCCCACCACAGAAAGCAGCCTACTTGCTTCCATTCTCATCTCACAAAGTGTCCTTCCTATATTTACCTTAATCATCTCTTCCTTTACATAATGGGTTTCTTTTGTGTGCCATGCATGCTCTCCTCAAACAGAAATGCTAAAGATGCCAACCTGAGGCTTGAGCCAATGTGAGGATGAATACAGAAGAGAAACAATAGGAAAGATGAGTCAGAGAGTAAGGTCTGGGGATTAAGGAGTTGCCTTTTTGCCATTAGCTGTAGCTGGTTGAATCCATTCAACTAATGGTTGTTGAACTCCTACTTTATATCTATTATCTAGATCTATAAATCTATATATCAGGCCCAGAGTGTGCAGTAGTGAAAGATTGACATGGGCTCTACCTTCATAAATTTTGGTTACATTCATTCAACTCCTGGCTCCTTTACTTTCTGTGTGACCCCAGGCAAGTCATGAATCTCTCAAGATTTAGTTTCTTCATCTGGACGTTGGGGTTAACAACTGTACGTGTCCTGTAGGGTAGTTGTTCGGTTCAAATGAGTTAACAAAGCCCCAGGGCCCCAGGGAGGGCTCTGACCCTGGAGAAGCAGCAGCCATCTCTCCCAGGCATGCTAACACTGGCAGAGCAGAATTGTAGGACTCTGATTTTTTTAAGGAGATCCTTGATCAACTACAGCAGCCCTGAAATATCTCTGAACTTATCATATGAAGAAAAAAAAGAAACCCTGCAACCAGTGCTTCCCACTTCAAAAAAAAAAAAAAAAAGTATTTAAGTCACTGGAAATTTTTTTTTTTTTATTTACAAGCAAGAAATATTTCTACTTGATAGTCTGAATAGTGGATTAACCAGGTAAATTAGACATATATGACAGAGGTGGATAAATAAAAACAATAGCAGAGTGGGAATCCTCACAGAGCTCTCACCACCCAAAACAGAACATTTTGAAATCAAAGTTCTTTTTCAGATGTTTCAACTGTTGTTAATGCTGCCATCTAGTGAAGATGCTGTGGAAATAAAAACTCATTCAGCCTTGAACTATTTTATCCGTGACTCCAAGGTCAGTCTTTATACTTTTCCTTCTCTTTTCCTTTCCCTCTCTTTTCTCCATTTCATGAATGTTTTGGGGCCCAAACAATATGCCAGACACTGTGTTAAACACTGGGAACAAAATAGCAAACAAAACCAGACCCAATCCCAGACTCTGTGGACCTTATACTCTGTGGACCCTGTGGAGGGGGATAGGCATTAATAAAATAATCACACCCCACATATAACATTTCATATAACAACTCAAATTCTAGTAAATTCTGGGAGGAGAGATTCTTGGTGCAACAGAAACCTATGACAGGGGTTGACCTGCTAAGGAAGGTCAGGGAAGTCTTCCTTGAGGATGTGATGACTGAGCTGAGAGCTGAAGGGTGAATAGGAAGTAATGAGTGATGAAAACAGGGGACAGCTTTCTAGGCCATGAGGACAGTGCGTGCAAGTGCCTGTGGAGGAGTTTGAGGGGTTAAAATCCAGGGTGGATGGAGAGGAAAGCCTAAGGGACGAAAGTGTCAATCAGGCTGTGGAGTTAAATGATGGTCCAACCGTGCAGGGGGCAGTTTAGGCTCTGTTAAGAATGTTATCCCAACAGCAATGGGATGTCTTTGAAGTGTCTAAGCAAAAGTGTATCATGGTTAAATATGTGGGGTTTTATAAATTTATATTTTGTCAAAATCCTAGTACTCTAAGACATTTTAAAATACACTCTCATCCGAGTGTGGTAGATCACACCTGTAATCCCAGCACTTTGGGAGGCTGAGGCAGGAGGATCACTTGAGCCCAGGAGTTTGACATAGCAAGACCCCATCTCTAAAACAAATAAATTAGCCGGGCATGGTGGTGCCTGCCTATAGTCCTAGCTACTTGGGAGACTGAGGCAGGAGGATTGCTTGAGCCTGGGAGCTGGAGGTTGCAGTGAACTGTGCAGTGCACACCTATCTGGGCAATAGAGCAAGCCCCTGTCTCTAAAAAAAATATACTCTCAACACACATACACACACCTAGTATTCCTTTCCCTTAATCTACCCTAATTTCCAGCAACTGTGGTAACATGAGATTGTACAAGGAGTTAGCCTTGTATATATAGTTCAAAGTCAAGAATTTTTGTGTTTATGTTTTTGTGTTATGGGAGAAATAATGCTGGCCTCATAAAATGAATTGATTCAGTTGGGATGTATTCCTTCTTCCATTTTCTGGAGAAGTTTTTGTAGAATTGTTACTACTACTTACTAATGTTTGTTAGAATTCCCCAGTGAAGCAATCTGGGCCTGGATTTTTCTTTGTGCGAAGATTTGTAGCTACAAATTTAATTTCTTTGAAAGATATAGGGTTATTCAGGGTATCTTGGCGCTTTCACAGTTTGCATCTTCAAGGAATTTTTCCATTTCATCTAATATGCCAAATGTATTGATGTAGAGTGGTTCATAATGTTCCCTTGTACTTTTAATAACTATAGAATCTGTAGTGCTACCAGCTCTCTCATTACTGATATTGCTAATTTGTGTATCCCTCTGCCTTCTTCCGTCCCTCTCTCTTTCCTGATCAGTCTGGCTAGCGGTTTATCAAACTTATTTAACTTCTTAAAGAACTAGCTTTTGGTTTCATTAATTTCCTCTCTTGTGTTTCAACTTTTAATTTCTGCTTTGTTTTTTTCTACTTACTTTGGCCTCCATTTGCTGTTCTTTTTCTAGTTCTATGAGAAGAGAACTGAGGTCACTGATTAGCCCTTAATAGGTGTGTGGTATAAATTTCTCTTTACTATCTTAGCCTCATCCCACAAAATTTTATATCTTGTGTTTTCATTTTCATTCAATTAAAATTATATCTTAATTTACCTTTTGATGTCTTTTTTTGACCCACTAGTTATTTACAAGTATGTTAGTTTCCACATAGTTGAAGATTTTCTAGATATCTTTGTTGTTAATTTCTAGTTTAATTCTATTGTGGTCATAGAACATACTTGGTATGACTTGCATCCTTTCAGATTTATTAAAATTTGTTTTATAGCCTAGAATACAGAAAATCTTTGGCCACTATCTCTTCAAATAATTTAATTCTTTTAAATAATTTTTTTGCTCCCCACAGTTCTTCAAGGACTCCAAGTATAGACATAATACTTGGCTGCATGATGTCACCTCACCCTTTGTTGATACTCTATTCATTTTGGTTAGAGTGTGTGTGTTTTGGTTTTTTGTCTTTTTTCTATTTCCTTTCAGAGTTTCTATTGATATGTCTTCAAGGTCACTAATCTTTCCTTCTGCAATGTCTAATTTGCCATTAAGCTTATCCAGTGTATTTTTCATCTCAGACATTGAAGTTTTCATCTCCAGAAGTTTGATATGGGTTTGTTTATTCATTCATTCATGATCTCATTCTATAGACCAGGCTGGAGTGCAGTGGCGTGATCATAGCTCACTGCAGCCTCAAACTCCTGGGCTCAAATGATCCTCCTGCCTCAGACTCCTGTGTAGCTAGGACTACAGATGCGTGCCACCACTTCTGGCCGATTTTCATTTTTTAATTTTTTGTAGAGATGGAGTCTCACTTAAGTTGTCCAGGCTGGTCTCAAATTCCTGGCCTCAAGCAATTCTCCCACCTCAGCCTCACAAAGTGCTAGGATTATAGGAGTGAGCCACCCTGTTTGGCATATATGGGTCTTTTTATATCTTTTTTGTAACCTCTTCAATCTTTCCTCTCGTTTCTTGAACATGTAAAATACAGTTATAACAACTATTTTAATGTCCCTGTCTACTAATCTCATCATTTGCATAATTTCTGGATCAGTTTTAATAAAATGTTTACTTTTCATTATGGGTTTTATTTTCCTGTTTATTTGCATACCTGGCAATTTTTGATTGTATACCAGCCATTGTGAATTTTTACCTTGTAGGTTATTTTCATATCCCTAAAAACATTTTGAGCTTTGTTCTGGAATATGACTAAATTGTTTGGACACGGTTTTTGGTCTTGCTTTTAAGCTTTGTTTTAACCTGAGCGTTTACTCGAGGATTAATTTTTCCCACTATTGAAGCAAGACCTTTTGTAGTACTCTGGGTCTAACTGATGCCTCATGAATTTGGGAACAGGAATCATCAACCACCCTGTGTGAGCTCTGAGTCTTGTTTCCTCTAATCCTTTCCAATGGTTCTTTTCCTGGCCTTTGGTAATTTCCTCTCATGCATGTATTGATCATTGCTTAGCTGAATACTTTAGGGGAATGGTCAGCAGATCTCCAGAGTTCTGTTTAACTCTCCTTTCTAGGATTCTACCCTGTGAACTCTGGTTGCCTTGGGCTCCCAGGACTCCCAGTTCCATCTCTTCACCTCAGAGAGTGTGCTGGGTTCCACGTGGGTTCCACAGCCTGGAAACTTTCTCCAGGCAGTAAACTGGAGCAATTATGTGGCTCACCTCGTTTGTTTTCCATCTCTTATGGGTCACTCTCCTTCACTGCCTATGTCCAATGCCTTGAAGGCCATTGTTTCATACATTTTGTCCATTTTTTAAAAGTATTTAGAATTTCCTATGAGGGATAAAAAATTAACTATTGGGTACAATATACACTCTTTGAGTGATGGGTACACTAAAAGCCCAGACTTCACCATTGTATAATTCAGCCATGTAACAAAAACCATGTGTACCCCCTAACTCTATTGATAAATTTTTAAAAGCATTTATAAGTTCCTGAGACTTGGCAGAGCTTGGGAAAAAAAAAGAACTTAGTTTATAATTGTTTTATACATAAATTTACTAGCTTTCACAATCATTATTGAAGAAATTCACTCTAGTAATAATATATGTATGTACTTCAGTTGACACAAAATTTCAACATGTAAAGCATATTAAGAATTTCTTGCCACAATTATGTTTAGAATGCTTACCTATATTATAAAGCAGATATTAAAATATTAACAATAGAATGACATTTTTTCTGATTAGATATAATTACCTGCAGGATTACTTGATCATTGACCATACACAATTTCAGAGAGACCAGAAACAGTGTCAAAGTAGGTATTTACTGTTTTGGCTTTTTAAAAGTCAAGGCTGAATCAAAGGTAAACAGAAAATGTTGAATGAATATGAGTCTAAAAACTGAATTTGGTGTAACACACACACACAATAGCATTAGGTAGTTAAATAGATATAAAAGGGTAGGGAGGCTATTCTAGTTTCTTTTTACTAAAGTTTTATTTTTTTGAAATCAAAGATTTACACATAATTTATAAACAAAACAAAACCTGCTATTACAAAAAACAACAACAGCAGCAGCCCCATAACACCATGATGAAGCAGCTGTCCTGCTGCTCTTTTCCCCTCATTTTGTGTGTCCACTTTCAACAATTATAAATGGGCTTATATACCAAAGGAGATGTGGGACCTAGCCAACATGTACCGACAGGAGCCAGGAAGAGTATGTATGGAACTGGGTCCTGAGGGTTCTGTATCAGAAGCAGTTTGCATCTATATAGGATAGACAACAGTACACGTTTATGGTCTTGCCCTACAGTTATGTTTAACGCTCCCACCTTCATTTTATAGATGGGGAAATTAAACCCTAGAGTTTAGAGAGACTTGCTTGAAGAACCTATGTAAGATAAGAATTAATATGCCACCGCTCCTGAAAGTTCTTGGCCCAAGATGGAATTTAGTCGCAGTTAGAAACTCTTATACTATAATAAAATATATACATCAAATTAATATTATGAACAGTTAAACATTAAGTAAGGACTGAAGCATTTGTTCATTTTGAAAAGCTTTTTATTAATAGTTACTACATTTAACTTTTTAAATAAAAATCGGAGGAAAGCCCGTGAACTATTTTATTTTCCATTTGGCATGATCATAATATAATGGTACTCTCCTCTACCCCACTCCTGTTTTAGATCAGTCCTTGTGGATCCTTTTCTCCATAATGGTTTCACTCTTTTTGTTTTAAATTGCAATCAGGGCAGATTAACAGATGTAGCTAATTAGAGTAGCTAATTTACATCTCTGAAGTTCTCTATATGACTCTTCATAGTTCTCTCACCTTACCAAGTTTGCTTTCCTGTGAGAATTTTGTTATAACCACAAAGTTATTCCCCAGATGTGCCATTTAGGAAAATTAACCTGGCAGTAGTATTAGAAAAGGTGGCGAATGAAATGAGGATATTGCCATAAATGGGCAAGCTACAGTAGGATCTTGAGTTAGGATGATGACAGTGACAAAACGAAAGAGACTCATACAAGAGATTGTGAAGACAGAATGGATACAATTTGATTGCAGAATTGGCTGTGGGTGAAAAGAAGAAATCAAAGATGTCTGAAGTTTGAACTTCAGGTAGCTCTGGTTCAAATCCTGGTTTTGACTTTTACTAGCTTTGTGTATACTAGCTGCCCACTACTAACTTAGCTATTAACTTGTGGTCTTGTAATTTAGGCCTCAGTGTCCTCTACTGTAAAACAGGTATAATAATACTTACCAAAATAAGGCTGATGCAAAGATTCAAGTAAAATATAAGACCCTTAGTACAGTGCCTAGTACACAGTAAGTACTAGATAGATAGATGGTGGTCATTATTAGCGGGGATAACAACACAAGTTTAAAAACGTGAAACTACAGTAAGGACTTTGAGTGGGAGTTTAATCTTTTTACTACACATAACTACCCAGAGAATGGGGTTTTGGAGGAGTTTGATAATTTGACTAACAATCCTCTTCTCTCCAGGGGAATCCTGACAGAAGATAACCATCCACACAGAGCCCTGATATAAACTGGATCGCCGGATGCAATTTCAGCTAGGAGCTCAGGTGAGCCGGGCTTCTTGCTTCCTATTTTATCCGCCTTAATCTAAGATAGTTGGGTCTACAGTGCAGACTCTGACCTAACTTCACTCTCATTTGGTGACAAAAGAACAGAAAGATTAAGATGGCCAGACCATATCAATTACATGGATAGGCAAGAAAGCATGAAAAAAGAATGGTCTCATCTGCCCTGAGGAGGAAGGAAAGGAATGTCCAAGTGTGCTTACCTCAAAGTTGAGGAGAAATAAATGACAGGGAGGCCTGGGTTCTTGCTCTTAAGTCAGTCTCCTTGCCATTAGTAAAATATGGCCGATGCATGTCCTCAGTTCTATCTGTGTAGGAAGTAGGAAGGGGGATGTGCAAAGGGATGAGAGGGGCGTTTTTCTTGGCAGTGTCTATCACACCTGGCCCAGTGGCACGCGACGATGCCTCCACCAGGACCCCGGGCAGCCTCGCCGGTATTTTTCCTGGAACATGGGCTATCTTTCCCACCCGGCCTCCAGGTGGAATGGTGTAGGTCGGGAGGGCGGCATCCTTTGGCTTTTCTCCTCCCCAGCCGCCCTAAACCACGTTTATGGGTCGTTTAATAGGCTCTAATAATACAAACAATGAGTTCCGCCCGCGGAAGCACCGAGGCGCTGGCTAAGCCGACGCTGCCGAAGGTGAGGGGACAACCCTGCCGCCGAGGGCGCGGCTGCCTAAGAGCGCGTGTGCCACCGGGTGGCGCCGAGGCGGCGAGGGCCGCGGAGGTGGGCGGAAACCATGGCAACCATTGAGTTGTTTGCGGCGCTGTACGTGATGACGGCCTCGGGAGTGCGCCTAGCGCTGGATTATGACGCAAGCGGCGGCGCGGACTCCGCCGTCCCGCGTGACCGCGGGCGCAGCATTCGGGCCTCGGAACAGCAGCAACGGCAGAGGCCGGCGGGCGAGGTCAAGATGGTGGCTCCGCGGGCGGGGGAGGCGGCGGAGGGAGGAGGAGCCAGCCCTTAGCCAGCCGGAAACACCGACGCCCAGAGACCTCCTGGGGAGCCGCCGCCGCCTCGGCCACTGCCGCCGCCGCCGCCTGCTCCGGCTCGGGAGACGCGAGCGGGCGGCGGGGCGGGCGGTGAGAGACAGGAGAGGAGGGAGAGCGGGGGCGGAGTCGCCCGCTTTAGCCCCCGCCCCCAGCCGCGGTCCCGGGCCCTGCCCAGCGCGGCGCGGCCCTGCCCGGCCAGCCCAGCCCCCGGTGTGGCAGCGTCTCATGGCGGCGGTGGGGCCCCCGCGGCAGCAGGTGCGGATGGCCCATCAGCAGGTCTGGGCGGCGCTCGAAGTGGCGCTCCGGGTGCCCTGCCTCTACATCATCGACGCCATCTTCAACTCTTACTACGATCCCAGCCAAAGCCGGTTCTGCATCGTGCTCCAGAACTTCCTCCGGCTCCTTGGTAAGGGGACGGGGTAGCCTGAGTCGTGGGACGGCTCTGCTGGCCGTGGTGTGCCCCAGGGAGCGGGCAGGTGCTCGCAGGCCGTAGGTCCTGTTTGTGCGTTTGTTCCATCCCCCGAAGGGGTGTCTTTGCGGGCTGGAAGCGTGAGGAAGATGATACTTGACTGAGTTGACAGCGGAGCAGTCCTCTCAGCGAGATAGCCCCCTATTCAGTGTTGCACCTGAGTGAGGGTGGGGAGAAAGCGTGGATGTGTGAGCATGCGGCTTTTTGCCTGCTGTTTGTCTTGGGGAATGAGTGCTGGCTTACTGCGTCCTATGCGACAGCCTTAGAAAAACAACTACGCTTGACCCAGTCTTGTCGTGTGTGACCTTGGACTTGTGCCAGGGCGTGGGCCTCAGTTTCCCCCTTTCCAACATACACAATGCTCTTTTGTTGTCACTTCTACTGCACCCATTTACCACAAGATCTTGAAGTGGTAAATGACATCCAAGTGAAGGAGACAGGGTTTCGAATGTCAGACCTTGAAACCATTACCAAAATTCTCTGAAAGCGAAGATAGTTAAAACGAGTCCTAAAATTTTCCATGAATAAACGAGAAGGTATTGAAAATGGTTGTAAAAAAGCGATGAGACATTTGCGAGACTTCTGAAAATCATTCTTTGTTGCATATGGAGTGTTAAAAAGATATTTCATTCCTTCTTTCCATCTTCACTTACATCACCAGAGTGAGAAGCATTTATGCATAAAAGAATTTTTTTAAGTTATTGCGACTTGGCAGATTTCGTTGGTGAGGTAATTCTTGTGATCAGTTTTAAGTGGCTAGTGCTTTTGAAGTGTTGCTGAGGGCAGGCTGATGGCGAGATCCTTACAAAGCCTTTCGGAATTACAACCCATCTGTTGCTTTATTCCTACAAAAAAGGAGTGGCAGTAAAGGCTTAATTTTGTTTTAGCAATGATTAACAATATTTTACATTTGTCTGGTACTTTACTTTTGGAAAGCATTTTCACTGGTATTAATAAGCTAACGTTCAAACATGCCTCAGAGGTGGGTCTTGTTATTCTCACTTTATAAATGAGGAAACTGAGGGTCATAGAGGTTAAGTGTTTTGCTCTTGTTACACAGCGGGTATGTGGTTGCCAGAGCCTGGGCTTAAAAGTCTTTTGACATCAAGTATTGTTTACTTTCCTTCTCAGTACAGCTGCTGTCCAGATACAGAATGGTGTAGTAATGATCATATGCTAGATCTGAAAACTAAAAGATGTGTAAGTGATGTTCTTTAGCGCAAGCCTTCTCAGTAGTAACCTGCCAGCTACTTAATTCCAGCCATTCCTACTTGCCACTGCAAAAGTATACTATCACTATTATTTGTGGCAAAAATGGGGCTGTGTTTGAAAGAATTCTGCATATTCATTCCAGAAATAGTATAGCCACTGCCTTGAATGTTTGTATGGCATAACTGCAGATTCTCTGAGAACCCCTTGGGGACCCAGTGCTTATGTGGCATAACTGCAGATTGTCTGAAAACCCCTTTGGGACCCGGTACTCTGTTGAGCTTCAGGATTAGGCAGCTTTAAGAAAAAGGAGCATTTTCCTTCATTAAATCATTTGTAGTTTAAGAACATTGAACAAAGTAATTTGGTATTTTCCTTGTACTCTCTGTTCTTAGTGTTATAATTGTGGAAGTTTGTGTTTGACAATTTAAAGAAGAACATGGCTTTAGGCGAGGTACTTTACTCTGTGCTTTGGTTTTCTTATTTTTACGTTTTTAAAGATGTGCAATGATGTTATCTTAGAGTCTTAAGGACAATAAATGGGTTAAGATGTAAGCACTTAAAACACTACTCGGGATTATTTAAGTGTTAGCTATTAATAAACTTGATAGCTTTTACAAAAAATTTATGCTTTAATTAATACCATACTTTGTTAGATATTTTGGTATTTTGAAGGCATCAGCAAAATGTTGGTGCTGTTTATTTGAAAATTTTGATCCCAGAATCTCTGGGTCAGACTTTATGAGAAATACGAAATATTTTCCAAATCTGTCACCTGACTGTTCCTTCTATTGTGCCATGTAATTATACTATTTTTTCACATTTGTAGGAATGATGAGGATGAAAAAAACTGGTTTTGGTGCTAAAAATTCACCCTGTATAAAAACATGCCCTCAAGAGTTCAAGGCTGCAGTCAGCTATGATTGCCCCATTGCACTTCGGCCTGGGTGACAGAGCAAGACCCAGTCTCAACAAATAAGTAAAATTAAAAAAATAAATAAAAACATATTATTGAAAGTGACAGGTTTGTGTGTAAAAGATGCGAATGGATAGTTGAAATTAATTGTTCTGCCTCATTAGTTTTTTATATTATAGTTGTACATAGACTTCTTAGTACTACTGTGTATAAATCTTAATACTTGTCAACCTCACCTCTTTCTTTAAAATTAATATATAAAAATAGAAATCTATCTCTAAAAAGCATTACTAATTTTATATGTAGTGTTTGAAGTATTTACTTCCCTCCACCTGCAGAAAGGTGCTACAACTGTATCTTCATTTGGTATCAAACTATTAGACAATTTGAAATTTCAACAGGTCCTCATTTTGGAGATCCAAATTAAATTCTGTGACAAGATAGAGAATATTTAAGAACATAAAGCTGTTTCTTATGAGGTGTTAAATGCTAAATGAAACTAAACCCAGAGCAGCATAATGCTGAATTAGCAAATTTAAATCCAAGGCAGAAAACGCAAGCATAGGAGTTTGTTTTAATAGTAGTACTCATATGGTGATAATTCATTGAGGTGGGAGAGTCCTTTTCTAAACAAAAGAAAACTCAGAAAGTACCATGGGAAGTCTGATAAATTTGAGTATATAAAAATGAAAATTTTTTATAGCAAAACTTTTTTAAAAACTTCTTTAAAATGACAAACAGAAAATATTTGCATCATATATGATTAAAATTCTAGTGGGAGTTTTACTCTGTCAAGAAGAAAAACTTATAGTCCCATAGAAAAATGGGCCTAGGACAAGCAGTTCACAATAAACGAAATGCAGATTTTCAATAAGCAAAAGTACTTAGTCTCTTTAGAATTAAATAAAACAAAATTTTACTTACCAGATTGTTGAAGAGTTCAAAGTTTGTTAAAAGGTAGTTTGGCAAAGATATTTACCTCTTTGAAATAGATAAATTTATACAATTTTGGTAGACTATAACTTCTATGTAAAACCATTTGGCACTATCAACTGACATTTACAATATACCTTTTTTATGTAAAACCATTTGGCACTATCAACTGACATTTACAATATACCTTTTTTATTTATTTTTTATTGATACATAATTGTACATATTCATGATGTACATGTTATATCTTGATACAAGCATATAACATATAATGATCAAATCAGGGTACCTGGGACATGATTCACCTGAAACATTTATCATTGCTTTATGTTGAGAACATTCGAAAACTTCTAGCTATTCTGAAATATAATACATTATTGTTAACTATAGTTGCCCTATTGCACTATAGAACACTAGAACCTTTTCCTTCTATTTAACAGAATTACCCCTTAACCAACACCTCTTCAATACCCCTTCCCACCACGCTTACCAATCTCTAGTAGCCACCATTCTATTGACTACCTCCTTGAGATCAATTTTTTTTAGGTCCCATATATGAGTGTGAAAATGCAATATTTGTCTTTCTGTGCCTGGTTTATGTCACTTAAAATAATGTCCTCCAGATCCATCCATGTTTCTGCAAATGACAAAATTTCCTTCTTTTTCATGGCTAAATAATATTCCATTGTGTACATATATCACATCTTTTTTATCCATCCGTCCCTTGATAAATACTTAAGCTGATTCTACATTTTAGCCATTGTGAATAATGGTGCAATAAACACAGAAGTGCAAATATCTTCTGGTTACATTTTATGTCTTTGCCTCACCCAGGCGAGGTTTAGAGGCACGCCCTTCCCCTCTACAATGCTCACCGAGTTTGTGACCATTAGTTGTGAGTTTACCTCCCCCAACCCCCTAATCCCTGGAATATTACTACTGTGTGAGCACCATAGTGTTGATCAATTAGTACCAATTTGACGGCGAGTACACGTGGAGGCTATTCCTCCCATCTTGTGATACCTCACAATTCCAGTTCTAGGGATTTCGCCTAGAGATATAGTTGTACAAAGACTCTGGGCAAGGTTATTCGTTATAGCATTGTTGGAAATAACAAAACAAACGTAATTTAAATGGGTATTCGATGGGAATCTGTTCATTGTATTAGGTTTAGCCATGCAATAAAATTCTTGAAGAGAATGAGATAGTTATTTTGGTGCTATAGAAAGATCTGAGAAAACCTATGAAGTGAAAAAACAAAGTGAAGCAGAAGTAATTGTAACTGGCATAGGAATTGACTGGGGTTTCTCAGCAGTGGCACTATTGATATTTTGGACAGGATAATGCTTTGTTGGGAGGGGACTGCCCCTTTTTAGCAGCATCCCTGTCCTCTACCTACTACATGCCAGTAGCTCACACCCCCAACAACACACCCCAGTCGTGACAGCCAAAACTCTCTCTAGATATTGCCAAACGTTCCCTGGGGGACAAAATCCAATCCTGGTTGAGAACCACTGGGATAGACAAATAGATCAATAGTACAGAATACATAGCCCAGGAACAGCCCACCAATGTGTATTATAGAAATGATGTTTCAGAGGTAGAATTGAAGTACATTGAGGTATATATGGACTTTTCAATTAGTGGCCATTTAGTTGTTCATATGGATCTCTGCCTCATTTCAATATGTAAACACTCAATTCTAAGTGAATTAATACCTAAATGTGAAATGCAGAACTTATGTTTTTAGAAGAAAATATGGAGTATCTTTTTTTTAGCCTTAGAGTAAGGGGGAAAGTCTTTAACAATATGTGAAAGCAAATGTATAAAGATGGAGAAATTGAATGAAATTAAAATTAAAAACCTCTGTTAATCAAAAAAGTGAAAAGGAAAGCTGTCTACCTGGAGAAGACATTTGCATTATGTATAACTGCCAAAGAATTCATATTCAGAATATTTTCTAAATATCCACAGTCTAATAAGGAAAAAAGACAACTCCATAAGTGAATGGACAAAAGATAAACTGGCAATTCACAGAGGAAACCTGAATGGTCAATAAAAATAGAAAGATTATCTCTTTCATAAGTAATCAGAAATGCAAATTTTAAATAAAAGGCTAAAGAATGCTATTATAGTGAGATCCCCTTTGGGCAAAAAGCAAAAAAAAAAAAAAAAGGTGTGTGTGTGTATTTATGTGTGAATGAATGTGTCGTGTTTGATAATTTGTTAGGGTGTATAAGAAACTTAAAATGGTTCTACCTATTTGGTGCTAGTAAGGTGGTGTATTGATATAGAAAAAAAAGCTTTTTTCCTGTTCTCACACAGTCAAACTCAGGATGCTTCATCTCTAGTCACCAAAATGTGTGTGGAGATTTCTCCCCACCACTAACCAATTCTGCAGCAGATTCTCCAGTAGACTTTCACCGTCTATGTGGAGATAGCCTCAGATCCTACAGGTTGAGGGCTCAATCCCATAAGACTGTCCCCCCACCTCCACCCTCACACACTTCAGTTGCCAGTCTTAAGCACAGGGCATGGCCTGTGCTTCTGACCCACAGGCTATAAAACAAGATTTTCATGACGCCTTCTTTGAGTTCAGTTGATTTGATAGAGCAGCTCATAGAACTCAGGAAAACATTTTACAGTAATCCCCCCTTATCCTTGTGGGGATGGATGTGTTCCAAGACCCCCCAGGGGACTGAGACAGATGCCTGAGACTGAGGATCGTACCAAACCTTGTATATACTATGTTTTTTCCTGTATATAATACCTGTGATAAAGTTTAATTTATAAATTAATTTATAAAGTAAAGGTTGCTTGAACACAAGCACTTTGATACCAATATAGTCGATATGATAACACAGCCATTAAGTGACAAACAAGTAGAGAGTGTATACAGAATGGATATGCTGGACGAAAGGGCAGTTCACAACCTGGATCAGGATGGAGCTGGATGGTGCCAAATTTCATCATGCTACTCAGAACAGCATGCAACTCAATGAATTGTTTATTTCTGCAACTTTCCATTTAATATTTTTCGACCTCAGTTGACCTCGGCTAGAGAAATCACAGAAAGCAAAACCTTGGAAAAGTGAAACCTTGGATAAGGGAGGACTATGTAGTTAATATTTACCCATTTATTATAAAGACTGATACAAGGGACACAGATGGACAGGGAAGAGATTCACAGGGCAGGTGAAGAAGAGAAGGGCACAGAAGCCTTCGGAACTCAGTCCTTTTGGGTTTTTAGGGAATCTTCATTAAGTAGGCATGATTGATTAGAATCATTGGTCATTAGTTTATCAACTCAACCTTCAGCCCCTCTCCTCTCCTCAGAGGTAGGAGGTGGGGGTGGGAATGAAAGTTACAACACTCTAATGACAGGGTTGGTTCCTGATGTTATCTAAGGGCCCCCAGCCACCAATCATCTGTTATTGTAGAAGACACTCTTGTCACTCAGATTCCAAGGATTTTAGGAGCTATGTCAGGAAATAGGAACAAAGGTGAAATACTTATTTTACCATATCACAAATGGGGAAGACTGAATAGAAAAAGTCGCTTAACTCTTCATTTAATACCTCTCTATAGGGTTTGACTTTTTTTAATCCATGTTCACATATTTTTAATAAAAACGCTTATTATAATTTTAGTTTAAAAGCAAAACTTTAGTTTTATCTTGTTAATAAAATACTTAGAATACCAATTTATCTAAAATGAGAGTTTGATAGAAAATTTTTCTTTATGCTGTAGTTTATCAAGTATACCAACAGACTAATATTTTAAGATAATTTATTTACTTTGTCCTAAATTTCATTGCTTAGAGATTCCTTGGGAGTAAGATAGTAATAACATTTATTTCTATACTTCTTTACATTTATTCTATCAAGTATTGAAATGTTTCTCCACAACTTGCTTTAGACTGTTTTAAAGGTTTTTAAGGTACCTCGAGAGTTGTAAATGTCTTATATCCTTGTAATTTTTAGTTATGAGTTTCCAGAAAAGGTTAAGGATATGAGTGGACTTTACACATAAAAGAGTTAAACACTTTGTTGTGTAATATGGCTGATAGGGTTTTTTTTTCTCATTTGTTTTTGGTAATACAAATTGAAAAGGCCCTGGTCTTTCTTGAGTTTATTAGTGCCTATATAGTTTCAAAGCTCCCAATTTGGATACCTGCCTCTTTTCCTATCTTGAGAAGTTTGGTGAAACTCTAATCACTGGAGAATTGGACTGAGATCCCTGAATTGTGATTTCAGTTAAAATTCTGTTCTCTGGTGTCTCAAGGTGTCATTTTTTTTATAAAGCAGCCTTTATATATAGACTTGATTACTTATGCAAGTCACTCATAATTCGTAAGGAGACTCTATCCCTGTACTTCCTTAAATCTACAGGATAATTGCCATGAAATTATGAGTTTCATGTCTAATGTGAACATGCAACAAAAATTTGTATTATTAACAATACTCCTTAAAGGTCATGAGAAGGAATGTTACTTCAGAGACTTATTAATTGGGAAGTTGAGTTTTTCCCCTGTAAAATGAGAGTCAGTTCTTCCCACATTCTGTAGATAGGAACATGGTATAAAAGAAAAATTTATGAACCCCCTGTTCCTACAAACTTTGGGTAGGAATCAAAACAAATGTATATTATTCTTGAAATGTTTACTCATTATTACACCTTGGGGATGTGATTTTAATCAGGAAAGAGTAGTATCAGATTGTTATTTGCTAGGACACACCCAGACTTTGAGGTTGTAGTCTCACTATGTCTGTCATATGCCTTCACCTTTTCTTCTTTGGTACATTTGCATAAAGTAAAATGGCACATTTTTTCCAGAAGTATTTCTAAAACCCAGATCATTTATTCATTTGTGTGTAAAAATAAGCTTCAGGGAAAAAGTTACTGGAATAAAAAGGACTGGTTATAAAATTATTGCAAAGATCATGAATAGTCATAGGTTAAGATTAATTTACCACTTTGTGGGTACCAAGTTGACAAAAATAATTTACAGTTCCTGCTTGACTTTCTCCCTTTTAAATGATGTAAAATAGAACTGAAGTTATTTTGGTGTGGTTTTGGCCGAATTTAGAAGATTAATTAGTTTTGTCTCAGGAAACATACTTTTGTTTTTCCACGAAGAGAAAGTTAAGATTACATATGGCATATAGTAGGCTGAGTTAATTCCATTTCCTTCTTACCTTCCATGGAAAAAGTTTCTAATCCTCAGAAAACCTATTTTCTATTGAAAGAGCCTGTTCCCAGCTTGCAGGTAATTAGTAGCCCACTTGATTGGGGAATCAGGTGGTTCTTATTCAGAGGTTTAGATTTCTTCCAGTTGATTGTGTCCTTTTGTTCTCCTTTTCACAAATGACCTCTTAGGCACAGGATAAATTTTAAATCCTGGGCAAAGTCATCACTTAAAGGAACTAGACCTTGTTTTTCATTTAACAGATTGTGAAAAGAAACTAGACCTTGTTTTTCATTTAACAGATTGTGAAATGTTTCCACTGTAATATGCAGTACTTTATTGATTACCTGCTGAAATATTGGTGGATAGATGGTTGTTTAATTTGGAGTTTGTCACATTTCTGCTATGGTTTCTCAGCTTTCTCTCACTTTTTCATAGGTTTCATTTTTCAAGCAGGCTGTATTTTGTGGTTACTTTTAAAAATATAATCCAGATGTGACATTTATTTCCCCAATGATTACTAATTGATCTTTGTGCAAAATATTGTGGGCTACATAGATGTACAAAGTAGGATCCTTGCTTTCTGTCATGGGCACATTGTATAATAGGGTAGATGATCCCCACTCATATAACTACAAACTACAATATCAGGTAGTATGTGAATGTTAGGTGTTTCAGTAAGTTCCATAGGTATGCTGAAGGAACAGTCACTATCTAAAAAAGGTTTCTAGGATAGGTAGGATGTTGAACAGTCAGGGATTTGGGAAGTTGGTGGGACCATCATTCCAAGCAAAAAGAGGAATGTAAACACCACTGTACCTATGGCTGAGAAAAGGATGTGTTTGGGAAATGCAAGTCTGGAGCATTGGGGGAGTGTGTGTGTGTGTAGGAATGTAATTCTAAAGCAAATTGGATCATTGTATGTCAGGACAAAGGAATGTAGAGTTTAGTTGATAGTAATCTCAGAGCCACTGAAGTACTTTGAGCAGAGGGATGAAGAAAGGCAATTTGGTGATGGCTTGTAGATGCATTTGGACAAGATGAATTTTTAGACAGACTAATTGGTTCGTGTCACTGAGGAGAGAGAGAGAGGGGTGTTAGTAGAATCTGGCAACTAATTGGCAAAGTTGGAGGATGTGGGGTCGGTGCTACCATTAAGAGAATAATAATGATACTTTTAACTGACATTGCAAATCACAAAGAAAAATGGGTTCTGGTTTAAGATGAGTTAGATTTCAGAAGTTTTGATGTTTGTAGTTCTAACGTAGGAGTGGAACTAGGTGAATATGTGGATGTCACGCCTATACTTGAAACCTCAATGTTCATAATTTTGCGAATATTTATATTTCCTAATTAATGGAAGAATATAACTAGTGGGAAAATTCTTAAAAGATTTCGTTCTAATGACTTTTTCTTTGTTTTTTTTAGGTATATTTGTATCCAGTATTGTTCTGATCTTGTCACGGCGATCACTTTTCAAGTTTTACATGTACAGCTCAGCATTTCTGTTAGCTGCAACTTCAGTGTTGGTGAATTATTATGCTGCTTTGCACATTGATTTCTATGGTGCCTACAACACATCAGCTTTTGGAATTGAGCTGCTTCCTCGAAAAGGTCCCTCGCTATGGATGGCACTCATCGTTGTACAGCTTACACTTGGAATTGGATACATTACACTACTCCAGATTCATTCCATCTATTCACAATTAATTATTTTGGATCTCTTGGTTCCTGTAATAGGCTTAATCACAGAGCTACCATTACATATCAGAGAGACTTTAGTTTTTACTTCTTCCTTGATTCTCACATTAAATACAGTGCTTGTCTTGGCAGTGAAACTTAAGTGGTTTTATTATTCCACAAGATATGTTTATCTTTTAGTGAGGCACATGTTGCGAATTTATGGATTACAGTTATTGATGGAGGACACATGGAAGAGGATCCGTTTCCCAGATATACTGCGAGTCTTTTGGCTAACAAGAATTACAGCTCAGGCTACAGTGTTAATGTACATTTTAAGGATGGCAAATGAAACTGATTCCTTCCTTATTTCTTGGGATGATTTCTGGGACCTCATTTGCAGTCTTATAATTAGTGGATGTGATTCTACACTAACTGTACTGGGCATGAGTGCTGTAATTTCCTCAATAGCCCATTATTTGGGGCTTGGAATATTGGCCTTTATTGGATCAACTGAAGAAGATGACAGGCGGCTTGGCTTTGTTGCACCTGTTTTATTTTTTATTTTGGCTCTTCAGACTGGTTTAAGTGGGCTAAGACCAGAAGAGAGACTTATTCGCTTAAGTAGAAACATGTGCCTTTTATTAACTGCAGTCCTGCATTTCATCCATGGAATGACAGACCCTGTATTAATGTCTCTCAGTGCCTCTCATGTGTCATCTTTTCGTAGACATTTTCCTGTGCTTTTTGTTTCGGCTTGCCTGTTTATTCTTCCTGTTTTACTCAGTTATGTTCTTTGGCATCACTATGCCCTAAATACATGGTTGTTTGCAGTTACAGCTTTTTGTGTGGAACTCTGCTTAAAAGTAATTGTTTCTCTCACTGTTTATACATTATTCATGATTGACGGCTACTATAATGTCCTCTGGGAAAAGCTTGATGATTATGTCTACTATGTTCGTTCAACAGGCAATATTATTGAATTTATATTTGGAGTAGTAATGTTTGGAAATGGGGCTTATACTATGATGTTTGAGTCAGGAAGTAAAATTCGAGCTTGTATGATGTGTCTACATGCATATTTTAACATCTACTTACAAGCAAAAAATGGCTGGAAGACATTCATGAATCGTAGGACTGCTGTTAAAAAAATTAATTCTCTTCCTGAAATAAAAGGGAGCCGCTTACAAGAAATAGATGACGTATGTGCAATCTGCTATCATGAGTTTACAACATCTGCTCGTATTACACCATGTAATCATTATTTCCATGCACTTTGCCTTCGGAAATGGCTGTACATTCAAGATACTTGTCCAATGTGCCATCAAAAAGTGTACATCGAAGATGATACCAAGGATAATTCAAATATATCTAACAACAATGGATTTATTGCACCACCCAATGAACATCCAGAGGAAGCTATGAGAGAAGCTGCTGCTGAATCTGACAGGGAATTGAACGAAGATGACAGTACAGATTGTGATGATGATGTTCAAAGAGAAAGAAATGGAGTGATTCAGCACACAGCCCCAGCAGCTGAAGAATTTATTAATGATGATACTGACTGATTAAAATAGCATTTATTAATCATTGAGGTATTTGTTTAAAATTCAGTTCATCCAAAATGGAGTAATATGCCTCACCTTCAGTGTGTAACCAAGCACAAAAACAGTATCAATGTTGAATCTGTGAATGGTTTACTGTGATGTGCTACTGTAAATATACCTCTTTCATTACTTCTGGTCTCTTTGGTGACCTATTTAAATTTGTGTACATTATTGTACATAGAATAAAATGTTTTCATGTTTTTATGACAAAATTTGAACAAATAGCTTTTTAATAGATGTAGTAATCATACGGTGCGTCAACTGTGCCAAAGATTCCTCAATGAAATTATATCATATCACTCTGGACCCTAGTTTTTCTTTAAAATGGGTGGGAGAATGAAAATGCAAATCAAGAAACTACATTAAAGTCAAATAAATAAAATAATTTGGATCAGAGGATAAAGACTATGGAGTATTTTAAAACTAAGGAAAACATTAGCCAGACAGAGCAATTCAGAAATGTTTTTGAAATCAGAGTAGCAGTGTGGTTGAGCTGGGTTCAAAAGTCATGATTCAGACTGTGTGAGAGTTAAGAAATAAACTTACATCAGCTAAACTTTGATATAAACCAGAATGTGCTACATGTTTAATTTTTATGTAA
The DNA here is from genome assembly GCA_028533085.1 of Varecia variegata. Taxonomy (NCBI): domain Eukaryota; kingdom Metazoa; phylum Chordata; class Mammalia; order Primates; family Lemuridae; genus Varecia; species Varecia variegata. Next base: position 34,376,092 of record CM052438.1, on the reverse strand, counting down.
AATCAATATATTTGTTAGCCATTCTGTGTTTGCAGTGTTGTCATAAAATTGTCCTTTCAGATTTTTGAAGAGATTACAAAATGAAAATATTTGGGGATTTTCATTGTTTTAAACTAAGGCATTAAATGATATTTAAAAAATCCTGATCTGATTTTATGGAAAAATAAGGGGACTGGTGTGTAGTGATACACAGTACCTCTTTAGACAACTTCCAGAGAATTTCTTTATTGAAGCTATCAGTAAGTTTTACCATGAAATTTTACATACATGATGGAAAATGGAAGACACATCCTGATTACATACCAGGAAAAAATACTTTAATAGTGTTGTTATATAGTGTATTGGCTAATTCCAGTGGATCCTCATCTCTTACTGCTGACATTATCTCCAATATTTGGCTGAAAGAAAACAAAACCAAAATGGATGGTTAAATTTCCAAGTATGTATTCTGTTTTAAGGGTACATAATAATCTTTTTCCACATAAAAGAAGATACTGTGTTAGCGCCTTTAATACACTAAGTAAAGCTTAAAAGTAAAGTTTTCAGCAATATTAATACAAAAAATTAACTTACTACCTGTAGTAAGAGACAGATTTCTGGGGCTGCCTTGCATAACTAAAGAGCCAGGTTCGAGTAACTTATTAAACCAGCTGTCTATATTATGTGCACCACAATTATCAAATTAACCCAGTGGAAATGAAGAGTACTTTTAAATTCTGGGTCATAATGCATTCATTAGTGGGTCATGATGAACATTTTAAAAATTAAAAGTACATTGTACTCAGGGTAAGTACTGTTCCATTTTTGGTTTGGTTTTATGAATGAATGAATGTGTGCACTGGAACTCACAATGTAAGGGGATACAGCCAAAGTTGGAAAGTCACTGCTTTGACTTTGAACTAGTCCTTTAGAGACAGCAAATGAAGTCATTTACTTGAAATAATGTGTGGTTATTGGGAGGGAGGGCTTTCCATTCCTGTACTTTTTCCCCTGCAAGAGAGAATAGCACAGGTGTCCGTCTTTCTATTTCTGTGCCTAGAATCATAATTATCAGTGATGTTTCCTAGCAATATTATAGGTGAAATATTTTTATACAAGGATTAGAAAGTCATAAAGTCAAAATTAAACATTTAAATATTCTTTGCCTAAGCTTTTTGTTCCCTTAATGGGTTTCTTAAATGTAAACACCTAAAGGAATCAGGGATAGAGATTTAAAGATTAATGGGAATTTTTTTATTGTTCTGTAATAGTGACACTATAGCCTTGCTTGATATATGCACTAAACAAACAGATTATATTAAATTTTTATCTGACAGTCAAAATATGCTAAAAGAAAACCTATTAACATTTAAATTATGACAGAAAAAAAATCCAATTTTCTTACTAAACTACAGAATTTCTCTCTAAAGGTACTAAGAATTGGAACTCTTAAGTAGTGCTGCCGATGATAGAAAGTTTTGAAGTTTACAACAGCTTTGCTAGGATTATACTGTATAACAAAATCACTTTATTCAAAATGAGAAATTGTTTAAGAGAAGTCCATTGGAGCTTAGAACATTCTATTTAATAAGTTTGATAATGCAAAGTTTATGGTAATTTTTGAACAACCCTTTTGCATCCATGCTGTTTTCATATATCTTCAGTGGCCTAAAGCTGCAGTTATTCCATAAAGAATACGTAGTGTCCCTGAGAATTTAGTGCCTTCTGTTTAATATAGCACATTTAGACTAGGCATAGGTTTTTAAAGTCTTGCAAGATCTGTATAGTTTCCTGTGACCATCTCCTTTCCAATCCTTCCCCACAGTGATACCCAGTTATAGCTTTAAAAAAAAGTAATTATCACTCCTGCTTAAAATCCTTCAGGTCTTGATAAATCTAAACTACAGTTGGCATACAGGAGCCCTCACAATCTGTCCTCACTGTCTTCTCAGGCTTTTCTTCCACTTACCCTGCATCCTACTTTCAGCCACACTAAACTCATCGTTCCCGGGATCAGCCAAGCCCTTCTGCAGTCTGCCTTTGCTCAAGGTGTTTTGTCTTTGGCCTAACTCCTAGTCATGCTTAGTCAACAGCTGAAATGTCACCTTAATAAAGCTCTCTTCTAGTTTCCTGTTTCCTCTTAAGTCATACATACATTTGATATGTCCTATGATCCCTGCCATATATTCTTATCTCTATAACAACAGCACTACCATCTTGGACTGCATCTGCTTGTTTGCTCCAGGAGGGCAGGGGCTCTTGTCTGACTCACTGAACGCCTTATCCAAAGTGCCTGACGCAGTGTACCTACTCATCTGGTAGACGGATAAGGGGAGGGACTATCTTGACTCTTTTGTGTAGCCTTAGTAACTTACATCTTTCCTAACATATGGCGGGAGCTCCAAAATGTCTGTTTCAAAGAATTTATATCTAAAAGAGTAGAAAGACCTCTATAAAAATAAATACAAGGCAAAAGTTAACAGAATAGAAGTTGGTAAAAATGACTTTGTAAATAGGAATTAATTTGCTAATTCGTAATAGTAGATTAAAGATAGGTATATTTTTGAAATGTGGTTAAAATTTTTTAGCTTACAAATGGTGATTTCTCCTGAGCTCTGCCTACTTAGCTAATTGAAAAACAGGTATTCATGATTGCAGCTGATACCCAAGCCTTCACTGTTTTTAACAGGCTACATGCAAAAAACACCTTGAAATTTTATAGCTAAAGTCAACAGCTGTAATTTTACCTAAGATTAAGGCAGTATAGAAAACTGATTTGGATATACTTTTGGCAACAAAATATTTCCTCTAAATTGGCTGCTGGCAAAATACCAGTTCCTTGTTTCTAGTGTCCTCTTAGATCTCCAAAGAATTAGAAATATTGTCTCCTGACTGAATTTGCAAGTATCTACATTTCATAAAAATTACAAGTGATTTTTTACTAACCAGAATTTGAATATATTCCTCACCCTATAGGTTTTAAAGCATTCAGTTATTCAGTTTTAAAGTCTTTGCCAGCACAAGCATGTTAATAATGGAAAAGAACCTTTCAAATATATTTTTATAGAACAATTCTTTAATTTTTGCCTGCTGAATTTTAGGTTTGGCTTAACTAATACTATTTACCTATTAGAAATGACTAATAAAGATGGTGCATATGGAAGGTATTATTACAGTCTAAAAGTAACAATCCAATATTAATTTTTATGAATGTGTTATAAATATACCCAGTTGTCTGAACTGGTAAATCATACTAGATTGATATAGTCTAGATTTAAATTATCTGTGCAAACAAAAGAAATTGGATTATGTGCCCATTAAAATGATTTAACCAACTTTTCCTATTTTGTTATAATATTCCTTATAGCTATTTGACAGATGGCTAACAGCCACCTGTGCTATAGATTTAAAAAAAAAAGATCCTGAGTTACTATTTGCTTAGGAAACAAAATGCTCTGAAGTTCTGCCCTTTTTTTTTTTTTTTTTTTTTCAGGTTGGAAAAAGGAACTCCTATCACTCACTTGTCCTTTTGTTCCAAGGCTTAAAGAAATGTGTTGTTTTTTTGGATAAATTCTGGTTGTCAAATCATTTAAAATGCAGATATTATTAACAAAAGGTATGCTAAAGCTTCTTGTTACAGAACAATAACAGGGAAGTTGCATGAGAACAGAACCTAAACCAGGTAAGGTGATTATACGGATAGGTTTCATATCTTTTCTGCTCTCCTACAATATATGACAGATGACCTACAATCACATTTATTTCTCACTCCTGAAATAAATCACTTTGGGTCAAGAGACTATGAAAAGAAGAGCTAAGATAGAGCAATTCAGGTACAAATTCCTCCAAGTCACTGCATTAAAATGGTGGTCTCTGACCTGAAGTTCATTTGGATTTCACAATATGGTAATTTTATCCCTTGAGTTCATTTTTTAAGTGGCGTTTGGTGGTTGACTTTAGTGATTTTGAAAACGATGAGAGCAAAAATACTTACATTATATGGCAGGGCTCATTTCTATCTTTTAAACAGTGCCCATTTTCCCACTTCTTTTTGGTAGGAAATGAAGTTTTTATATATTTTGATCCAGCATGTGTACTTTTGACTCCACACCAAGGTGCATCTAGAGTTAGGCAAAAGAAAGAAAAGCGTCTCTTAAGGCATTAGACCCAACCTTTATGGCACCAGGGACCAGTTTCATGGAAGACAACTTTTCTGCGGACTGTGTGTTAGGGATAGAAAAACAAGTGAGAGGTAATGGAAATCAGAAAAACAAAGGAGAAAGCACTTATAGAAAAAAAATAAGAAGGAAATGGTTGCAGAAAAATAAAGAGGGAACAGTTATTTCGGTCTTAAAGAATGGGGTAATCAGGCTATGGAACACTGACCACCAGTCAGGGAAGGGAAAAAACACCTTGAGAGGGTTATAGCACTTTCCCTACCATACATATATTAGAAAGAATGACTGAAACATAACCTTTAAGTCATGTCCATACCCGGAAAGAATTCAGTCCCCAAAATAATGACGTATAGTCATGAATAGTTATAACTAACCTTTACTAAACCTAACGTATAAAAGGAAAAACATAGAAGTCGACAGTGTCTTCTCCTCTCACAGAGACAGACCCATTTCCCCTTAGGAAATGCGCTTTCACTCTGCACCCTTAAACTTTACTCGCAATAAATTCTTCATGCATACTTGCTAAGCGTTTGTCAAGGCTTGTGATTCCTCCAAGCCAGGAGCCCAAGAACTGGGGAAACACTTCAAAGTCCAGCAGTGGACTGAACCATGACATGGGGGTGGGGTGTCCTGGGAAGGGGTGTTGGGTGCGGAGCTCAGGCAGTGATGCGTGGCCTGTTTCCTAACAGGCCACGGACTGGTACTGGGCTGCACCCCGGGCTTTGGGGACGCAGTGACTTAAGGGGTTTACCTTTTAAAATTGATTTTTATGAACATTATCAAACTAATTATATAACCTCTAAGTTATAAGCAATGATTCAGCTCCCCAAATGGCAAATTATATGCAACAGAAAACATTCTAAGCACAAAATAAAATCTTGAATTACATCTTAAATGCTTTCTCTAAGACTTTTATCCCTTTTTTCCTGCTAATATTATTGTTGGTATATAGCATGCTTTAAAAAAAAAAAAAAGACCTAAACCTAAAAGAAGTAAAATTGTAACATGAAAACATTTAAGTTAAACAAATGTCTACATAGCCTCTACTGAATGTGAAGCACTGTTTTTGAATACTTAGTTTTTTAAATAATTTTAATAGCTTATGCATTTTACAAGCATTGCACTTTTAATAAAATCATTTCATTTTCATGACTGTTCAAGGAAATAAACCTGATTTCTCCAGAATGGCTGTCTTGATTTTCCTAAAGTCCATTGTATAAGGAGAATCTTGAGTTACAGGGTTTAGGTAAAAGTTTTAGCTTTTAACCTTGTTTTATTTATTTATTTTTTACTTAGAGAAGGGGTCTTGCTATGTCGCTGGACTTGAACTCCTGGGCTCAATCGATTGATCCTCCGGCCTCAGCTTCCCAAGTAGCGGGACTACAGGCATGTTGTGCCACCATGCCTGGCTCTTTGTTTTAAGAGGCAACCAGGTTCTAAAATTCTTATAGTAAAACCAATTTAAATTTTTGCACTTTAAAAAGTGCTATGCAATTAAGCCATTATAAAGACATTGTGTAAAAAAAAAAAAAATTCTGAATAGACTTTGAAACCCTGAGGTTCCTTAGAACCCTGAGTTCTTAGTGAAGACTCCTTATTTAATTAAATATTCATAACCTCAACCTCCTTAGTTATCACATATTCTGACATCCCCTTTTTTAAATGCTTAGACTTAGCCAAACTTACACAATTGAAAAAAGAATCATCTGCATATTTTTCCGTCAATTGATAACAACCTCCAAGGGTCTTCTGAAAAGTACTATGCTGGCTGGGGTTGAAAAATAGAAAATATTTGTTCACTTCAGTAAACTTGATGTCAAATTTCTGTCTCTGATTTTTTTGTTATGGTTTAATAGGAAACTTAAAGTTCTGAAAACAAACTTACCTGTCTCAATCATTAATTTTTCACTAGGTATTGACTTCAAAACTTCCAAATTATTCTCAGTTTTCAGGGAGCTTAAAAAAAGTGTATATATTTATTTTAAAAGGTAACATTTAATGAATAACTTTTTCTCATATCACAAATTTATCTACAACATTACAAAACCAACCCAAAACCCCATAACAAATTTTGTTTTCAGTATACTTTAGAAAGTATTAATATTTACACTCTCCCATCCTTCATAGAATCCAGAGTAAGATCTGTTTTAACCAGATCTGCCTTTAGGGGCTATAATTTTTTATGTTTACCAGTTGGCTCTCAATAGCTTTATGTATCACACTAAGTAAAATTTAACTTTTTTAAAGAATTCATTTGCTTCTCTTGAGTAATTTGTGTAACAAGAGGTGCTCATAAGGCTGTTAATTTTCATTTTTTTAACTTTCCGTTTTCAGCCCCTGAGACAGACTGGATTACTGCTCCTAATGCTTCACTCTCCTCCAACAGAATCATCTATCCGTGTGCCCTTGCCATGGTTTCTTATTAGGAAGTATTAACTCTACTTGAATCTGGCCTTGGCCTCAAGACTTGGTCTGGCCAATGGGATAACATGGCCATAGGCTTGAAAGGTACTTTAGTGGTCTGGGTGGCACCCTGGTGATCCTACAATAGCAAGCAGGGAGTAGTTAAATGGCTGCATTTAAAAGCTAAGTGACCTAAATGCTATGTGCCTGTAGAGAAAGACACAGCAGAAAAGAAAACCAATTCACCTAAGAAAGTTGGAAGAACTAGGTACAGTACCTAGAAAGCTGGTGGGATAAGGCACAGGACTGAAATAGGGATTGTCTGAAAATCTTGTAAAGAGAAGGCAGGGTTCCCAAGTTATGTACCCATGACTTGGTACAGAGAGAGGAGCGTAGGGTTTCCAGAGAGCCCCAAATTAGAGAGACTGGGCTGGAGAATAAGCACAGAGGAGCAATGGGGGACGGCGTGGGACTGAAGCTGGAGACTGGGACTGCCCACTGAACAGTGAGACCCTCTAACCCACCCTGCTCCAGAACACTGCCAGGTACTTTTATAAATTCCCCACTCTTCCAGCAGGGATCAGAGGATGCCTTTCTGGAGCAACTGAACCAATCCAGAAAAAGATCTCTACAACATGACATTTGGGAATCCCCAGTGAAAATGCCACTTAGCCATCTGAGCCTGCCACTTGCTGGCCTGCCTCCCACAGCTTCCAAAAGGCTTTTAAAAAAATAGACAGTGAAGGACTGCCTGACATTTGAAGAAAGTCTCTATCATGACAGAGACCAAAATAAAGAGGAAAAAAGACTGAAGAAATAAAAGCAGTAAGGCAAGCAGAAAATAACTCTAAACTAATTCATATCTTTACAGAGAAGAGAAGACACTGCATCTGTCAAAGAAGATTGTGGTATAAATAAAACAGCTTTCAGAGATTGGGAAAAAAAAGCTGAAGTCAGTTTCATTTAAAACGTTGAAAGATACAGCACTTTTCTGGAAGCAGGAAAAAATAGAGATAGGAAAAGCAGAATGAAAACATAAGAATACCAGAGTAATCAGTGTGGGATGTCCAAAGAAAGAACAGAAAACCAAACCAAAAAAAAAAAAAAAAAAAATCAAGAAAATTCCCAAGGACTGACAAAGATGAGCTTCCAGGTTGAAAGGGCCAGTAAGAGAGCAGCAGAATGAATGACAAAAAAACCATCAAAACACATCTTTGTGAAGTTTTACAAAACCAGAGATAACTAAAACCTTCCACAGGAAAAAAAGTAGGTCAGAGGGAAAGGACTGAGAATCAAAATAGCAATCAACATCTCATCATCGCTGAAACCTATTAACAGGACAGTGTAAATTCTCAGTGAAAATGATTTCTTTATTATTTTTTTTTTCTGTAGAGATGAGGGTCTTGCTATGTTGCCCAGGCTGGAGTGCAGTGGCTATTGACAGGTACGATCATAGCACACTGTATCCTCGAACTCCTGGGCTCAATTGATCCTCCAGTATCAGCCTCCTGAGTGGCTGAAACTACATGCGTGCCCAGAAATTGATCTCTAATCTAGAATTTTATGCTGAGAAAAACTATCAACCAAAAGTGGGTCTCCCCTGCCCACTTTTATTAACTATGCAGGCAAACTTTTAAGAGGAAAAGTAGAATGAATTCATTTTCAAACATGCAAAATCTCAAAAAATTTACTTCCCGTGAAAACTTTCTCAGGAGGATATAAGAGAATGTGTTCCACCAAAACAAACAAAAAATACATAGAATCTAAAAATAGTTCTATTACAGAAGAGACTTGCCCAACTGAAACAGAAAGATGGAAGGGTCTAGAACTAATGAAAGAGATTATGTAGATAGGCTTGCGCATGTGGAAAAACAAATAAAGGCATTTCATAGAGCTGTGGAAAGTGAGATAGGGCTTCAAGTTTTGAAGAAGGCCAAGTAAATAAAAATATGAAGTCAATTACTCCAGGAAAACAAAAAGTGATACAAGAAAAGAATTACAAGCATGGTATATCACACAGCTCAGGAGTCAACAATATCTACAGAGACATAATGAAAATATATATACATATAACCAAAAATTCTGAAACAGCTACATTGAGGGGAATATGGAAGGAATAACGGAGGTGGGGGACGATGAGAACAGACAAGGGGATGAATCAAGAGCTAATAGTATATGCATATTATTTAGAAATATGTCTACAAATAGCAAAGTGATTGCCTCTGGAAAAGCTGACTTAGAGGTAGGAGCTTGCTGGGGGTGGATTCTGATATTTGTTTGAAGTCTTTTAGTACTACTTGAATTTTTAATCCCTATGCATGCATTCTTTCTCACATTAATTTATAAATTAATTAAAGCATTAATTTAAATATGAAAGAAGCATTTAAACTCTGAACTCTATAGCAAATAAGTAATTCCATGATACTGTTTCCCTAAGATTTTAGTCAAAAATAATGTAATCAGAAAACTAATAATCTTAAGGGATTAAAACACTAAAGAGGGAAAGTAAGTCTTCTACTATTCTGCAATTTATTTAATGAGCTACACTGGCATCCTGTGAAAAGACACTGGTGGAAATTCTTACAGATTTGACAGAACAAGCCCAGGACCTAGCTATGCTAGCTGACTGTACGGAGTGTATTAGGTTTAGTATGGTATTACAGCAGAAAGGTCACCGAGTGAGGAGCCAGAGGACGCAGGTTCGCAAACTTGGAGAAACTGTATACCTGTTCGTTAACTTCTCTGAGCTTTGGTTTCCTGGTTTATTGTTACAGAATAAACTCTCCCACGGTCAGACATGACATGTGTATATGTATATGCAATGCTGTGAACACGTTTTAAAGGGATCAAATGACCTGAAAATGAATTGGATTGCTAGAGAAAGCTAGCTGCTGATCGCCACACAGAATTGTTTTCCATTATTAGAACACAGGGTACTAGTCATACTTTCAAAGTTTAACTTGTAATAGTAATGTACTGTTTAATTTCTTAGGTAAATAATTACTGTAACTCCCAGGCAAAGATCAACGCAAAACACACACAAACTTTAATAAAAATAAAATTTTATCAGCAATTCACTGTAAAACAATTTAAGAAATCTGCTTAAATAAAGGTTAAAAATAAAAACAAAAACAACCAAGAACATACCAACCATTAAACCCTATATAAAGATCCAAGTCAATCAAAGCAGCTGCTGCTTCCTTGGTACCATCAAATGAATGCACCTAGGGACATACAGGTATAATTTTATTATTATAATAATTACTTTTTAAAATCTAAATAGCATTAATAAGACTTTCTAAGCGGAAATATACATACATGTAAGGGTTTCTAGACCACAGAGTTTCAAATGTGGTGGCCTTTACAAATTTTATTTTCAAATCAGATTTCACCTGTTTATAATCTGTCATCTCCAATGATATGAGACATGGAATTAGCTGCCTAGAATTTACCCCTTGACATTTTGATGTCTCTGCACCAATCCTGCAGGACCTCCAGGAAGGGGGACAGGAGTAGGGAGCCATATTCTTAGGCAAAAGCACGAGGAAAGGTTAGAAATGTTATAACACCATTTAAAATATATTTTCAAATATCCTTGAATTGTTCTGTTAAAGGATACCCTTTTCTAGAAGAGAAATGACTTTTAAGAGGCAAGTTTTAAGAAGCTGCATAAAGAGGTGAGAATGTTGCTCAAAAGTGTAAACTGTTACATAATCAATAATACGAACTCAGCAGGCAAAAAGGATTAAGATGATGTTTTTCTCCTTTACAGACACAGGGGGGTTAAGGCAGAGCTTATACTTGGGATGTATTTATGTAATCAGAAACAACAAATAGCATTCCTTTAAAAAGTAAGGTCACCTAACAAGTGATGTCATATTACTACTGAGTCCAGAGAGTCTGGACACACTATAGATAACATATTTCTCAACAATAAAGAAGTGTGCATTACACAGCTGCTCGTACAGGGTTTATTCTTTCCCTCAGCATTTCCAGCTGGCTAGAAAAGGCAGCCTCCATTAATATCAACGTAATTTTAAATGTGACTCCTCATAGACCATTCCAGAAAATGAGTTACTAATTCTTTGGCAATTTCTTTTTGGAAAAAAATTTAAAAATTAAGTTGGATTTGTTGTTGCTTTTGTTAATTTTTTAAAACTATTATAGAATCACCCAAGTAAATTCTTACTTAGAAATCAAGCAAAGGGCCGAGACAAGAGTTTGAAGGTTATGATAAATGCCACCAGTAATCCCAAGGGCATTAATTAAAATTTCTTTCAGTTCCCAAGTACAGATTCTAAAGGATAAATTACAGAGTCAGCAAACTACAGAAAAAATGTGCACAGTAATATTAACATCACAGCACTGGAGAATGCATACATATTACTAGTATGAGGCATGAAACATGAGGCAGAGGCTAAAACCTTGAGAGACTATATATGAAACTGTCAAAGCAAGGCAGTATGGGTATACAGTAAGTACTCAGTGCTGTTCCCTCTTTCCTTAGTTGGCATAGTGTAACTGTGATTTTATATACCTGGATGTTAGCTTTTTTGCTAGAGACAGTCTCTCCTGAAATTGTACATGAAAATTTGTATATCTGAGCATTTTTTCTAAGGCAGATTCTCAAAGGGGTCCATGATCCAAGAAATTAAAAATCACTGCTATAGATAACCTGAGTTAAGTGGTGGTAATATTTATGGGAAATGTCCCAATAATAATGATTGAAATGACCATATGGGAGAAGTGTTTAGAGCAGAATGCAAATTACAGAAAGGAGAATAAGGCTCTAGATCTAAGTGCTAATAGTAAATGAATACAGCTGACAAGAAATTACAAAGGCAAATCTGAAATAAATAGTAAAATATTTTAAAATGTTATAAAACTTAGTTTATATTTTGTTCGAAATTTAGACTGAAGAACATTTAAGAATGGCTAATGGAAAAGACAGAGAAAAAATATTATGTACAGTATTAGAATGTGCAGAAGTAAATTCACAGGTTTTTTCTTCTGAATAGAATTCTGTACTCATTCTCATACTTTAACAAAGGAACTAAAATTAAAACTGTGATTTATGTTTGTATCATATCTGGCCCATAAATTCAAGAGTCAATTTCCATAGCCTTCAAATAATGGGAAAAGAAGCTTAATAACTTTATTGTGAATGTTTGAACTGGAGGCCAACCTTCATAACCAAGATACTTTTATGTGTCACATGAAGATCACATATCCTTGGCCGGGCGCAGTGGCTCACGCCTGTAATCCTAGCACTCTGGGAGGCCGAGGCGGGCGGATTGTTTGAGCTCAGGGGTTCGAGACCAACCTGAGCAAGAGCGAGACCCCGTCTCTACTAAAAATAGAAAGAAATTATCTGGCCAACTAAAAATATATATAGAAAAAATTAGCCGGGCATGGTGG
>CM052438.1:34340313-34363614 GCA_028533085.1 Varecia variegata | reverse complement strand
AAAAAAAAAAGATCACATATCCTTTATCCAAAATGCCTGGAATCAGAAGTGCTTTAGATTTTGGATTTTTTTTTCCTTGAAAGCTGGAATATTTGATATCTTGGGGATGGGACCCAAGTCTAAACATGAAGGTCATTTATGTTTTGTCTACATCTTATAAACATAGGCTGAAGGTAATTTTATGCAATATTTTAAACAATTTTGTGCATGAAACAAAGTTTATGTACACTGAACCATCAGAAAGCAAAGGTATCACCATCTCCTGTCAGTGCTCAAAAAGTTTCAGATTTTGGAACATTTTGGACTTAGGAGCATTTTGGATTTTGGATTTTTGGGTTAGGGATGATCAACCTGTATTAAAAAAACTATTTTATACTCACCACTCCCCCTACACACCGATCTCTATTTCTTTTCATTATGTCTGTGAATTAAAATTAGAAAACTTTTAGCAAATAGCTTGACTTCTAAAAAATTCTTAAATTCTAAGTGAGATTTTAGTTTTAACTCACCCAAAAACTCAGCATGTGAGTTTCGACAATGAAGAAACATTGGTAATTTCGTTTGTTCTGACAATTCAAACTGTTTTTCAAAGTATCTGCATAATGCAAAAAAATTTCCTTGTTGAAAATTTTAAGCATGAGAAAGATAATTATGTCAAATGATTTTTTTAATTAAAGGAATTTTATTTTCTAGAAATTACAGAATGGAAATAGTAAATTCAGACATTTAAAACACTTCAGGCTTAGCAGAGGGTTTTTATTAGCATGCAACTTCTGGAAAAGGATATTTCATTTTCTGGGCTTACAAAATTATTTTGAGGAAAACAAGCTGCTGGCTCCTTGCTGCTCAAGCTTGTTGAGCACTGTCAGTGGGAAGCAACTCACTTATGTGAGAAGCCAGGAAGAGCTTCATACTGAGTGTTCTTCTATTCCATTTTGTAGCCATATTTTTTTATGTGCTGTTATTAAAAAAAAAAAATTACTGCCACTGAGCCAAAAGAACAAGGATTCCCTTAAAAATGAAATCTAAGTATTTGCTAAATAGCACAAAACTGAATTAAACTATTTTTTTCAAAAAATGAAAATTGTATGATAAAGTGATAGCCCTGACTATTGTAGAGTACCATATAAAAAGGCTTTTCCAAGTGCCACGTGCCATTATCTCATTTGATCTTCAAAATAACCCTACGATAGCTGGGCATGGTGGCATGGTGCCTGCAGTCCCAGCAACTTGGGAGGCCGAGGTGGGAGAATTGGATAGCTTAAACCCAGAATTTCGAGACCAGCCTGGGCAACATAGACCCCATCTCAAAAATAAAGAATACAACACAATACAATACAATACAAATAACCCTAGGACAAGGGAGGTGTATTATTTCGTTCAAGATCACAACACATTGATGTGGCAAACTTGGAATCAGAATTTCAGTGCTCTAATTCCAAGTCCCAGCCCAAATGACCTAACATAGTTACATTTTTAAGAAGCTTCTTCCTGTTCCCAGACAATATCCAGAGGAAATAATAGGTGGGGTGTTGTATTTGTTTTTTCATTTCGACACAATGCTCCCCTGGCTCTCATTAATGGTCACATAGGTTTAACTGAAATCAGGATGACAGTTGGCTTATTATTTTCTTAAATGGATTTATTTCTTCTAGGTCTTTTAATTTTGGGGAACAATTTCTCTGTGTTTAATTAAGCCTCTTTTGCTGTATTTTACTATATCTTGTCTCCTGATGTACAGGACTATTTTCCTGGAGTATCCCTTTGCCCTCTTGAACATGCCAAATTTTAAAATTAGAAATATACTTCTTAAAGAAACAGTCTTCCTACAATTGGTGGTCTGTCTTTATTACCCAATGTTTTGAGTTTTTAGTCACCTTTTCAGATTCTGCTGGGTCAGAATAAGCAAAAATATTTTGTTCTAGTTAACAAAGTGCTGAAATTTTTCAGTGTAGAAAATATCTATAAAAACTTGGAGACAAAAAGATTTTAAGAATTATTTCTAGTCACTATTTCCATAAGCTCTAAAGTAATCCAAATGTCAGCAACTATTTAAATGTGCTCTAGCCATTACATAAACTTTCCTATATATTTGGCTTCTGGCTACACACAGCAGGCAGTACTCTCCACCTGGTGTTCACTGCTTTGTACAGTGCTGATAATTTTTTCCACATACAATTCCATGGACCAAGCCACATGACCAAGCTACAAATTTACAGAATCTAATGGTCAGTTTGGAAATTAGCTTCCTATACCAGGGTAGGCAAAAGTGTAATTTATGAAAATAACAGAAGCCTAAACAATGTGCCCACAGAATTTTATATAATTTGAGGGGGAAAAAAGGTCCCTAAGTTCAAGCTAGCTAGGTATCATAAGGAAGCCATGAGGCAAAATGATACAAATTGATAATGATACAAATTGAGGCTAACTGGTACTTAACACCAAATGACTACCATCCTTAAAGAAGAAAAAGCTACCATGGTAACTAGAAATAACAACAAAAGTAATAGGGCAGGAAATGGCATCTATTAAGAGACTTCTCTGCCTGTTTCACTTACAATTTTTTTTAGGTTTATTAATGAAAATCATTATTTACTTGAGTTAGATTTGCTCATCTTAGTGAAGATGTCATTTGCTTCTGATTGTATTACTGCTTTGTACAGTTTCGGGTTAACACTACCTAAAGAAAAGAGCTTGAAAAATTCAACTTCAGAGTAGCAGTTATTAATTAGGATTAAAGCGAATCAAAAAAGCCCAGAGAATTACACTAGTATATACCTTAACACAAGGTTCCCTCCTCTGTAAGCTGGATGATGGTAAGGATGGCCTCAAATTCGTAAAGGATTATTTTGAAAGTTTGTCTTCTTTATTTTTCTTCTTAAAGACCTGCACAGTATTAACATTTTAACGACCCCAAGAAAAATGCCCAAAGCAAATTCCTCCTACCCAAGAGAACAGAGCTCTAAATTGCAGCAAGGAAAGGAGAGTAGCATAAGGCAGAGAACTGAAAATACAGGGTATGGTTTAAAGGATAAACTTTCCATAACTAAATCAGGCCTTTCCTTGTTTTAATTTTTTGCTTTGCTTTCTTGTTCTTTAAAAAATACTTCTCAAAAATCCCAGACAAAAATTATAGCTGGTATTTTCCCTTAGGATGGTAATATTTCTGGAAAGCATAATCTAACAATGGCTATGATTTTATGAGTACTTACTCTGTACTACGATGGGCTTTATATACCATATGTTAAGGAAGATAGGCATCGTACCCCTATTTTAGAGATGAGGAAATTGAGATGTACAAAGGGATAAGAGCCACCAATGGCAGTTATAAATCACACCCAAAGACCTGCCGATGCCAACCACCCTACTTTTAACACTATGTTACATACTGCCTTTACTTCCCATAATTTTTCAGATACTATATCTATTGTACATTAATTTTTCTGTCTTGTCTCTTAATCCACTGTACTATTTTCTATTTTTCTTTTCTTATACATCTTTTTCCTGACTACATTTTTACTTAAAACCAAAACAAATCATACACTGGTTAATTGCTTCAGATGGTATAACGCAAAGACTAAAATCTGAATTCTCCCAAGAATAAGCCCAATAGTGAAAGCTGAATTATAGGCTTTTTTGTCCATGCTGCTCTGTAGAAATCAGAAAGAATCCTCCCTCCTGGTTAAACATTCAACAAACATTTACTAAGTACTTACCACATGCTGAGAGTGCTGTGCTAAGTGCTATGGGAACTACGGCACGAGTAAGACTTGGTGTGTGCCTTTGAAGAACTCAAAGACACTGGTCAGTTGTGGGAGGGGAAGGATAACTTAAACGTATTTTCAGTATGACGTGATAAGCACTGAAACACGTACAGAGTGCTGTGTACACACAGAATAGGGGCTGCACGCTGTTAGTACACGCTCATGGAAAGGGAGGGAGTGAGGGGTGGAGGATGTGTGTATTTGTTTCTTTAACAACAGTCCAAATGTGATTATTACTGGTGTGTTTTTTTCTTACCCACTAGGTCATTCAATGTTTTATTATTAAAAATTTAAAAAATTTCAAGTCGAATTGCTTATCTTATCAAAACTTTCAACCTACTTTAGTTTGTTCTTAGCTTATCCTCTCTGGAAGAGGCCCACATCACATGCTGTCACCTTAGAGAACGCTTCCCTGACTCCCCCAGAAAGTTAGTCCTTTTCCCTGCTGTCTACACACCTTTGTGAAAGCACTTCCAATCTATTTTAAATATTTATGCCCTCTCTTGTCTACAAAAGCATAAGACCAAGTCTTATTCTTCTTTGTATCATACTGAGACACTTAGTAATCACTTACTGGATGAACTGAGTTTGAACTCTCCATTACTGATTAATACTAGCACAATTGGCACGCGTGTTAAAGCATAAGCTTCTATACATACTGTTTTAAGTTCTGATCTTGCCCTGAGGATGGTGAAATATCTCCAGAACAGTAAAGTAGAACAGATAACATCAATGTTTTCATTTAACCCCAAAATGGAGTTTGAAGTATTTAGGCTGCATTTTAAAATCAGTTTTAACTCATTCTGGATGAAAAGTCACATGGGCAAGAAAACTTGGGGGACTCTGTGACTGTGCTTGCTTGTCATACACAGAGTCTGTTTGGCTTACAAGGCTCATCCTGGCTGAAAAAAAAGATCATTAAAGTTGAGGAATAATGATCTGTGGGGCTGAACCTAAGAAACTATTAAAGACAACTGTTTTTCCATTTCAATGTGAACATGTGAACTTCTAAGCTTAAGTGAGCTGACCTACATGATATTCAAGAGAGGTACAGGCCTTTAGTAACCCTGCTGGTCACCACATGAATGTCCCTGAAACACACAGCAAATGATATACCACAAATTAAACAGTTCTGAAAGGGTTGCATAAATGAAAGACCTGAAAGAAAGAGTATGTGTCCACAGAACATTACTCCGACCCATGCTATTCCACTTGGTTATAGACCTTCACACTGTAGGAATTCTAGTTCAAGTTTAGGGTATGACAAACTCCACTGGTAAATCTGCTCCTTACTATGGTGATTTTCAATTCGGGCAGGCAATATCAGGATACAATTTGCAGGGGAGCAGGGGATGGAAGGGGGAAGAAGTATACATTTGGCATTTATAATTTGAAAAATCCCTTCACACCATCAAATCACTGGATTAATCATACGATCATATCACCATGACAAAAATTATTAATTATTAAATATCATGATAGAGCTGAATGGCATCTTAGAGAATCTGGCCCTAGTCCTCCTTTGTGTATAAGAAACAAAGGAGAACAGAAGGTTGTTTATTCTGAAAAGTCTCTAGGGACAGAAACTGCACCTTATTCATACTTTTGTATGAGTTCCCAGCAATTGCTGCCATATAGTACTCCATAAATATTTGTTGAGTAACTAAATCAACCTCCTTTAGAAGCTCAGTCTAATGTTTTATCATCTTGATAATTATGTTTTTGAAATTCAACAAAATGCTCATGTTTTAAATTAAGATTTTGACCTACTTTTTCTTTTCAACCTATAACAATGACCTGCCAGTATGATGGTAGGAGCTCCAACTTCAGCTACAGGCAACGGGGTGTAGGAAGTCCTGGAGGCTTATGAGCTTTGGAGTTTTCTCAGATGCCACCACTCTTAACGTGGATCCCCTTAAAGGATTTTCACAGTTCCAAACTAACCGTATCCAATGCCCAGCAAAAGTAAAATACAATTTTCTAGCTTTGGTGATTTATCCTATATTCCATTTTTAGTATCTCTTGCTCTTAAATCATACCCCCCATAACAATTTAATTCATTCCATTGGAATTGTTCATGTATAAGTGCACTTGTGTGGCAATCCTCCTCCCTCAGCCTCCCAAGTCCAAATAGCTGGGACTACAAGTATGTGCCACCACATTCAGCTAATTTTTCTTATTTTTTTGTAGAGACAGGGTCTCGCTATGTTGCCCAGGCTGGTCTCAAACTCCTATCCTCAAGTGATCCTCCCACCTTGGCCTCCCAAAGTGCTGGGATTACAGGCATGAGCCATCGCACCTGGCCTGCATTTATTAAACAATAAACACCAAGAAAAGGGTCTCTATCATGTAAAACTCATCCCTTATGTCTAACATTAAAATCAAATTAAATGGTTAACCAATCCGGGAACTATGTACTTCCATTCCTTATGAATTACATGCAAGTATGCATGGAATGTTTCACTTAACTTTTCATATACAAATGGGAAAAACAAAAACATCCTGACCCTTCATCCAACTACATTCTTAACTGAAAAAGTTATTTAAAAATATTTAAGATTTTATAATAATTTCTAAAGTCAACAAATTTCCTTACTTGAGCTGAGTATCTTTGGGACAAAACTGTAGTCGGTCAAAATCTTGAAAAGATAAAAAAAGAATAATTACTCATGACTTATGCATAACCAATCAGTTATTTTCAAATAAAGTCATTCTAAGTGTCCAGGTTGGCACTTACCAAGTCCACATTCCCCTATTGCCACAACTTTCCCCTTATTGTTTTCAGCAAGATTTAGCAGCTCCATTAAGTAAAGATCAGGGTTACTCTTTTCAAATTCACCACATCTTGTAGGATGACATCCAACTGTACTGAAAAACATATCTAACACAAAATAAAGTCTTAGGGTTATTTTCAAAATATTTTCTCATATTTCTATTTAATATGCAAAATGAGAGAATATCAAATAATTTCAAATGGTTTTTAACAATAGCCATAAACTATTCAAACCACCAAAACTGTATTATGTTAATCATGAGAATTTTTGGAATACATGAACAAAGTAGAATATGAATATGAAAACTTCCTTAAGGTATTAATAAAATAGTTAATTCAACTCTTTCCAAAGTTTGGTATTTATTGAGCCTTGTAGAATGGAAAGTGAAACAATTTCTTGAATGTCATCATCTAATTTTATCTTTTAAATTCACTGTTCATGTGACTGTCTTGATTTATGTATTTAATATAACAGTTAAAATGTATTCCCCTTAAAAAGTTTAATAATGGGGGTACTGTAAAGAGGTGGAAAGAGGGATGTTTTTCTAAGGGAAAAAAAAGGCTCACTTATTTGCAGGCTACTTTAACATCTTTAATTGTGTGGAACACAAATGAGAAGTCAAAATGCTTTTTGAGTGACTTAGCAGGTACCTGCACCCGAACCCATGGGAGACACATGGAGTCTTTCTCAGACTCTCATGCAGATTTTATAAACAAAAGGAGGCATCCCTTTTAAAGATGTAAGGACACTAGGTACACAGAGAGGACTGGAAGAGGGCCGATAATGGAGGTGGGAGAACTTTTAAAAGCATAGCTGGTTTGTGGATAAAAAGTAAGGATAAAATATTCTGATATATCTCAAAAACTTCTGGAAGATGATATGTATAAACATAAAGTTAGCAATGAGGGATTATATATTACTATTGTATTTACATTCCTGGGGCCCTGCACAGTGTCTGGTCCACATAATAAATATTTAATAAAACAATCCTTCACGCTCAAGGTAAAAAATAAATAAAAAGCAACTTATATCTTAAACACATTACAAAACACACATACGAATTCCACATCAGAAACCCTTGAGTTTATATTATGTACCTGGAGAACTTTATTCTCAGTACGCGAAATCTTAAAATAATCTTTGTTAAGTACTAAGGGAAGGTTTTATCAAATATCTCTGATATACCAATGAGTACTTTGAATTTTGTCATCTTAATTACGTCCTATTGAAATCAGTCCATTTTCCTGTTCTTTCTACAGTCAGTGATCTATTGTATTGTACCTGAAGCAGTTCTCAGAAAGACTTCTTCAAAATTACTTAATTCATATTTTTTTTGGTAAAAGTAATATAAGGATACCATTTGTTTGTGCCAAATGCAGTGCATCTTTACTGTCTTGTAGATTTCCACCTGTAATCATAAACTGAAATAGAAAGAAATAAAATAAACCGACTTTAATAGTGTATCAACAACAGTTTCCTAAACAGGACTTCCTGTCACCTCTTTATTCCAGAATGCTTTTTCCTCTGTGGCTGTCACACATTTACCCTTCCTTTAAATTTCAGCCAGAAGATCACCTCCTATGTAGACTGGTACCTGACTACCCTCTACACACACACACCCACCATAGCTGAAATTTGTCATTCCTCCTTGGTAAAATGTATTTACATGTCTGTCTTTCCTATTTGGCTATGTGTTCCTAGAGGACACAGATCATGTGTTATGAAAGACTGAATAGCTAAATACTTGCAAATTTATAATTTTGTTAATCTAAATCAGTGACTAATTTAAATCAATGATTCAACAGTGTTGATTAGTTCAACAGTTCTCCAAGTATGGTCTGGGAATTCCTAGGAGGTATGTGAGGCCAAAACTATTTTCATAATAATACTAAGACACTATTTGTCTTTTTCACTCTCATTCTATCACAAATGCACAGTGAGGTATTTCAGAGGCTCCTCGATGTGTGATAATCACCACGGAGTGATTACAGAAACGGACACGAAAATTCAGCAGACTTCTGTTCACTCAGCCACCAGAGAGATTTGAAAAACTGTATAACAATTCTACTCACTGCTAATTTTTTTTGTTTTGGAAAATACTTATTTTTTCATAAAAATATGCTACTTGTGTTATATAGTAGTTTATTGTTATTTTAAAAGAAATTAATAAATATTTTAAAATTTTCTCTACTTTCTAATACAGTACTTTATCAATAGGTAAAACCCACATGAACAAAAGCTTTTTGGTGGTCCTCAATAATATTAAAAAGTATGAAGGGGTTCTAAAACCAAAAAGTTTGAGAATCACTGAGTTAGTGTATACTGATGAATCCTCTGCAGGAAAATTTACAGCTCTTGGTAAATAAGCATACTTCTACAGAGACAGCCATTAGAGGCCACCCAATAGTTAGAATACCATCTGTTCTAATCTGTTAAAATGAAAACGTCACTGAAGAGCTACTTGCTGGTAGTGAGTATTAAGGCAGTACCGCTTAAGGTCTATATTCTTCTAAAGAAGTGATTCAAGCAAGCACACTGATTGTACATTTTTTAAAGCATCCTTCAAGAGTCTCACTAAGCTAAAGTGAAGAATTCATTCTAGGTACACACCTCAAGAAAGAACATACAAAACAAAGGTAGAATTGCAAATGATAAACAGATATTTTCATATAGCAACTCAAACCTCTAATCTGACTAAAGTATCTATTCAGGAAACTATATATAGCCATAATTAAATCCTCAACTGTCTGTAAAACATAAAATATAAGATATTAATAAAAATGTTGGAAAAACTTTCTTGTTACTAACATTACCTAATTGTTTGACACCAGACCACATGCCCACATCCAGTACTTCAATTATGCAACATAGTTTCTAACTGAGTCTACTTTTTACTTTATAACTTTTCCAAATAGTTGAAAGAGTTAGGACAAGACTAGAGGGCACTATTTCCTCTTCCAATGTACAATGATGATGATGATGACATGACAATGGTGACTTCCATCATATACATAATGAAGGTTTGTTTATGCCAGGTATAATACCAAATGCTTTAAATGCAATATTTTACCTAAACTTCATAAGAAGAATGAAGGGGCTGGAACCCAGGTTTGTGATGCCCTAACTGTGCTTTTAACCAATTAAATTTCAATTTGGAACCATGCCCAAGTAAAAATCACTCCAGTTCTGTCACTACCAAGTCAGTAGAGAGAGAGAGAGTGTGTGTGTGTGTGTGTGTGTGTGAGAGAGAGAGAGAGAGAGAGAGAGAATGAGTAGAAATATTAAGGTTAAATGATTCATGGCTGATACATGAAAATTTAGGAGCTTGGCATTTCAGTTTGCAGAAAAGCACTATATAAAGTGATTTATCAAGCAGGCAGTGACTGCATAATGAGAAATCAATGTGACTTTTATCTTTTCATATTTCTTATGAATAATAATTAATATGCAACTCAAAAGCAATAGCTACCAATCGTCCTGATACCACAATATGGATTTAACCTTATTTCTTATGTGCATGTGTGAGCTAGCTTGCTATTTTAAAAAGTAATTTGAGGAAATATCTATTCAAAGATTTTGACACAGAGCTAATATTCACTTGCTTATTAGAACTCTTTAAAAAGTGGTAGAAATTTTATTGTTATAAAAGTTGAAGTGTCCTCTCAATTATTTAAAATGGTACGCCCATATAAAAGCTAGACTTGGTGACAGATACATGTCTTTTTGACAATTGCTTAATTATAACAAATGCTAAATTATGTTATAAAATATATTAAAAGTTGCCTCGTAAGAAACCCTTTTTCCAGGAATAGAAAAGGGGGGGAAAAAAAAGAAACCTGGTAATGCACATAGGCTTAAAAATTTTTTTTCGAAGAGATTTTGCTATTTATCACATTTCTGATCACATGAAAGAACTATATATGAAGTTTGTGTAACTTAAATTCCTGGGAATAGAATATTTTGATATTTTATTTCCATTAACTTGCTAATATTCCAATGTAGACACTAAATACCCCAAGTGTGGCATTGGCTCTTTACCTTCTACTCTGTAGAACCTTAATTAAAAGTTAGTTAAAAAACAAGAAAACTCAAGAATAACAAAAATCAGATGTACCTTTTTAACACCGATCTGGACAGCTCTCCCTATTACATCCTGTAAGTCATCTGTAAAAGACAAACCCCACATTAAGAAAACCTGGTAAATAAAAATTTGACTACTGTTTGGCTTGTGTATATCATCTAAAGTTGTACATATAAAATCATAAACTTCCACAGATAAGAAGGGCTTGATTAAAACTTTGTTATAATAGGTGCTTTGTAACTGTTCATGGTTTACCAATATATGTTTCACTTTGCAGTTTTATCCAGGATGCAAAATTCTTTATTATTTCAATTGTAAGAGTAGATTATGCTTTTCAAGGTCTCCTTGAGGTGGAAAATTTGTCTTCATAGAACAACTATTTCCCTTAATAAAAGAAACATTTACCTTGATGCTTTTGAACCCCCCTATAAATTCCTCTGAACATAGGATCTGTCAGGTTGATACCAATATCTATGGAAAGCAAAAATAAAATAACTGATTAATCATTGACTCTCTATTTGAAACTTTACTTTAAATAAAAGCTCCTGTTACTCAACTTTTCATTTACACACTCATCCATTTGAACAATATCAAAGTACCTACCACATGTCAGCTACTGTGCTAGACACGTGGAATACAAAGATGAATTTAAGATATAATTCCTGCTTTTAAGAAACTCACTGCAGAATTGGTAAGGCAGACTCATTAACAGACAATTATGAAATATTAGAGGTAAACACTGGTACTATGAGGCACAGAAGAGGAACACCCAACCTAGTCTGGTGGCTGGCTCAGAAGAAGCTTCCAGAAAGAAGTAATCCCTGAACTGAATCTTGAGTTATTGTTAACCAATGGAAGAGAGGAGATTACAGACAGAGGAAGCAATAGGAACAAAGCCTCCAGGGTGGGAAACAGCACAGTGCTTGTAGAGAGCTACAGGCTATCTCAGCTGCTGGAAGAACGGTTGGCAAGCAAATGCAGATTGATCAAAAATATTAGGAAAAAATTAAAAATAATAGAAATAAAAACAATACAGTATAACAACAATTTACATAGCATTTACATTGCATTAGGTATTTTAGGTAATCTAGGGGTGATTTAAAGTATACTGGAAGATGTGCATAGATTATATGCAAACACTATGCCATTTTATGTAAGGGACTTGAGCATGTGAGGATTTTGATATCTGCAGGGGCTCCTGGAACCAATCCCCCTTGGATACAGAAGGATGACTGTATAAGGGAGGAGCTGGACCCAGCTATGTTCAGATACTTGTCTTTAAAATACTGGATGAAACAGGAAGCTCTGATAGCTTTCAAGCAGAGGAGTAAGATTTATATTCTGGATATCTCTTTCTGGTGTCTTTGTGAAAGGAAGAATTTGAAGGGGACACTGGAATTAGGGTGTTTCATTTGGAAACTGGCAAGAATTCATATTTGCAACAAAGATAGCCTGAATTAGAGTAATGTAAGTGGAGACAGAGGAATAAATTATTTCCTTTATTCACCAAATGCTTACAAAGACCAACTCTGTGCCAAATACTATGTAAGGAATTAAGGGATAGAGAAATGAATAAGACCCAACATACTTGGTCTCTACCCTTCAGGATTTACAGTAGATATGAGAACTACAAATATAATCTGTTTTATAATTAGCTAGACTGTCAGCAATGTGAGGCAAGAAATCATGTTTATCTTCTTCACTGCTGTATCCTTAGAACCTAGCACAATGGCTGGCATATAATAGGAGCTTTATCCACATTTATTTAGTCTGTAAATAATTATGTGCACAGGAACACAAGGGAGGGGCACTACAATTGTGGCAGGCATGATGAGAAAAGCTTTGCAGAGGAGCTAGATCTTAAAGAGCTTAGGCCTCTCAGCTGAAGAAGGTAAAGGACATTCTACAAACACATGTGTGCAGGTACATACTGTATCTAGAAGACTGGAAGAGCTTCATGGTAGTTATAGGGCAGTGGTTCTCAGTGGAGAACCTCTCTCCCTCCAATCCCTCTTCCCTACTCCCAAGATTTAGCATGTCTGTATGTATTTTTGGTTGTTACAACTGAGGGGAATGCTATTGGCATCTAGGGTTGAGGCCATGGATGCTGCCAAACATCCTGTAATGTACAGAAAAGCCTCCCACAACCAAGAATTATCTGACCCCAAAAAATCAAGGTCCACTCTTGGCAAATTCTGCTGTGGAAGAGAACAAGGGGAAGAAGATATGAAGTCAGACTGTGATAGTCAGAGGCAATAAAAATGCCTCCCTAATTTAAAATACACATCCTTTAGCTCGGAGCACTAGGAGAATCTCTAAATTTGTGGTGGGGGGGCAGTTGCTGGTCAATAGACTCCCTACATTATTTCTGCCGAGTTTCAGCTGCTTCTTGGTATGTTCTAACTCTGATTTCTGCCAAGCTGGAATGTCTGCTCCAACACTAAGATAGACCTTGAAAGATGAATCGGTGTTTGGATAATCCAAGAGATAGTGGAGAGAGTATTCTAGGCATTTGAAAAAGCACGAGAAAAAGCAAAATACAGAAAACTACAAAGATATTTGGACAACAGCATGTCAAGAGAGATGGATAGGGTGATGAATTCACAACTGGCACCCTTTAAAAGAGCTACTTACATACAAGCATCATCTACTACTATAAATACAATCCAGGGGTTCAGAGTATCAACTTAAAATCACAAGATCTATAAATTTGGAAAGAATAATTATTATGATGGATTACAACCTGCGGGCTGGGAAGCAGAGCCTCCAGCTGAGACCAAAAGCTGGCACTTCACTGGAGGAAGGATGGGACAGGAGGTGTATGCTAAACAGGATGGCTAAATATACACTTTTAACAAGTTATAGGAGAAGTTATAAATATTCATGAAGGGGGTCACACACATATGTAGTAAGCAGACATATATGTTACATACATCCCAGGTTCACTTTGGGGTGGAGACTTAACATTAAAATCCAGTAAAATTAGTCTCTATATGTCAAAAGGTAAAACACGGGACACAAAGGCACTTTGAGCACAGCCTCTATAAATTAACAGAACCAGCCTGTGGTCAGTGGTCATTTATCAGGAAGGAATGCTTTGTAAAATGGTCAGCTGTCATGTTGAAACTGCAAAAAGGGAGTGGAGTCAGGTGCTTGGTTGAAGTCAGCAGCGGGGTCTTCTGTTCTTTGTTTTTCAGGGATAGTTTCTGTTTAATTCTAAGGGGGGAGGAAAGTCTGGTAATGGTTAGTGAGGAGGAAAAGGGTATACTGAGACATGACCAACCACCTGTCTCATCATGGCCAGGAAACTTCGTTTTTGAAGTTTTTCTGGAGTCTCCTTGGCTAAGAGAGGTCCTTTCAATTGGTTGGGGGTCTTAGTATTTTATTTTTATTTCACATTTCCCACTTTTGGCCAAAATCTGCCGTAGGCAGCACTGATGGCCAAACTTTTTTGTCCCATGTTGTTGCCAGGGTGGTGTGGCTACTTGCCCCAGGTCCATCCAGTCCCTAGGTGGGACCCTTGTGGCCATGGGACTTACAGCCAATTTAACATCCTAGGCCAGACCAGAACAGAGGTGGGCAGGCACTCATTAACCCCTAAGATCTATCAAATGATGTAAGAGTCAAAAGATAGGGTTATAGATTTTACTTGTCTATAATTTCTATGCATTGAACCATCATAATTCTGGTTTTTAACAGTGTACTTACAGCAGTTGTTTATACAAAAACATAAGTAATTTAAATGTTAAGAAGAAAAGTATGATGGAGACTATAACAAGGAATGGTAGCTTGAAAGAGATTTTCCCAGTCCAGTGGGAAGCCAATTATTATAAATATGATCAACATCAGGATCAATACTTCACACCTCTTGTAACCATTTAGCTTGTTTGGAAATTCTATATGAGTTTTTACTTCACCTGAAGTGTTGATGTAAGTGCACCAGGTGGTAGAGGCCACTGCACAGACTTCTCCCTCCTTGTTTGGCTAGGAGAAAATCTAAAGCACTTCTATTATCTAGCACTACTTGAGCCAGGGAGTTCAGAGACTTTTGTTTGGCTGCAAGATTTTTTGCAGTGTCTTCAGCTATATGACCAATAGTGGCAGACAAGTTTTTAATCATATCCCTGTTGACATAAACTCCAACATTTGCAATTAATATTTCTAGGATGCTTGGTCCTATACTATATCCTGCTAGCAGTGAAATTTTCTGCCTAAAATAATCTTTCACAGAGATTCAGTCTGTGGTAACCTACTGTCGTTGATCATTAGGAAAATGGAAATGGTTTGCATCTCTTCTAGTCCATTTCCCCTTTGTGCAGTGTAAAAGAAACAATTATTCATGACACATATTAAAGACTATAAGGGAGCCTTTATTCAAGAAAGACTAGTGCAATGAGGGTTTTGCAGAAAGAGACAGAGATTGGGCTCAATTCTGAATACAAGGACAAGTAAGGATTTATAGCTACCAAATAGGGTGGGTATCAGCAGACGAAAAATTACTGAGGAAACATCGGAGGTAAGGGAGGATTCTCAACCCAACTTGACAGACTCTTGCTGAAGGCAGGCCAGAGTGATAGGATATACAAGATGAGAGATAAGGAATTGATCAGGGATTTTCACAAACTGATCCAGTAGAATTCTTCCTAAAACTGGACCCAGTGGGCCAAGGACAGAGCCCAAGGTCAGAGCCTGGTCAAGAAGCCAGCTCAGGACAGTCTGATTCAGGTTTAGTCAAGGAGAGAGTCTTTGTCAGCAGCAAAGAGATTAGAATTTTTCCAAAGCAATCTTTTACTAGAAGACAAAGTGAAAAACATATGGAACTGAAAAGTAAGCAAATTTAACACATAAACATTTATGCCTCTAATTTTAAAAGGTAATTGAAGATTAGTTTGGAGACTCAATTTATGAAGCCATTCTTTGCCCTCTCTCAACCCTAACAGGAATGGATGTTAAATGGGATGCTAAATTGTTATCTACAATGCCTTTCCTGAGGCAGATGCTGGTCGAGATCAATTCCAGGTGATACAACTTCTTCCTAGAATAGTCTTCTGAAGGGTCAGTTGTTCAGGCTCTGATTCAGTGTACTTAAACTTCTAAATTCAGGTTTCGATGCAAGTGTGTCTTGGGCTTTAAGATACTCTGCACTGGCTCAGCCACCAATTTCTTCCTTTTTCTGTGAGAATCTCACATATAGGTGACATATAGTCCTTTTCTTTCTGACATATGATTTGCCTAAAGTGCACAGTGATTAAGATAAGTTAAAACAGAAGGACCAAAGAAAAGTTCGAATTGATATACTGGATTTTGGGGGGTTGTTTTCTTCCTCTTTTTCAAATTGACTACAACACACATGTTAAAAAGAGCCCAAATCATAACCATGCTTGTGAATTTTCACAAATAAATACACACTCGTGAATCCAGGACCTAGATCAAGAACCGAAACATTCATTACCAGCATCCACCCAGAAGCCTCCCCGCGCTCTTTTCCATTGAGTGGCCCTCTCAACCTTTAAAAAGCCGGAGAGTGCAAGTCCTGGGCCCCCTAGCCTTGGTTTGCGACATGCAAGAACAGGGAAAGCGCTCCTCTTACCAATAAACTTGAAGCGAGTCATGACTGTCGCCTTAAGACCTCCCCGGCGGAAGCGGAAGTAGCAGGCAGCAGCTCCGCCCTTCCAGCCGTCTCGCTGGGTGCCACAGCCCCAGGCTTCCGGTTTCCCGGTAGCCCCTGCGGCCGCTGAAGGTGAGCGGAGCGTCATGGCGTTCTCAGCGCCAGCGGCTTACCTGACCCATCAGCAGAAGGTGTTGAGGCTTTATAAGCGGGCGCTACGCCACCTCGAGTCGTGGTGCATACACAGGTGGGAGAGGGGGACCCAGGGCCTGGGAGGGAGGTGATCTCGGGGACTCCATGAAGGCTAAGAAGCGCCAGGGGACCGGGCGGCTCAAGGACTTAAAGGGACACATTAGAAGGCGGCCTCTCGCCCCACAGAAGCCGCCCATAGACCCGGGTTCGAATCTAGGCTCACCGCCCATAGCTGCGAGACCTTGTAGAGTTGCTTATCTGGTCCGGGTCTCAGTTTTCTACAAAGTAAAACAGAGTCAGGACGCAGCGCAAAGGTTGCTTGGAGATTAAATGAAATAAAGGAATGTGTCTAAAACTGTAATGTCACAGGTCCAGTGCTCACAAAATGATACCATTATGATCTCGTATTAACAATAATAATATGTGCAAAAACATATTATGTTGTTTAGTCTGCAAAACAACTCTAGGAGTTAGGGATTATTTTAGCCTTATTTTACAGATGAGGAAATAGGCACAGAGAATAATTTGTGCAAGGCCATAGAGCTAGCTGGTAGCCAAGCCAGTATTAAAACTTAAGTATGACTCCAAGGCATTATCGTTGTCCCAGCCCTCCTATCAACTTTTCTCTTTTTAGCTTCATCCAGTCCTTTTCATTACCTTCAAGTCTTTCTCACTTCCCACATAGTTCCATTCTTTCCTCCTCTATGCATCTGAGACTAACTAGTCTTAGAACATAGTGTTAAAATATATAGATTTGCATGACCTAAATGCAATGCAGGGTGGGTTGATAACCCCAGATGTGTGAATGCCAGGCCCCCACTTTTGTCAGAATTTTAAAACCTAGTTTCAAGAGAAGGGCTTCTGGGAAAAGCCTGTAAGTGATGGAAAACTGAGTAGGCCTGAAAGAGTTGCAGAGGATATCCTTGAAGTCCAGATTGCATATCTGTGATTATTAGAAAGTCATGGATATACTTCTCTTTGCTAGGCAAGAAGACGGCCATGTACAGGGTTACAGGATTGTTAGTTTTTTCCCTGAGTTTTCCCTATTCATTTATGTGACAGAATTTGCAATTCAGGTTCTATGATGGATGCAAAATAAATAAAAGTTAGTAAATCCTTTTTTGAGCTGCGGCAATTCATGGATTAGTGGGGAAAATGGACACATAAACAAATAGATAACAGAATTGTAATATCAGTCTTATAAAGATGAAGGAAGTCAAGCCTTTAAGAATTCAGATATCCCAACACAAAGAAATGATAAAAGTTTGGGGTGATGACTATCCTAATTACCCTGATTTGATCATACTTCATCGTATGCATGTGTCAAAATATAACATGTATCCGGTAAGTATTTACAATTATTAGGTCATTAAATATGAAGTGTCTGATTTCAAATCAAAAGTGTAGTTTATTATATCTCAAACAATAAGCAGTACAATTAATGAAAGTATGCACCTAAACTGTCCACACAGTTTTGCCATCTTAATGGTATCTTGTTTATGCCAACAGCGAAGACACCTGGAGAGCGAGTGGCAATGAAATCGCGAAAGGCATTTTCCACAGCTTATTGAGAATGAAATATTTTTCCTTGCAAGAAGTGGTCCAAAGACTGGAAGAGAAGTGCTAGTCAGTTGGTGCAGGGTCTGGTGAATATGGTGGATGACAGTTTCCAAGTCCATGTGGTCAGTCGAGCATTGTCTTGCAATTGGCCTGTGACTATTCAGTTTTGGACTGTGTTTTGGCACTTCATCTTTATTCTAACCATTGTGCCAAACGCCTGCAATTGTCAAAAAGAATCCATTTTTCATAACATGTAACAATACCGTGTAGAATTGGTTCACCTTTATTTCGTGACAGCAAAGAAAGGCAAGCTTTGAGATGATTTCTTGTCTCATGCTTGTTTAATTCATGCAGAACCCATCTATCTAGCTTCTATACCTTGCTGATTTGTTTCAAATGGTCCAATATTGTTGGAAAAGGAACGTCAAACCTTGCTGCTAATTCACGTGTAGGTAGAGATGGATTCGCTTCCACTATAGCTTTCAGCTCATCATTATCCACTTTGGTCTCAGGTTGCCCGCATGACTCATTTTCAAGATGAAAATCACCAGAACAGAGCTCAAACCATCGACATACTGTGCATTTATTAGCCATATCCTTCCCAAATGCTTCATTGATATTTCATGCTGCCTGCACTGCATTGGTTCCACAATAGAACTCATATTCAAAAATAACACGAATTTTTGACTTATCCATGGTTTCACAAAATTGCTCTAAAAAAAATTTGAAAGATAATCACAAGCCAAAACATGTGTTTGCAAGACTGAGGATGTACCTTCACAATAAAAATAAAATACATGTCAAAGTGAAATGTCAGAGATATCAACTGTAAAACTTAGTACTTAAGGAAATTGGACATTTCATACTTAATAACCTTAAAATTCTGTACCAATTTTTAAAAGTTAAACATTAAAAAAAAAGAATTCTGGTAATCCTGAACTACAGCTGGGAATATTGAAGTCTGTAGCCCTGGAGAAAATAAAACTAGCTACTATGACAGCACCGGCTTAGCATTTTTAAAATCTGACATTTTTCTCAGTCCTTGCTTGAATTCCTTCCTCCATTTGCCCTCATAGTGCTATCTGTTCTCCATGGTTCCATCCCAGGCCGTCTATATTGCTGTATTTACTTTGGGCAGCCTCATTTAATGCTGGGACTTGAGTTGCCACCTATGCTTATGTGTCTCTAGAGCTGTAGTTGCAATTATTTGTTAGATTACCTACTGTTCTCTGAAACTCAGTTTGTCTAAATTCTTTAAAACAAACTCATCCACCATTCTGATTCTCTTCCCAGATTCCTTGCTTCAGCTACTGGCCCTACTAGCAATTCAGTTACTAAGCTTTAAGTCTCAGAATTTTTACCACTTACTCTTCTGCCAATAACACACTTACACCGTGTATAATTGGACACTGATTTTTGTAAATTTTCTTTCCAGTGCAATGATATTAGTAACTGACATTATTGAGCACTTGGGATATACCAAGCACTTTGTGAAATGTGTTGAGGTGTTTTAGCTCTAAGTCAACCCAAGGTATACAGACATTGTTATTAACACTGTTTTATAGAGGAGGAAGGAACCTATGGCCAAGAGACAGTAAGTAACTTATCCCAGATTACACAGCTAGTGGCAGAGCTAAGATTCAGGCCCGTGCAGTCTGACTTAAGAGTCTCATAACTTGGTAATCTACATGTCTCTCTCCTGTCTCCATTCTGTCAGCACCACCGCTGCCAGCTTCAGGTCCTTGTATCTGTGGCCTGGATTATTGTTAAAGCCTCATAACTGATCTCTCCCCACAGTGTCTTCAGAACCTGACAGCAACTTGCCTAAGGTCACACGGCTAGTGTCAGTCAGGATTCAAGCCCAGCTCTATATGATTTGAGCAATAATGTTTGTACCATATAACACCTCCTTTCTTATCATCTTTGTTATCTCCAAAATTTAGCACAGTGCCTAGCACTAGATAGAAGGAAATGAAATAAGTTGTCACTGAATAAGTGTTGAATGATCCTACAGAGGCTGTAGCTTTTCTCTTAATTGCTAATTCTCTTTTTCTTTTTTTGTTTAAATCATCATTCCCTTGTTGGAGGAGAGGAGAAAAATGGTTAGGCTGTATTTATTAATAATACAGTATTTTTTTGTTGCTGATGTTTGGCAGGCTACAGAGGAAGCAGTTATAATGATATGGCTGCTCCATTGACAGGGTTCGGGGAGGTGCCAGCGTATTCCATACTGATCCA
Organism: Varecia variegata; assembly: GCA_028533085.1. Classification (NCBI taxonomy): domain Eukaryota; kingdom Metazoa; phylum Chordata; class Mammalia; order Primates; family Lemuridae; genus Varecia; species Varecia variegata. The sequence goes on along the minus strand of CM052438.1, from coordinate 34,343,397 downwards.
GAAGGTATCAGTAGGAGTGCAGCCTCCTGTCAGGCGGTAATACTGCCCACTTGAGTAGATAACATTTCTAAACTCCAAAATCATTTTGGTTTAAGGGACAAATACCGGTACTTTGCTTGTTTGATGAGAGCCCGGTTTGAAGAACACAAGAATGAAAAGGATATGAGGAAGGCCACCCAGCTGCTGAGGGAGGCAGAGGAAGAATTCTGGTTCTGTCAGCATCCACAGCCATATATCTTCCCTGACTCTCCTGGGGGTACCTCCTATGAGAGATACGATTGCTACAAGGTAGGTGAGGTTTACAGTGGCAGCTGTCTTCTGAGAGCCGTATACACCACTCGCTCTTTGAGGGGTAGCTATGAGATTTATTTTATGACGATTGTTAGATACTACAGGCATACCTCATTTTATTGTACTTTATTGTGCTTTGCAGATACTTACTTTTTACAAATTGAAGGTTTGTGGGAACCCTGTGTCAAGCAAGTCTATCCAGCACCATTTTTTTCAACAGCATGTGCTCACTTTGTGTCTGTGTGTCACATTTTGGCAATTCTCTCAATACTAATATTTCATACTTTTTCATTATTCTATTATGGTGATCTGTGATCATTCATCTTTGATGTTACTGTTGTTTTGGGGCACACAAACCATGCCCATACAAGACAGTGGACTTAATTGATAAATACTGTGTGTGTTCTGATTACTCCACCAACCAGCTGTTGCCTTCTCTCTCTCCCTCTCCCCAGGGCTTCCTATTCCCTGAGACATAGCAGCATTGAAATTAGTCCAATTAAAAACCCTACAATGGCCTCTAAGTGTTTAAAGGAAAGGAAGAGCCATATGTCTCTCACTTTAAATCAAAAGCTAGAAATGCCTAAGCTTAGGGAGGAAGGCATGTCAAAAGCTAAGATAGGCAGAAAGCTAGGCCTCTTGTGCCAAATAGCCAAGTTGTGAATGCAAAGGAAAAGTTTTTGAAGGAAATTAAAAGTGCTACTCCAGTAAATGCACAAATGATAAGAAGCGAAATAGCCTTATTGCTGATATGAAGAAAGTTTGAGTGGTCTAGATACAAGATCAAACCAGCTAAATATCGCCTTAAGCCAAAGCGTAATCCAAAGCCAGGCCCTAACTCTCTTCAATTCTGTGAACGCTGAGAGAGGTGAGGAGGCTGCAGAAGAAAAGTTTGAATCTAGCAGAGTTTGGTTCATGAGGTTTAAGGAAAGAAACCTAAAATCATAAAAGTGCAAGGTGAAGCAGTAAGTGCTGATGTAGTAGCTGCAGCAAGTTATCCAGAAGATCCAGCTAAGATAATGGATGAAGGTGGCTATGCTAACAAATTTTCATTGTAGAGAAACAGCCTTTTTTTTGAGACAGAGTCTCGCTCTGTTGCCCAGGCTAGAGTGCCATGGCGTCAGCCTAGCTCACAGCAACCTCAGACTCCTGGGCTCAACCAATCCTTCTGCCTCAGCCTCCCGAGTATCTGGTACTACAGGCATGTGCCACCATGCCCAGCTGATTTTTTTCTATATATATTTTTAGCTGTCCAGATCATTTCTTTCTATTTTTAGTAGAGTCGGGGGTCTCACTCTTGCTCAGGCTGGTCTCGAACTCCTGACCTCAAGCAATCCTCTCGCCTCAGCCTCCCAGAGTGCTAGGATTACAGGGGTGAGCCACCACGCCAGCCGAGAAACACCCTTTTATTTGAAGAAGACACCATCTAGGGGACTTTCATAGCTAAAGAGGAGAAATCAGTTCCTGGCTTCAAAACCTCAAAGAACAGGCTGATTCTCTTGTTAGGGGCTAATGCAGCTGATGCCTTTAAGTTTAAGCTAATGGTCATTTACCTTTCCAAAAATCCTAGGGCTCTTAAGAATTATACTAAATCTACTCTGCCTGTGCTCTATAAATGGAACAACAAAGTCTGGATAACAGCACATCTGTATACAGCATGGTTCACTGAATATTTTAAGCCCACTGTTGAGACCTCCACTCAGGAAAAAAAGATTCCTTTTATTACTGCTCACTGATAATGTACCTAGTCGCCCAAGAACTCTAATGGAGATGTACAAGGAGATTAATGTTGTTTTCATGGCCGCTAAGACAACATCCATTCTGCGGCCCACAAATCAAGGATTAATTTCAACCTGGAAGTCTTATTATTTAAGAAATACATTTTACAGGGCTATAGCTGCCCATAGATGGGGATTCCTCTGATGGATCTGGGCAAAATAAATTGAAAACCTTCTTGGGAAAGTTTCACCATTCTACATGCCATTTAGAACATATTTGACTTATGGGAGGAGGTCAAAATTTCAACATTAACAGGAGTTTGGAAGAAGTTGATTCTGACCCTGTGGATGACTTTGAGGAGTTCAAGACTTCAGTAGAGGAAGCAACTGCAAATGTGGTAGAAACAGCGGGAGAAGTAGAATTAGAAGTGGAGCCTGAAGATGTGACTGAATCTCATGATAAAACTTGAATACATTAGGAGTTGCTTCTTATGGATGAGTAAAGAAAGTGGTTTCTTGAAATGGATTTCCTTGTGAAGATTCTGTGAATATTGTTATAACAACAAAGGAGTTACAGTAGTACATAAACTTAGTTGAGAAAGCAGTGGCAGGGTTTGAAAGGACTAACTCCAATTTTGAAAGAAGTTTTACTCTGGGTAAAATGCCATCAAACAGTATCTATCACATGCTACAGAGAAATCTTATGTGAAAGGAAGACTCAGTTGATGTAGCAAACTTCATTGTTCTAGTTTAAGAAATTGCCACAACCACCCCAACTCTCAGCAACCACCACCCTGATTAGCCAGCAGCCATCAACATTGATGTAAAACCCTCCATCAGCAAAAAGATTATGATTCGCTGAAGGTTCAAATGATCGTTAATAATTTTTAGCAATAATGTATTTTTAAGTTGTATACATTTTTTAGGACATAATGCTATTGCATAGACTCCAGTATAGTGTAAATATAACTTTTACATGTACTGAGAAACCAAAAAATTTGTGTGACTTGCTTTATTGTGATATTCACTTTATTGCAGTGATCTGGAACTGAAACCACAGTATCTCCAAGGTATG
>CM052438.1:34314059-34340213 GCA_028533085.1 Varecia variegata | reverse complement strand
ACATAAACCACTCTAGATATTTAGAAAAGGCAGGCAGAGGAGGAATGATCCAGTTCTCTTTGGACTGATGCTGCTGCTATTTTTCAGCCAGAGGCTCTTTCTTTGGTTTCTGCTTGTTCCCTGCTGTTCATTGCTTAGAAACAGCCTAATAGTTGCAAATGGTTATAAAAACTCACCTTGATGTTTGTCCTTATCTCCTGAGCAGGCCCTGTGAGTGACATGTAATGTATCCCGTGGAATGACACCATGATTTCCTCTCCTAACAGCTTCCAGAGTGGTGCTTAGATTACTGGCATCCTTCTGAGAAGGCAATGTATCCTGATTACTTTGCCAAGAGAGAACAGTGGAAAAAGCTGCGGAGGGAAAGCTGGGAGCGAGAGGTGCGTCTTACTTGCCCTTGACCATATAGCTTGGCCACATGGACGGAGTCAGGTTTTACTCCCCACATGCAGAGGTTCAGATTCCAGCCATGACAGTTATTCTGGCCCCTTGCTTCTCAGATATATTTTAATTTCTGAGTGTGCTCAGTTTAACATTTACAACCATCTTACAAATAGGTTAAAATGCACTCCCTGTTCTTTTTGGCTTTTCTCTTCTCTGATTTTGCTTCTCTCCTTTGCCTGACCTTCTTGCTGTACCTGACTACCCCTTAACCTTCCTCTCCACTAGAGCCTTAGGCATTTTTTAGTTGTGTTATGGCCAGAGTTAACATTTTTAAAAGCTCAGTCTTGCTATAGTGTGAAGAATATACTGGAGAGGGCAAGAGGAGGAATATTAAAATTATTGCAGTTTAGTCAAAAAAGGTTTATAACGATCAGCCGCCCTAGGGTGGACACGGTAGATATGGAAGGAGTGAGATTCGGGATGTCTTTTGGAGGGATAGAAAGATTGCATGTGAAGGACAGGTGAGGGGCAGGGAGGAATCCAGAGTGGTTTCCAGGTGTTAAGCCTTCACATCTGGATCTTGGTGGTGGTAGTTATTGAGATAGGGAGACTGGGGACACAGAGCATGTGATAGGTATTAGGACAATCAGGCATTGTTTGGAAAGTGTGAAGTTTGAGACTCCTGTGAGACATCAAAGGCAGATGTCAGTAGACAGTTTTGGAACTCTAAGGGGAAATTTTGCCTAGAAACAGAAACTTTCACATTTTTAGTTGTTTTAAAAGCCATGGAGAGATATGTGGAATCCTTAGAAGAGAGTGTAGAGAAGAAAGAAAAGGAGAAAGATCTTTTTCCACTATAATTGGACAAAAAATGTATATAAATGCGTTAGGGTTAGAAGTTTTAAAGATGACAGACTTCTGTATGTTAGCTTCTAATCTTTTATTGAAATAAGAGGAAAAGCTGAAAAGAAGTGGGTGCAGTGTGTTTGGAGAATGTGGGAGAAGTGTGATAGTCTTGGGGAGGGGAGTAGGATGGTTAGGTGGTGGTGAAGGCCCATCTGGAGTTGAGAACAATGAATGTGTTATGACACCGGTTTGTTCCAGTATTTTTTTTTCTCTTTAGCAATATTAAGTAGTACAGGTGCAGGCTTGAAGGTAGATGGTTTGGTTTGTCCATTGCCCAGAGAAAGTGACAACTTGAGGTCATTCAAAAGGGAGCGCTTGTCATGAAGGAAACTAAGCTGGATAAACAAAGGTAGTAAAGACAGAGGAGGCTGATGCAGGGGGGAAGGTCAGGTTGGGTGGGAGGATCTATGACTTGTTTCATTTCTGTGAGTTTCAGGGGGGTATTTAAGCAAATGAGCTGGAAATGGGAGGGGGTGGTTGGATAGCAGGATATTTGAATTCATGATTTTGGAAGTTGTTCTGGTGAGGTCTAGGATGTTGACCTTTGGAAGTCTTTGGCCAATGTAGAGTGGATTGAAGGTCATTGTGACCAAGGTAGGCAGCGTTTTGTAAGAAATGTCTCAGCATTTAAAAGCTTGAAGTATAGTTATTCACAGGTAACAGCAGGTTCATTCTGCAGTGGATCACCATGATTATTCTTTTGCTCAAGTGCATTCCTCCTTTACTTACTCCATTGCTTCAACATTATTGGACAACACACGTGTTTGGAGGCCCAGAGCAACCACAATCCAGAATGCATTATTCTGAGGGAGCTTCAGCTCTTAGGTCTCTTCTCCTGCTAGGACATTTATCTTGGAGAGCACTAGAACTAGAGGTAGCTGAGCACCTTCAGGCAGAACTGAGCGCATTTTTACATGTGATTTCATGTTATTTCTTGTCCTGGTTGCTATGTAGGGGGCCTTTCCGATTATAATCTCCAATATATAATGAACTGAAGTTTCTTAATGGTGCTTTTGGACAACACTTAGCTGAGACGCAGAAACAAATGTGTTTCTGGGGGAGAGGAGGAGAATGATGACAAGGGGAATTGAAATGGTAATTGTCATGTTTTGCTTTAAGCAAAATAATATGAGGGGTAGGAGGGTTTTTTAGCTTTGCTGTTTTAAAGAATGGGAAAACCCTTATAGGAGAAGCTTTTCTGGCTGAGTAAAAGTACAGGTATATGTAAAAAACACTTTTCAATATTGAGTTAGGTAGTGTGTGACACCCCATAAAGTTGACACTTCGCTGCAGCAGACAGATTGACAGACAGGTAGTCAGTGAGACTCCTTTGGTAATTGTTCCTTCCTTGTCTCCTTCTAGGTTAAGCAGCTGCAGGAGGAAACCCCACCTGGTGGTCCTCTGACTGAAGCTTTGCCCCCTGCCAGAAAGGAAGGTGATTTGCCCCCACTGTGGTGGCATATTGTGACCAGACCCAGGGATCAGCCTGTGTAGAGAGAGAGAGAGGGAGAGAGACCTCACTGTTCATGCTTGCAAGTGAAATAAGTTACAGAACATACACTTGCCCTAATAAAAATAACTGAAATGGTCTGGTCTGACTGATGTGTTCTTCTAAAGATTACCATGATGTCAGGTGACATGCAACTGTCATTGTTTTCTTAGTTGTGCATGTAAAGAAAATGATGTGAAATGTAGTCAGTCAGATGTGTTCTCTTCTCCCTCAAGAAATCATATTAATAGCACATTATCAGTAAGGGAAAACTTTGCAACAGAACCAGATACAAGATTTACTGTGAAGACTGAGGTGAACAAACTCAAGTTGACGGCTTAATTACCTATAGTGACTGGAAGGAACATGCAAAGCTGAAGAGAGAAATACTGAAGTCTTAGAATACCCTTTTGGTTTTCTAAAGATTCCAGTAATCGGGGATTTGTTTTTATTAAAAGGACAATTCTTTCTAAGAAGCACATAGCCAACAAATAAGCATGGAGTTTATGGAGTTCCCTCAGCTGATTGGGGTTCAAGTATCCAATCCAGGATGAAACTTTTTGTGACACTTATTTTAGAGCCAGTATTCCAGCTTTGCTTCCTCTACCGTAGTTTAGATTGTCTGCAGACGGAAAGGTAAGGGTATAGCAGAACTCTTAAATGTTTCAAGACATTTTTGTTTTTGTTTTTAAGGTAAAGCAATTTTTAAAACTGCCAACCCCAAATGGATACTTTTAGTTCTTGTAACTTATTGGAACTGTTCTCAAATAATAGTTCAGGCAACTAGTGTTCTTATGGCTCAACCATCACAAAAATAGTATTTTGTCAGTTTTACAAGTAAGCTCAATTTGAATCTCAGTCCATCTTCTAATATTTGACTAAGAGCTCAAACTGAATTTTAACAAGACTTGAAATACAGAACTTTTTTTTTTCTCTAGTGGTTCTTTATTTGTAACGTGGGCTGAAGCAATTGTTACAATGTAGAAGGGGGGAGACACATTACACAATTGTTATTTATACACATTTAGAACAAAAAACTGCACAAGGAGAGGTCAACTCTCAGTACAAACTAGCAACTAAACCACAATAATTTACCTTTAGAAAGGATTTCTTTATTTTTAGCTGTGACACTGCTTTTACAATATGCAAAAACACAAACAGAACTACCCAAGGTGTCTTGTCACATTCTTTCTACATTGAATTTGGCAACATTTTATATTTATTCCGATTATACTAACGTTTAAAAACTAAACAAGTGAAAAGCTGTACCAAGGTACAGTTACATCCATTTATTTCAAAGGTTTAAAATACCACTTTTATCTATTGTGATTACCTTGCAGTGATTTCTGCTTTTGCAAAAACCATCTCAAGCATCATATGCACAATGCATCAGCTACTTTTAGTCATCAAGATTGGTGGGCTAAACCACAGGCACTACTGTTGCTTATATTCTGTAAAAGGAGCTTGTTTTTCAAAGAAAAAAGCTTAAATAGTTTCTAATAATCATGCCTTTGCTTTAAAGCCATAACATAAAATGTCCTTGAGCAATCACAGCAGTGTTAAATGTTAATATATTGAACAGTGACTATACAGGTACGTTACTCTCACATCCAATGCGGTTATGTATTAAAGCATAAGATTATGTCATTGAGGATCAGAGCCAACAGAAATCTGCAGGGTGTGCGGGACCCACCAAACTCCTCTTCCTTGAGAAGTATGGTCACAAATGTGCTCTGTCAACTGACCCAACTGCTAAAGGGGCTTGCTTTCTTTTTTAAACACTGTTGCCTTCTCCAAATGTGATCCCTTTAAATCTACAAATCTCTGTTGGCTTTAAGGGATGGGTATTATAACAAATTTAACTTCCACTTAAAAAAGAAAAGACAAATCCATTCCAAAAAACATTACCTAGAATACAAAAAAGGACAGTATAGTGGTCAGATTCCCAGTGACAATAAACAAATCCTCCTCTCTTTAATGTTTAATATGAAGCCAATTAACTGCTATTGATTTAAAAGAAGGTAAGAAAAACAAGCCCCCAAATTGGTAAACACATTGGCAAGTTGCTAGACTCCAAGCTGGTTACCCTTGTTAAATCCACTCGAGTTTTTCAAAATATTTGGGCTTTTCAATGCACCCAGCCTGCTGGGCACAGTTAAGTAAAAGGCATTTGCTATGTCTAAGAATTCCCTGCTATCATTTTAAAATGTTTTCACATTTTTTAAACTGCCTTACCCTTTTGGATGTATTTGGATTCAATGAAAGTGAGTACAATCAACGAGAAACTAAATCGGGGCACTCTACGTCTACCCGGTGGCAGCAGCATGCACGGGATTGGAGGTGGGTGCTGTGTGCAGTCAAGAGGAATCGTGGGAGAAAGGAAGTCCTTAAACACCCTACAGAAACAAACACTGCAATCCAGTATGGCTTATTCGGATGCATTTACCATGAAGCTACTAGAAATTCAACCTACGAGGCTACTCTTAAATGTGACAGGATCGGCTATGTTGACAGTGTGCCCCTCCCCTGGCCCTCCCCCCAATCCCAACACAGTCTACCATTTCCAGATTTACTTCACTCTGAATATTGCTCATCAATTGTTACTCCTGCTTTTTCCCTCAGAACACAGTATATTTAACTGAGGGTTTTACCTCTTACCCATGTTGTTTGTACATTAAAATAACTTGAATTTGCTTCTAAGCTAGACTACTACAATGCATCTACAAAAGCTTGCAGAAAAAAAAGAAGAGAGTGAAGTATAGTAAATTCTTTTCTGAAATTAACTACTTCATGGTTCCCCTACCCCAACCCCTCCCCTTATGCATTTAAAATTTTACAAAGACTTGTAAAAAAGTTAAATGGAATTTGGCACCTTCAGAAAAATCAAAAGGGAAACTAAGATTAAAATGTGCAGAAAGAAAATTGTCAATATTTACAAATTAAAAGATCAAGATTATGTCAGTTACATATGTTGCTTTTAATTCTTATCTAAAGGTGTTGAGTACTTTCAAAAGAGCTGTATTCTGAGTTGCCTACAAAATCTTTTGTTTGATTATAGATTGGAATGGATCAAGACAAATTAGGTTTTATTAATTAAACAGTTCATTCCCCACTGGCAGGGTTTCTTGTGAGACTAAGAGAGCCTAAGAGAAGCGAGGGGCCGAGCGATCATTTGTCGTGGTCTTCTTCAGTTTCACGCCCCTTCGGATGGCGTTCAGCATGTCTTCTCCTTGTGGAGTATCTCTCGGGCTCAGGTCTGCAGGGTCACTCTCTGGAATCTGGCCTGGGGAGACAGTGGCACTTGGGGGATCCCTTTCCTGGTCTTCAGCCTCACTTTCGGGAATCGCCTGCCTGTGCTCCTCGGGGATACTGGGCTTCGGGCCTGGAAGTGGAGGGTTGACGGAAGCTTGGCCACTCCACATTGAGGAGGGCATGCTGGTGACACCTTGGGGGCCCTCACCCATAGGTGGCGACTCAGGGCTATGCTCACCCCGCTCCTCTGGCCCATCTGGAGGGGCTGGCAACACCCCAGGGAGGTCTGGGACGGTCGGGGTCTTGACAGGGATCACGGGTGTCTTGATGGGGATGGGCCCAGCTCCAATAGTCCCCCGGCGGACAGAAGGCTTGGTGGAAGGGGTCCGGCGGATGGTTGCAACCCCTGGGGTGACCATAGCAGGTCCGAGGGTGGTGGGGAGGCCAGCGGTCGAGGCTGGGCGCTTGGCTTGGAACATCCGTCTGTAGGACTGGCTGATGTCACTGTTTCTCGGAATGGTGGAGGATTTGTCGAACTCCTGCTGATCTGCCTCCTGGTCACCACTCACGGAGAAATAATCATAATCTGAAACTGATGATAGGGTTTGATTAGACATATCCAAGACAGCAGCTTTGCTTTCTGATTCTTCAGTGTTGGGAGGACAAAAAGTGCACGGAGGAGGAGACACACACTGTCTCATCCGAAGCTTCCCCCAGGCTTCTGTACCATCCTTAGCGAGCCTCACCAACGGAGGACCCCCAGCAACGATCTTCACTTTGCTCGCTGATGTGCCCTGCGCACCTGAACAGTGCTGGACACAGAAAGCACTCAAATATCATCAAGTGGGGGAGAAGGTAAAACTGCCAGGTTGCAGCAAAGCTACCTCCAAGCATCTCTGGGAGGAGTAAGGGGATGAAGGAGATCATTCTCCTGTCTGGAATTCAACATGAGAAACAAACCTCAAACACACTAGCATAGGCCTTTACGTCTCCCCAATAATTAACTGGTTAGGTGAGGGCTAGAAAAAGAATGGGGCTACTGGCAATGAGTTCCTGACAACAAGGTCCAACAACAGGTTCCACCAGTGCCATGTGCTCACTTCCTCTCAAGAAATGGCACAATGCCAGTCTCAGGGTGTTGGGAAGCGGAAGCTTAAAGACCAAACCTCTCACAGGTTCTGAACAGCAGGACTACTGACAACTTGGGGTACATGCTTCTTTGTTGTGGAAGGGATGGGGTGTGTGCTATGTATTACAGGATGGTTAGCAGTATCCCGGACCTCTGCCCACTAGATGCCAGTAGCACCCCTCCAGTTGTGACAATGAAAAATGTCTCCAGGCATTGTTAAATGTCTCCTGGGGGACAAAAATCACCATCCACAGAGTCTCACTGTCTTAGAGACGCTTTAACTGACTGATGGCAAATACCTTGTGGTCAATTGTCATAGAGGTTCCAGCTACAGATATCTTCATCTTGCCTGGATCGTGTGTGTGGTGGGGATGGGGGTGAGGCAGGCAGGTTTGAGAGGGTTTGGCTGGAATAGGTTAACAGCTTGGGCGTGAGACTCTAACATGCCTTAGGTTCAAACTCCAGCTCTGCTACTTAGTTGTGTGAACACGTTGTGAGCAAGTTACTGAGCCTCAGTTTCCATATCCGTAAAATGGGGATAAAACACTTATCCCACAAGAGATTGTAGAGATTCAATGGGAAAATAAATGTAAAGTACTTAGCACAAAGAGCTAAAACAAAAACGAAGCTATTACTAACAGCATGTATCTCAATTCAAATTCACCCTGATGGTGAAAACTGAAAAGAGCTGTGAAGAGTCCAGATCACTTTCTCACATGGCAGCTACCTGACAACTGCAGACCAACTCTCCACCGCACACCCAGATGATGAAAACAATGCTGGCACCCCTCTGCTAGCCGGGGGTTAAGCTGTGGTTAAAAGGGACTACCAGTTTTCCGTCTCCTCCCCTGGTGCTGCTCAGAAAGCCCAACTGCGACAGCAGCTGCCCCCGTACCTTGGGAGGGGATGGTGTCCTCAGAGCAGCACGGGGTGGTCGTCTGGGTGCTGTAACCACTGGAGCACTGCAGCGAGTCCCGGCTGCTCCTCTGGGTATCCAGCTGGAGGCCCCGCGACAGGGCCAGGGCCAGCTCCTCACAAGCCTCCATCTCCTCACCAGGCTGCAGGATGGAGGAGAGAGAGACGGTGTCCCCACACACAAGCCACGAGGGCCACGAACCCCCACCTGGTGTCCCCCAGAGCCTGTCCACACATCGCTTTTGGGAGGCACTCGGTACCACTCCTATTCCGTCCTGCGAGCAGCACGTTTCTGTGGGCCCAGGGGGCTACTGACTTGCCTGGGTCCCACCCAGGCTCTAGAAAGTTCTACAGGTCTGGTTCCCACACAAGGTTTTTTCCCAGGGGACTTCTACATGCTGCAGAACAGGAAGTAAAGGAATGGAGCCCAGAGTCCCTCCAGCTGCAAGGCTGCCTCAGCCCCCAGTTAGGCCTAAGTGGACCCAACAAACTATAGAGAACAAGAGCGTCACCCTGGTGGCAGCAGACACAGTCATACTCCGAGGTCTCTGAGCCTCCTCGGCGGTGGCAGGCGGGCCGCCCGCAGCAGGGGGTCCTCCCCCGTTGGGGTCCGGCTCACGTTTCTCTTTGCGGCGCTGCAGAGTGTTCACCAGAGGCTGGTCGTAGGGTCCTGGCTTAGCCCAGTCCTAAGCAGAACAAGCGCAGTCAGGGCCCACGGCCTGTGTCTCCAGCTGGAGGGCTGCAGTGACCCTGGGGGGTGAGCTCAGGCTGGGACAAGCCAGCAGGCCTCTGCAGGGCCAGGCAGGGGGTGGAAAACCCTCTGGGGGCCTCCTGGGTACATCCCTTTTCCTCATTCCTGCCCAAAGACTAAAACCCCTCACCCGCCACGCAGGCAGCAGGAGACTCTTAGCTAACAGCCACCTAGCAGGTGGCCAACATATGCTGGGGGCACCAGCCAGGGGAGCAGGTCCAGCCCTTCTGTCTCCTTTACAACCAAGATGACAGCCTGTTCGTGGAGCAGCCGCCAGAGGGCACTAGGGTAACGCCAGCCACTCTCCCTACAGTTGGTCCTCTGGTCCCCGAGAAGCTGGCCTCAAAGGGCACACTGGGATCCCTGTCCTCTCGCATCCCCAGCCAGGAAGGGAAGGCTCCTAGGGTCAGTGGAAAGATTTTGAGGAGTCTTGAGAAGTCCATGCAACCTGTGAGGGCTGAAGTCAAAATCTCCCCAAAAAGCTGGCAGCGGAGGGGCCCACTTTTCACATGTGGGTGCTCCTCCTCTCAAAACAAAGTATAGCACCTCCCTGGAGCACTCACTGAACTTGCCAGGAGATAATTTTAAAACTTCATTTTTGTATTAAAGTAACTATGCTTTAACATAAAACAATCAAGACTGGAAATAAAGTCTGCGTACACTTTTAAGTCAAACGCAATGATCCAAAGCATACTTTGGGTCATGGTCCTGTTCCCATAGCCCAGCAGAGGACTCACTAGGAGAAAAGTCTGGGGAACAGGGCTGAGGACAGTCCCTCCCAGCCGCCTAGAGCTGCCTCTGATAATGCTGACACCCTCGGGTGGGCCCCAGGAGGAGGATAAACTCAGCAGATGTCAACTCGATGCAGAACTGGGCCTTTTGACTCGGAAGTGACACTCCCTGCGACACAGGCTGGGCCGCTGTCTGCAGAGGCTGACCAGGCTTCCCTGAAGGAAGGCTCCTCGGCCTCCACGCCACGTGGCAATCGCTGTCTCGGAGCTGCCTGCTGCTCTTCGGTTCTCCCCCACTGGGAATTTACTGAGGGAGAGGAGTTATGGGGAAGAAGGCAGAGTGTGAAAGGAAGGGTGAGGGGAGAACCAGGGTGAGGATGGTGGAACAGAAGAGGGGTGAGCACAGAGGCGATGACAGGAGGGGAGGACAGGAGTGGGGAGGAGAGACACAAACCTTCCAGCTAGGGATCTGAGATGACGGGAACATGCCGGGCCCAATGGTGTAATAATGAGCGTAGTCTGGAAGGTGGACAGAGGTGACCCGAGGGAGCAGGCGGGAGGCAGGCAGGCAGTGGGGGAAAAGGCCTGCGCCCACGGGCCCCACGTGGGAATCACTTGATAAACTACAGTGAGAAAACCCGTTAGACAACTGGAAACAAAACAAACAAGGGGGGAAAAAAAGGAAAAAAAAATTAATATAACAGGATGAGTGTGGAGGTACAAGATGGCATTGACATTCAAGGGAGGGGAAACCTCAATATTTATGAATAAAACAAACGGGGCTCTGCTGCTCACAGGTGACCCATGATGCAAGAGAAAAGAGCCAGGGTGCAAAGAATGCACATGTATTTGACACCAAATAAGTATTCAGTCAAGGAAATATTTGACCTACATGGAGAATAGGTTGGAAACTGATCAGTGTCTTTAATTGGTGGCATTCTCAATGGTTTTTGATTACGTAACTAACGAAGCCTAATTTCATGGTGATAGTGATTTGCTCATCTCATTATGCAAATTAAAAAATTCTAAAGCGGCTTCAGACAAATCAGTTCATTCTAGGTTTCTAAAATCATCACATGGATCAGGAGCAGATTCTGAATCAAGGGAAGGGGGCAGGGGTTTGCAAACTAAAAGGCAGAAAAGCACACAGCCTCTGACACAATGACATGTCCCGTCCAGTGGTCTGGTGGGGGGCCAGGGAAGGGCGGGAGAGATGGATGTGCACACAACACCTGATCTGGGAAGATGCCTTCACACCTCCAAATTCCCCATACCCCCTCCTCTCCCTCGGGACAACCACACGGTCATTGTTCCACAGCCAGGCGCTCATTCTAGAAAAAACCCTCAGCATCGTCCCACCCTCTGTCGCCAAGAGGGGCCCACGCTTGGTGTCGATTCTGAGTTTCCAGGTTCCCGTGTCTGTGATGCCTGTGTAAGCAGCAGGCAGGAGTCAGGGGCGGGGGGAGGGAGACCAGGGCCACCGTGGCTGCCACCTGGGCGGTCACCTTCTCTGTGGACACCCAGGCGCCCATGGTGGAGCCCGAGCTGACTGAGGTGGGAGAGCTGCACTCGCTCACTGACTGGCAGGTTTCGGAGGCTTCGGAGGAGGCCGAGCTGGACGAGTTCTGCAGCAGGGGAGGGACCACACGAGGGAACCAGACAGAAACCGAACCACACGCCACCAAATTATAATAATAAATAAAAAGGAAGAAGTGTGGGTGGGAATAGGGAGGGCACGCACAGAGAGAGGGAGAGACAGACATATACACAGAAGAGGGGAGAATGAGAGAAGCAGAGGGTTAGGGTTACTTTCTCCCCAAAGTTGCAACCACACAGAGGTTTTCAAGCCCTTGAAAGGAAGCATGACACCCAGCCAGCCCTAGACCTGCTAGACTGCAGGGCCGCAGAGGACACAGATTCGTGTCTTTTGCTGGCACCCAGAAGCATGCCTGGCACCGGGGCATCTGGTCATGGCACTGGCAGTCCCAGCAATGCTGTGTTCTCTTGGGCTTTTCTTCACATGCCACAGGCCCAGGTCCCCAGGGAGGCCCTGCCTGTCATGTCTCCCATGCGCACGGGCATTATTTATCACGTGAGGGCTGACCCCCGGCTTGGGCTTTTGCTACACGTCGGCCTACAATGGCTCTACTTCTTGGACTCCCCCTTCATCAGATGCAGCCTCTGGGTTGAGAAGGGAGGGTTTCCAGCAAGATACATTTTTAGGTTTCTCTGTCTGAAGAGTGATTTGGGGGTTTGGGGCAGGGAAGGCCTGTGGTCAGTGCAATGTTTCTGGTGGCCACTGTGGGGAGGGATGAAGCCTCTGGAGACGTCTCACTTGGGAAAACACCTTCATCTGATCTGTATTAAACCTGGGTCCCTGCCAGGCTCCTCATGTCAGCCAGGACACCTGCTCCCGGCTTGGCTCCCTGCCACTCGGCTGAGGCAGAGGGACGGTTCCTGTGAGTTCACTGTCACGCTGAGTTTCCAGTCCTGGACCTGGCACATGGCAGGTGCTTAAAAAATACTAAATGGATGAGTGACAATGACCATCTCTTTCATGTAAACTGGATCCCCCAAGTACTGCCTTGTGTCCACCCAGATAAAGTTTTTTCACTGTTAACTCTGATCTCTGGCTTACCAACTGTAGCCCCACTCTTCTCTACTGGGATCTCCCCCAAAGTGCTCCTGTATTCACTGTCAAGGAGGCCAGATTCACGTTCCTGTCCCTTTCACCCACGAAACAAAGGAAGGGACAGAGGTTTGGCTTTCCCGTCCTGAAAGGGCAAGGGGCCAAGAAGACACTCAACAAAGCGTGGGGCCGTGTGGGGCCACCGCGGGGAGAGGCCACACAGCGGACGTCCCCACCGCACCCTGCGCACAGGGCCTGCTTGGCAGCCAAAGACCTGGGGTTTTAAGGTTTGAAGTCACATTTCTGCCACTTCCCAGCTGAGTGACTGTGGACTTAAAGCCCTCTAAACCTCAATTTTTTTTCTTCTTTAGATGTAAGTAAGAGTCACTTATAATTTATCAGGACTGTTTTTCTTGGTTCCTCTAATTCAAGATGGTGCACTTGAAAAAACAAACCAGCGACCCACCCCAGGACTGCGGGTCCCAATTTCTTTTGATTTCTGCTCATTTTTTCTAAAGAACCTCTTGCTCAGATGGAGTGCATGGCTCTAGGGTGAGACCCTCACTTAAGACGCGGCCCCACTGCTGGGCACAGGTGGGTTAACGCACAATTGGGAAAGAGTGGAGGGAGGAAAACAGGAGGACCCTGAACAAACTCCATCACTTGGCCTTAGTCTAGACCTGTGCACCGAGTGGGGAGACAAGGGCTCCTGCCCCTCTTAGTGGGGAGACAAGGGCTCCTGCCCCTCTTAGTGGGGAGACAAGGGCTCCTGCCCCTCTTAGTGGGGAGACAAGGGCTCCTGCCCCTCTTAGTGGGGAGACAAGGGTTCCTGCCCCTCTTAGTGGGGAGACAAGGGTTCCTGCCCCTCTTGGTGGGGAGACAAGGGTTTCTGCCCACCCTCCCACCTTCAGTAAAGCACCTTCAGGAGACTGGACCCTCTGGCTCATGTGATTTGTACAATTTCCTTAAATTTCCTCTCTATCATTCTAAGCAGCCATAAGGCCTTTTTTAAAGATAGACTTCTATTCAATTCTGCAGCATCCCTGAGCTCATGAGAACTAGCCTAGAGTTGCTGGCCAAGCATGTCCTGGGCACGGGCTTTCAGATTTAAGTCAACCCACACACCCCCATTGCTTCCCTCCACGTTATCCGAGGCAGAAACACTCTGCTTCACACACGCGGTTTTGGAATGGGAAGGCCAAAGCACGTGCCTCTCTGTTTTAGAAAGGGTGTCAGTGCACAGTACCACGTTAATTTTCAGTCGATTAAAAACAAATGCACAATTACGCGGCACATTAGAACAGCCTCAGAGGAACCGCAGACTCGCAAGCCACACAGGCATGGTTTAGTACAGCACATGGCGGGCTGCGGGGACACCTCACGGACCAAGCCAAAGCACCCCAGCTGGGACAAGCACTTTAAAACTAGAGCCGTGGCTCTTGGCTCTGTTTCCGTTTGAAACTGAGTGTCCAGCCAAGGAAGAGACAGAGAGGCCACAGTGCCCCAGGATGGCCGAAAAATGCTAAGGGAGCGCTGAGCTGAGGACCACAGCGCTCTGGCTCAGGCTTCCCAGAAGGTGGCGCTGTGGGGCACCCAGCATTCTGTATGCTGCGCTGCTTACTAAGTGTTCAGCCAGAGGCCAACCCAGTGGCACTAAGGGAGAGAGGACAGAGAGGGGGTCACATACAGGACAATGCACAGGAAGGGTGTTCCGATGCCCTCCCCAGCTCCTGCTTTCGGCTCCAGCTGGAACCATCGGGCCGGGCTGGACCTAGCACCATCGAACCCACACCGCCCCTTCTCCCAGATCAAAGTGCCGACAGAATTATCTGCAGAGGCACTGATGATTCATTCTCCTCCCCAACACAAATTGATACAGAGAACCTGAGAGTGCCAAGAAAGGGTGTTTGAAGTGCTACTATTCAATGATAAAATCTCAGCCATTCAGGGAGAACTTGAGAGGGACAATTGAGGATGTCCCTGTTGCCCTAGTGCCTGTTAATTACAGCATCACACTAGGCTGGGCACTTACAGTGTCACCAGAGAATGGCCAAGTTCTTTTAATCTGTCTACTTACGTGTGAGAGCTCCCCAAATCAATGTGGTAACTCAACCATTACCACCATGGAAAACAGGCTTCCAACCAAACCTACAGTCTCTCTCCCTTTGGGGAACAACACGGCTAAAGATGAGAAATTAAACCAGAGGTTTCTCGAGTCAGCAGGCAGGGGTCTGTCCAAGCGGAAGCCCTTCTTTGGTTCCGGCCATTCACAGTGGTCAGGGCACCAGGTGTGACGGCTGCTCCTGGAGCCCAGGGCACTCTTACCTGGTTGGGGGCCTCTGGTGGCATGGGGGACGGTGACTTGGACTGGAAGGCGTCCTGGGATATGAATCCTGAGTCATGGGAGGACACGCTCGAGAGCCTCACGGGCGCCTGCTGCGCCAGGTTGGAGCTGCGGTAGCGGTAATGCGAGCTGGGGGAATGCGAGTGGGAGCCGCTGGACCGGGAGTCGCTGCTGTTGACGCTGTTCAGGCTGCTGTGGGGACAGGCAGAGGTGGTAGGCAGGGAAGGCGAAGGGGAGGGGAGAGGAAGGAGAGACAGACAAAAGGGGCAGAGGAGGAAGAAGCAGAGCATAATGCAATCAGCTCTCTGCCCTCAGAAGCAGCACAAACCGAGAGACATGTTTCAGAACATCAAGTCATTAAGCTGGTAAACAAAAGGTTTTTTCAAGTGAGCACGGGGGAAAAATAGCCACCAGGACACAGGACTCTAAGTGCAATGTGGCATTCTTACGACGGGGGTCTGGGATGCTAAAAATCAGGTGCTGCTAAAATCAGCTCTGCTATGTCATCCACCACCAAAGCTAGGGCAGCCAATGCCAGTGGCATGAAAAGCGACAGGGCTAATCTTTATCCACTCATCTACTTGCAGGAACCATGACCCTGTGGCAGAACCCACTAAGGCTTCAGCATGACCTGGTCAGAATGTCCTTAGATGTACCATCTGGGTCCAGATGACCAAGGCTGACACAGCCAACCACTGTCGATGGACTCCCTGCAGTGACTTCATCCTGGGGGTGCCTGGTGAGAACCACCAGAGACAATCGGCAAATCAACTCAGTATGTTTGTGTGCATTGTGTGCTACCTTTTACTGATAAAGTGATGCTTTAATTAGTGGTTTTACCCTCACCCCAGGTATTTCTCTGTTAAAGTATCCATGGGTCTGGTATAATAGTACACCTGGAAACAGGCAAGCAGCTTTCAGTGGCTAAAGGCAATCAATGCTCAACTGTTTGCTTCTGAGATGGAACAGTAAACAGGATGTCAAAATAATGACACACCCCGCTGGGTGTTCTGCCTGCATTCCGTCTCCAGTCATAAGAAACACACTCTACACGGTGTAGAAAACTCAAATTATGAAAAACAGAAAACTGAACAGAGTCCCATGGTCCAAACAAGCAGAGTTGAAATATATAAAGGGTGGTTGTAGAAGCACCTGAAGGGATGAAATAAACGACCCAGCCAGGGATTAGAAAGTTTGTGGTTTCTGCT
This sequence comes from Varecia variegata, assembly GCA_028533085.1. Classification (NCBI taxonomy): domain Eukaryota; kingdom Metazoa; phylum Chordata; class Mammalia; order Primates; family Lemuridae; genus Varecia; species Varecia variegata. The sequence goes on along the minus strand of CM052438.1, from coordinate 34,324,475 downwards.
CCTAATGCTGCAAGAGATTTTGTTTTGCAAACTCTGGCGGCTAACAAGGTAGTCAAGGACGGCGTGGTTGTCCTACACTAAGATTACATGGTGCAAATGTCCAGATGGATATAGGGGAATATGCTGGAGAAAATCGTAGCTGTCAGGGATGAATATCACGATTTTTGCCTTTCTCGACAATCAGCCAGAAGAGGGCATTTGGGGACAGGCAGTAAAGCTCATAACCACTGCACCCTAGCAGTCTCATAGTTGCAAATGTCAGTGCAACATGGCTTTCTACTTAAACTAAAATTATAAGGAAGAAAAGATAGCCATGCAACTTTGTTTTACACTAATGAGAGAAATTTTTCTTGGCTACCAAAAAGAAAATAGGCTTGTTTCTCTCTCTCTCTCTCTCCACACCCCCGCCCCTACAGTGCCTATAAAAGATGACAAGACATCAATCAACATCTTCAGGGGCAGAATGTCAGGATGTTGCATCTTAAGTCTGAACTTACTGCTAAGTATGTATTATACAAGCTCAAGTGTGAAAAGACACACACACCAGGGTATACACAGACATCCCCATATACAAATTTAGCAGATCCATCCTGATCTTTGCTCTCAGTGTTAATACACACAACGTGGAAACTCACTTGGGTTTGAAAATTGACATAAAAAGATTAGCAGGACTAGTATACCAAGAAAGGTAAGTGATACATCATGTTTCCATCTTTCGAGAAGAGGAGGATAAACTTTCCTAGTCAGAAAACCAAGAACAATCTTCTAATAGAAGACTGCTAGGCAACAGTTTTGCAGAAGGCAGAGCTATTCCAGATGGTTCTGAATATGCTGCAACAGGTAATGGTACTAGTACTAGTTAACAGAGCAGTGGTGGTGGTGGTAATTGCAGTAGTAGTACTGGCTGACAGAGCAAGAACTCTACTTATCTTATGAAACCCTAAGATAAAAGTTTGAGGGGAAAATGAGGGTATAAGCCATTGTTACTTCTTTCATTTGTTCTGGCAACAAGGAGCTCAGCCTGTGTAACAATCAACCAAGGTTCACCCTTTTTTAGTCCTTGTGGTTTTCACTCTGCTAAACAGGAGAATCAAATGCGCTCTCCTAAAATGGGAAAGTCCCTACAACATGCAAATGAGAGAGAGCAAGGTACATCCACTAGTCTAGGACTACTTACTTGGGTTTTCTTTCTGATCCAAAATTAATCCAGAGACTAAAGAGAGAGACCAAAATCACTAGCATTCTTTCTGCTGACCATCTCTCCATTTCCTGTTGAAAATGAGCCATTCTAAGAGATAAAGACTGGTTCTATTGCCCACATTAGCATAAAGAAAAATGACCTGTCCTGAAAGTGGGAGTGGACCCCAGCTTCACTTACCTGCAGACACTTGACTTTCTGGACATGGTGCTGCTAGGGGAAGAGGGTGGCGTCTGAACTTCACTTACCTGCAGACACTTGACTTTCTGGACATGGTGGTGCTGGGGGAAGAGGGTGGCGTCTGATAGGACCAGCTGTAATCAGAACCTTTCAAGTCCAAAATCACCTAGGGGACAGAGCCGGCTGGGTAAGTGAGGTGCCAAGAAGGGAAACATTAGCCATCAAATCTTAACACCCACCATTACATCAGAATGCTGCCTTCACAGGGGGTAGGAATTAAAGAAAAAAAATGTTAAGTTAAAATTTTTTTTTAATTGCAGAACTATACCACCAACCCATCAATGTCATAATCCTTTTTCTGAAAAAAGCACAACTATAATTGATGGGGGATGGGGAGGGAAAAGGAAAACCATGAAATATCAGAGGGGGAGAAAAAAAATAACTACAGTGACCCACTAACAATTTATGAGAGCCATTTATATCCAAGGCAGCACCAGAAAGGCAATAATGGTTTCTGGACTTATTGATCATGCATTTTAACCACTTGATACTCAATGGTCACTTGGGTCCTATTTGACCAGGACTAGAAATTTGAAAGCCCAACAGAATCAAGAGCAAGCCAGATTTGTCACAATTATTCCTACGGCCACCTCCGTTGCTTGACAAAAAGCCACTTGAGCATAAGGTCCACCTCTTATCCACCTAAGAGGCACTCAGTAAATATCTATTTACTGAATGAATGCATGAATGTTCTGGTCTAATAAAAGCAATTTCCCAGAAGAGAAAATACAAGCTCTCAAATTTGTCTTCTGAGCTGGCTCTCCAAGGAATCCATAAGAATTGTACACAAAGGGCATGTGCTTCTTCAGCTGTTCCACCAAATGTGTCTCTTCACACTTGGTATAGTGATATGTGACATGAACCAAATGAATAAAGCATAAAAAATGTCATCTTTTTCATAAGACAAGAGCGATCTCCATGCATTGCTCAATTAGAATGAGAGAAATGGAGACTGTTTGACAATGGCAGCCAAAACGTACCACTGTCATGTTCCTGTGAGGGTTTATTCCTAGGGGGTGGATGACCACAGTGGTTAAGTGCATGGGACCTGCGACTTGACCACTTGGTTCAAGGCCCAGTTCCACTGCTTACTAGGTAGGTGAACCAGGTTAAGTGACTTCATCTCTCGGTGGCTCCGTGTCCTCCTCCACAAGACGGCATTAACAGTGAAGATGAACTGGGGAAGTCTAGGTAAAGACCTTGGGACAGTGCCTAACACACAGTAGGTCCCACACAATGGCCAGCTGTGACAATTACCATACATTACAATGTAAAGGACATGGTGACACATGAATAGGATTTGAGATACGATAAATGCCACGAGGAACAACGCTCAGGGCCTTGAACTTTTCTCTCTCTGGTCTGTTCCCCTGAGTGCTTAACCCACGACTCCTACCTGTTCGCTTGAGGAAGGCAGTTTGTGAGGGTCCATGGTCAGGCTTTTTAGATCTTCCGATATGGTCTGAAGGTGGGTTATTTCCCCCAGCATTGAGATTTCTTCCTCCTGGAGGAAAAGCCATTCATAATGTGTTATTGTCATGAGTGATTCACTTCATGGTCTTATTCCAGCTGTCTTTATTAGGGTCACTGTGTAACCCCTTCGACCGTTCAGAACAGGCACCGTGGGACTGGAAGATCTCTGCTGAAGGCACTACACGCCCTTTCTTTCGGGAAATGGAAAGGAAAAAGAAATCTGCCATCATTGTGGAGTGACCTGTGTGCCAGGGACCAAGGTGAGCACGTGTGGGGGGTGCCAGGCCTGCACGGCTCGTGTGACTGTGTGTCCTCACGGTATCCCGCAACACGGCCCCCTCATGTGCTAGGCCCTTTTCTGAAGCAGCTCAGCTTCAGTGGATGACAAGACTTGGAGATATCTTGGTCCAGACCTTTGTGAAGTCCATGTGTGTTCAATAGAGGTTAACCATCCCCCTCCTTTCTTCTGTTTTTCCACCAACTTAATAAATGGCAAGTAAGATGGGAGCCAGGAGCTATTAAAGAAATATCCCATTCACTTTGCCAAAATGCCAAGCTGGGACCGTGGGCCCCAGCAAGAACGCTCCATGGAAAAGTTCTATGCTCAGGGGAACAACTCAAACTCAGATGCTTTGCTAGGGTTGAGGGAAGTGAGCTGGTACCTTTTCAGATACAAGAAGACCCACAGCAGAAGTTACCAATTACGGCATGCAAATGATTTACTTGAAAGTTAAGTCTGAATTGATTCATGGAGGCTCTTCATACATCCATCTCAGGGTCACTCCTTGGTAGTCAGCCTGAATGGTAAGTCTCCAAACCACCTGAAGAGCTTGTTTAAAAAGCAGATGACTTGGTCCCCACCCCCAGAGTTTTGGACTCAGTGGATCCGGGCTGGGCCCAAGAACTTGCATTTCTAACCAGTTGCCAGGTGATGCTGCAGACTTGGGGACCCCACTTTGAGAACCACCCTTCTAGGGCCTTCCTGATTTGGGGAGAAAAAGTAAAGTAGAACAACTGGTGCTAAGAACTGTGAATGGGGAGAAGGCCACATGCCCTCAGCACCACGCAGAGAATCACTGGCTGTACGAGTGACTCCACTGTCATGATTCCAGACACGCAGCAGACTCTGGGTGACCATAAAGAAGGAAAGCCTCCCCCACACTTACAATCACTGGCCGCAGCATGGAGATGAAGGTGCAGAATCGGCCTCGTTCTTCAATCAGAGCCTTCCGGACGGCCTGCTTTTCTGTTTCTTCCAACAAGAGATATTTATCATTGACATCTTGGAGGGCGCTGTCCAACTGAGGCTGGATGTCACCTCTCCCTGCAAAAAAAAAACAAAGACCCAAGCACGGCTTGCTGAAACACCAGCTTCTGGAACAAGCACTTCCCCCTGGGGTCCTTGTTGAAGTCCAAAACCACAATTTTCCAGGACTTAAACAAATTATTTATTTATACCCAAAAAGGATTTAAGGTGGCTATTTTCCTAGGCCAAGCCATTTCTAATTTCCAATGCCTGAATGGAAAATTTCCTGGGGTGGTTCTTCATGACTTGCCTTCTTGCCTTTCGTAACATGCACAGAACCTTCTGCCAATAAAACCCTGGGATACATAGCCAGACAGTATTCTTTCTTTTTAGAACATTCTTAAGAGGCTAAGCAATGTAGAAACAAGGTAAGGGGCTATGGATGTTTCCAAAAATGGGCACAGGCTGGCTTTGTTGGGTTGGCCTCAGTCAACAAGACTTTGGGCAGAAGTTTTTGTCCCTGAAGACAAAGGTGGCAAGCAGCAGCTCTCCTGGCTCTGGGGGCCCCTGGGAATCCTTGGCTGTTAGTTTAAGTCCCTAGTGGAGAGTCCTGAATGCTCTTCCTGTAAAAGAAGCCCAGTGACAAAAAGACCTTCAGTCGGGTCTCTTCTCGAGCAAAATTGAAGGTAGAGTCTCTGCTGTGCCTGACCCATGTTTGGGAATCGTCTGGCCACGTCCACAGACCCAAGTTATGTGGAGACAACCATTGCTAGATTTTAAGACAGGGTGTTAACCTTTTAAACAACTCTAAAACATGGTCAGCAAACTGTCTATGTAAATAAAGTTTTATTAGAACATAGCCATGTCTGTTCATTTACATGTTGCCTATACCTGCTCTTCCAACAGTGGCAGAGTGGAGTAGTGTGACACAGACAGACAGCATGGCCCTGAGACCATGACTATTTGGCCCTTTGCAGAAGTAGTTTGCTGCACTAGAAGATAAACATGGGCAAACAGGCATTTTTGCCTGAGGGAGCAGCTACTGTAAGTCTGATCTGTAGGTGGCGACAGCAGTGTGACCACAGGGGAAACCAGCTCATGGGCTTCCACACTGGGCTCCCCATGTGGTGTGTCACCTATCACCCAAACCAGAGAGAGAATTTCTAAACTCCTTCAGGGCAGGATTTTGGCCTTTCCAAGCACAGCCCCCAGGACAATGTCATGTGTGTACACAGCCAAGTGCTCAAAAAGTGTCTAATAGTTTTAAACACAGAATGTTAAAGCTAGGAGGAGCCTTAGGGGTTATCCCGTTGGGCCAAGATGCTTGTGTTTCCATGCAGGTCAAGACCTAAGACGTGGAGGGACTCATCCAAGGTCACAGAGGGCAAGGCTCAGAGCCAGGGTAGCGCCCACATAGCCCGATTCCCATAACACAGAACCAGTTCTCCTCTGCCCACCGCCTCAAGCCGAGGGAATGAATTCCACCACCCTGTAGGAAGGGCCTTTACCTGTTACCATCTACCTCTCGTAAGAATAACGTAGAGAACCTTAAATGCAATGTGCCATTTGGTTTTAAGAAAGAAAAGGTCAGGGAAAATTGTCTTAGATGTAGGAATGTATTCCATATCTTCTCTTATAAGCAGATGAGAAAGCTTAATTTGGAGCAAGAGATAGTTAGGCTTAAAGAATATCCCAATAGAAAAGGTAGTCCAGTAAGAAGAAGTTACTTCTCAGCCAGGGAATAAGTTCTAAATTAGCACATAATGAGAAAATTATATGCAATCAAGGATCACCCTTGAAAATGCCTTAGATGGCCATGAAAGACAGTATGTGCAACTTTGTGTGTGTAACTCTCACCAGTCAAGTGAGTATAAATGTATGATGTGTACAAAGTATAGTCTCTAAGTCCATGGAGGGATTTTATCCAACAATCACATTAGTCTCCCCGTATCCACAGTTTTTCTTCCTGCAGCTTCAGTTACCTGAAGTTCACTACAAGGGGATATTTAGGGGGTAGGGGAGAAAGCAGATGAAGAGAGAGATATCACATTCACATAACTTTTGTTACAGTATACTATTATAACTGTCCTATTTAGTTATTGTTGTTAATCTCTTACTGTGTCTGAATTATAAATTAAATTTTATCAAGGGTATATACATGTACGAAAAAAACATAGTACTAAACCCTGCACACATTACACTATCCGTAGTTCCAGTTACCCACTTGTGGTCTTGGAACATATTTGCTGTGGCTGGGGAGGGGGGAGCTGCTGTATGTAAGAAATATGCTACCTGAGAAGTTTCAGCATATTTTAAGGTGACCCATTCACTTTTTCTTCCATTTAGTCACCATCTACTTCTCAGAGTAGTTCTTTACCATTTCTTCAATTTCTCCCTCAGGGATGTAGGAAGAGTCATTGCTGTACATTAACCTGGCCACCTGAGCCATTGGTTCCACATGTCTGTAGTGGATGGGGAATCCGGAAAAGCATTCTCCCATTCTCTGCGGGGACTTACGAGGGGGTCAAGTGTCCTTCGCATGGCAACGCACCACCTGTGGCCAACGGCTCACAGAGGGAAGGCTGGTGTCACCAGCACTGTGAATCTGTGGGTTTTCTCTTCTCCTGTTTTAAAATGCTGGCTTGTGCAACTGAATCCACATATACTTAACGTGCACAGGATGCAAGCCCACTGGCAGGGAAGCTCTGGAACACTATATACACTCACTTTTCCTCTGCAACCTACAAAATAGCTTGGCCAATCCTGGGCCTTGCTGGGTGAGGCCACGTGGCTTGGGGTTGGTCTAGGGGGCTTCTTTAAGTCTCGCAATCTTTTCCATGATGTTCTCATAACAAAACATGGAGAGCTGCAGACCATGTCAGAATGTTCTTAACTTTGGTGGGGGAGGGTGTAGGAAAGTTGGGAAACGGTGGATTGAAATGCATAATGCTTGATCAACGCTGCTTGGATGTGCTTTGACTGTGGTAGCAATTGTTTTAAACAACAATCTGTGATTATAAGAAATTGGAAAAATGTGTATCTTTACTTCCTTTTACAAGTTATAAGACACATGTCTACCTATATTAAAAAATAGATCTATATAGGAAAGAAAAAAGGGAACAGAACCAAGAGTTATCTCATTTGGTAAATACAAATTTAAATTATTCTATGATGATAGTAAAGTTAAATATGTATTATGTAATGATTAAAGGTCTCTCAAATTGTAGTATTCTAAAATAAGTATAATCTGTAAAGACTGCTATAATTATAGTCATAGTGAGAACATTCCATTCAGGGTATATCATAACCTAAAAACACAATGTTTATTTTTTAAATTCACTAACATAACATATAATTATATTTATAAAAAAAAAACTGTGGAAGAAATTCCATGTCCCAGTTGGATGTACTGGTTTTAAGATGTGAGGATATTTCTGAGGTCCACAGACTCCGAGTTATACTGGCGCTGATTTAATACATACAAAAGCCCATTCATTTCACTGCTGACTCCTTGTGCACAGGTGCTGGCTACTCCTGCTCCCAGGAGGACTTGCTCCACCCTCTTGTCTCACCTCTGCTCCCTCCACCCTCACTGGGCCATCATGATCTCTCACCTGGGCAGCTACAATGGCCCCTAATGCATTACCCCGACTGCATCTCAGACCTGCTCACCCAGAGCAGCCCCAAATTACTTTCAAAATGCAAATATTGTCACTCCTTCTCAATACCGCCCATTGCTCTCAAGAAAAGTCCAATGGCCTTAACATGGCCTGCTCTGCAAGGCATTCAGGGTCACACCTGTCCATCTCACAGCTTCAGCCTTCTTGGGCCACTCTTCCCCTCCCTTTCCCTTTCATCCTCTAGTGTCTGGGCACCGTACCACCTTCACATACACTCTCCTCCTCCCTGTCCCTAAGGCCAGTTCATCCTGCAGGTCTGGCTTAATTCTGGATCCTTCGGGGAAGCTCTCCTTGAACCCTCTCCCCAGATTGGGATTCTTTTACTTGATCTCAGAAGTTCCTCATACTTATCCTTCACAGCACTCCTCCCAGTTTGAATTTTGTCTTTATTTCTCTAGTTATTTGATTGACATCAGTCTCTTTTACTGATCGCGCAGCCCCACGAGGGCAGAACCCACGGGTGCTTTTGCTCAGTTCCGTGTTTCCTCACTCAGCACACGTGCCTGGACGACAGCAGGTGTGCAAATATTTGCAAACGAAGGAGGCACCGATATAACAACTTGACCCAAGTTTGCTCACTGGCCTCAACCAGCATGCCATTAATTGGCCTAACACTTCAGAACTAGCAAATTCCAGGACTATCAAGCAGCCAAAAGGAGAAGGGAGGTGGGTGCCATAGATGGGCTTCCCAGACAGAATTCTTAAGCAAAGAATTGCTTTTGGCTTTTTCTGTAAAGTCTAAGGCATCCTCCGTCTTGAGAATTTTTTTTGCCACTGCCAATTTCCAAGTTTTGGCATATTCATGCTGGGGAATTCTGAAGAACAACAGCCAAGAACCTGTTACCCTCCTCCCCCAGGGGAAATTGTGATTATTCTCTTTGCAGAAAACATTCCTGGGGCAAAGCACGATAAATGGGCACCATGCCATGGGCCAAAGCAGCATCCTTAAAGGATGAAGGAATTTTTTTTAATTAAGTACAGAGAGTTTACAAAGCTTTCTGGAATGAAATGAAGATCCCTTATCAACTTCCCAATGTTTATCCTTTATTTTCCTTAATCTTTGCATAAACATTCAAGGCAGGAATTAATACCCCTTTTGATAGATGGGGAAACTGAGACTGCAGGAGGCAAAGGGGCTTACACAGGGCCACAGTTACTCCAAGCTAGTCACAGGCACAGCTAGAATCCAGCCCCAGGTCTCCCTCATTCAGAAGCCCACGTTCTTTATGCTTCCTGTGCACAGCAAACACAAACTCGGGGAACAAGCGGCCAGGAGCTCAGCAGCAGATCAAAAAGCCAGTCAAGTGTGATTAGCATTATCTGTACCAGCCCAGCCTCTTCAAACACACTCTGCACCCTATGCCAATGACCAAGCCAGGAGCCCTTCTCAGGCAAGGGGCTTTCCAATGGGGTAGGCACAAACCCGGGACACACCGGGCCAAGACTGCCATCAGGAGTCCAAGACATCCAAAGCCACTTCTTTCTTCTGAGACTGACGTATGGGGAAGTTATTAGAATCCTGCAAAATGACTTCTATCTGCCCCTGACACACACACAAATGCTGTATTTCCCTCTAAGATGGCTGCTTTTCCTCACTTTTACACCTCACAAATGAGGATATGTCTTACAATCAGGTGTGTTATATAGTTCGATAGGCAGTTATTTTTTCTTTTTTAGCAGTCTAGAAGATAATGGTGCATCTAACGATTGATGGCACCCTAGAGTCAAATGAAATATGGGCTATAAATATTGAAATACGGAATATAAATACTAAAATGGACATGCAAGGTGATGCTGGAGATTAGAATTTGGAATGACAAATTCCCTTTTCCCACCAAATTCCCTTTTCCTGCCCTCGTTATCCCTTCATATGTCATCTTCTACTCTTAATACCCTATAGCAGTTTTTGATTGATTGCCCCAAAGGAAAAACAACCAGAAATCAAAAGAAAGATGGATGTGATCAGAGAAGACTGAAGGCCTTCGGCCTTTCCAACAAACTCAATTTCTTGTTATTTTTCAACCACCTGTGCCCCAGTTTCCCTTTACCCGTGAGATGTAAATACCTGGCTCTCATGGCTGATGTGAGAGCAAATATGGATCCACGTGAAGTGTTCAGAACAATGCCCGGCACGTGCTGAGCACTCAGTAAGCGTCAGGCGCTATCGGCTGCTGCAGCAGCTTCTCTGAAGTTGTCCTTCTGACCCTGAGCACGTTAGCAGGGGATAAGTAGGCAGGGTAGGGTGGGTTTTTTAAGAAGCTTTCAGTTCAAGGTCCTCTTTGATATAAGAAAATGCAAAAGATCCCAAAATTCCTTCATTAAAGGTGGGAGTTTCATCACCAAGAGTCTTCACTGGTCCCTGGGCAATCAGCTGTTCATCAGAGCAAAGGATAAGAAGAGACAGAAAACATCCCACGCTGACCTGCGGCTCACCACCTGCAGCGTCTCAGCTAGAGAATCCTCACGATTCAAAATGCTTCTTCCTTTGTGGTTAAAGAAATTCTCTACCATCCGCCACCTGATTCCCAGAAACTTGCCATCATTTCAACTTCTCTTTCTTTTACTTACATCTCTCCTAA
>CM052438.1:34265111-34313559 GCA_028533085.1 Varecia variegata | reverse complement strand
GGTTCTTCTCCCTTACTCCGCTGACTTCCCTCTGGGAACGAGGGCTCCCATACCATCCCTTTTCAAAAAATCAAAGAGGGGCTGGTGGTTGGAGGGAACCAAGACACACTCAATTTTTACCACTGAGGCCGGGCAGACATCCACCGATTGCAGGTTTCAGGGCCCTTCTGAAGTGGTTTCTGCTGGCTTTGTAAACGCAGAAGGAACAATGGCATGGATACGCACATATGCTGGGTATGGCCAGTAACCACTGCTCACGGTGGAAAGGATTCAACATCTCACAGGCTTTTTCCAAGAAAGGAAGGATGACATAGGGAGAAGTTCAGTCCACTTTGGGGTCTGATCAGAACTGAGGCCCAGTGATAGAACCACTCTGGAGGCAGGTCAGCACGGGGGACGCTGCCCAGGAAACCAGGGGCTGAGTAGTGGAGTGTCACTGTGGTTTTCTATGAATAGAGTCCATCCTTGGTGGGACCCAGTGCCCTGCCTCAAGGTTTGCCCTGGGGTATCACACACAGGCTGCCCCTCAGGGCACCCCTCTGTGACAGGTCTACCATTCACCATTGTTTCTGGCACTCCCAAATAGTGACAGCCACATCTCAGCACATGTTGTCCCCTCTGACTTGAACACCCTCTGCCCATTCTCCACCAGCTCACCCCTTTTCGTCCGTCTCATCCTCACTACCCCACCCCCAAACTTGGCTGGGTTCTTTCCTCTTTGCCCCAGTGTTACACCTTTTGCTTATATTAATATTCATCACAGCACTGAGCACACCAGATTAAACTGATTAGTTTGGGAGAGTCTAAGTTCCTTACAGAACAGTTTAGCTCCTCCCAGGCTCAATGCATTTTTACAGAGTTGTACATTCCTTTCATTTTGGAGGTCCCTAGCCATTGCTTATGCAGGGACCTGGGGTTCAAGGTAAATAGTTCTAACCAGACCAAAGGAGCGTTCCATATGTGTATATGTTTTTTTCCCTCTTGTTAAACCAGAACATTTTAACCATCATGAGATATTGTTAAAATATAGATTTCCAAGTACAGGTTGAGCATCCCTGATCCAAAAATCTGAAATCCAACATACTCCAAGATCTAAAACTTTCTGAGCACCAACATGACACTGCAAGTGAAAAATTCCACATCTGACCTCACGTGATGGGTCGCAGTCAAAACGCAGTCTCGACTTTTGTTCCATGCACAAAATTATTAAAAATATGGTATAAAGTTACCTTCAAGCTATGTGTAAATATGAAACATAAATGAATTCCATGTTTAGACTTGAATCCCATCCTCAAGATAGCTCATTATGCATATGCAAATATTCCAAAATCCAAAACACTTCTGGTCACAAGCATTTCAGATAAGGGATACTCAACCTGTACAAAAATGATTTAAAACTTGTTCTAAAAAATTATGACACTAAAGACTGCAACATCAACTATTTCCTGAGTCTCCAGCCTGCCAGTCTGCCCTACAAATTTTGAACTCACCAGCCCCCACAATTGCATGAGACAATTTTTAAAAATAATTAAAGAATTATTTTTCTCCCTCTTTTTATTTCTTTATATATACACATATAATATACATATATTACTATACACAAACACACACACATATATATAGTAAAGATTATGAGAGCTTCAAATCATATAGCTTTTCTTATGTCCTTATGCCCAAATTCACTGTGGCTTAGCCCTATGAACCAGCCCCTGCAGAAGAAAAAAATGAAAAGGGGCTGCCGAAATTTCTCTTTGCAAAGATAAGGAGAATCTTTGCAAAGGGTGCAGTGGCTCATGCCTATAATCCCAGCATTTTGGGAGGCCAAGGAAGGAGGATTGCTTGAGGCCAGGAGTTTGAGACTAGCCTAGACAACACAGTGAGATCCCACATCTGTAAAAAAAAGTTTTTTAAAAAAGATGAATGGACACTTTAAAAGTCACAAAGGCAAAAGGCTATATGGTTTCTTCATTCATTGCAAACCTAATTCCCATCATTTCAAACAAATAAAATGCCCCATTTATTCCAGGTACTGACTCATGCCAGGCTCTCAGTAAAGGTTCCAATAAAACTCAAGAGTCAAGAGACTGTGTCCTCAAAAGGCCACATATTATACAAGTCCATTTATATAAAATGTCCAGAACAGGTAGATCCAGAGACAGAAAGCAGACGAGTGGTTGTCAGGGGCTGGGGGGGTTGGGGGTGGGGAGGAACAGCGAGTGACTGCTTAATGGGCATGAAGTGTCTCCTGGGGATGACAAAAATATTATGAAATTATCACAGTGGTGATGGTTTCACAACACTGTGAATGTACTAAAAGCCACTGAAATGTACACTTTAATACAGTTAAAATGATACATTTTGTTATGTGAATTTTTTTTTCAATAAGCCAAAAAGTGGCTATGTCTTACCTTCCTTCCAAAGGTTTACTAGAAACTCTTCAAGCTGTTTCATAATCACAATATTGAGAACTGGAAAGGATCATCATATTTAATGTTGAGGAATGACTAGCCCAATGTCACCATGAGGGGAGGTAGAGGCAGAACTGTGTTCCCCGCCATCGGAACATCCAAGCCCCACCCATCAAAGGAGACCCAGCTGCATCGGGCCTGTTGTGGATGACAGAATCCAATTCAAGAACCTCTTTAGAGCTGTTCGGTAGTAGAAAGCTCTAAGAACACTTGGGCACACTCAGGCAAGATAAACCACACGGACACCTCACAGACAGACCTCCCGCGACAGAGGGACAGCAACAAGACTCCAAAAGCGACTTGAAGTTTAGTAGCATGATTACCCACAGAGTGAGGCTCAACATTCAATCAAGAGGAATCATTTTGAGCATTGAAGATCTGATATCTTTGAAATGAAACATTTCACAAACTCTACTGAAATAAGAAATACTTTTGATTTTTTAAAAAATGAATTATTGGTTTTGAAAACAACTATATGGTCCACGTGAACAAAGTTAAAGATGTTTTGCAAGCTTAATACAACTAAATCCAATTTGAAAATTATTTTAAGGTGCGCAGCTCTATATGTTTTGTTTGTGGCATAAATATACACATACATATATACTCAGATATATATGTATGTATAAATGTTTATTTCCTATGGAAAGGATGGTTTAAATCACTCTGTATTTCTTTTTTCCAGGAGTCTACCATTGAATTATGATGATGCAAAGGCTCTCAGAATGTCGTGCTAACACTTTAAATGGCCAAACATCCAAGAAGGAAAATGATTAAAACACACGCACACACAAATTTTCTTAAAGTTATGGAAAATTAAGTAGGCACAATTGGTAGTTCTGAGCTGGTAGGAAAACTTGGGCAACTAGCATAGGTCTGGACAACCACGGAAAGCCCACAGCAAGGACCACACCGTGACCAGCCACCAGAGATTCGGGATGGTAGACTTACCGAGAGCGTCCACTGGCGGGGGTGGCGCACGGTGAGAAAGTGCAGGATACACAATTGACACAAAAAGGAAAATAATAAAGTCAAACCGGTATTCGAGCAGTAGCAATCTTACCTTTGTTTCCAGCGTTAAACAGTCCGTGGTTCGCCACCAAATTTTATATTAAGGTTGATTAAACCCACCAAGAGCTGGACGTGCAAGTTCCCTTTCCTGCCTTACTCACATTCTTTCCTTCTCATCTAAACAGAAATCTTTCTAGTTAGTAGTCATCGCCCCTAGAGAGTATAGCAAGGATTTTTTTTTAAAGAGATGAAGAATATATACCCAGAAGCAGCTCATTCAGATGCTTTAACAAGAAAATCTTTCAAGTGTAATTTATCATAACTTGAAAAATATCTAGGAAATCCTAGGAAACAAAGTTTAGATGGGGTGAGAATGAAAAAAAGTTAAAGAACTTAAAATTTCAGTATAACAGCAAATACTATGCTAGTATAGAACTCTGTGAGTCTGTATATGACATTTATAACATTGGTCTTGCAGCCTCTAGTGGAAAATGACAGATTTGCTATTTAAACGACAGCTCAATGGTTAACATATTATAATGTCGTATTTCTCACTCTCAGTCCCTGTTGGGTGCAGTGGCATGAACCTGTAATCCAGCTACTTAGGAGGCTAAGGCAAGAGGATCGCCTGGGCCCGGGAGCTCAAGACCAGCCTGGGCAACATAGCGAGATACTGTCTTTAAAAAAGAAACCAAAGAAGTCTTAGATTAATGACATAATGGTAGTAAGTGGAACAATGGCCATGATAAGCACCTAATAAATGCTAGCCATTATTATAAAAAAAAATCCCTGATACATCTTTAGTAGTTACAGATAAAAACAGAAGGCTTTGCCATATTTTCCACTTAATAATATGGGAGTTAGTTAAATGAGAAGGCTGCTGACTTCGTACAGGAAGTTGGCAAAGGTAGGTAATTAATGTAAAATGTCTCTCATTTCTGATCCTCTCTTCCTTCCCTAGTTGGCACATGGTCAGCTCCAGGACCCCAATATCAATGAGCTGACATTATGCAGCAGGAAGCAGTCAGACACCCCATCCAGAGCCTGGGGCTACTGAGTCAGCTCCACACCATTTCCCCAGCATCCTGCTGCCTCTGTCCTTCCCCGTGGTGGCAAGACTGGCTCTGAGCCCTGCTCTTGACTCTGTGCCTTTGACCCTGTGCCCCAGCCAGAACTTCTCTGGGTCGGGGAGGACTGTCTCTCCAGCCCTAACTCCCTGCCTTGAGTTTATTCCTCAAAGGTATCCAACAAGCCTGCCTTCAAGAAAAAAAGACACATTCACCCATATAGCTGCTGCATATCCCAAGTTGCTTTATAATGATTTTGAGATAAAACCTAAGAAGCAAACTATTAAATGTTTTGTTGATGAAAATATTTAAATACCTTTACATTACAAATGACCTTTCCTTATAGTAAAAACAGAATCAAATAAAGAATGTGATCAAAGGTGATATTTGCAGAGTAAGAAGTAAGGTAAATGAGTTGCTCCCAAAAATCACACCCTGTATGTGCCGGCCCACGTCTAGGACAGTGCTAAAACCATGTCCATATGCACACAGGCATTTGGAATTTTGAAAAGGAGAGTCGGAAGAATTTTTAGATCAAGATCACAGTTTTTGTAACAGGCATGGCAGAAAGCTGCTTGATAATCTAAAAATGTATTAAAAAGGAAGTGATTGTCTGGCTGCATAAATCAGATTCAGTTTTAACAGGACACGAAAAAACGTATCAAAAAGCCTTCATCCACCCTAATACATGGCGTAAAACTCCAAAGAAACATACTAACACTCTTATAAGCCCAGAGTCCAGGACCTTGCCAGTTGAAGGACATGAAACAGATGCCTCAAGAGGTTTTTTAGCTGAAAGGGGAACTTCAACTAACCAGACCCCAAACAAATGAAAGCCTCAAATAACCAGATTTCTTCCAGCCCCTTAAATCGTGGTGGTTTCCGTCCATTCTCAGGCCATATGCCTTCTAGGAGAGCACTCTATAATTAGAGAGTCCAGTCAGAATGATGACTCTGGTACCTTCTAGAAGGCCACAGTTGCCCCAGAAATATACAAATATGAGTACCTGGCCAAAAAAACGCACTTATATTTTAGAAAAAAATTTTTCTAAAGGACAGAAATAAAAATTGTTTTCTGGTTGTGTCTTGAAATAACTAGAAAATCTCCAGAACATTCCATGCTACTGATCTGACTGACCTTGGAGGCATACGTACACTGTCTGGGAAGGACACGGTGCCTGAGACTGCCGGTGCGAGGTTGGGGCTGGGAAGACAGACGCTCCAGAAACCCTTGATTGCAGCCTCTGTTCTCTTAGCCCTCAGGCCCAGGTCCCCCAAGAAACCTCACAACTACATGCCAATTATTCCCAAGTCCCAGGGCCAGAAGCGTCTCTTCATGCTACATGCAGCCCAGCATCGTGCGGTTCCGAATCTTCCCATCCGGCCTTGCTGGGGCACTCGTTACCCTGTTGGCAGCCTGAGCCGGTGCTGGGCAGAGCTAGTTGCCAGAAGCTTCCTTTTATGTTGCACTGCAATCAGCCTATCGGGCTTCACCCAGAGTCCCAATTCTACTAATTGGACAACGCCAGTGACTTTGAGTGACAGATGAGGACTGTTTCAGCCTCCGAGCAGAATTTAGATAAAAGGATCATCATTGTAGCCAAGAACTTAAGGCCTCTGAACAGAGAACTCCTGGGGAGCCGAGGGAAAATAGCTACTTTTCCTCACCTCATTCTTTTCACCAAACTCCCAAACCTTTTCCAAGCCCAGGCATCTTCCCTGGACCATCTCTCCAAGCCCATTAATCCCTCCTATCTCAAAGCTGCCAAATTGTCAATTAGGTGGAGTTTAGCACCAAATTCTGACCAGTCTGCTCCTCATGGGGCCTCAGATTGGACAGAATATGGTAGCAATTTCATTTATAAACATTTACCTCTAGACTCACTAAAATGTTACTGGCCACAAACCCTATTACTTGTCAAACACTAGCTCTCAGGTGCCCTAGTTAGATAGAATATAAATTGGAGAAGCACCAGACCAAAACAACACATCCAAAAGAAGCTGCTGGGGCCAACACGGACAGAAAATCTGATTGCGGGTGAAATTCTGCTGCCTTTAGCTTGAGATGGGCTTATGGTTTTTGTGAGAATTAGTGGGGGCATTGTTCAGAAATGTCAAAGCTTAAAAACGTTGTCCTATCATCACCCCACCCCCCACACTGCCCTCCACCATTCTGTCTCTCCAAATGTATTTGCTTTTAATTCCAGATGAGAACTGCTCATTTAGGAAATAAAAAAGTTGGTTTGGGGGATCTCTACCTGAAAAGGTGGCTGTCCCAAATTAATGCTAAACACGACCCCCAGGGAAGCCTGATGGGAAAAGCCCATTTTATCAGTTGCGATGCAGTGGATTAAAACACTTGGGAACAAGAAGAACAATCTGGAAGGAATGTCGCCTCCTCCAGCTCAAGGGAAAGTCCCTACATTTTAGGTATTAGTGAAATGTTATGAATATTTGCAAAGTGGATGTGGCAAGATTTTTCTCTTCAAACTCCCAGTTCCTTCTGGAGGAACAAAGGTGGGACAAGGATCTGGCAGTTCATTGGTTTGTGACTGATGATAAATGGGGAGGAGGGGCGTCTTGCACCAGCCTGGTTTTCCTAGCAGTGAATAATCGAGCTCTGCCTAATGAACACCATGAAACCCCCCCCTCATATAGCAATGACTCTGGTTCCCCCTGAAGCCATTTCTAACATCCTCACAAGACTTAATAAAGGGTTTCAGAGATTATAGGCTATGAAAGTTGGAGGAGAAAACAACATAATTTCTATAATAATTACTACAGAACATTTGCATAAAGGCTTTTCTGCATTATCCCAAGGCTTCTAAGAAATTTATAGGTTTCATTACAAAGCACAATAGGCATGGAAAAACTGTCAAACTTGGAAGACAAAGGTGGGGGAAGGAACAAGTCAAGTTCTACTTTGCAAGGGCTTCGACTTAATGCATATTCTGCACTTTGAAAACTTTAACTCAGATAGGTTCTATTAGCTCCTATCTGTTCTCCAGGTCCTTCAGACATAAGGAAGTCTACAAATTCAAAACCTTCTGCTTCAAAGGCAAATCAAGCACGCATTCATTTTTTTCTCAAAGTATTAAGAACAACATCAGTAGCAAAATTTTAGGAGTTACCTTTTTTTGCTTTCTTCTGCAGTTTCAGTGTATCTGAGGACTTCTTTTTTATCTCTTGACGGGCTTTTTTATATTCTAAGAGAAAGCAGAATATTAGATAATGTTACCATTTTGCTCAACAGAAAATATTTTAGAAATAGCCATTACCTTCATCACAGAAAGCATAAACTGTGACAAGCAGTAAATGGGTTTATTGGCATACGAAATGATAAAAATCTCACAATGACATTTTACAACCAAGAGGCTATTAACATGAAAAACAACAAAACACACTCTGGTCTTTCTCTATCATATTCACTCAAGGCAGTTTTGAGAAGAGACTTCATGTGGGATTATCTTAATGAAAAAAAAAAATTCCACGATTCCTCAGCTCAAATATCAGGAAAGATTTTCAATATTATCTACTATTCTAAGGCCCAAATCCATAGGACTTGGCTCAACAAAGAACCCCATGTGGGGAACATGCTGGCCAGATGTTACAATTCAGAAAACAGCGTCTCAGACCACAGCAGGAGAAACTGGATCACATGGGGGAAAACTGGGCAAGCCCCAGCTGCCTCACTCCTGCCACCAATCCTGCAGCCAGACACTGTGGACACCAAGGGGGACAGCTCATGAGCACCCTGTCCCCTGCCAGCGCTCCTTCTTACCCCACTGCCCAAACTTCCCCATTCCTGTTGTTGGCATCATGGATCCAGACACAGACACCCGAGATGACAGTTGTCTCTGACACTTCTCTCCTTTGCTGCCCTCACAGTCAATTAATTGCCAACTGCTGGACATTTTACCTTGACCTTGCACCAGCCCTGGTGCTTCCCTTCCACTGGCCCTAAGCCTGTCAGAGCACTCATTGATATGCTCTTGCAATTGCCTTTCAGCCAATCCCTCCTCTCTCTGCAGTTTCTCCCCTTCAGCTCTACCCGCATGCTTTCTCTCTCTTCCATCTACTGCAGGTCATGGGAAACGTGGAGTGATGTTTCCTGTCCTTGCTGTGCCACCAGCACCCCTACTCTTTGGCTCCATGAAGATGGGGTCATGTCTGTCTGGACCATTCTGTCCCCAGAGTCCAGCACAAAGCCTGGCACGTAAGGCACAGAGACATGTTTGTGGACAGCATAAACAAACCGTGGCCAGAATAGTTGTCCTAAAGCACAACTCTGTTCATGTCACTTCCCTGTTCAAAAACACATGCCATATCCCAGCCACCACTCCCACCGCCAATTGCCAGACTCCCTCACATTGGCACACAAGGCCTCTGCAGGAAGGACTGAAGTCCACTGAGGGCAGCTTTTTGATCTTTTCCAGCCACTCTCCCATCTTCCTGCCTCTCTGCGTGGTTTACCCTCTGGCTAGGACACCTCCCACTGCCCCAAATTCAGTGTGACGAAACCATGTCCATCCATTAGGATCCCTGCAAACAGCACCTCATTTTCTAACTCCTCAACCAAACGTGTGCTCCTCTACCTTTGGCTTCTGGGGCACCCTCTCTCTCTCACCTCACATCCTGCATGCTAGCAGGGTGTGTCGCGTGGGGCTGCCACTGAGTTAAGGCTGACTTAAAAAGATGAAGGATGGGCTCTGTCACACAGGCTGGGGGCCAGGGGCTCTGTACCCTCATGACCTCTTGGCCCCTGACCAGTGAGAGGCTACTTAGCAGGTGTGCAGGGCCTGACAAGGGGTCTAAATTCAATTCAGACATAGGCTCTGTCTTAGTCTCTGCATAAGAGACCTAAGGAAAAAACTGAGAAGCGTCTCTCTGTGTGCACCTGGGATGGGAGGGAGGGGGGAACTTTCCATTAAAATCAAAGGACCTTTGTTTTATTGGATGAGTAGAGATTGAGCAGGGCTGTCTGCGAGACCTGCTGCTGTCTCCCCACGGGCTCAGCACCACTCTTATCAAAGCTTTACACGTCCAATTTTGACATCCTTGCTATAAAATCAGCTTTGCTGCACTATCAAATGGTAACATTTAATAAAAACATAACATGAACAAAGTTAATTGGGCCAAATATAAACTATCAACTCTTTCCCCACTGGAAAAAAAATTCAAATGTTACTATTTTCTTTTATTAAATGAAAAGTACAAATGGATAAATCTAGTGAACATAAGAGAAGACAATGCATGACCTGATAAATACACGATGCCAGTCGAGCCTTTGAATTTGCCTCTCTCCCTAATTTCAAGTTAAGGTAGGAGGAATAAAAGATTTTAACTTTTTAATAAAATTGCTAAATATTTGGCTTTTACACCCCCACTTCTGAAACTGAACATAAGTTATCACCATCCCTGGTTCTTTTATTAAAGTGGTTGACTGAAATTCCACATAAGACTGATTTCCAGTAACACTGAAGACACAGCTACAGGAGCCTATTATCTGTGGTTAACAAATGTTAAAGGACATGCACCAAAAAGCAAGATCAACTTATTTATTTTTGTGGCCCCAGAGAGTGTACAGGCATGGAACACAGTAAGTACTCAGTAGCTGGAGGTACAGAAATGAGGGAAGGGATCAGAGATTTGAATGAACATACAACTCTCCAGTGGCCACTGACAGCTGCTGGGACATGGAATAATTTTCACTGTATAGCCCGGAGCAGGTGGAATAAACCATCTCCATGGTCAGAAAGAGGCCTGTTTCTGGAGCCCCAGCACGTGGTCCATTCACATTCCCAGGGCATCTGGTTGGGTCTTCACTGTGGCCTTTATTTTACTCTGCTTTGTAACAGTGTCAATTTATTCCCCTATTAGTAGATACCACACCCATCTTTCTGTAGCCCCCACAGCACCTAATATGTAGAAAACATCAGAATGACCTGAACAGGGGATAAGAGCTTCTTCCCAAATAGTCCCTTTACACCTAGTTCCTTCTCATACCAACCATCAAGGTCCCCGACAACTAACTAAACCAGTTCACAGAGACTTGTCTCACCTACTCAAGACAATACACAAAGAGAACAGCCAGTTCTGGGCAGGAGACCCAGGGTAGGCTGATATGTTTTCAAAATATGCTGAAATGCCTTATGTATGAATGTTTGGCATTTAAACCTGTCATTACAATTCCCTTTTAATTCAGCCGAACACCATTAATGGCACTGAGTGATCAGCTGCTGAGTGCCGGTTCGTGCCAAAGAAACAGCACTCAGTCCTGCAACGACATCACTTTGTCGTCCTCATCCTGAGTGGAAGTGCCTACAGGACAAGTGGGGACCGAGTGGGCCCTCAGCTGTTCAGGAGAACCAGTAAACCCCGCAGAGGTGCCTCGCAGCAGCCAGCACCTTCCCAGAGTGTGACGATGCGTCGGACGTCTTGCCCCTGTACCTTTTGCGTGGTCTTTATCCAGCTGGTTGGCCACTTTCTTCCATTCTTCCATCTGTTCTTGAAGTGGGTTTATCAGGCAATCAATTAAAGCACTTTTACCAAATGGGAAAGAAAAAGAGAAATTAAACAGATACATTCTGCTGTCGAGCTTTACATGTGGTTGTCAAAACAAACCTACATCACAATTACCCGAAGCAAGAAAAGGCAGCGTAACAAGCCGATGTTCAGATCTAAAGCCCCTCGCTTCGCCTTGTTCTCAGAACGCTTTTCAGTGACTGCTGAGAAGCTGTCAATGTGACTACGCCGGTGCTTATATTAACAAACCAAGTTGCAGAAGGGGGTCACACCTCTGGCTGCACAATAGGAACCACCAAAAGGCAAAGACACCTGGGCCTTACCCCAGGAGGAGTATGGAGACTTTGCAAGTGGGGTCCCAGCATTACTATTTTTCAAAAAGACCCACAAGGTTCTGATGTGCATGCCGAATTCTAAGTCATAAATGTACACTAATCGTGCAAGCCTGGAGAAAGAGAAGAAAGGAGAGACCCAGGAAATTCTCAAGCTGCATTGTCCGCTCTGAGATCACTGAGGGGTGAAGGGATCTCCGGGTTCACCCCTTCATTTTGTGCAGTCTCCAAATGGAACTGCGTGAAACTGATGAATTCATGCTGATCTGCTTGGGGAAAAAAGGTCCATTTTCACTTGAACATTGGAGACTCTAAATCCTGGAACCAGCCACTGCTATTCCTCCCGATTCTGGGTGCCCGGCAGGCTGATAGGAAGCTGGCAGTGTGGAGGGTTCTGTGAGCTGCCACAGCCCTCCCGGTGGGTCTGGAGGAAGCACACAGGGCCTGGGGAACAGGACCAGCACGGCACACGTCACCTTCTATTCCCACGGCCTCTCTTTCTAACAGGCTCCTACGGGGTGGTGGGGGCCACAGTGGGAGGCAGCAGCTCCGCACACTGATGGAAGGTGAGGAGAGACCCACGCAGGTGCACAGAGAAGATCCAAAGGAGAGCGCAGGCTCCATGAGGCCGAGGAGGTGGCCGTCTGGTTCTGTGCTGCATCCCGAGTGCCTAGACCAGTGTCTGGAATGCAGTGGGTGCCTAATACATACTCACTCGATAAACGAGCAGAGCCAGAAAAAAGACAGGCCGTGGGATTTAAATACTGTGGGGACACTAGTGCTGCTCAAGGTGAGTCACTGCTTCCTTAACCTGAACTCAGCAGGGCGCTGGAGACTGGGGTGAAACGTGCTCCTCACCTGGAAAACTGCCTCAGCTTCGCTTCGATGCTTCTATGCCTCATGCACATCCTGGTGAGAGCAGATCCGATCTCCCTGGTACCACCTGAAAAAGCAACAGAGGCAAAGTTGAGGGACGGGAGACAAGTAGGAATCACTGAGATCTTTAGAGAATTTTAAAAACAAGTCAGATCTTACCACATTGTAAAACCTAAGCCACTACTGCCTTTTAAAGCTGCTCACCACGCACACATGTGTACACACACATAAACATATATATATATATGTGAACAGTGACATATCTGTACATCACCAAACTCAGCTTACTCTTCCTATATACGATACTCATTGATAATTTCTATTCTAATTTTCTTTTTTTTGGTAATGCTGGTTGTGGTCCAGAAATTGACTTTACAACCCATTAATCATGACCTGTAGTTTGAAAAATACTTCTTATGAAAGATGATCAAAATAGTATCTGATGTGTAGGGAAAAGCTGCAGGGTTTTTTCCCCCACCACAAAATAATCCTCTTAATATTATTTAGAATAGCTAAGGAGACCACTGTAGCTAATTATATCAAGATGCATATTCTAGAATGCAAGTAATTCAGAGAATAGCAAGGCCAAAGCAAAATGAAAAAATACTTTTTTTTTTTTTTTTTTTGAAGACAAGGTCTCATTTTGTTGCCCAGACAATGAGGCCAGGGGCATGATCATAGCTCACTGCAACCTCAAACTCCTGGGCTCAAGTAATCCTCCTGCCTCAGCCTCCTGAGTAGCTAGGACTACAGGTATGCAACACCACACCCAGCTATTTTTTTTTTTTTTTTTGTCGGTAGAAACAGGGTCTTGCTATGTTGCTCTGGCTGATCTTGAACTCCTGACCTCAAGCAATCTTCTCACCTCAACCTCCCAAAGTGCAAGGATTACAGGCATGAACCACCATGCCTGACCAACAGAAGACTTTAAAAACAGGTTTGGGTAACACCAGTGAAAGAGGTCTTTAAGCTCAGCAAATGTCAAAGCAAGTTACAGCACAGTTTGATTTTCCCGGAATTCTCATCATACTTTTCCCTTCGGGCACACCCTTCTCTAAGATTATTTTTGAATTTCTTTTCTTCCTTCCCCTTTTTGGAAACAATGCTTGAATCAGCATTTACTGGAGCATGGTGTGGGGAGCAAATCGTAACCACAGATGGTAATTCCTCACTGAACACTGGAAGACGCAATTATCAATGTTATGAAAACACTGGTGCTTGTGAAATTGGGGGAAAGTGTCAAATAAAGCACTATTTTAACAGACAAAGCCTTTAAGGGAAAGGCACAGTAATTTGTGGCAGGCTTAACCAAGTCAAGTTAACAGAAAACAAATTCCCTCTTGTATTAGTACTTGTGACATTATTATGGGTTGAGTTTTCCTCTGCCCTCTGTTCTAGAAATGCCCATTTGTTGTTTCATTTCCACCTGTTTTCCATTTTATTCTGCAAAACCCACGTTTCTACATCCAGATAATAATCACAGCACATTATACATATTAATATTTCTATATTTTATTTTAGTCTGAAAAGAGAAACCTTCTCAGGACAATTCTTCCATTGCTCTAAAACAGGGTTTCTCAACCTTAACACTATTGACATCCTGGGCTGAGGTGTCTTTGCTGTTGGGCTGTCCTGTGCATTGTAGGATGTTTAGCAGCATCCTGGGCCTCCACCCACTAGAATTCAATAGTAGGCTCCCTACCCCCCCACCCCCAGATTTGTGACACCCAAAAACCTCTCCAGGCAGTACCAAGTATTCCTTGGGAGGCAAAATCACCCCCTGTTGAGAACCACTGCTGTAGAAAGAACCTGATCAAGAACTAAATGTTACCAGAGTCTGACTTTTTAAATGGCCAGAAGTCTTTTAAAAATGTTGCCCTCTGGCTCCTGGCACCTGTACCCCAAGGGTCAGGGGATAGATACTGCGACCATCTCAGCATCACTACCTAGCATGGCTCACACCGCTCCACCAGGGAGAGCCAGTAGAGGGTGCTGTTTTCACACACTCTACTCGCCTTCTGGGGTCTCTCCCAGTCCTCTTAAGCTTTTATTGCTTATAAGCAAGAATGAAGAACGCTTTATCCTTAGGGAAATATCTCCTATTTTGCCTGGGCCTTCATTTGATTAAAAGTTAATAACCTGGCCACACAAGGAAATTGGCACACTCATTCACTGCTGGTAGGAGTGTAAACTAGTATTTTCCTGGAGGAGACTTTAGTAGCGTCTATCAAGAAAAGCCTACAAAATATGCACCCTCTTTGACCCAGCAATTCTAATCCTAGAAATTTAACCTGAGGAAATAATTAAAGATGAGAGCAAATCCTTACCTATGAGGGTAGTCATCAAAACGTTGTTTACAACATTGGAAAACTGGAAACAAAATCCCATCATAGGGCTCTGGTTCAATCAACCATAGAACACAGCCATGCAGTGGAATAGCAAGCGGTCACTTAAAATGCTGGAGAACAAAGCTTAGGGTCACAGAAAGATGAGCCACTTGTATAGTGCTTAGGACGTGCAGGGCACCGGTGTGAGTACTCTGCACACATTAACTCATCTAATCCTCACAACGCTCCCAGGTGCATTGGTACTGTGATCATCCCATTGTACAGACAGATGTGCCTTGAGTAGTTTGTACAAGGTTACACTGCTGGCAAGTGGAACTCAAACCCAGCCGAATCTCCAGTCTGTGCATTTATCCCCTCAGCTATATGGCGCTTATTACAGACAAAGAGAGATGGCAAGCAGCAGAGACAAGGGCCTAGTAGGAACACTACGCCAAACCTGCCTGTCTACACACTGCTATGGGTGTTAGCACTTTACAGCCAGCTCTCAAATTTTGGTTCTTGAACCTAGAATTGCCTAATTGGTACCCCAAGGATTGAGCTCCATCCTTGCTAAGCTACTGCCAAGAGCTCAGGGATGGTGATCTGCTTCGTGGATAACCTATGCCTAGATTTCCTCAAGACAGTATGAGGTTGGAAAGGATCGACTCAAAGGTCAGTTCCCCCACTCCATTTCTCTGCTCCATTATTGCTGTCGCCTTCCCAGATATTTTCCATCGATTGCCACTGGTCATTTAGCACCCCCAGGAAAGCCCAAGGCTTCTCAGAAAAGGCTGAACTATGGTACAATAACAAGAAGTTTCTAAACATAATGCATGTGCTCCACCACTGTGCCTCTGCAGAACAGGAAGCCCTATAGAGGAGAGGAAATAAAGAACCACAAAGAAAACTTCCAAACAGCAGAGTCTCTGTCCAACTGGCACGAGGGCAGGAGGCAGATGACATCCTCTGTGGACCCCGGGACTCAGCCAGAATTATTGCTGATCTCGGCAACATGGGGCACCCTAAAAATAGACCTATCTGTGGAAGTGCTTAAACATCTTCTGCTCTCCCTAACCCTTGCTAGAATTAAAAAAAAAAAAAAATCAGCAGGTTTGAATAAGCTTCAGAGGAAACTGGCTTGAGCTACAAAGATAGAGCCGACATCTGGAAGAGCTCTAATTTGACAATGAGAATATTTATGGAATTGAAAGGCGGGTTGAGGCACACTCAGCAGCTTGTGAGTAAGGAAAATTCTTACTTCTGTATTCCCGGAACCCAGCACTACTGTTGAATGAAGAAACCAACATTTGCCATTTTGAGAGCAAATTGCCAGGCTGGTACTACCTGGAGGTGGGACCAGAGACTGGGTTTATCTTCTGTTTAATCCATGAATATTTGTGGATTAACACATCTTCTATGTGCACAAATAAAAGATTCAAAATAAATATAAGATGCTTAATCTTAGAAAAGGTCTATATAGATTTAAGGTAGCCTAGAGAAACAATGTAGTATTAGTTTCCTTTTGGTACTGAGGTATCACAAACTTAGTGGCTTAAAATAACACGAATTTATTATTTATTATCTTATTATTTATTATCTCACATTTCTGAAAGTCAGAAGTCCAAAAGCAGCTTCACCAAGCTAAGAACAAGGTGCTGGCAGGGCTTGCATTCCTTCTGGAGGCTCTGGGGAGGATCTGTTTCCTTGCCCTTTCCAGCTCCTAGCAGCTGCCTGCGTTCCTTGACTGGTGGCCCCTTCCTTCATCTTCAAAGCAAGAGGTGAAGCACCCTTTCTCCTCAATGGCCTCTGCTTCTGTCCTTCCACCTCTCTCTGGCTCTGATTCTCCTGCCTCCTTCTTGTAAGAACCCACCTGGATCATCCAGGACAACCTGTGTCAAGTCCCTTAATGGAACCACACCTGTGGAGTCCCCTTTTGCCATGTATAGTAATGTAGTCACAGGTTCTGGGGATTAGGAACGTGGACATCTTTGGGATGCCATTATTCTGCCCGCCAAAAAAGGGTAAGTTATGAATCTAGAGGGTATAGAAGGGCATGTGGTTGACTCTCCAGCATCCGTTCACCTTCAGATGGTTGGGCTGGGCCCATGAAGCTAACTCCAACCCCTCTGGCAGTGGCTGGTTTGGGAAAAGACACGGAGAGAAGGGTGCCCAGGAGGCCTCTAGGGGAAGTTCTCCTGTATTTAGAGAAATACACCCAAGAGCCCCACAGGCCATGAACAAGGAAGCAGGCTGCCCAGCTGCTGCTGTCAGACATCTTTGCGGCCATGGGGACACCTTAGGGTGATGCTTGTGCTGGGGACAGAAGACAGAAAGAGCCTGAGTCCCCAGTGACCTCTCTTAGCCGCCACCACGAGGCTGCTCTTCCTCTGGGCCTGGCACTCCCATCTGCAAGAGCATGCATTTCCTCATTTTTAAATCCACTTTGATTAGGTTCTGTTTCTTGCCAGTTGAAAGGAGAAGAGAGAAGAGAGCAACAGCCTCTCGTGCTTCCTCCCAGAGCCAGGAATCAACCATTGCTAAAAGAAATACAGTCAGTCACTCACTGCTGCTGCTGCTGCTGCTACTTAGAAACACACAAACTCTTTATGGCAAAAATCTTAACTCTGTTCAATGTGGTACATGTAAAACCTTTTTCCTATAACAAGCAAAGGTTTTTATAATAAAGTAACACAAAATCCGTCAATAATCTAAATGCGATGGTCTGTGAGGGAGACAGTCAGCAGAAAGCAAGAAGTAAAGTGTGAATGCCGGGCCACAACTCCATGGTTTTGCACACGAAGACACCTGCAAATTCCACAAGCATTTACTGAGTATTGTATTCGCTTCCTGGGGCTGCCATAACAAAGCACCCTAAACCGGTTGGCTCACATCCACAGTTCTGGAGGCTAAAAGTGTGAAATCAAGATTTAAGAATTGCTCCCTCTGAAACCTACTGAAACTGCTCCCTCTGAATCCCTCCTTGCCTCTTTCTTTGCTTCTGGCGGCTCTGGAGGTCCTCGGCTTGCAGCTCCGTCATTCCAATTTCTGCCTCCATTGTCACACGCCCACCTCCTCTGTGTGTCTGTCTTCCCATGAGACACAGTCAAAGGCATTCTTCTGTCTGCACATCTGTGTCCAAATTTCCCTCTTCTTATAAAGACACCAGTCATACTGGATCAGGGCCCACCTTAATGACCTCATCCTAACTTGATCACATCAGCAAAGACCTTGTGTCTAAAGAGTCACATTCACAGGTACCAGGGATTCAACATATTTCTTTCTGGGAGACACAACGTAACCGGTAACAAGTATTTACCACGCAGCAAGGACTAAAGTGATTCCAAAGATGATCAAGACAAGGGCCTGGCCCTTGAGAAGCTCCCAAACAGGTTGGGGGTACTTCTCAAATTGTGTGCAGGGAACACAATCTTTACAGAAACCCTGTGATGTAGGTACCATCGTTCTCATTTTATAAATGAAAAAAACTGAAGCTCCGGAGGGTTAACTAACTTGCTAAGAGCCACAGAGCTGGTAAGTGGTAGAGTCAAGGTCCAAATCCTGTTTTTACCGATACCAACGGCTCTTTCCCATTAAGACAAGCTGGAGACATTCCCAACTGAGGACAAAGAGACACATTAAAGTTACAAACAGAATACAAATTGTTTAATGCATATTTTGGGGAGGGGGTTAGGGAGAAAATAAGAAAAGCAAACGCTTCTTCCCCCCAAAAGTCTGACGTGGCTAAACCCTCCAGACTGCCACTTGCCACAATGGCTTTGCAGAGACAGGCGGGACAGTGGGTACATCAAGTGGCATTGTCCCACCCCTCCAAACTGCCTCATTTGCAGGCAGCTTCCATCTCCCCACGCTGCAGGGGACTAACAGGCAGGCAGTCGGGGTCTACAGTGCAGGCAGGTGGCGAGCTCGGACTGAAAAGCCTTTCTGTCAGGCCGGGCTTCTGCTGCGTGGAGGGGAAGGGCCGGAGGAAGCAAGATTTAAGAACCGCTTTGGTGGAAGAGCGCCACTACAATAAGTCACTGTGCATCTCAGCTGTCCCTCAGAGGGCTCATATTGTTGGGAGGCTCATTTGGAGTCAGACAGAACCACTGGACAGGAGAATCTCTCTGGCACCTCTGCAGGAGGTGGGGGTCCAGGGCAGGGCAGCTCACCAGGGCAGGGGCTCTCCATCTCCGCTCTGTTGACATTTTGGACCAGATCATTCTTTGCTGTCAAGAATGATCATTTGTGTGTCCTGTGTATTGTAGGATGTTTTGGAGCATCCCTGGCCTCTACCCACTAGATGCCAGTAATACCCCCAAATCCTGGTAATCAGAAATGTCTCCAGACATTGCCAAACATCCCCTGTGCAAACTTGCCACTGTTGAGCAGCACCCGCTATGGGGAACATGTGTCCTTCTCCCGTAAGTCAGGCCTCATTGACCCTGGTGCTGGGCTTGGGGAAGCCACAATTGACACACTCGTCTGTCACAAACACTCCCCACAAACACTCACCGCAGAAGCTATGAAAAGCTATTAAGTTCACTGCCTACCCCCACCTTCACAAACATAGAGGTAATAGGCAACTTGTGTTCTCATAATGAAGAAAATATTCCACTTGCCATTAAAGAAACATTAATTTAAAGACACACAACTGACATTCCCCACAAAGTCAACAGGCACTAACTCCCTCTCCCACAGCCTTAGGGACATATTAATTCAGTGAGAGGCAGCTTATGCTCAAGTCCAAAGTATCAGAAAAATCCAAACAACTAGGAAAGGGAGCCCGAGAGGCCCACATTTGGCAGGATCTCAGGCAGTAGCAGATCTGCCATCTGTCTGGTTGGGAAGGTTCCTTCATGGGCCCGGGTGAGACTTCGGAGCAGGAATGGGCGATGGAAGAAGACAGCAACTTCCAACCACTCAATGACTTGTGATGTCTCTCTGGACACCAGTCAGCAATGAACAGCCTGCCCCAAAGTGTCTCCCTCTAAAGATCTGTGACACTGGACACAAAACGGGAGCCAGGCAAACGTGACCCCAGTTAGGCCCTCCTCGGCCCATCCCTGATGGAGTATGTGCGCTGGAAATGCAGCTTACCTAATCACGCAGGGGAACTTGCTCACTGCACCCACTTCGTTACAACTGTAAAAGATCTTAGAAAGGTATAAATATATGGTTCTCGGGCACATAACTACCACACACACCAAATATATGAGTGTAGGTGCCCCCTGTGATGTATTGTATCAGGAATCTTTTTCTAAAAGTATCTGTTTCATCCACACCAAAAACTTAGCAATTGAGGTTAGTGACTCCCTCCTTCCCATTGAGCTTCAAGAGTCCTGGGGGCTCCTTAGCAGCTGTATCCCCAATCTCTCCCCTCCTTGCCACATACTTGGGTGACATGCAGACCCCAAGCAGCCTGCAAGCCACAGAGTTTCAGTAGCAACAGTATTCTTACCGTGGCTAATCCCAAGTCTTGGCACCAACTCCTTACCATCTCCTGAATTAGCAGGAGGATAAGCAGTAGAACAAAAGGGTTAAGAGCTCGTCTCTGAAATCAGACAACATGGCTTCAAAGCCCAGCTCTCCCATGCACTGGCTGTGTGGCCTCGGCAAGGGTCTGACTTGCTTAGACTCAAGTGTTGATGGTTGTACTCCAAAAAATGAGTAGGCCAAGCAGTGTTTCATGCCATCTATGTTGCACAAATCACCCCCAAAATGTATCATTTATGATTTCCCATGTGAGCTTCTTGTGAAGCAATCAAGAGTATCCTAGATTTTTACAATTTTTTGTAAAAAATTAGGCAATCTTTTACAATTGCCTCATCCATACTTAATTTGATGGCAATTTTTTTTTTTTTTGGAAAAGCAATTCGCTTTTATCTTTTCTTTCTAAACATTCTACCTATTTTGTAGCATCAACAATCTTGATTTTCACGCTCATATTCTGAAGATTTATGTGCCTCATAATTAAATTATTTAACAATGGTCTGTACACCTGTCACATACAGGTTTGGGTGCACACACAACGGACTCCTGGATAAACCCACAATGCAGGTGGAAGAAGTGTGTGTCCATGCCAGAGAGACGCATACCAACTGTGAGCTCACTGAAGGCAGGGGTTGGTATATTACAGAGAAAATAAGGAGCACTAGTGACATCTTCGAGCCAGTTAAGCACAGCTCTGATGTGGCAATAACCAGCCAAGACCTACAGGAAGGCAGAGGCCAGAGTGATTAATTCTGGCGAGGCTGGAGCGTCTGTCCTTAATGATGCACTGTTCACTAGAAAGTCACCCTCCTTCCGCATCGAGTGTCACCCTTCTGCAAGGAGCTGGCACATCTGTACATGGAGGGCAAATTAACAGTCCTAAGGGCGGCTTCCAAGAAAGCCAGAATTGTTCTTTCTTCCCAAACATCTCAGAAGACAAAAGGCCTAGAACGAGTGGTCCAGAGGGCCTGCCTGGGAAGGTTCTGTTCGTACTTATTAACCGTTTTACACCAACAAAGTAGTTGTTTAATGGAACTCAAAGCTGGAACACTGAGAGGCTCATGGAGAACCAACTCCAGCGAGCATCCATCTTCTGCCACCACCCTTGCAAAACAGGCAGGCAGCTGCCCTTGGCTAAGTAGCTTTTGAAGGTGTCCCTGGCCCCAGATCTCCCTTGGCTGTTAATTTTTTTTTTTGAGACAGAGTCTCACTTTTGTTGTCCGGGCTAGAGTGAGTGCCGTGGTGTCACCCTAGCTCACAGCAACGTCAAACTCCTGGGCTTAAGCGATCCTACTGCCTCAGCCTCCCGAGTAGCTGGGACTACAGGCATGCGCCACCATGCCCGGCTAATTTTTTCTATATATATTTTTAGTTGGTCAGATAGTTTCTTTCTATTTTTTAGTAGAGACAGGGTCTCGCTTTTGCTCAGGCTGGTCTCGAACTCCTGACCTCGAGCGATCCACCCGCCTCGGCCTCCCAGAGTGCTAGGATTACAGGCGTGAGCCACCGCACCCGGCCTTGGCTGTTAATTTTTATATTGCAGAGCTCAAAACAGTTGCATCACCAGCTGCCTTCCAGCCAAGAATGGAAAGGAAAGCTCTTACTGAATCCAGTGCTTGAGACTGTCATGGGACACTCAGGGCCACGCAGGGACATGTCTGCAATGTCCCGTGACAGGCTGTAATATTTTAGTTTCAATATATGAGGAAACAGTCTTTCTCTCCTTCCTCTCAAGCCCAAGCTCTCAGAAGCCCAGAAGTCTTGACATGTCAGGGGTCTTTTCACCTTGGCGGCGGACTGGAGGACTGCCTGGGTGTTGCATCACAGAAGCTGCCGCAGCGGGCGTCAGCTGCCGCTCTGGCTGGACGGAGCAGGGCATGGCTGGGTACACCATCTGCCGCCCTGGGGGGTGCCTGGAGGCCAGCACTCACCGTGGCCGACACAGCTCTGCTCCTGTGCACTGGAGCGTCAGGCTTGACCATGAAGCCGGGCACCCTCCTCCTGCAATTGAGCTGGTGTTTCAGATTCTTTAATTTTACAACATGAAGTGATGGTACACAGTCTTTGAAAGGGAGAGTAAAGTGTTTCCAAATGGCATCTGAGTGTAAGCCTGAATTCTATTATAATAATAAGAGAAGAAGCAGCTCAATTCTTGTGCCTGGAAAAGTTCAAGCACGATACCCTACCTAACGAAGACTATGCTTCACCCAAAGATTTATTAGTTCAAGCAGCAAAATCCAAAAGGTAGACAACTACAGCTAGACCAACAAAAAAATGGATCAGTAAGGAAACCTGGGTGCTCCAGACAAGTGGCTAGCCAGACCTCAGCTAGAGGTGGGCACACCTGCCAGAGGCTTTGTAAAATAGATTCTCCAGGTAACCTCCAAGGTGACCAGATATCCCTCTTTCTGGCAGCCAGGATGCTGGAGTAAAGACAGGACAGCACTTGTACACTCAACAAATTTTTAGGAAATGCTATCTTGGTCTAATTATTGTGATATGAAATAAGGAGACAGCCCCCTGCTCTCATAGAGTACACATCTCTTTTCCTAAAATTGGAAATGATGGATTTTGATGGTGACCTTAGAGCTGGAAAGTGCCTTAGAAAATTCACAAAGCAACAAACCAGCAGTCCCTTGCTGTTGGGCACCACACTCTTGCCTTTAATTAGCAGATCGTTCCCAACACATTCAGGACTTCCACCCTTGCTGCTGTTTCTCTGGTTCAAGGAAACTCATCCTTGTTTTTCAGCCACACATTTGTGAGGCAGCTGGTTCCTGTCGGGGAACCGTCATTTTCATCAAAGGTCAAAGCTGGTGCTCAGGATATTAAGAACATCAAATGAACAAACTATGTTTCTTCTGGCTTCATCAACACTTTATTTTTATCCTTGGACATGGAGGATGGATGACTGGGAGAAAGTGGCATCACTGGATGCCCTACATTTGTTTAACTCCAGGGAGGGGAGGGAGAAAGGGAGGAGGAGGGAGGGAGACACAATCTGTTCCTGGTGTGACACGTTATCATAGAGACTATACCACTCACACTAGACAAGTGTCCTCTCTCCACTCAACAGAGACTTGGTCGTACATAAGTCACCGAACAGCATCCTAATACTTTACGCTAGCTTTGAAAATGGCTTCAAAACTATCTGAACTTTTTTGTATGTTCCATTTAAAAGATCACCTACATGTTCTTGCAACAAACATACAAGCTGATTTCAAGGAAACTAACAGATGAGAAACATTAGTCCTTTAAGCTGTGGACAGAGGTTCCTTAGGACAAAAATGAAAAAAGGTAATAAAGATTTTCAAAAATAAACCCTTAAAGCCCCCCAACAAAGGAAGTGCGACTTCCCTTTTGCTACAATGGCAATCCTAACAACTCACTTCAATCTTCAAGGAAGAGAAAAAGACATAGAATTTCCTGTTCAAAAAACCGTTTTATTCAGCTACTGTCTATAGCTGAGTGTGTAATGGACACCCCAGCTGGTGTTTCTGGGACAGCTAATACCGCAAATTCAGCAAATGCTAGGCAGGGTCAGTGTCACATTTTTGGAAGACACCATTGTGCTCACACACAGGGCGGAAAATACTCCAAACTGTTATCAGATGACAATCTTCCAGCCAGTCTCCCACTTCTCGGGCTCTCCTACTTCACGACTTTTCAAAAAGCAGAGGAAACAAAACCACACACAATCCCACCACCATCTGGCAGCTTCAGACCAGCACGCACGAGATTTTGGCATGCATGGTACTGGCAGCCACAAAGACCGATACTCCTCTTTCTTTGTTGCTGTTTTAAAAGCAAAGCGAGAACGGTAATAGGGAAACACAAAAATACGGACATGCTCCCGCTATGGGAAAATCATATTAGGAGCAAACACATTCCTACAGGAATGCTTCCCTGTCTCCATTTCTGATGGTATGGTGCCTGGCTGCACAGCCCTGTGAGGGTGTCACCTGGGAAACGCCGTCTGGCTCCCCGACATCTGCCACCATGAACCCCCACTGCTGTGGTCTGCCTCTCCCACGTGGGCTCAGAGAGAGGCTCCGCTGGAGCCGGGCTTGAGTGACTCGAGGACTCCAACTCAAGCCAGCAAAGCAGATGTGGCCTGATGTATAAGCCACATGTCATATTCTTAGTTCACAAAATGTAACTGTCGGGTAGATAAGACGCTCACACTAGCAAGATTGGGGCATTATCTCCCAGGCAGCCTTTCTGGAATGTTAGATAATTTAGAAGGTGGCCTGACGGATATGGAATCAGAACTGTGTTTTAGGGATCAGAGTAAGAACGTAACATATCCATCCTCACCCCAGATGGATGGCTCTGTGCTGGGACCCCACAGAGCAAGGCCTTATGCCACCTCTCTCACTGGCCTCTTGCTGGGCTCTTGCTGGGATCAGAACTTCCTGTAACAAACATCTACCCTTAAAACCTCTAGTAACTTACACTCAGGTCACATGCATGTGTTACTAGCCTAAGAACGACTTTGTTCCTTTAAGGGGTTTCTGTATATCCCTGAACTATGCCAGAATATGTTGACTTTATCATCTTCCAGTGGGCAGCCTCACCATTTTCTAGATTATTACGAATAACTACCATTTACTGAGCACTTACAACGTGACAGGCCCTTGCAGGAATGGTGTATTCATTTTGTTAAAAAAAATCTCCTTATGTTCCTCATATTCGTATCATTATAAAGTAGGCATCATTATCCTCATCTTACAGATGAAGACGAAGGGGCTCCGAGAAGTTAAGTAACTTGCCCAAGGTCACACAGAATCTCAAATTTGCATCTAAGGCTGAATCCACAGTCAGAACTTCTAACCACTCCATTCTTGGGGAAATCTCACTCTTGCCAATACATGCCACTGATAGAAATATTTGACAGACAGGCAGTTAGGTTTTCTTTCCCCACCTCCATCCTATGAGTGAGGGAAAATAAGAATCCTTCCACATGAACATCTGTTTTTACTAGCCAGACTCAAACCACACTGTCACCACTGCCTTGCTGGACTGCGTTCGGGCTGGTTGGTCTGCATTCAAGACCCTGGGCTCAGGGTGGACACGTACTGTCAGGCCTCAGCAAGAACCACCTCCTGCCAGCTTCCTTTGGCAGGGGGCACTGTTTATTCACGCAGAAGACCCTTCTGTACTTGTTAGAATCTTTCCTGAAATCGCCCTTTCAGCTACTAACTATAACCCATCCCAGCAGGGGGCATCTGCAATACAGCTCCCCAGGGAGGGCCCCCTAGTCGTGCTTAGCTGAATTAGGACCCCTTTGTTTGCTAGAAACACTGACAGCTTTGGACATAGTAGGTGTTCAACAAACGTAAGTGGGACCCTGGCAGATGTGACAAGCTTTGAGTTCTAGGCATGTAGTATTTGCTTTTCCTCAATTCTCTTAGAACTTCTTCACACCCCCCTTTCTCCATTCCTGCTGCACACCTTCCCTGAGTTAAAGTGCTAAAGGAAAAGTGGTTACAATTAAGCCAAGACTCCCCCAGAGGCCCTGGGGTACAGTCAGTGGGAGAGAGGCTCCATTCTGAAGTTGATCTCTAGCCAAACTCACCTAAGGTCATCAAAACCAACTTATATACTATCTTCTTCTCCTCTCTACCTCTTCAATTTCCATCTTAAGTCATACCTTCCTCAGATGGCTTCTGAACAAGTGTCTGGATGATTTCTGATCTAGGAAGAGGTAAAAAAATAATTGAAACTCTAACCCTGGAATAGCAAATAAGAGGCTGGTGCTTATGACCCAAGAGAAAAGCAAGTGTAAGGCTCATGCAGGTGAGAAAGCAGCACAGTGACACACCAAAGTGTCCTTAAGTCCCTACAAGCTGGGGAGCCCCAGCCTCCCGTCTTCCATCTGTTCAACCCAAAGGCATAAACCAGTTTTAGCTTCTAGCTCCAAAACTGAGTCTCAGGTCAAGCAATAGTCATGTGGATCCCAAAGCCATTCTCAATATTTCTAAAAGCCTCTTTACTACTCAGGCTAACGTAAGCATCCACAGTCCTTTGTTTTAGGTTGGAATTTTATCAAATCTGGTGAAAATGACTCCAGGGTAAAAGTTATTTTATCTCTGAAGAAAAAGAGGGGGCTTAACTATTACTTAAAAATATAATATTTTTAGTAAATAAGATTTGTACAAAGCTTGAGGTAGGTCCGTAGAGACTAGAAAAATGCAGAGTCCTCAGTGGTTAGAAGCCACTGCTCTAAGGGGAAGAGAGAAAGTATATCCTCCAAACATTCTCCCAGTCCTGCTTGATTTCCATTAAAACAGGTTTCTAGCATCTTGATAACCCTTTGAGGTTAAACTAAACTGGTTTATATTATTAGATGCCCTGAGAGCTGCTCACGTAATGTAATGAAAACTTCTAAGTAGATGTTCTCGGCCACTCGCTCCTCTTCCTGTTCTCCTGCATCATTCTCTTCCCCACACCCATTTTAGTAACTATGTTCTCCTAACAGAATGCAAAGAAGGAAAATAAGTGAGGAGGAATGACTGAAACCCGACTGCTGCCCAGTCATCAATTAAGCCCAACAGGAAGTTGCCAGAAAGCAAGGGGACCATGGGCCAGAGGGGCTGCCCACATGTCCTAAGGGTGAGTACAGGAGCCAGAGTGACACAGTGGCCTGCTACTCCATCCAGGTCATTGCCAGCCCCAGAGGACCGGCAGGGTCCGATGGATTGCCACTGTGCTGTGTATGCTCTGGCTGCCAATGGCTGTTCATTCAGTGGGCCCTCCTGTTTCTTCCCTCTGCCCTAGAACACAATTAGGCTCCTAATTCTCAACCCTTGAGGTCTAGGCAAAAAGCTATCTCCTCGTTTTTTGGATGAGTTCTTCACAGACAAAGGCAGGGAAGGTAATTGGGTTTTGTGTTCTGGGCTACTTCTGATCAGGTTGTAACAGATGCCTGGAGCTTCGTGTGGAGGATTCTGTGGCTGGCTCTAGGTTTGATGGAAAACGGATTGCCTAGATCAGCTAGCAATGTCTGCCCTGAACACAGCAGCAGTGGAAGGATGCATACCTTGCATTTGTCACCCTGGCCCTAAGATCTCAAAAGAGAACTAAAGATGCAACTTCTTCAACTTTAATGTGCATAAGATTCACTGGGGATTATGCTAAAATTCAGATTCTGATTCAGAAGGTTTGGTATAGATACACTGTCCTTATAGCAATGAGTGCTGCCCCTTTCTTTGCATACCACTGAGATTCGGCTCTAACAAGCTCCCAGATGATGCTGACTTGCTGCTAGACCACCAACCACACTTTGAGTTGAAGGGGATAGAGTATCTCACCAGCCAGTATACTTTCCCCAACTCCCTGACACCAACACCACCACCACCACCACCACTACCACACAGAGATGCTGCCAGAAGAAAGCCAGCTGAACCAGATTTCCTAACACGGGAAATGTGACTGTTCACCAGTTGCACCCCTATAGGATATTGGGGTCTGCTGCTGGGGCAGGCTCCTGCTAGTGAAGCTTCCCCAGCCCTCACCTTAGTCTCCCATCCAAAACCAGACTCTCCCTTTAACCAGATGTCCTTTTACCAATGAGTGAAACTACAACTCTGATCTAGAGGGAAGAGAAAGCGCAGGAGGACCAGACAATGTTCGAGGGCAAAGTGGCTCGACAGAAGAAAAGCAAGGGTTAGAAAGAGCCCCCTGGCTCCCACTAGCCTCCATCCTCCCCATACCTGGGACACTTAAGTAGCCTTCAGAGTGACTTGCTGTAAAAAGGTGGGCATGGAACAAACTTTTCTCTTCTGCCTTGCAGAATATTAGAAGTAGCTCAGAGGCCTCCAGCACTTGCAAATAAGGATGGAGAATGGAGGCAGGGAAGGAAAGAGAGACTAAGGGGACCAGGATGGTCGCCAAGTCACCTCCCCTTCCCACTGCACATGTATGCATTCTCACATGTATCATGCTGTCCTGCTTCATGGACCTGTGTCTTCCAGTAGACGGTGACCACCTTGTGGACAGTGACTATGTCTGAGCCATTCCTGAATTCTGAGCATCTGGCGAGAAACATAACCCAGAATAAAGACTCAATAAATACTTGTAGCTACAAAGGAGAAAAAAGTTAAAAATCAGACAGTATCTTATTCTTAAGAGCAGAAACGCCTAACATTTTGCAGCTAAGCTAAATCTGAGCTCCCAGAAGAGGGCAACAAGAGGTTCTTTATACCTATCAGCCTCACCTGTGGATCCCCTCTGCCTGCTGGTGTGCAAACAAAGGGGACAGGAGTTCTGACCATAAAGCTGTGAGCTCCGGGAGTCCTGCCTGGTTTGAGATTCAAGGTCACCTAGGGAAAAAGCCTACCTAACTGCTAACCTAATAAAGAATATTTAGATCAATGTTTGGCTATTCTGCCTGCCTTTCAAATAAAATTAGATATCTGAGTAGCTACTATGTGCAAAGCATTATTAACAGGATAGTGATTCTTCTTCTGCATTAGCCATGCACAAAAGAAAAAAATGAAAACAAAACAAACAATCAAGTCTTTTTATTTTAAGACACGGGACTGATGCAGACCTCAGAAGTCCCCATAAGGTTAAACAGAGCCAATCAAAATGTTCACAATATTCAGAATAATTTTTTCTGGAAGATAATTACTAACAATATCAGGAAGTTTCAGGTCCCCTTACATGCTATAAGAAAAGCCTTCGTAAGAGCAGATCTGTCGCCATGACAACAGTCACTTGGCTGGGTATGAAGAAGGGTGAGGGCCCTACCGAATGTATTCTCTACAGTCAGCCCTGGGATTTCTTAAAGCCACTTTCTAAAGAATCTTTAACATCCAGGAGTTATAGAATCTGAAAGCTGAATGAGACCTTAGGGGTAACCCGGTTTAGCATGACACCAGAGTTTCTTCATCATCCCTGCCAAACAGTCATCTGCACGCAGCGGAAACATCTCCAAGGCCAGAGAACTTGCTCCCCTCCATGCTGGGAGGAGGAGGGTAGGGAGCTTTCCTCAAGAATCCTTGGAGTGAGGTGAGCAGAGGTATGGGAAGGGAGGGAGGGAGAGAGGGAGGGAGGGAGGGAGGGAAGACTTATTTGAGGAATCTTTCCCTTTCCAAGCAGAAGCTGTAGGCTTTGGCAATGCCTGCAATGAGCTCAATGAGCCTGAACAAAACAAAAACTGGATGGAAAGTAGCTTTTCCTGGTTTGCAATACAGAGCTGGCTTC
This sequence comes from Varecia variegata, assembly GCA_028533085.1. Classification (NCBI taxonomy): domain Eukaryota; kingdom Metazoa; phylum Chordata; class Mammalia; order Primates; family Lemuridae; genus Varecia; species Varecia variegata. The sequence continues at coordinate 34,284,256 of CM052438.1, read as the reverse complement.
CAATTCCAGCCATTCAATGCCACCTGGAAATTCATGGCTGTCACCACCTACTCTACATGGACACAGCACCAAGGATCCTGTTGGTATTCCATGAACTACGTGGGAGCCTGGATAGGAAAAACCACAACCATGTGCCCTGTGTCCCCATGTTATACAAACAGTGCATGTGCTGTGTACCACCAGCACATGACTCTTGACAGTCACCTCTGAAGAGCATCACTGAAAATGGCTCCTCCCAGGGCACTGTCTAGCAACTGTCATTTAGGACAAATACACGTGGATTTTGGGTAATTCACAAGCGAACACATTTGTGTAGATCAAGACTGGAAGAAAGGGCCAGGGTGAGCTTGCGGGTATTGCTGGGTGAGTAATTTGCATCACAAAAGTGGGTACAAGCTCCAGTGATGGAGAAGCCCACAGCTGGCCTATGTGTGACGCCACAAGGAGTGGCATGGCTCACAGTCGATCCTTCCAGGTCCAGCCGACGTGAACACACCACCGCTGTCTCCTGGCATCCCCTCTTCAAGTGAGGGTCCTCCATGGCTGGTGCCTAGGACACTCTCCTGGGGGCCTACTTCCATTCTGTCCACGGCAGAAGAGCCCAGAACCCGGAGCTCCTTTCAATTCACCACACCCCTCAGCTCACCACCCACCTCGCCACGCCCCAGACAGCCTCTGCATCCCATCAGCATCTTTCCGTAATCACTCCAGGCTGACGGAGCACTACCCGGGATCTTAAAGCAAGCTTAATGGCCCATTTCATACGAGAAAGAGAGTCAGAAATATTTCAAGAAAATAACCTGGTTTTTCTTTGGACTCCAGTTTACTTAGTACCTTAATAAATAATCTCTACCATCCCCAAAGAAGACTTTGAAGAAACGAAAAGGATTTTTACATGACCTATGATGATTCCTTGCTATCAGACACCCGAGCAGGCTTATTTGCACAGAAGCAGATTTGATATGAAGATGGCACCTGCGGACAGGTGCCTCCCCGGGACTGACGCGCATGCCAGGGAGGGCACGGTTGCCTGGGGGCTCACGGAACAGTGGAATGAGCTCTCCCACCACGGTTCCCGATCAGGAACCCAGCACTCATTTGGGGCAGAACCCAGCAAACAGTCTTAAGGTACTTAATCACTCAGCTTACTGAAGTCTGAGGCAGGAATTAGCTCCTGCAAGAATTAGTATGGATTTGGTGAACATCCTACAGAGGTGACATGATACCACTTCAAACCAGCGGTGACAACTGGGGGAAGAAAGCAAGCACACAGAGCAGTTCCTGACCCCAAGGCAGAGGACAAAGAGTGGAAGAATGGCAGGAGTAGACACATTCCCATTAAAGATACCGGGCCGTCCCCAGCTTTGGGAGTGGTAGCCACCATTTCCAGACGACAGCATATGCCCACAGGAAATGGCACAGGCAGCCAGTCATTAGGCAAGAATAACGGAAAAGACAAGCTTACAGTCCTTGAGATGCCGGTTTAGTTAAAGAGACAATTACCCAGTTATTATAGAGCTGAAACTGACCTTTCAGGTAGAAATCTCGGCATCAGGGATTTTCTCTTCCGAAGCAAGAAAACAGGAAAAGCAATGACATTTGAATGTCTTCAAGTTTAAAGAATGTGTGTGAGAGAGAAAGAGAGACAGACAGATACAAGTGAACCTAAAGGCAGGGACAGATTTAGTCGCCAGGAAATATAATAGCAGGTCACTAGATTAACACTGAATTGCATTCAGCCCACAAACATTCAAAAGCAGAATGTTGTGTCGGAAAATGAGATTAAACAAATCCAATTTTCTTATTTTTTAAGTTCAAAAGACTGAGACCCACAAAGTGAATTAAGTAAACAGAACAACCACCATCCAGCCAGGCATGTCCCACTGGACAAGCAGACAAATCCTGCAGGCAGGCTATCGCTCCAAATTTCTGTTCTCAGAAAGCAGGCATGGTGCTATCATTCCAAGAGATCTCTAGGGGGCGTTTCTCTGGCCCTGGCAGGATGGCCTGATTCCCAAATGCAAGAGACGGCGTTGGTCATGCATTTACACTCAGGCTACACCATCTCTCAGTCCTCTCAGCAGCTCGAGGACCCTCTCGCACACGAGGAGCTGGGCTCAAGACAGCAGAGCAATTTGCACAGGGCGATTCAGCTGAGCAGGAGTACGCCACAGAGGCTACAATTTGGGGATCTGGAGTTGGATATCCCTAGTCACTGTTCCAGCTTGCCCTCCGACACTGGTCTAACCATGGGTGACATCCATTCTGAGTCTTAGCTTCCTCACCCAACAGTACCTCCTGAAGGAGGAACAAGAAGTGTCCCCTTCCCCAACCAGACAGACAGATGGTCCTAGAACCAGTAGTTCAGCACCACAGGAGGAACTGCCAAGGTCAGTGCCCTTCTCCTGGTCAGTGGCCTAGACGCTGTGGCAGCCGGGGCCCCACGGCCTTTGACCTTCAGTGTTCTCCCACCCTCTCCTCAGTGTCACTCTTCCCTTGCCACCATCAGAGGTGATACACCAAAGATCCTCACGGCTCTGGGCCACATCTGCCTCTGACCGAACCAAGAGTGGCTCTTTCATGTTTCCAAATTCAGGCACAGATAACCCAGACCAAGAACCAACAAATAGGCCCTGAACATGCAAATGATCTGCCATGATGTCAGAGGGGCTGCAAGATCCTAGGCTTCTGCATGCAACAGGTAAGAGTCCACTGCCATGAACTGCAACACAGAGCCTAGGCCCGTTTGCATTCCATTTGCTGGGAAGCTGCCGGAAGTGAGAGCACTGGCTCAGGCATCTTCTTATCTGTTGTTGTTAAGTGTGCCTGTTTCAGGCAGTAGAAACACCCAATCACTTTGTTACCTGAGCTCGGCCCACCAATATGCTTCAGTATGCCCTGACATCCTACCTGTGGCCACATGACATGACTCAGCTCCCACATGTCAGGGCTGGGCATGGCCGATGTAGAAACAACAGCATCCGTGGTCTCACAAGAGAGTGAGATACGTAAGCAAATGGGCACCCTATACTGTCACTGGGATTACAACAGAGTAGGGAACACAAATGAAGAGGGAAAGGCAGGATCTCCAAGCTCCCCGATATCCTCTAACAACTCCCCTTTCTGACTCTGAAGAGATTTCTGTTGCTACAGCTTAGAACTTGAGTGATGGTCTCACGGACAGAGCTGAGCCTTTCTCAATTCAGTCCTTGAGCAAGGCGCTTAGCTGTTGAAATCTTGATTGCTTTTTCATTTCAGATTTGGAGCTCCTTTAGAAAAACAGGCATTGATTAATAAACATTCAGATTAACCAGGCTTTCATCTAGGGACTAGCATTTCGTCTAACCTCTTGGCCTGCCACAAATCCTCATGTTTTTCCAATCAGGATTACGCAAGTAGTACCCTAACAGCTGGAAATGCTCTTTGGTCAGAGCGTCTACCTCTACCACACATGCGTGTGGCAGCCTTCAAGTTCATGCCTAATGTTCTTCCCAGAATTCATTCCCAGAATACCAGTGGCAAGCAAATGATTTTCAGGGAGGCCGGGGGTCGCTTTCTTTGCTGTCCAGTGAAGGAAACAAGGAGCTGCCTCTGAGGGGCAGGGTCCCCGCCTCTTGCTTCTATTTCCAGGGGATCAAGAACCCACCCAGAGCCAGCGGGGTCCCGGGGGTGTCCCCTCCAGGCCACAAGCAGACATTCAGGGCCAAAAGCCATCATTAACTCCTTTAACCCATTTACCTTCATTTTCCTGCCAATGATGAAAGACCAAAAATTCAGTTCTTCCCTTGCTTATGAGAGAACCACGAGCGCTGGGAGAGTTCTTGAAAAATCATCTGGTGCTCCAGAAGGGATCTCACCTAAACCAGAGACTTTCAAAAGAGGAATTCTTAAAGTGGCAAAGCCTGATTTTGATTTGAGATGTTTCAAATCAAAGGACAAGAGGGGAGTGCAGGGGCTCTCTGCAGACTGCCAGCTCCCACCACAAGCCCCTGGTCCCCCTCACTGACCATGCCACTCAAAATCAGAGCGGACCCAGAGTTCAGCGACCTCAGAGATCTAAGACAGTCACTTGGCAAAACTGACCACCATGGTTTACGTTCCTCACCTGGGGCAGCAACCCTGTGCCAGGCAATGTGTATGCTTTATTTCTAATATCCCTGACAGCTCTATGGGATGGGCATGAATATTCCCATTGCAGAGGAGGACAGCGAGGCACAGAGACTGCAGTGCTTCCCAGAGTGGCCTGGCGCTTTGGTCTTCATCTCGCCCGACTCTGTTTCTGGGAGGGGGACTCTTTATGTGGCTATGCATGTTTTCTCAGCCCTGTGTGAAGAATGATGTAAGAGTATTCCTTTCAGTCAGTATTCCTAGAATATTCTCAAGCTGCCTTTGCACAGAGAGGTTAAGTAACCTGTCCTGAGTCACACAGCTAACATGCAAAGGAGTGGAACTTCGGACTGAGTTGTGTGCTTCCAAAGCCCATTCACTTTCTACCACACCCACGGCCTCTCTGACCTAAATCCCTTAGGCTGCTGCCCAGGCCTGTCCACTTTACCTAGGCACCAGCGGATGCTGAAGAAAACCAGCCCCCATCCCCTGTACTAATTTTTCCCCGGTGAGTGGACAGATACCCAAAACACACTCCTCTGTTTCACAACATTTCTGGCCTCCATTCATGGCAAGAGTAAGCAGCCACTGCATCATTTCACACAATCACAAGACAGATTTCCAAAGATGACGTCACCAGGTCAGAGTGGGTGCACCAGTTTTTTTCATATTTAATCCACAGTTGATGAAACTAAAGCTTGGGCAGCTGGCAGAGCAGACTCGGTGACCTGCTGCAGAAGCTACACTTGCTTTTTACACACTAAGACCAGGGTGAAGGACGGCAGAGGAACGGGAGCCCAAGGGCACTCCTTTCAACCCACAAGGACACCAAGTAGGAGGTTTCCTATCTGTGCCTTCTCCACGCTGGCTCCGCGATGACCCTGGGAGCTGGCAGCTCTCTGTAAGGCAGCTGCCCACTTATAGCAAGACAAACCCTAGGCAAGAAGAGGAGCCTTTCCCAGGCACACCGAAAAAAGAAAGAAGGAGAAAACACCTACAGAAAGTATCCATTAACAAGCAGGCTTAAATACAGTTCTAAAGAACAAGGGAGAACAGATGCAAGACAATCTCAGACTCAGTGACTTCTGCACATCCTCAGCACCGTCTCACAACGGAATGATAACATTTTAGGGCATGATGGCTGGAAGATCTAAGGATTAAGTGCTTTGCTCCTAATGATTTGGACAGATGTTTACTAAGTTTGCCTTTCTAAATTTTCTAGTATGTGGTTAACGAAAGGTAATGAATATTCATGCAGGGAGGTTTTCACCTGAATTTCATGGAGTTGACGTCTATTAAAGTTAACAGACAAAAAGGCAGAGCTGTGAATGTTCTTTTAAACTGGCATCTCAGAGTCTTCCCAGGAAACAAAATCATCACAAGCTGCCAACACACGTGCTCCAGGTGACAGGCATCCTGGCAGCTCCCAAATGCTCTGTTCTTGCTGCCGCTCGCCTCTCAGCTCCTGTACCCGCCGTTCCCTCCACAGCCCTTCTCACAGGCTTCTCTGCACCTCCAAGACCTTACCTGGGCATCACCCAGACTGAGCAGCACTCCCCATGCTCTGCCTCCGAGGGAGCCTCCTCTCTGTGCGACCCAGACCTCTGTGCCCCACCACATCGTCACACTCATCCTGCCATTGTCTCTTTATATTTTGTATCCTCCACCAAGACAAAGCCGCTCACGGTGGAGCTCCCATTAGATGCCCAGTGCTTAGCATGGCGAAGCACTGCAAAAATATTTGCTGAATGACATTAAAAGGTGGCTCATGCCTGTAATCTCAGGAACTGGGGAGGCCGAGGCAGGAGGATCACTTGAGGCCAGGAATTTGAGAACAGCCTGGGCAACATAGTGAGAACCTGTCTCTATCAAAAAAATTAGTTGGGGATGGTGGCACATGTCTATAGCCCCAGCTACTCAGGAGGCTGAGGTGGGAGGATCACTTGAGTCCAGGAGTCTGAGGCTGCAGTGAGCTGTGATCTTGCCACTGAACTCCAGCCAGGGTGACAGAGAACCTATCTCTTAAAAAGAAAAAAAGGCGGGGGGAGGGCAGGGAGAAACAAATTGCTGAGAAATACAGGAGCCAGGAGGTGTCATTAAAGCCAATGGGAACATAAATTTGCACAAAGCAGATTTGGATTATCTTTTCAGACTTGCAAAAAGAAGTGTTTTTGAAATCTCTAGTTGGCTGGGTATGAGTGTCATGGAATTTAGACTCCTGGAAGGGCTCCTAGGTCATGTGGCCCAACATCTGCATAATGCAGGAAACATGTGCCTGTTCTGTGCCGAGTCAGACACGTTGCTGACACTTGGTCATCCTGGCAGACGCATCTTCCTTAAGGGCCATTGGCTGCAGGACCGATTTTCAGCCAGAGAATAACACTACACAAATTACAGCAGAACTTTTTTTCTGTCCACTGCTTCAACTTTCTCCTGTTCAACATCTTCAACAGATGCAAAGAAACTTAGGAGTTAGGGCTTCATACCCAAAGTTGGGCATTTTTATCCTCGGGAAAATGAAACATAGCAGCATTCTAAAAGAAATAGCTTTTGCTCCTCTCTCTGGAAAATCTAAGGCATTTGTGGATGGCATTGGACTGACTCTGTTACTCCCAAGGGTGCCTAGCAAGGTCATGGCATGCAGTGGACGTGCAAAATATTCCACAGTTGGTCTGTTATCAACGTCAGCCCTGTGTCAGTCATAGGCCTGCACTTTCAAGGACCTCAGTTCCTGCCTCCTGAAATTCCTGTCGAATGGTGCAAAGAGAAACACAGGCCGGAGTCACCTAAAAACCTAATTAAGTCAATCGATTGTATTACTAGAGTAATAAAGCTAAGACCCGACCATAGCTAAGGACAGATACTACAGTGGCAAGAAGTGCTGCCTTGTTAACCCAGAAATAACGCTGAGGGGAGGAAAAAAAGCCATGAGAATTTTAAAACACCTTTCTTCTTCCTGCATGAAAAATTAAATTAACAAGCAGAACAATGGAATTTCAATGCCTCGCCAAGCTCTGATAGAGCAAAGGAAACAGTATCCCGAATGACTGGACAGGGAATACAATTTCTTCTATGGAACAGGATCGTCTAGTTCAGAGGCCATCCTCACCTACATTCCAGGCCCTTCCCGGCATCCCTCTGGAGAATCAAGACCAGGGAAGGTCAAAACAAACAAACAAAAAAAGTATAGCTGTCCTGATCCCCTGGAATCCCGTCATTGATAAAGGCAACTTCTAACAACTTCCCTCCCAGGTATCCTTTTCGTCCCCATTCCCCCACCCAAACCCACAAAGGAAAGAAAATGATGACGCCACTGCAATCGCCATGACTCTGACCTTTAAATGTTTAACCAGGGATCTATTTTTTAAGGGCCAGACAAAAAGGCAGGTGATTAGTTTTCAACATGAGTCACAATATCCCCACAGTGAAATAATTCAATTAAATATTTAATGGCCTTCAGTTTTGTTCGAGGCACTGTTCATGACAGCCTTGTTTGCCCTGGCCATGGGGTCAGGAGGGAAGTAGACGGGGCCAGGCCCCTGGGAGGGGGCGTTGCTGGGAGGGGATGTTGCTGGGAGGGGCCAGGCTGCCCTACACAGGGATGGGAAAGTCGGGACGGGGCAGGGGGAACTGCTATGTAGCATCGTGGCACTGTCCCTCAATCACACAAAAACAGAGGCCTTGACCTCTTGTAGACTAGTCCTATCACTTTTCCCAGAGAAATCCTTCTTAACCCTCAGAGGGTCGGAAAAATTCAACCAGAAAGTTCGATCTGCACATCTGAACTGTGTGTTTCGGGTTTGGGATTGGTTTTGCTTGTCTCAGGTGATGGGCTACCATGAGCTGCTTCACTCTCAGTTAATGAGACCCTCCCTGATATAAAGAAAATGCCGTGTGTGTGCATGTATGTGTGTGTGTGTATATGTATGTGTATGTATAAAAAAGAGTCGGGGGGGAGGGTGGAAGAGGAAATGGAGAGATGTAGGTCAAAGGATACAAAGTTGCAGATTTATAGGATGGCCAAGTCCAGAGATCTAACATACAACTGTGAGGACTTTTATAATATTGTATTGGGGATTTCTGCTAAGAGAATAGATTTCAGGAGCTTTTGCCATCCAAAAAAAAAAGGTAACTGTGAGTTGATGGATATGTTCATTTGCTTGACTATAATAACCATTCCACTATGTATATCAAAATTTCATGTTGTACATCTTAAATACATACAATTAAAAAAAAAGACGACTCTCTCTGACTCGAGTTGTCTAACACAGGGCCCCATCCCTGCGTAAAAGTAAACAATTCAACCCACTGGCCTTTGTCCATCCTGTCTGGAGGGCAAGTCACGGGGATTAGATGAAGCATTCAAGTGATATCTAATCCAAAGGATTGTTTCATCTCAAGGACTTCAATAAGAAAAGGTTCCCCACACCCCTTGCTCTGGCTGCTTCAGCAGTTCACCCTATTGAAAATCTTTGACATCGACTGCATTTGTTGTCATCCGAACTCACATGAAGGTTTATCCTTCTTACAAAGACCACATGCAACTAAATTGCATGTATTTGTGCTCATAATATGTATATATTAAACTGGCATATTTCCCCAGACATTTTCCATTAAGGTATGGATCAATCACCTTTGTGAGCAGCATCATGGGAAGGCTAAAATTATTGGAAAACATGGTAAGGCTCAATTTTGTGAGTGCCACATTTTCTCTTCACCAAACAAATAAATCTGGCATCCAAGATAGTTTGCTGCCCAGATCCTCCCCCAAAACAACTTATCTGCACAATGAACATTTGTTGACTTCATAAATTGGCCCAAAAGAGTGAAATTTATAAAAATTAACTGCCCAGTTTAAGCATTTGGCTTAAAAAAAAAAAGCACCTAAAACACTGAAGCACTTTCTAAAATTCGTTGCTACCTGCCCCTTCCCGGGAAAATAAGGAAATTGTTTCCTCTCTTCTTGCGAGCCCATCCAAGCCACCAACCACTGCCTCCCGTGGGAGAATGATCTGTGCTGGGAGGAGACAGGCTTCCCTGCAATCCCCATTTTACTCGTACACATACTCAAGAAGGCCTGACGCTGTGCAAAGACCTGGATAGGACAGAAGAAGGGGGCAACCCCTGCCCTCAATGACTGGACCCTAGTGTCGGAGAGAAAGCAGCAGACACACACTATTTATTTTACGCTATCAAAGAGCTCTAAGCCAAATGGCATGGTGTTCAGATAGCAAGCACATGCCCTCTTTTTGAGCAGGGCAGGGGCATTTTCAGAAGATTGTCAGCCCAGGTTGTGAAAGGAGAGATGGTGGGAGGCCTGGACCAGACCAGGCGTTCAGAGAGCTGGTGACCAAAAGTGGTCTAGACTCGGGCAGTGATATGAGAAAAAGGAAAGGAAGGAATGGTGGAGGGGAACCGCAGGTGGCAGTACCCATTCCACTTGACAGCTGGAGAGTGATGAAAGAGGCAGGGCATGGGATCCAAGGGAAGTCTGACACTTTCATCCCAGCTAACCTCCACCTGGGAGTCCCACTAACAGATATGGAAATCGGGAGAAGGCAGTTTGGTTTGGCTGAGCCTCAGGTGCCATGGGCATGGCCAGATATCCCAGCACCGTGCCAGCCACGTTGACAGTGCTGAAATACACGTCTGTCCAGATGAATGGAGACCAACCAGCAGACGGTTGGAGACTGAAGCTGAAAGAGGTGGCTTTGCCCAGAGCAGGGAGGTGTGGGCACAGGGATGAATGAGGCCTACACACAAAGCTGTTTGTTACCCTCCACATTAAAATGGCAGATGTCTGGCAAATGCCTGGCAATTTCCTGACACTCATTGTGCTTGTTTCGTAGATAAATGCTCTAGACGACATGCCCACATTTCCCCAGCTAGACTTCGGCAGCTATAATACAGCACGTGCCACAAATCTGTCAGGGCCTGGGTGTGTGGATTTCAGATCCAAAAATGCAAATCTTCCCTTTTCAGGGAAATGGTTTTCTGGGGAGGGTTCTGAGCTTGGGAGCCAGAAATGAGAAGGCATTGTGCGAATGGTTGTCATCCTCGTCTGTCGGTATCAGACTCATGTCCTGGCTCTGCCTCTCCCTAGTTATGTGACCCTGGAGAGGACGCCTGAGCTCTCTGAGCACTGGTGTGCTCATCTGTAGAGTGGAACTCTGCACCTGCTTTGTAGGATTCTTGTAAGGAGCATCTCAAATAAATGACAGGAGAATATGCTATTAAAATGTAAAGCCCTCCACAGGGGCAAGGGTTTCTTGGCAAGTAGCTGAATCCTTCTCAATCTATGCATTGAACCTATCAGAATAATTCTGACTCATTCTTAAAGGCAGAACTACAGTCCAGAGAAATGAGTGCATGGCTGAGGTTCTGTAAGGATCACAAAAGCTGAGACTTCAGAGAGACCAGCACTTTGGGACACAGACTTTCAGTTCTCCAACACAGGCGGCTTTCATGGCCAAGTTCAGCTGGTGTAGGCCATCTGCTGGCGAGGCAACTCTACCCGCAGAAGCAGCCCAGTGCTGGCTCTGAGAGAGAAGGCGGGTTAAGGCGCCCCACACATAAATGCTACACTTTGATAACTGTTGTGAAAGGGACTTAAATGCCCCAGCTGCAAGTATGGCTACGCTGCCTTCTTTCAATGCATCTAGCTCCTTTTACTTTTTAATGAACAGGCTCCCAGACACTGCTGCAAAACAGGAAAGCTACACATCCATTTTCATGAGCAAACCCACATACACAACACTGTTTTCATCCAAGAAATCCAGACATCAGGACTATATCCATGCAATGTTCTCTGCCTCACCTCCCAGTTGGCTCCAGGGTCAATTTCCTGTAGTCCATGACTTTAGCTTAAGCATAATGAGCACCTACTATTATATACAGCAGGACACTGTGCAGTCTGATGAAGACTGAAGGGGAGAGGCTGCAATTCGAACCCAAACAGAACTCCCGGGCCAGGTCTTTTAACCTGGTTGGAAAGGATGGTGATGATGAGAATGAATGAAGGGACAAGACAAAGGCAAGGGCCATGAGACAGGAAGTGGCAGGTGTGCAGGTCTTCCAGGACTGGCATTATTTCGCACTTCACTGAGCCAGTCTAACGTTTCACCAATTCTTTTCTTGGGAAGATTCTTTTAATACACACACAGCGCTGGGCTGGTCCAGCCCACTGATAGCTTTTCTGCCAGGCTTCTTGAGCTAGAAAACGATCCTATAGTCAAGGTAGCCCCAAGTCAAAAGGACCTTGAGAAGCATTAAGTCCAGAAATTAATCTCAGCCACAGAACTGAAGGGTAGGGGGTGGAGTGGGGATCTAGTGAGGCTCCATTCAATAAAACAGTTTGCCGGGAGGCATTCAACCTGCCCTTGGAAGGAGGTAAGGAGATGTACCTGGTCAAGGGAATGGGCTGATTGGAAAAGACCAAGGGGCAGCAAGGACAGAGCAGAAGGTCCCTGCAAGTTCTTGCTGGGACTCCTGGTCACAGGTTTCTTCCTCTGGGCGTCACCCCAGCCTCTGCTGCAGCAGAGGGAAAGAAAGGCAGGAAGGATTACATCTCCATGGCGACTGGCACATGGTCTGATACACGGGGCCTGAGCGCTAAGAAGGTCTCTGAGGCAGCCCCCAGTCACCGCAGCTGATGAGTCAGCAGTCGCTCCAGCCCTGCCCAGCCGGTACACACGGGGCTGGAAACAAGCCTGTCATGCGACATCACTTCAATCCTTGAGTCCTTCACACACTCCCATTTCCCAGGCAGTAGCTGTGTGGACCTCTTCAAAGTCTGCACTGAGAAAACCTTCCAGGGCCTCAAGAGGCTGCCACCAGGGTCTTAAAAGAGAAAGTGAGGCTGTGCTTATCCTCTCCTGCAACCCAGCACCTCTGGCCTCTGACCCCCATGTCTTCAAGGCCCTCTGAGCTGTCTGAAGACCTGGCATCATCTTACACTATTTTAAACTGGTTCAATTAAGTTATTTAGTTGACACTCAAAGGATGAGGGTTGGCTATCAGTGAGAAATTGAGGCATAACTGTTATATTAGCTAACACTCACTGAGCACCACTGCATACATTAGGCATCACCTTTTCACCTTGTTTACAACCCAGCAGGGCAGGCATCTCTACCGTACAAAGGAGACTGAGGAGCAAGGAGGTTCAGTCACTGATCCAAGGTCACAAAAGGAGAATGTTGGAGCCAGGATTCAAACCAGGACTGTCAGATCCCTAAGTCCTTGTTCTCAGCTCTTCCTCCATAACATGGCGCCACAGCCAAGGAGGCAGAGATGACGTCAGACTAGGAATGCAGAGGAAGGAGCTGGGGAGGGCAGGATGGGATCAGAGACTGAGCAGCCCGTGAGACTCGGGGAGGGGGTGTCCCCAGGGACCATCAAGTGGGGGTGATGCAAGAGAAAAGGAAGCTCAGGTAGGAGGGTGAAAGGCTCAGGGGCCAGCCTGAGGTTTCTGAGCTTCTGTAGGCTATAGAGAGCCTGGGGAACAGGCAGAATGAGGCAGAGGGGAGCAACATGAGCTGCGCTTTACAAGAAAACCATGGCATTGCAATTTCCTATAAGAACTCTCCCAGAGATAGAAAACTAGCCACAGTGCAAAATACAGAGCAGGTCACTCACAGGAACAGACGCCAAAAGCGTGCAGCAGAGGGTGCTTCCTATCCCAGCTGCGGGTCTCAGCTCCAAGACATCAGCCACCAGGTCTTCTCACCCCCAGCTCACATTCCCCAGGACACAGCACCGATCACCTCTTCCAATTAAACCACCACCACAGGATGCTAAATCCAACGACACAAACCAGCAGCAGGATTCCCACCCAGGCGGGGGTTGGCATTTATGACTCTTATTAGCAGGAAGGCTCCATCTCCTGCTCCCAACAGCTCCCCCAGGGAACCTAGAGCCGCCACAGACCCCCATGGCAGGTGCTCCAGGAAAGGGCAGCACCTTTCCTGGTCATCGGGACCAGGATGACAGCAGGACCTGGGGAAGCCAGGGCTCATCTTCAAGCCCACCGTCCTCTACGAGGAGGCTTTTGGTACAAAAGTACCAACCCCAACGGGAAGTTCCCCATCAATGACAGCAATTTACCTAATACCCAAGCTATAGGCATTTTATCAGCCAAGCAATAACTTCCACTGATCGAGTGCCTACGATGAGCCAGAAACTGCACGAAGCACTTTATATGACACCATTTAATCCTCACATCAACCCTCTGAGGCAATTTCCATGACCTACTCCCCATCTTAAAGATGGGGAAACTGAGGCTAAGAGAAATCTGCTATAGGTGGGTAGACCTAGGACTTAAACCCAGGTGGTGTCTAGCTCAAAATTCTCCCATTCTACCATAGCATCTCCTGAAAGGAACATGCACATATTTTATATAATCCTAAACTATCTACAGGGTAGTTACCAAGAGGGTCCTTGGGGCAACGAGGGAAATGAGCTAATTATAGGAGCTCACGTGTGCTAAGCACACAGGAGCCAGGCCTAGGCCTAAGCTCTGTACACATGTTAATTCATTTTCATTAACAACCCTGTGCATAAGTACTGTTATCATCCCCATTTTATAGATGAGGAAACTGAAGCTCAAGGAGATTAAGTCACTTAAAGTTACACAGCTACGAAACTCTAGAGCTGGACCCTTAGCTCTGAGGCTACCAGACTCTGAAGCCCAAGATCTGACCACTGAACTACGACACTACAGCTGAATTTTGTATGAGCCCCTCCCCAAGACAGACCCAGAGCATAAGCTCCCACATCGCCAGTCACTGGACAGACAAATGCCTCAAACTGAGTGACCTCCTGTCCTGCTGGAGGTTGGGCAGCCATTGTCTGCATCCTAACACACAGAGGGGCACAGCCCTGGCCCCAGCCTGCCTGAAGGGAGGGTCCTTTCTCCCAGACACCTGACAGCAAGGCCTCCACCTGCACCCTGGAAGGACAAGAGACTTTCCCAGAGTGAATCATCCAAATAACTAATCTTCATCATTTTAATTGTGATCTTTTAAAAACATACTACACACATTATGCCTCCTTAAATAGAGCCTACGGCCCAGTGGCTGCTGATTCACTCTTCAAAGAACTGAGTCGCCGAGGACAGATGTGGGGAGGCTAAGCTGACTGCATCAGCCCCTGCTTGCTTGGTCCTGTCTGAGTCTTGCTTGAGATACTTCATCTGCTCCACGGAATATAATTCCTCTTTTACAAGTACTTAAAACTGCTAGATCAAAGGCACTTAATAAACATGATCAGGGAGAGGAAACCTTCCTCCACCTCCCCTGGAAGAGGTCACCTTCAGAAGGGACCTGTTTCCTCCCTGAGCCCAGAGAGGCCGTGGACCCCAAAGGCCCCAGTCTAAGCCCATGAACGCCATCGACTTGAATGGGGAGCCACCACTCCATGTGGCAAGCCATCCATCACCACAGTCACAAACAGACAGGGCCTGGGCTACACAGGTGATTGTCGGCCACCTGGGGACAGGGGCGATGTGGGTCAGAGCAGGAGCAGAGGGAAGGAACTGAAAGAAGAGGAGGAGAAGGCATAGTGCGGGGACGGAGGAGGGGGAAGATGAGAAGAGGATGAGAAAGGCCACTGGCAATTTTTTGTTGTTTTGACCGACAGAGATTTAACATTTATTATCGCAGTTCTCATTGCAATTCTAAGGAAGGAAAAGACAGACAATAATTTATCTCCTTGGGTTGGAAATACGGGAAATGAGAGTCAAAGGAAATAAGCCATATGCCAGATGGTGTAGACACTTGTGACTCAGTGGAACCCATGTACCAGCAGCAAGACCTGGGAGCCCTGCTCCAGCCCTACTGCGTCACCACCGGCATTTTTAACAAGAGCCCAGGCCACTCGTGGGCACTTGAAAGTTTGAGACACACCAGCCTAGAGCATGGACTTTGGAATAGAAAAATCTGGGCTCCAGCACCAGCCACACTCCTTACTGCCCACATGACCTGGAGCAAGCTGTGTAGCCCCAACCTGAGTCATCTCATCTGTAAAGTGGTACCTACTTACAAGGTGGTTGTAAGAAACGAACAAAATAAGGAGCTCAGTGCGCGCGCGCGCGCGCACACACACACACACACACACACGCGCGCATCAGTTGGCTCTGCTGTCAACATCTGAAGCTCAGAACTCAAGTCGCCAGACCCCACCTCTCCCTACTTTCATCACTCCGGCTTTGGTTGGCCAGTGTTCCACAACCTGCTTGGTGTGTTGCAATGCTGTGCCACCTACCAGTGTGTTCTTAAATACACATTTTAACACAACATCATCACTGAGATAAAGCCACCAACCACGCTTGGAGCCAGAGGTACACTTGTGTAAGAAAAGAAAAATAATGACTAATGGTGGCACTTAAACATTTCATCAGCCAGCACCCCAAGGCTTCACCCTTAAGCCTAAAACAAACACACACACACAGCACTGAGGTCAAAGGCAAGGAATAAGCTGCTATGGGAAGCCAGAGGACAGGGACAGGCCAGCTCTCTGGACTCGGACTGCAGGCAAGCTGCCACAGCTGGGTGCCCCTGAGGACAGCACAGACCAAAGGTCACTACCTTGACCCAAGAATTGCCCTAATGACACAAATGTCCTTTACTTTCAGAGCCAGCAAACAAAGCAATCTGATTTCACAACAGGTGCGCCCTTCCGGACTCTGAAGAGCACGTACGCATACCAAGTGCGGGCAGCTCTACACACTAGGGTCCCAACACCTCTGCACAGTCGGACCCTGTCCCGGCCAGCAGGCCACCATCAGCCTCCTCATAACTTTGCTTTTCCTCTGTGCTACTGGGCTTGGCTGGTAGCCTCACCATGCACGTGGCCTCAAGTCCTGGTCAACCCCTCCTTGTCCCAAGTCTGAGCATCTCTGTGGCTGGAATATCTCTGACCCCACACCACCTACTTCACTCCCAAAGCCACCATTCAGGTTCTTACTACGAAAGCCCTCGGCCTGCCAGCTCCCGTGTCTCCACAGCTCAACCCACTTGCAACACCACTGCTTAGCCAACCTCCCACCGTGGATCTGATCCCATCGTGCCCTTGAGTGGTTCTCTGCTGCTCATGGAATAAACCCACAGTCCTCCAAAAGCAGGCACAGCAAAGCTACGGCTCCCACATTGCCTGTCCACCCACTCTCATCTCCTGTGGTAGCCACTGGAATAACAGATCTGAGATCTGGGGTTTGCTGGTGGTGCTTATCATCTGGTTTGATTTTTAACAGAAAGCAACAGGAACAGGGAGAAAAGGTAAGGAGCAAGTCTCTCGATCCTGCCTTTTATTAACACGACCATACCCACAAAGTTCAGTGAAAAATTAGATGTTGCTACAAACTAGAAATTTCTCCAACCAAAGGGCTGCTGTCTTCTTAGGCATCAATGCCCCAATGATCCTATTGTTGGTCAAAACCTTTTGGGAACTCGTATTTAAGAAGGGCATTCAGAATCAGGTTTCTAAGTAACTCAGGAAAGGAGTCCCTGCACTTCACAAACTCTCCTTCCAGTCATAAATGCTACCGAATGGCTCTGTCACCCACCTGGGCCCTAGGACTTGGCTCTGACTCCTGTTTCTAAAGGAAACCTAATTTTTCAGTGGACAAAATCTACCACAATAAATGGTTTTTAAGATAAGGTCTGTTGATTCTAATTCAATATTGCCTAAATTCCCAAAGGGGGTTCTAAAAGAGCTTCCCCAAAAGGTGTGAGCAGTGGCACACTGTGGGGTGGATGGACTGAGCCTCCAAAGGCAATTAGTATTAATACCACTACTTCTCTCGTACTTCAACTGTGATCCAGATTTATGCATGGAAGTATAAACTCATCAAAATGACAAATAGCAGTGACCTTCTCTAGGTAGCTTCCTTTGAGACCAGCAATAAGGATAATATCTAGAACAGTCCTTATTTAAAATGAGAGAGATAAAAAGTCCTAATTTCCATGTGTTCTTCATACTTCCCTTCTTCAACATCTCAAATCATACTGTATACATATTTGTAAAAATGATTCGATCTTGATCTGTCACCAAGGATACACCTCTCACCTAAGGGGTTAAGTGGGGAAATAAAAGGTGTTGGTCTCATTTTTGTGATCAGTTGGTTACAGCAGGGAACCTTCAAATTTCCTTGCTCTAAATCTTTTTTACCTTTCATTGCTTTAAAAAAGAAAAAAAAAAACCCTACCATATGTACGGGCCATGCCCATGGTATTCAGTGTGGTCCCTGGGTCAGT
The DNA here is from genome assembly GCA_028533085.1 of Varecia variegata. Lineage (NCBI taxonomy): Eukaryota > Metazoa > Chordata > Mammalia > Primates > Lemuridae > Varecia > Varecia variegata. Next base: position 34,266,899 of record CM052438.1, on the reverse strand, counting down.
AGCGTCCGAATCGCCTGGGAGTGTGACAGAAATGCAGCCTCCTGGCCCCGTCCGTACCAGACCTGCTAAATCAGAACCTGCACTTGACAGGATCCCAAGTGTTTCCACGCACCTTACTGTTTGAGAAGTGCTAGTCTATGCTGTAACTTAGAAAGAGAGCAAATGATTTTTAAAAAAAACTAGTCTTAATGAACTTTTTCTTTTGTACAATGAACTGTCCTCTGACTCTTTCCTTATCTACGCAAAGGGATAAGGGTATGCTCTCCTCAGGTCTTTGTAAGAGTTAATGCTGAGTGCCTAGCTTGAGGCCTGGAACAGTAAAGGTGCTCAAACTTCCATCTATTTACCCTCCAAACATCACCTCCTTTCTCTCTCTTTCTTCCTATCGGTAAACCTCACTTTGGGGTTGGAGAAGGTAAGAGAAGACTAAGAATGGCATTTGAGAGAAAAGGAAGAAAGAGATAACACAGAGGACAAGAGTGAAAGGACAGAGGTGACTCTAGTTTACCTTGGAAAATGAACTGTTAAGGTGAGCAGTATGTACACAGAGAAGCTCTGGTCATGGTCCACCTTTTAGACAGTGGGTTCAACATTTAGTCCTAAAAATGTGGATTTGATCATCTAAGTTTGCGAAGACGTGGGACTTCTTTGCTACTAAGCCCAGCTGTAACTTTATACATAAAAATGAAGTTTAGAGTGGCTTGACATATCCCAGGCAAATGCCTGAACACCTCTGTTCCTACAAAATCTCCCATGCCTCCCCATCCAGAGTACAGAAAGTCCTTATCATGGTTCGTCTATTCTAATTAGCGGCTTTCAGGTTATCTCCCATGTGCCATGCTGAATTGCTTGAGGCTAAGGAGAGTGGCTTAATCATCTTTATACTTTCCATAGCAAGATCTTCCACTGCAGGATCTGGCAGACAATGGGTGCTCAATCACTGCTGTTGCGTGAATGTCTAGAGCTGTTATCATCTCTGAAGCAACTGCCCTATTTCTAGATGGAAACGACTTATTTTATGGCTCCCTGATTTCTAATTTCATTGGACTGCTACCATGCCTTCCTTCTGGTTGTTAAACAAAACAATAAGAAAGGTTACCTGTCTCAGTATTTTCACCTAGGAAAAATAAAACGCCCTAGTTACATAAACCAAGCATCTGAATGAGTCTCTGAGGAAGGTATTGAACATTCAGCTCTAACATTAAAAGACACAAAGGTAGGAAAGGCAACAAATTCAAACTAGAGGGTCTGTTTTAACATTATCTTTAGACCAGGAGCACAAAGCCCAAAGGGCCCAGCCCTCGGCCTTGGATGCAGGTTCCTGTGGTGCAGCTTCAGCTCAGCTACTGCCAGAATTCTCTTTCTTTCTTTTCTTAACACGTTTGAGAATCCGAACACCAGGAAAATGTAACAAAGGCTATTAACTGAGAGAGCTTACCTCCAAAAAGTTTTCCAAAGGGCAGAAAACATGACATGATCATTCTGACAGCTGTGAAAAATGAAGCTTTAACTGCCCGAGACCCTCCCTGTCCGTTTCGCTATGATCACTGAGGCCTCGTGTTCCTGCTCAGGACACGCACACAGCTGTCCACTGAGAGCCTCAGCAGATTAGGAGTGTTAGTCTTCCTTTACAACCATCAGAAAGCACCTGAGCGCCCGTCACCATTAGAAAGGGCATCCTTGAAAGGTGACCTCTTTACTTTTGGCACAAGGAGCTCTTGGCCCCCACAGTGACCCTGCACAATGGCCTTAGATCCTCCTTAGAGGAATCGACGGTCAGCACTTGCC
>CM052438.1:34243637-34264611 GCA_028533085.1 Varecia variegata | reverse complement strand
GAGAATGCTATGTAGCCTTTGACAATAAATCTAACAAAGATGTTAATCATAATTCTTTCACCTTAGAGAGATCCAAGGAAATTTCATGACTACAAAAGGTTTAAAGTCAGGACACTGCTGCTCAATGGTTAAGGGTCTCTCCCTCCAACCAGCAGAGACGATAAAGCTAAGAAGGTACACACAACTGTTTGTGATCACATCCACTCCCCAAAACCGCTCCCCCTTAGAACTTGGCAATGCTGCTGCATGAGCTTCAAAGGAAGCCCAAATCATCCAAAAATAAGCTTGGAAGGAGAAGAGTCCCATCTGAAACAGGAAGGGGATCACACACAGACATTCCAGTTCCGAACTTCCTTCCCTGGCGGAGATCCGTGCCCTTTGGTAAACTGTCAGGAAACTGTAGGGTCTGCGATGGGATAAGCAGACACCTGCTCTCCCCACATTCCTGGAGCTGTTCTGTTGTCCCTGGAGAATGGAAACGGGCCACAGAGCTAATTACCACCACTCAAGCATGAAGCTGAGATATCTCCAAAATGCTTCCCATTTAATAACCCAGGAGTCTTTAGAGTAACAGGGATCACAGACATATTTCCTGCCACTTTTACTAGGACACAGGAGGGTGACAAGGACCCTGAGGCCACAAAAGAATGGGCAGCAGAGGAATCCACTTTTCCTAATCACTAGTAATTATCGCTATAATGTTACAAGCAAACAAATGAAAAATATCATTTTGGAAATACAGAAACAGTCCCCATGAGGTCAAGAATTTTGATTAACTGGGAAGGCCAGTTTGAATCCATCAAAAGGCTGAACCTGTAAGGATTTACTAGACATTTTAACAACAAAAAAGTACTTCCATTTTTCAAATGTATATATAGGAATGAGCTAAGATAAAAAGGTGTGTTGACAAGCAGAAGGCCTAGAACACCTGCTTTAATGAAGATGTAAAATTATCACAACAAAAATGTGAACAGGCTGTAAGAACATATTCTATTAAATATTCTATGCTTCTGATAGTGTTAATTTGCTAAGTAGATTTCTTTTCTACGAAGTGTCATGACTTCTATTTACATAACATTCATCATACTATTCATCACACTGGAATCTGGGAAGCCTAACCTAGTAAGATTTTTGCTGAACTTCTTGTCCCAATTACTAATACTCCAACAGTGAACAAAACAGACATTCTAAGTAGACAAGACTGATATAATGAGTCTACAACATTCAACTGGCATTTAATGGGCACCTACTATGTGAAAGGTGCTTCCACACAGACAACAAGTATCTACTTGCTGGACCCTCTGCAACTGCAGTGCTGGACAGGAGCTGTTCATCCCATTTTACAGATGGGGAAACTGAGTGGCTGGCTCTCCCTAGGCCTCAGCTGGGATAGGAACCCAGCCTTCTTGACTCTGCCCACTATTCTTCCACCCTCCTGTTTAATTCTCACCAAGCAGCTTAGGGCAGGGCTGAGAAATGCAGTCACTCCAGTTCAATAGAAGAACTACCCTCTCTGATGTGATGGTTGTCTTATTATTTTAAGAAGTCAGAGCAGGAAAGGACTCAAACATGATATAGACACACCTTAAACAATTGAACATAAGACATTCATTCCTCCAGCCTGTGGTGAAGAGTCAAGGCCTTTCTTTAGAGTCTGGCCGAACCGGAGTTCTGCGGTCTTTCTAGCAAAGACCACACCTCAACTGCACACCCTGCAATGTCTGATTTCAGGTTCTTTCAAGGGGAGTTTCGCTACTCACAAAGTGAAAAATCCTTCCAGATTTTAACCACCACCATCCCCACCCCTCTTTATTTATACTGATGTGTCTCAACCACACCTAAAACAACAGGAATTTTTTTTTTAAAGAAGTTTTGCTTTTTTCAAGTCTTTCCAAAACATACAACTCAGTTTCCAGAAAAACAACTTCTCTTTTCACACCAAAATTTCATCAGTTTATGTAATATTTTATTTGATTACATAATTACAAAAGCAAATACAAGTGGCAAAAACAAGTATGGGAGAAGAACACAATTGACCAATTAGGCACAGAACTCACCCGGGGGAGCAGACATGGTAGGGGACAGGAGAGAAAGCCATCACAGCCCCCTGGTGCCTCGACTAGAGCAGGGGGACAGAGAGGGCAGAGGGCAGTCACTCTGGCCAAAAGCCCCTGTAGGAGCCAGTTAGGAGAGCTTCCACCCATGCACACCTGTAAGCACCTTGGGAAAACAGCAGGCATTTCCATCAAAAAACAAAGCACTGTTAGAACAGCATAAATGGATCGAGACACAACAAACATGAGTTCAAACAACCATGACCTTTTCTAGTCCCTGCATCTCTGAGCCTCAATTCCTGTGTCTGTAATGTATGGTTAAAGCAGTGTTCATCATGCAGTTGCTACAAGAATTAAATAAGAATATACAGAAAGCACACAGCCCAGGCCTTGGAACATAGAAACTACTCAATAAACACGAGCTCTCTGCCTTACTCATCATCGTACTTCCCTCCCAGACAGCCTAGCAACATGCTCCGAAATAGAAAGTTCTGGAGATGGATGGATGGGTAGGATGGATGGATGGACAGAAAGACAGACAAATGGTACAGTGCAGAACTGTGAACATCCTTTGGTTTGGTAAATTGTTCGACTCAAATGTCCCCCTAGAAATGAATCAAGGGTCTGTATCCTGAGTCACAATTTCTCCCCTTAAAGATGAACAAGTTTTAAATTCACCAATGAGCATGGAGAGAAGACCAGAATAGGAATAAAAGGAAGAGACAAGCAGAAGAATTTAAAAGGTTATCAGTCCTGGATGTTAAGCAAAAAGGCTGGCTCACTGGTAGATAAATCGTTTTTTCCCCTCTTCCCTCTAATTGTAGTTATGGAGAATGAGGACATGTTAGATAGAATGAGTCTGATTTTTTTTTTTCAAGGCACAGAGAAATTCATAGACAGCTAAATCCAGAAAAAAGATAAATAATTTACCTTTAGTTTTCAACAAATAGCAAGTCTCAAAAAGTTAAAAGGGAAACAGTTCCAAAATGACAACCATGTGGTTTTGCTTTCAAGTATTTAGCATTTCACAAAATGCACAGTTAACTGGAAAGAGATTTAAGCTCTGAGATGAGGCAGGTGCCGAATGCATGTTTTCAGTAGTGGATGTGATAGGAATGGAAAGCGGGCAGAAATGGAAGGCTTTTTTTATTTAATGAATCAATCAACAGATAAAGCTTTCACTCACTCTGTAAATTTTCTGGTTACAGAAGCTCTCAGTGCCAAGAAGACACGTCCAAAAACTAGGGAGGGGACGCTATACTCTGGAAAGAAGAACATCTCCATTTTCAACAGAAAGAGCACAAGTCTACCTACCCCTCCCATCTTCCTGCCAGTGACCCACCTTCAGTCCAGAGAAGCTTTAAAACTATGAGGTCTCTAGGCAACTCCTCAGCTAGTAACATACACACACTGAACCTACCCACCTGATTTGGAAACATGAATCTTTTAAGATAGACACATTTTTCTTCTGTGTCTTTAAACACAATATTAAAACAGTCACTGACCTCTGTTTCTCTAGGCCTCTGTTTCCTCATCTGTGAAATGGGGGCAGGGGGACCTATTTCAGACAGCTCTTGTGAGAACTAAAGATACATAACAGACCTCGCATATCCTGTATACAATAACCCCTCAATCCATGTAGCTGCTATTATTCTTCTTCTCTATAAAATCAAGAAAAAAAGCCTAAGTATCTTTGATCAATAAAATTGGCAGAGTGAAAAAATTGGTAACACCTAGTGTTAATGAGATACCCTATCCGCCCACCCAAAGCCTTCCGAAGAAGTATTTAGCAACGTAGAGCAAAAGCCTTAAAAATGCTCGTGCAACTCACTCAGTAATCCCACCGTAGGACTCCACCCCAGGGAAATAAGACATGCAAAAAGATGCACAGGAATGCCTGCTGCAGCATCCTTTGTAACACCGGAACACTATAAACAAAGAGATACCCGAAGTGGGGACAATGGCCAAATAATTGTATGTTCCTGAGTTAATGTTTCTGTAGCCATGGAAAAATGATTCCAATATGATCATTTAAAAACTTAAATCAATACTCAAAACTGGGATTTTACATGTTATAAATGTATCTAAAACAGTATGCATTCACAGAGCTCAATTGTGTGTGTGTGTGTGTGTGTGTGTGTGTGTGTGTACGTTTAAATACTAGGAGAAATACAACAAAATATTATGTTAGGTATTTACAGATGATGAAATTACAGATAATTTGTATATATTTTAACAGAATAACTGTTCCGTGTTTTCAAAATTCTGTGCCAAGAATTTGTTAGACTCAGAAAAACAGTTATTAAGAAGTTTGTGGTGTGTGCGTGTGTATGATGGAGAGGGAGAAAGCACAGGAAAGAGACCCCCGCTGATGCTGAGCGCAGCAAGAAGGGCAAGAACATGGTCCACTTAGGCCCACATTTGGAGCTAAATTAAGCCTTTGGTCATTTCCTTTAAGACCTGGGCACATGGACATTGCTCATTTTCACGTACTATCATTTGTGCCAAAAGAAAAAAAAAAAAGCCTCCCAAACCTCACACCACATTTAAATGCATGAGCAGCACATGATTCCATAGCATTTTGGTTTCCTTGGCAACCTTATCTCTGTCTTCTTTGATCTCAGCTACAGATGAAAAGGTCTTGGTCCTCCAAAGTCTCTGAGATCAATGCCAGCTAGACGGCAGCAGACAATGGTAGAATGCTCATTTGCTAAGAAAGAAGTTCTAATTAAAGAATTTGTTCCCTACCAACCTCATTCCATGACGGATTTTAGAGAACAGATTCTTGATACATTCGCCATTTGAGTTCTGAGCTGATTTTCATATTACCACAATTTAATTTTAGCATCATATAAACATAATTAATCTTTTTCACTAAGTGAAAGGAACAAGGAAATTACATTTAAGATTCCAATTTTGCTAAACAGTACCAGTGTCTAAATATTTACCAGTTCTTTCCACCTCAGGTCCCTTGAGTAGCAAGTGGGGAGGGCAGGTTCCAGACTTCAATTTAACAGGCATTCGAATGTCAAACTGGAAAGTGACACTCCAGGGGCTGTGAGCAGGGCTCTGACATCTGAACACTACAGGCAGAGTATCAGGAAGAAACCAGTAGATAACTTCAAAGGGAGACAGGGAAACCTAAGTCAACCATTTGCCATTCAGTAACCATAAGAGGACTTAAAACATTTTATGGAATTTGTGTCTACCCCTTACGTCATTTTTCTAAGAAAACATCTGGATAGATAAACTGGATGAAGTTAGTTACGTCACGCACAGATTCATTCAGCTACAAACATTTACTGGGGGCTTACTATAAAAACTTGGCATTGATGGGTCTTGAGGCCCAAATGTGGAGAGGGCACACCTGCCCCAGAGACCTTCTCAGGTTAGTGCATCAAAAATACATTTTTCAGTGTAAAGAAGAAAACAGAAGCTCCAATGCATGCAGGGTGGCTAGTACTGTCTTCACAATTGCTATCAACGCAAAAATCTTAGGATAAAGTGAAATTGTTCTCCCAACAAGAGCCCTAATGGTAGTGATCTGAGAATGGCTACAATAATGTTTTCAAACTGGAATATCACAAGCTTAAAGCATACCAGTATACCAAGGTTTTCTTTCTTTCATTTCCTTTTAGCTACTTTCTCCAAATCTCATTTTCTCAATTGAAGCTCAACATGATGTTCAATTTTAAGCCTAAATCTTTGATTTAAACTCTTTATCATGAGTATCCAGAAAGCAAAAATGACCATAGAATCTTACTATTTTGAGTACCCTAAGCTCTTAATTAAAATATTTGTCCATGTTCCCAAACAGACAAAACTCTTGTCCAGTTTCCTTGGCCCTCAGCCTAAGAGGTGACAGCAATGACCTTTGCTCTTTCAGGATAAAAAGGTCACTGACTCTCACCCTATTTCAAAGAGACTATGGTATCTTCAGGAGCCGCTAACAAAATGAATTCTAGTTGTTCCTGCTATATTTTTCTCCTTCTCTACACTGTAAATACATCTATTTAGAAAAAGGTATTTCAAATGAAAGACACTTAAAATATACTTAATGGATAGTGAGGGTTTTAAAACATTGTATTTGATGCATTTTTTAAAGACAGTCCTGGGCCAGGCCAGGTTGAAACCTCAACTTGTTGAGGCTCCATTGGGAAGCCAGCAATCAATTTCCACTGTGTTTTCTTCTCCCCTTCCCAATGGAACATTATCAAGGCTGGGCTCACAAGCCTTAGCTCCTCACCTCAATGGCTGCTGCCAATCATCTTTAGTCAATTACATATACTCAACTATTCACCATCTGGTGGACGTGTAATAATGAATATAGCCACCATCTAATCAGCATTTCACTGTAAATAAATGATCAGGTACTAGGAAATCATTAAAAAATCTTCCAAACATGTTTTCCTGGGTCACAAAGAATAACTGAGTCCTGGGATTTCTCAAATTATCTTCAATAAGACATCTCTTCCACCTCTACGGATTTTTAAAAGCAAGTTAAGTCCATAGTTTCATAATTACAAAAGATCCCTCAAAACAATTACTGAGGAAATAGAATGCAATAATTTGGATGTGATTTCAGGGCCTTTCAAATGCTTTAAAAGACTAAATGTCCATGAGTTTTAAGCCTTCTAGACAGAACAGAACCATCAGAGAGCTATCACTTACTACCACGAAGAAAAAATTATATTACCTGTTTTTCATTAAATAAACATGTTATATAACCTATAGCTAATAGCTATTTTCCTAATATCTTTGCCATTCTACAGACCTATAAATAGAAGGAATCTCTCCACATTTTCAAAAACTACCTCAAAGTACATTTTCATACTATTTATGTTTTATGTATGTGTTATGTAATTCATATTTGGATACATCTAGATTTAGAGGGTTTTGTAAAATACGATTTTTGGGGAGAGCTTTATTGGACATCAAAGTTTCTTTTTTTCCTCCCAGCTTTATTAAGGTATAATGACAAATAAAAATTGTATACATTTAGAGTATACGTTATATTTTGATACATGTATACACTGTAAAATGATTAAATCAAGCAATTAACATATCCATCACCTTACAAACTTATTTCTTTGTGGTGAGAACATTTAAGATCTAACCTCTTAGCAGTTTTCAAGTATACATTATTAACTATAGTCACCATGCTATATAATAAGTTCAGAACTTATTCATCCTAACTAAATCTTTGTACCTTTTAACCAACAATAGTGTTTATCCTCAATAAAGCATATTCTAATACACAAAAAAGGTGTGTGTAAGTGTTGAAATGTTACTATTACTTCTATACTCCTTATCATGTTTTAGCTAACTTCCAAATTATTAAGAGATAAATAATTTCTCACTTATTGTTACAGCTGGTCAGCTATAAAAAATAAACAAGGCAATTCAAGTTTTTTGAAATACCTATACAACTATATAAACATATCTTTGACAACAGGACACAGGATCAAGGCACAAGGTTATATACACTTAAATCCAGAACTCTTCTGAAATCTGAGGATAAACCAGAGCTTCTGGAGTCCCCTACAGGTTATATGGTTGTGTGATTCAACCCATCACAAACGCAGGGTCATGTCCTTAGAGACCTCAGCCAACTTTGTGTTTCAGGAGTAGGAAGGTGAACAGTTTTCCTGCAGATTGATCCTCTTTCAGGGCTAGAATCCTATTTACAGTGGGCATGAACTATTAGATTCTCTATTAATGTCTGAAATCAGGAGGTGACAAGACTCATTGCATCCCAGCATTTCAAAACCTTTTACAGAGGAAAGAACTGGCGCAATAGAACACCAAAGAGTTATGGGAGATGCCTCCAAGACTTTGAGTTGATGTTTGGAAGCAGATGAGCGATCCAGTGAAAGGGTTTTACTGTTACTATTGTCCAGTTTTATTTGTTTGTTTTTAAGTATCACAATACACCAACAATGGACTCTTTAGGTCAATTTTAACTGTAGCTCCCTTCTGTTATAAAAGTTTTTGGTGGGCTACACAATGAGGAGTTGCTTAAGAAAACTTCATCTCCTTCAAGCAGCACTGGACCAACAATGAATGAACTGCATCTCACCAACAGCTCACTTTGCCTTCCTCCCCTAACTCCTCAAGCCCACAAAGCAGCTTATCACAGCTCCTTAGCACAGTGACAAGACCAGCATTTGTAAGAGGAGCCCCATTTCCTCGAGATACATTACCTTGGAAAGGCTTGGGGTCTTCACACTAAAGCTGGTGGGAAGTACAGTAAGCCCAGGGATGTCCTGGCAGCTACCCTACTCCCTTACCTCGGGCTTAGGGAACAGGAAGCAAAAGCTGCCTTCACCTCAAATAGCAGCCACCCCCAAATAGTGACCAGGAGATGTTTCAATGTAAGGTAAGTGAGATAAAGGCCACAGGGGCTGCTGTGAAATGGACATCAAAAAGCCATCAGTATGCCGTGATGAAAATGCCATATTCATGCAACACCCGTGGGGTCCATGTCTGCATCCATCAAGTATTGTGGGGTGCACCCAGGGCTACCCTCAAGGAGCTTATATAATATCCAGCCTCTACGAGTTGCCCCCCCAAGCAAGAATGCATCATGATTTAATTTTCTCCAAAAAAAGAGTTATCCCTTCTATCTTTTGTGGGCAACCTGCCACTCTTCATAAAGTTTCAGAAAATAACAGTAATAATAATAGTCATTTTCACTTAGATTAAACCCTAAATCAGGAGTTGGCAAACTATAGCCAGCAGGCCAAATCTGGCCCATTGCCTGTTTCTGTAAATAAAGTTTTATTGAAACACAGCCAGGACCATCTGTTTATCTATTATCCATGGCTGCTTTCACTCTACAACAGCAGAGTTGAGTAGTTGTGGGAGACACTGTGGTCCATGAAGCCTAAAATATTTACTATGTGGCCTTTTACAATAAAAGTTTTCCCTAAACAGTACAAAGCATTTAAAGCTCTAAGAAGAGGCAGGTATCTTATCAGCAGGAGCAGCCTTTACCTAACCAGTCCCCTCGTGAGGACAGCAGTCAGGGGCACTGAGATGGGACATGTTTCCTGACCAGCTTTCCTGACCATCACAGGACCCTGGCGAGACTTAGCACCTTTGGCTATACTATTAGGGCATCAATACCTACTTCACAAGGCTGCCATGGAGGTCAAACAAGATGGACTATACAAAAAGCCCCTGGCACCAGGCCTGGTATTCTGCAAGGTGTTCCGTTAATGCTAATGACCCTACCAACCATTTTACTCGAGTAAGAATGTAGTACTAAATGTGAATCACCGTGATATTCATCTTCAGTCATTCTGACCCCTATCGCCATGACCTCGAAAGGATGACAGACTCAGAGCACTACAAGCAAAACAAAGGATGCAAGGCTCTCTCTTCGTTGAGTCAGAAAGGCAAACGGTCAGGATTTTACGTGCCTGTGCTTAGAGAAAAACACTGAACTGTTTCAGGTTAGAATCCTTCAATATCAAACTTAAAGCAGCCTCCTAGATATGGAGGAGTCCCAGAGCTGAGCCACTCAGAGTCCATCTCCGCACATTACGCCTTGAATCTTTCCAACAGACAAGCGACTGGTACAGGGTATCCCCAGACAGTGGCCAAACTACACACGGGCCAGCTAAAGCTTTGACAAGCTCATGTTTTGAAGGGCTGTGAAATCACTCTCCCGTTGCTTCATGCTGATACGACACCCACACACTCTAGGTGTGACTCCAGTGAAAACCCAGAGCATTGACAAGAACCAAATCATCAGAATACGGTGCAGGCAGAAACCCAACACAACCAAGTCCTGAGAATGTGCTAGGCTGGGGCAGCCACACCTCCTCACTACTCTCTCCTGTCCCCCCATTTTCTGACACCATCCTCTCTGACATTTGCAAACTGAAGCCATGCACAGCCTCTAATCACTCCAGCCTTCCCCTGTACACGAACATTACATTCTCCTGCACCAGGGCAACTGATCCTAAAAACCAAATCTCATGAGGTGGCCAGAAAAGGGTTTGGGTGCCAGTTTTACAGCTGGGGAAACTGAGGCTCCAAAAAGTAGTATAGCCTGGCAGCAAGGGTCAGAGCTGACCTATCCACTGCTCCACCGCCATCCTCAGGGCCCAGGAAGTGCTTAGTAATTAACCAAACACTTGTGTTAACATTTGTATATGGCCTAGATTCAAATTCCAACCCCTCCACCTCTCCACCTAGTAGCTGTTGACCTTGGGACATCAGTTTACCTCTCTGTGCCCAAGTTCATTCATCTGTGACATGGAAATAATAACCTACCTCGTAGGGTTGTTGACAGGCCTAAATAAGCTAATGTATTAATATTTAAAGTACTTAGAACAGTGCTTGGCACAAACCAACTGTTCACTAAATGTTGGCTTGTGTTATTTGCTAAGTCAAATCTACCTGACTTACACCAAAGTCTTTGGACCACTTTTGCCTTCTCGTTTGCACGGTCATTCCCCAAACACCCATTACAGCAATTTTTAAAATTATGACCTAAGAAAGGCCACCTCCTAGGATGTCAGTATTAAAGCCCCAGGCAACAACAGCCTTTTTCAAAAAGACATCTGGCTTCAGCTGATAACATGCCACAAAGCAAGCTGATAGCACCAGTCGGTCACATGTGGCAGTCTAAAACAAGAACTTGAGCATGGCATGCCACTCAGAGAGCATTTCTCCGACACACACATAGCACAATCACGGAAATTGTCCTGAACTGCTCCACCCACCTCTAGCTACCAAATACAGTCTACATGGACATTGTTTGCCATCAGTTACCGCAGCTGGGAACATGTTCGATTAAAAACATTTCCCCAGAGTTTGGTCCTCTGAATAAAGGCTAGGGACAATTCCAGACTGCAGAAGGGCCCTTCCCCCAAACCACAGGCCAGATAAAGAACAATGTGAAAGCCTTCCCAAGAAAAGCAGTTATTTCAGCTGTTCTGGGACTTGAGTCTCCGCCCAGCCAACACCCAGCAGGAAAAAACTTGCTAAGTCATCTGAGGGGCTCAGAGGCAGGAAAATGAGTTGAGCCTGGGTCACCATGATCCTGGGATTAAGGGACCCAGTGACGTCCTATCTGCTGGGTTCATCCTCTCCTATCTCAGAGCTGCCTCCTCCTAGAGGAAGACCTCCTTTTGTGGTCCTCTCCCGGAACCCCAGGCTTCCCTGGAGGCAGGGGTAGGCCATTCCTTGTCTGTCACAGAGCCTGATTTTGTCCATTTCATTCTCTCTAAGGGGTTCTACTCTTCAACTTCAAAACTCAGTTCCACAGTCACCTCCTCCTCGAGCCCTTTTCCTGGCTAGTCTCACCCATTCCAACCACCCCAGGGGTTCCCTTCTCCCAGTCCTCCCTCCCTGTCCTCTCAGAATCATGAACTCTTTAATAATTGGGTGAGACCCAGCAAACAACACCTATTCCAACTGCTTAGCCAGGAATTTCTCCCACACGTTAACGATGTCCAATAGAAACGCAACGCAAGCCATGATGTAAGCCACATGAGTTATTTTAAAATTTCTAATGGCGACATTCATGTAAAAAGAAACAGGTAAAAAGACTGTTAATAATATAGTTTACTTAATCCAATATATGCACAGTATTGCCACTTCCATATGAAACCAACATAAAAATTAATGAGACATTTTAATTCTTTTTCATACTAAGTTTTTGAAATCCAGTGTGTCTTTTCTACTGGAAAATACATCTCCATTTGGACCAGTCACATTTTGAGGGTTCAACGGCCATAGGTAGCCAGTGGTTCCAGAATAGGACAGGGCAATTCTATACCATTGTCTGTTCGAATTCTTACAGTGCCTTTGAACAATATACAGGACAAACACCGTTCCTTCCTACAACAGCACGTTAGTGTATCAGTTAGCCAAGGCTCAGAAACAGAACAAATGCGGGAGTAGCATCTCCCTGTTCTCACCAGAACAGGATCTCTAGGACTTGAGAGATTGCAACTTGATAGACGGGGAGACTGAGACCCAGAAAACTCAGGCAAATTATCTGAAGTCACGCAGATAAGCAGTAGCAGAGGAAGGCCTGAAATCTAGATGTCCAGTTGAGGCTTCTCCAAACATGAAATATCTCACACGCACACACAACCAGATTTCTATCTGTAGCCAATGCCTAATGTAAGACAAAGACTGTTGTAGAAAGCACAACTCTGCTTCCTCCAAATAAATATGTCCCAAATTTCTGAGATCTAGAAATTCAGCAAAGTCTCACCAATTCAGTCTAATGTTCCCCTTCCCATCCTTAACTGGTATAAGCGGAATAGCACAAGCAAATAAAAAGAAGGAAGATACACAGGTGTGCCAAAGCATGCCTCTTAATTAGAAGTAAAGTACAAACTTTGCAGCATTTCTCTACTCTAGAGGCCTTGAAAACATACCTACCCCTCCTTCCACCACCAAAGGACACACGTTAAGACAGGGAACCTTTGTGGCTTTCAAAAATGGACAATAACCTGTAAGAACAGCCATCAAGAGTGCTTCTAGAGAGTGATCCCATTCAGTTTGCTTTGATGACTATCGACCTGAAACACTCGAAGTCCTTCTCCCACCTGTGATAGGTAACTGTCACCTCTGTGATCTCATTCACACTGTGACTAACAGCAGCAAATTCTCTGCCTCACCTTGACCACCTGTATTCCAAGTTCTCTGTCTACTGCAGGGCAACTTTCCAAAGCAGTTAACTGATTTAAACCCCAAACATATCCAGTTCTGTGCTTAGACACATGGGAGCTGGCCTATATCTGGAATGCCCGGAGAGGGCACAGGTACTAGGCACATGGGAGAGGAATTGGGGAAGGAATTCAGAGAGATGGACCTGATAGGAAAGCTCAGACCAACCAATTCCTGTGCCAACAAGAGGGAAGCCCAGCAGCCCTCGCGGGATGACAGCTGGTCAGGGACAGCACAGAAGGTCATCAGCTCAAAGCTATGCCTAAATGCCAATGTGCAGTTTAGTCCACTATTTGAAACAAAATAGTTGGCTACAACTTTCCGTATGCTATGTCTTCTGTAACTTTTGATTCATTACAACTATGTTGGTCCATCACCAGGGAGAAGGTCGTATGTGCTATTTTATAAAAAAACAAACAGGTCTTCATAACATTTATATTGCATAAAAATATCCCCCTCACCTCCCTTTGAGGATGCTGAAGTCAACAGAACCACCAGACATAACTTACACTTAAAGGATGCAGAAAACTCAGGGAACTTTAACTCACTGACCCCCTCCAGGCCCATCAGGAAGGAGCGCAGGAAAAGGCCTCCTTCCTAACACAGGCTCTGGGGCAGAACAGCAACTTCCCGGGTTATTTACATTCCAGAGCTCTCGCTGGGCAGATGCCTCTGGAAATATCTTATTGCTACTCCAAAAGAGGGTAATGAAGTGTATCATCATCGTAGCTGGCCTGCAGCTGCTGGAGGAGCAAGTTCCTTAGGCCTCAACTCAAAAGAAAGGAGGGTTGGGCCAGAAGGCTGAGGACAGTTGCCAATGAAATGCTGAGGATGAGAATCTTTGCTAAATGAATTATTAACCTATAGTTAAATGTTTCACCCTCTTCTCCCACCCAATTTTCATTTTAATGAAACACATCATTAGCAAATAAAGAATTCGCTGTTATGAGAACCACCACAGAAGCAAATGTTCCCACCTACTCTCACTCAGTCTCTGCCACTTGTCACGGTGAGAGTACTTTCTGTAAATGGGACACACATTAGCGAATTCTACAGCAGGGAAGTTCCTCCCTCCCCACAGATCTGGAGAAATAATAAATAAAAACACTGGAGAATTTTAAGAAAAACATGGGTTTCACAAAGTATATATATTCAAAGGTTCATGTTAAACCACATGAAATATATTCTTACACCAAGCACACCAGCAAGTCAAGAACACCAGCTCAATCACTACGAGAAGTGACCTTGGCCAGGTGGGTACCTTTCCTGACCTCAGCTACCTTACTCACAAAGGAAGAGCATAATTCACGTGACTATTCTTTGACAACCATAACGTAATAGAACTATTAGTAAATGTTACAACATGAACAGCTCTTTATGATTTACTTACACTTCTCTTCAACCCTATGAAGTATCTTCTGCCTAATTTAGAAAAGAGCCACCTGAGGCTCAGATAACTTTCGTCACTTGCTTGAGGCCACAAAGTTAGACAGTAACACAACAGGCATTGGGCTCTAGCTTTCCAGTGCAAAAACTTCTAACATTTTAATAATACTGCTTAAATGTCAATTAGGCACTCTACTCTTAATCATAAAACCCCTGTCCAAGAGAAACGCTACTCCATCCTCCCTTCTCTGCTCACCAGCCCCATGAACAGCAGAATGTGGATTAGAAAATGATGCACACATGAGCGTTATGATAACTGCAGCCACTCTCCTGCCCTCCACTGTTAACTGCTGACAGGCCGCAGCCCCGGGCTTGGGCACCTGCTGGGCGGGCCTGTGGAGCCCTGCCTGGCACACACACACCTGACCCTGTCTGCTGTCCCTCCCAGGGAAGCTTTTGTTCTTAAAGTCATTGCAAATGGTTTAAAAAAAAACAAAAAACAAAAAAAACATGTTAGATGCCCACTCTGCTGCAACAGCCAGCTGGACAAATAGACACCCTTGGGCATCTTGGGTTTATACTTCCCCTCGCTGGGCCTGGAAGTACACGGGATTCCCAGGAGCACAGAGTCAGATATGCCTTTCCTCATCTCAGCAGGACTGGGAGGGGGCTCTACATATAGTGAGAGCAATCAGTCCCTACAACTCAACAAATTTTCATTTGGCACCATGTGTCAGAACATGGACTCGCTTTGCAAAAGTCAAAGATGAAGATACAAGCTTTCAGCTTTCAAAGAACTTACCACTAGTTGCTTGGGAGATAAATATTCCTATAGCCACCCATAATACAATTTGGAAAGTGATATGTGCTATGATACTGGCACATATATAGCACGGTGGGACCACTGAAACCCAAGCAAAAGTCTACCTACTGATTGGGGAAAGAGGACAGGAAGACTTGAGAGAAAGGGTAGCATCTCAGCTGGTCCTCGAAGTATGAGACAGAAATCAGAGGGATCAGCATTCCAGGAGAGAAAACATGGGCAAA
This sequence comes from Varecia variegata, assembly GCA_028533085.1. NCBI lineage: Eukaryota > Metazoa > Chordata > Mammalia > Primates > Lemuridae > Varecia > Varecia variegata. The sequence continues at coordinate 34,249,429 of CM052438.1, read as the reverse complement.
GGCAATAGTGTGTGCTGGGCCAGTGTGCCCAGAGTTTAGGGGAACAGTCAAAAGCTGGAAAGGTGTGTTTGTAACAAATGGTGAGATACTTAAAGAAAAAAAAACCCTGTTTAGAAGGTTGTACTTCATTCTGCAGGCAGAAGAGAATTAGATCTTTGAACCTGGAATGACATGATCGGGTGAAGAAGAAACTAACGTGTCTTGAGCAACATGACTGTGTCAAACCCTTTCCATACATTACTGCATTTTCTCATCTCATTGACCTTAAGAGATAGAGACCCATTTTCCGGGAGAAGAAACTCAGACTAAGTGAGGTTCATTACCTTGCCCACTGTTACACAACTTCAGTGGTGGGGCTAGAATACTTGAACTCAAAACCAACCAACTCTTTCCTTTAGGAGGAGAAAATTGGCTATGGGATAAAGGCTAGACTGGCAAGGAAGACAAGCACAAAGCTAGGGAATATGGCTTGCAAAACAAAGTTCTTAAGTGAGCTAAATGAGCTCAAATCTGTTCACAGGAGGAAAACAAGTACAGGAAGGTGTCAAGGCATTTGAGCAAGAAGTGTGAATCATGAAGAAGCAGACCTGAGTCTCTCTAAATTGCTACCAAAACAACAATGAGTCAGGGCCTTTTTTTATGAAAATGGAACTGCTCATTCAGAACCACCCCTGAAATGTTCTAACTGCAGGCAACGTGGGACAGAGGAAAGTGTGAAATGACACAGTGAGGACATAACCAGTCAAGTCCAGAATGCAGAAAATTCTACAGGACAAATGATCCAGTAAATGGCATTTTTTAAAAAGGTGGAGGTCTGTTATAGATTAGATTAAAAGAAATTTAAGGGAACATATCAACAAATGCAATGACAGGATTCAAACAAACCAATGTAAAAGGCATTTGGGTCAACTGGGGAAAATCAAATATGGACTAATGATGCAAACGAATGACTTAATTTTGTTAGAAGTGGTGACAGTATCGTGGTCATGGGTTGGTTTTGTTGGTTTTGTTTTTAGGCCTAATCTGTTAGTGGTACATGCATAAGAGTATGTGGGGGAAATAATAAAATGCCTGCACTTTGCTTTAAAATACTTCAGCATACAGAATGGGGCAGGGGGCACATGTTTGAACATAAGAATAGCAGAAAGTTGATGTTTGTTGAAGGTAGGCAAAAGTGGGGGTTCTTCATAGTATTCTGTCTCCTTTTATGTGTGTTTAATACTTTCTATAATGAAGTTTAAAAAATAAAGCCACAAAAAATGGAATAGAAAGATTTTTTCCTTTTTCTCAACACGTGTTGTTAAAGGCAGAGTCAGCAAAAAAAAAAAAAAAGAGAGAGAGAGAGAGAGAGAGAAAGGAGTGAGAGAGGACAGGCATTTCTAAGCCACAGATGGGTGTGAACAGCAGTTACTTTCCTCTGCACTGAGCAAAAACAGAGGGTAAGACATGAGGGTTCAGTAGCGACACTGTGCCAAAGAGCGTTGCAAGTGTCAGCCCCAAGCCTACTGCACATGCATCGTGGGCAAGGGCAGGTCGCATGGCCCTTCCCAAGTCCAAATTTAACGAGGAGATGGGGCCTTCTGATGACACACAGGACCCCTAGTCACCCACCTCCCTACACAAAGCATGAGACTCGTAGCTCGCAAGCCCACCTGGTTAGCTCACTATTGACCCTTTTCGAGTTGTCACATTACAGCAAGCACTATGAGATGGAGTCCCCCTCCACCCGCTATGGATTCAATGTTTGTGTCCTTCCCCAAAATTCGTATGTTGAAGTCCTAATCCCTAACGTGATACATGCATGAGGGTGCTTAGAGGCGGGCCTGTGGGAGGTAATTAGGTCCTGAGGGTGGAGCTCTCATGAATGGGATCGGTGCCCTTATAAAAAAAGACACAAGAATGATATCCTTCTCTCTACCAGGTGAGGATACAGCAAGAAAGCAGCTACCCGCAAACCAGGAAGAGCACCCTCACCAGGAACCAAATGATCCAGCACCCTGATCTTGGACTTCCAGCCTCCAGAACTGAGAGAAATAAATCTCTGTTGTTTAAGCCACCCACCCAGTCTATGGTTTTCAGTTAGAGCAGCCTGAACTAAGATATCATCTTTGCATTATTTCCAATGAATCTGAACAAACCCCCATGATTTTGAACTGTTTTACATGATGATCATAACCATGCAACTGGACTCTGATAAGCAGTTTCCTCTACAATTGATAAGCAATTCCTTCCCAATTGATAAAGCAATTCCTTTACAAGAGCTTAACACTAGTTAAGAACCTGAGATATAACTAGACTCATGGATGATCACATGAAATGAATAATGCATGATGAAAATTAACCTTTCTGCCCTGTTTAGAAGAGTTATTTCTGACAGTGAAGGTACTTTAAATAAATAACAATAGCTAAATGGTATCAATTACCACAGTAATTTAAGAGCTCAAATTCTGTGTAACTGAGACCTATCATTTATTAAGTTTTTCCCCATGATGTAATTTCAGTGACTTGCATCTCAGGAATCATATATGTATATGTATGTATGTGTTTGTGTGTATAAATATATCACACACACACACATATTGTGCCTTTAGTTGATAATATGAAGAAAGCTGTCCTTTAAATAAAGTGAAACACTTGGATTGCGATGCATGGACGGCCTCTCTGGGCTTATTCCAGAAAAGCTACCTAAAAATCACATGGAGCTGCTAAGCTCATTTCTCAGGAGATTAAAGGCTAAGAACTATGATTTGGCTCCTGTTGGCAAACAGGGAACACATTTAAACTGTACTGGTCCCACTGGTTAAATGTTCAAGTCCACAGAAATTCCTGGGAGAAAACAGACCAGGTGCAATTGTCATAGCACCAAAGGGGACTATGTGAAGTACCTGGCCATCATCCTGGATTCTCTCCTACGTACACTGATGGGACAATGGGCCACTCCACTCCCACCTGGGTAACATGAAAACATTAATGAAAGGAGCAGAAATTTCTGAGGATCAACTAAGTCAACTTCAGGCTGTGGGGGTTACTCCAACACAGAATTAAATGAGAGTCCAAATAAAAGAACTAAACAAAAATAAATACAGGCACACAGCATTGTAAGGAATCATCTCTCTTCCTTATCCTTTCTCCTTCTGTTAAAACCAGATCTTGTGATTCATTTCCCATGGAACTTGAACAACAAGAGCCACAGAGGTATTAGAAGCAGTCTCTATTTTCATAGACTCAAAGGTACCACACCCCAAAAATGCAGCAGGTGGGACGGCCACTCTGACCAGGTGGCTCTGAAAACCACACAGCTGGGGTGGGGTCATCCTTGGATTTCGAGACAGTGTACATGTGTACATTTCAGAAAAGAACTTTCAAAAGCCCTTCTCTGGCCGTGAGCTCAATTGTGGGAGATGAAAAAGCTCTCGGCAGTCTGGAGTTAGGTCTCAAAAGAGCACAACCAGCCACTTGAATGATCTGGAATAGGCTGTACCCCTGACACAGGAAAAATAGGAAGGAGCAGCACTTTAACCGAAAGTGAGACAACAAGGGAGGGACAGGCAAGGAACCAATGACACCAGTTTATAATTAGAAGGTATATTTTGGTATTTAGAAAGACGTGTACACATACACACCCACCTTCAAGCTGGGGAAGCAAGACCAAGGCGCTAAACCAGCAACACAGCCGCACGGATCACTAACCCTCGACTCCCACAGAAGAGGAAGCTCCTGGGCTACAGCTTTAGCCCCCCCTTCCCACTTGCCAGGGATGAGAGGCCCCCACTAGACACCACGGATGGGGCTCTGACTTGGAGGGGGCACCAGAGCAGCCACAGTGTTTCCATAAAGCATGTTCTACAAGCACATGATATGAGTGGTACAAACTTCAGACTGTGACGCAGCTTCACACTAGCTCAGTATGGGGACCCCCTCAACTCTCCCACCCCTCCTCCTCCTGGGTACCCCCTGTGACACGCTGCTTCTCTTCTCTACTAAGCGGCTTGTCTCTGTCTTCACCAAGGAAGCCAAAGGATAAGGCACAGCTGAATACACACACACACACACACACACACACACACAAACACACAATTAATCTGGATCACACTCTACCCTCTGAGAGTCCGTCACCTCTTGGCCCGAGGCCGTCTTCAATCTACAGAGACACACAGAACATTCCACACAGCAAGATGCCACAGTGCCATGGGATTCAGTTTGGTCATTAAAAAGTTTCTCGCTCAGAACCTTCATCCTTTGAGGAAAGGGTTTCAATCCCCAAAACTCACCAACACATTTATATATTTAAAAAAATAAAGTTCATTGTCTTTTTATAAAATGAAAGGGTAATACTCAAAAGTAAAAAGTCTAGGAAAGTGTCACCCATAAAACCCACTACCCAGAAACAACACCAAAGTTAGATTTGTCAGTTTATTTCCTTCCAGGTTTTTTTTTTCATATAAACGGATGGATTTTTGCAAACAGTTCACCCCTACACAACCTGATTATTATGGTATCGAGATAAAGGGCAGGCTTCGTGAGCCATGTTTTCTACCAAAGCACTTGGTCTTAGAAACAGAAGCTACCAATTGTCTCAGGTTAACTCAAAAGGAACCCGGCAACTGGGAATATACGTGTGACTCTCAGCTTGAAAACTGGACAGGCCAAATGGCCAGGTACTGGGGTCCTAGCCAAGCCAAAGGTACAGACGCTGCTGGGAGGGACACAAACCAGAGCCTCCCCAGCCAGGTGAGGGGTGGCGAGGCTTCCTTCCTGAATCAGCCACTCCCTACAAACACCACCCTTCAAAGCCTGGGTTGGAGGATACTGGGGAGTCACGTCAGCACCGCCCCACAAAAGATTTGCCTGTTTACCGAAAGCCACCAGAGCTTTGATAGCAATGAGTGTGCTCACAGTTTGCTCAACACTCACCCAGAACCTGTCACACTTGGCCGCATGCATCTGTTTGCACTTCTTCTTTCTCAGACTATGCAATTTGTAAGGTTTGGGGCTATTCTTCATGCACCTTCAAGTCCTCTGTGTCGAGCACATAGCAGGCACTCAAGAAATATTTGCTGAAGAGATGGGCTCACCCCCATCCATGAAAACAAAAGAAGTGGCCAGCTTCAGTTTCTTTCTTTAAAGAGAAAGGAAAGGATCCATCCCAGTCCTGTCCGCAGTCTCTGCTCTTTAGTCTGAAAGTTCATGGGAAAGGCAGGGGTGGCAGTTTAGATCTATTTATCCCATTTGCTAATACTGTTACAATATTCCAAGGGCCCATGTTCAATTTAGTAAAGGAGACAACGTCAGTGCTATAATACCAGGTACCTACCCAACAACAATCAGGAAGACCAGAATCCAGTGACAACTGAGAATGAACAGAAGCCTGTCCCCAGTTTCTTGGCATCTAACACCAGGGCCGCTTCACCAGGTTGCAAGAATACCAAGAACAGTGATGCCCACTAATGTACCCCAGGGCCTGGCACATAGAAGGTGTCAATACATACTTCTGAATAAATGATAAAACATACCACATGCCAGATGCAGCAGGGGACACCAACATAGACAGGCCTCAGTCTCTGCCACCAGGAAGCTTTTCCATCTAATACAGTGGTTCTCAATCTAGGGCACCCATCACAATTACCTGGAGAGCTTTTCCACGATACTCAGGAGCCAGGGATACTCCACTCCAGACCTGAATCATCCTCTGAAGACAGGATCTAGATATAGGTACTTTCAAATAGCTACCCAGGTGATTCTGATGTACACTCCCAGATTTGAGAACCTCTGCTCCAGACAATAAATTAAAG
>CM052438.1:34154764-34243137 GCA_028533085.1 Varecia variegata | reverse complement strand
TGGCTAGAAGAATACATTCAAGATAGTTTTATTTTCTTGCTTATTTTATAGGATGCTACAGCACTGCAGAAGGTCCCAGCCAGAGACACGTCAAAGTCAATGAACTACACATTTTTGGTTGCTTCCTATTAATGTTCAGTGTCTTTGTCTACACATACTCAGGGACACAAAGCAAAGGGATGAGCTTTATAGCTCGTGCTAAAATCTGCTGGTTCCATTTGACTAATCAAAGTTCATGTTCACTCATTTGGGTTTAGTACTGATAAAAGAAAATGGATTACTATAACGTTAGAGTCTGCCTCCAGTATGTAAAGGCAGATGGTGCGAATGTCGCGCTCATGCTCTGCTAATAGTATCCAAATATCTCCATAGAAGGATGTGTCTACAGGCACAGCCTATTTTTTTAAGTCATTCATTTAAAATTCTTGTTCATTCATTCATCCAACAAATATTTACTGATCGCCAGGTATTGTGGATACAGAGGTACACAAAACAAAGTTCTGCCCTCATGGAGCTTACATGCTAGTGGGAGGGAAACAGACAAAGGTATTCATGCAAAAAGTGAGAGTTTCATAGAATTGGAAGTGCCATAAAACACAGCCGAGGAACGGGAAGTACACAGGGAAGCAGTGAGAGGAGGACGGGGGTATTTTAGCCGTGGCAGTCAGAGAAGGCCCTTCTGAGGTTACGTTTGAGCTGAAACCACACAAAGGTCTGGGGCAGAGCATTCCAGGCAGAGGGAACAGCGAATACAGCGCTCCTGGGGTGGAAAGGAATTTGGCCAGTATGGCTGGGCAAACTGGGGGACAAGTGGTGGCAAAGGACATTACAGTCAGGCAGGGGTTACTCACGCAGCCCCGCAGGCACGGTTAGGGACTTGTGACTTTGCTCTACTGGCAAAGGAGTCTCAGAAATCAATAGGAACAAACTAATTTCAATGCAAACGGACATATGAGCTCAGCAAACATGACACGCTTAGAATTGATCGTCTGAGCAACATGACCAGCAGCCAGGAAGTGGGCTTATGATAAACACCATTTGTATCGTGCCCTAGGACTTCCCAAGAGCTTTCACTACACCACCTCATTTGGATGTTTATATTGGGGGCAATGAAATTGGAGGTTAAGGATCAGCAATAAAAAGAATTCCTAGCTCTTAATTATTAAGAAACCAATTTATCCCTTCTCTAAAGTGGTTAACGAGGAAAACTCCAGAGACAGTAGATGAAAGGAGGTGGCTTTTGCATTCTTCTCTCTCTGAAGACTTCAAATCATCGCCTTAAAATGGCTTAGGATACAGACCCCAAACATGCCAAAAGGCCTGGTCCCCAAAGAACACACAGTGCTGCCGTATTAAAATATAAGACAGGGGCATCCTTAGTTTCCCATTGTGATCAGTTCAGACGAAGCCAACAAGATTACGGCTGAGAACTTTTTTCTTTTTTTATTTCAAAACATTAAAGGGTACCAATGTTTTTGTTATGGCTTGAGTCAGGGCTATAAATGTGTCTGTCACCCAAACAGTGTTCACTGTACCTGTTAGGTGGGTTTTTGCCCCTCCCCTTCTTCCCACTACTGAGAATTTCTGAAACACTTGCCTTTTTGTTTTATGTTTTTGTTTTTTTCTGCATCTGTACTGCCAATAAGCTCACTGGGCCTAGACTGTTCCAACCACCATCCTTCTAATCTGCCCTCCCTCCCGTGTCCACGTGTCAGGCCAGGCTCCCTTAAATACATCTCTCCCCTCAACACTCCTGAACCCCAAAACCATTCCACTGAGCCCTATCAAATCCTCACCTGACCTCCACGACCTGCGCCAACCTATCTTTCTCTCGTTGCCTCCACCCACCTACTCCCCACTCCAGAGATCAGCCTTCTTGCAGTGACGCGTCAGTGTCAAGCTGGACAGCACACTTCAGGTGATAGGGCTCAGCTAGGCTGTCGTCCTCTTTCTGGCCACTCACCCTGTCTCAAGAGCCAGAAAAGTCACGTTTCTCTCATGAAGCATTCCTTCCCTGGGCCTGCCCTCCCTGGCTGCCTTCCCTTCCAAAACCCCACAGCACATGCGGCAGGGACTCCCAAAGTTTCTACAAAGGAAAGATAACTTTTCAGCACTTGACCAAAGTGGAGATAGAGTGTTCTGAGACATTCCTATTCCCACTAGGAGACTCAAACTTTGGAGAAGGATCCATGGCAGTTGCAAATTAGTTCAAGGCGTCCCAGGTACAAATTTAAGAACAATGGCTGTGGACACCTGACTTCATCTAGACAACAGCTCCTGCTGGACAAACACCAGACATCTCTTACATAACCACCACCTTAATTAAGAACACAGCATCCTGCCTCAAGAAATACATACCAAGACCAACATCCATTTCCTTTGTAAAAATAACTTAGGAAGAAGAGATTGAGACTTCATAAACATATCATGATCAATACTATTTTTATAGGAAAATAAGACAAAAGCTCAATGTTTCCCATATTCAGTGACCATCAGGAAAATTCCCAACCAATGCAACACACGCTAAGGGCACATGTTCCCATGCATAGTAAGTACTACTCTGTAGGAATTTTCTATAGAGTGTGAACTGGAATACGTGCTTCATAATTATCCCAAGGAACACTAATGAAGGATGTATTTTTTCAGCATGTATGGAGTGAAGTAGTACGACACTCCCAGATTATAAGGGGCACAAAGATAGTATTAAGACATTAATATTATTTTCATCCACTTAAAGATACAGAGAAGGAGGAAGGACATCATGGAGGAATGCAGCCTTTCATTTACTGTCCAGGAAAGAGAACCATGCTGATTTCTACTTCCTTTCCTCTTTAGTTAAACCCTAAGAACTGAATCTGTGCATCTGGCTCTGGACCAAGCAGTGAGGATTTCCTTCAGAGTCACCAAAGCTTGCAAAGGAAGTTACTACTGTATGTTCAACACTGGACTGGTATGTTACATTAGTAAGAGGACCTCTGTTTTAAACTGGCACCAAAATCCATAATGGAAGCACAGGAGAGATGAAGGAAAGTCACATAAATTAAATAACAGGCCCAGGAAGAGACTATACACATTTTCACAGCAAACGTCCCTCTAAAAAAAAAAAAGAAATCACTCTCAGGAGTGCTGCCTATGAAGGAAAGCTGGTGACAAGCACACGCATGACCCAGCTGTGGTGCCCAGGGAACTGATCCCACAGCCAGGATTCCAAAACCCGGTGTGAAAGTCCCCCAGGGAGAGGGAAGAGAGAGGGCTGCTCACAGCCATTCCGCCCTGCACTATTTTAAGCACGGTGACTTCATTCTTGTTTGTTCTGAAGCAGCACAGATGGGCCGCATCAATTTATGTTACTACAGCACGAGAAGGAGCCCCAGATTCAAAGCCGCACGTTTCTCTCGCCTCGTGTTAGGGCAGCCCGAAGCTGGAGCTGTCGTGTGTCAGGCGGAGGAAAGCACTAGCTCTTTCTTTTTTCTCTCTCTCTCTCTCTTTTTTTAAAGCCTGAGAGTATTTCACAAACTTGGCTGCCTTTCCTGGAACCAACTGCCAGATCTACCTGGGAAATGGCAGGAGGTGAGCTGCCGATGAAGCAGTCAAGCCTTCAGTCTTGCCAGTGCCACCCAACTGCAAAATCTGTTCCCGTCACTGCAGACCCAGGCAGGGTCCTCCTCGGAGAGCAGGAGACGGGAAAAGGTCAACGATCCCAGCTGGGGCACCATGTAAGGCAGAACGGGGCTCGTGAGGCAAGTCCCCCTCGGGGGGCACAAGGATTTCCCTGACTTTCCATGAAACTTACTAAACCAGGCTGTCTTAAGGGGCAGGCACAGAATAGATATCAAACCTCGCCCGGGCACTGCACAATCTGATTAAAAACTCCCAACAATCCTGTGAGGGAAGTCCTCTTAGCATCCTTATTATTTCTATGTTAAAAGAGAGAAAACCAGCTCGGAGAAGTGGGGAGAGAACCAGGCTGAAATTCAGAGTGAACGAACCCTCTGCTTCATGGCAGGTGCTGTCGGGGAGCTTTGCCCTTCCCCATGAGGGGCAGACGTGAAGCTTTCAGAGGAACACTGATCCTTCAACTGGTCTATGCAACGCGTCGGCCTCCCCTGCCAACTTGCCAGCAACACCATTTGGAAGTAGTGAATAAAGATGCGTGGGAAACAGCAAAACCCAGGAGCCAATGCTACATCTCCACCTCCCCATGACTAGACCTTGAGTAAGTTCTACTGCCCTCGAGCCCTGCTCAGGCCCCCCATGTGTAAAGGTGTGTTTGGTTCTCCATCTATTACAGAGTTGGGGACCAAGTACATCAAGGCTGACAGCTGCTGACAGCAAGGGGGGTGCACCATATATGATGGCACTGATGCAGGTTGTGTGTATTTTATAATTGATGTAAAATTGACATAATATTAGTCATTTTAAAGGCAACAATGCAGTAGCATTTAGTACATTCATAATGTGTTAATGACTACCTCTATCTGGTTCCAAAACATTGTCATCACCACAAAATAAACCCCTATTCTCACCCTCACCAACCCCTGGCAACAGGAATCTGCTTTCCATCTCTATAGAGTTACCTATTCTGAATGTTTCTCATACGTGGAATTATTCAATATGAGACATTTGGTGTCTGGCTTTCAGGTAGTGTTTTTTTGAGGTTCATCTAAGTTGTAGCATCAGTGCTTCGTTCTTTTCTATGGTTGAATAACATTCCATTGTGTATATACTGCAATTTGTTTATTCGCTCACTCAGTGACAGGCAGCTGGGTTGTTTCCACCTTTAGGTTATTGTGAATAATGTTGCTCTGAGCGTGCAGCAGTTCTATCTTTTAAAGCACTTTTTTATTTGATTCTAACAAGTACATGAGGTAGACCCTGGTCATATGAGTCCCATGTGGGCTGTGCTGCCTCCTTCATTAATTCATCACACTCTAATCCCCTCCCCACTTTTTTTTAAATAAGAAAAATGGCAAAGACCTTCTAAGGCTAAGTTAGACACATGAGAGGTTTGTGAAGAAAGGAATGAAAAGCTGTTCATTAATGCCTTTATTTTTAAATTAATCATAACCGAGAATGTGTAACGGAACTTTCACAAAACTGAACATTATTCCCAACATGCATGGAAAATGTAAAGGCTATATTAAAGACTAAAGTCTTTAAAAAGTAAAGACACTACAAGAACATGGAAAAAAAAATGATACAGAAGAGAACAAAAGCAAAGCCCCTCGTCTCTGGTTGAATCCTTCTTCGCCATCTAATTCAGCGACCTCAGAACACTCAGACCTTTCTTCGTACAAGAACCATTTTCATCAAGTTGACATTTCACTACCGTCCAGAGACTTTCAGCTCAAAACCTCACGTGGGCAAACACGAATGGGAAGCAACCTGGCAGGCCTCCCACTGCACTCCATAGGCCTGGGCAGATAGAAGAGCACGCTCACACCCAAACCTTGGCAGTGGAGAGGCTAATACTATTGTCTTCATTAACACTGTCACTGTTTGCCTCCCAAGACCGCTCCTCACCTAAACAAACAGACCTAACTCCCCTAGGTGTTAAGAGTCTTCTTACAGTATAAAAAAAAAATGTCTACTAAGACTCCCTTGAATTCTTTTTTAACCTGAGGTTTTGGGCTTCAGACTCAGTAGAAAGTAAACCCAACCACAACAGGCTCGTGGAAGAGGCAAAATGCAACGTCACCTTAGGAACCAGGCCTGCCAGACTCGGTGCTGTGAACCGGCCAGCCACAGGCACAAAGCACAGGCTGATTAAAAGAACTTGGCACGAGGCACTGTGTCCTGTCCAGTACTCTTCACTGTATACACAACAAAGTCAGTCAGATGAGCATTCTCATACTGTGTTCCCCATGTGACGCAAAGAAAAAACAACCGACTATTCAGAATTTTAAAGGTCCTGGGATGGACGCAGAGGAAAGGGAGTGAGAGGCAGAAGACTCTCTTGCTGAGCAACACCAGGGCCTGCCTTCTCCTGGTCCCCATCACCACCAATTGTTAACTTTTTTCTTTTTGTCTTCCCCAGTCAAGACTCTCGATTTAGGAACATACAAATCAGGAGGCAGAGAGAAATTCTTAAAAGAGAGATTCATTTTGAACATTCGATTTTACCAAAGGAAGGGAAAAGGTAAGAAGAAAGCATATTTTCCACCTCTACCCCCACCCCTTCCTCCCAAAGGACTTTGCTTTAAATGAAAATCAGGAAAATTTTTCCAGAAAAGGTCATTCAGTAAATATTCTAGGCTTTGTGGGCCATTTGGTCTCTGTTATGACTACTCAACTGTGCCATTGTCGCACAAAGTAACCACAGACAAAAACATGAATGAATGAGATGGCCATATTCCAATAAGATTTTATGGATGTACTCTTAACTTTGAATTTCATGTAATTTTTACATGTCACAAAATATTACTGTTTTCACCTTTTTTTCCCCTAACTCTTTTAAAGCTATTCCCAGCTCGAGGGCCACCAGCACATAGGCTATAGTTTGACTATTCCTGCTTTAAATTATTGATGCTAACGTTTTTGGACACAATATAACTGGTTTTTTTCTTTATTTATAGGGGAGGGAGGTTTAGAGGTTTGCATAAACCAGAAAAGAACCAGGCAAGAACATCACAAAAGCATATTTCAGAAAGAAAGCACCTACCTCTGTTACGTGAATCCCAAGAGAGTTTAAAGACTCCTTTAATCACCTCTTGGCAGAGGACCACAAATTTTAAAATACGCCTGCTTAATGCTTAAAGTTAAATGTTTCAATCCCTTCTTTTCAGAAAAAAATATAAGAATCATTATTCCCATTTTCTGAATCAGATCAGTAGATACTCACAAGATGCCTCTTGTGTGCTCAGTATTGGTCATGCTGTCAGACATAAAGGACACCAAAATGTATCTTTTCTTCTAAAACGATTTGATCCCCGAGAGCTTTCAATGTTATAGCTTCAGTATGGAAGTGACAAGTTGAGGCTGATCCCTCCAAAACCATGATCTCAGCTGATTCCCCTTTGATCCACTGAATGCACTTCAGAGGTGATTTTAGCTAGCAGAGAGCATACATATTTATGGCAAGGAAGTTAGCGTGGTCTCACAGGAATAATTCCCGACTTTAAAATCCTTGTGATCTGGGGAAAACTAATTAACCTCTCCAAATCCTCTATCCTATAAGAACAGACATAAAAACATCTTTCTAGAATAACCCCAACACTTCTGTGCAGGGGCCTAGTAGGCACTCATACATCCTCTCCTTCAACAAAGGTTGTAATGAGCCTCTACGATATACTGGGCTCCAGGAGCCAAAGATGAACAAGGTCAACCCCATCTCCACTGTCATGGAACCTGCAGACCAACTCATTGGTGTTTTTCATTAGAAACAGACACGTGCCTCACACACTCCTTCAACTATAAAGCACCTATGCTCCTTTATTTTCCCTACTCCTAAATTCCACTTCAACCTGTAAACGTGGGGGTAGGCAGAACTAGCTCAATGCACATGTGCCATGCATTTGCCACTTCTGTTCCGGAGCATGAACTTAGGAGACCCCCGGCATTCAGAGTCACACTCTCCTGATGGATGCTATTCATAAGAGGTGCTTTGGTCCATGGCAAGTGATAATTTATGGTTCAGCCAAGGCAAGGTCTGAATCCCAGGTGAGGCAAGCTTGGTTTGTGAGGGCAAGTCCTTTAGCTACGAAGTAAGCCAAGCCTAGTGCCTGCATCTCAGCTCCGGTTTGTTCTTTTCATTTAACAAAAGGTTTTATTTCATCCTCAAAACCACTCTGAAAGTAGGTATGACCATCCTCACTGAACTCATGTAGAATATGAGAGCAACTGTGCACCGTGGTGGTAACTCCACAAAGTATGTTGACTGAAGCAAGGAACCAAGTGCCATTTGGTCACAGTGGAAAACCTGAATGTTGTATATTAATAGAAACTTGCAACGCAGTACCACTCAACTCATAATCCTCCCTATCCAAGCTCAAAATAAACTTCAAAGAATAACAGAAGATTTACAGTTTATGGGAATCTCAAAATTTCCCGCACATCTGCAACAAGGTCTAGGAGAAACAGCTTGGAAGATGCCTAATTCTTCAGTGGGAGATAATTCATACAACACATTCCACAGGCTTTAATCAGGACTAAAACCCAATAGTCACCCTCAAAAAGGGAATAATCCTCATGTACACACTAGTTTGAGATTTAATGAAAATCTCCTCTAACAACTGCGAAGATATTCTTTAAACTTCGTCTTTATTACCTTCAGAATTTTTTTAATGTTAATATTATGGCGAGTAAAGCAGGAAGTCAGTTCTCTTGATCCTTGTGTACATATTAAGCCCTTGGAAACATGCAGGGAAAACTAAGACGCATGTCAGAGTTTTCTATATATAACATGTGAAAGGCAGAACGGCCCTCTAGGATGAGATTTTTGTAAATGGCAACCTCTTTATCACTGGATCAGACCACCACATCTGGGACACAGGGCTTGTCCCAAGCAGGACAACTCAATCACAGGCTCAGCAACTGGACAGGGGGAGAGAATACCAGGCAAGGCCACGAGTCAGACAGCTTGGGCAGGGAGGAAGATGAGTCACCTGAACAGCATCCTTGTCCTCTCCAAATGTCAAAGCTCCAAGGGCCACTGACAGCCAGCTGCTGCCTCTGTTCTCAGTTAAAAGTGGTCAGGAAGGAAGCCCTTGGCAGCTGAGCCACAGGGGAGAGCTCCCCGGGAGAGGAATCACCCCAAGGTAAAAGTGGGGAAGATTACAGGAAAAAACAGGTTATCTACATGTCACAACTAAGGCACTCGACTTCCAGAATCCGACATAACATTTCTGCAGTATTAATAGCATATAGTATATCTATTACACAAATAGTATAGTATTATAATATTTCTGTTATATTCATCTGTTTGAAAGAACATCCAGGCTCTGACCAGCAAAGAATCCTTAATAGAGAAACTCAACAACCCATTACATGTGTCAGAAAACTTTCACTGTTGCCAGGTAGTATTCCTGCAGGTATGAATGGAGGACACACCCTCTGGGCAAAACAGGGAAGGCTTCAAGGAGCTCTCACAGCCACCAACTTCCTTTTGGCCGTTGTTGCTACTCTGCGTTGCCCCAGTCTCTACTCCCAGGGGAGGACAGCTAAGGCCATAAAGACCATCATGGCTGCAGTAGTGGTTTCTTTAGGCCACAGGAGAGGGGCTCCTTAATCACATTTGAGCAGGTTAATAATCCGTTCAAGGCCACCTGCAGATTAAGTGGTACACCCCGGAGTAGAAACGCTTCCGCCGCATGGAGCAGACTTCAGCATCCTAGTGTTAGAGACAAAAAAGAGGATTATGGAACTCAGCTTCCTCTTAAGTGAAAAGCTAGACTTTTGAAACCTTACATAAATGCATCTATCGAATCTAAAACAACACAGGGAAGCTGTGACATTTAAAACAAAAAAAAAAGCAAATGATGAACTCAAGTAACACATCTGCCTGGCATCACAGCAGCAGAGAGAAATACCAATACCAGGACCCCTACACGTGGTTAATGCTAAAGGAGCTATGTCCAGCATGAAAGGTACTGGTTTTATGCCACTCCTAGTTCTCATTTTGTTTTGTGGTCTTTTAAAATGTCCACCATGAAAATGTACCCACCCTAAATATATTTCCATGACAGAGATAACATGACCACTGTTTAGTTTAAATCAATACTCTCTCAGAACTGCTTCTTTAAAGATTAATTAATATAATCTATACCAAGCACACAGCATAGTGCATGGCACATTTGTATGTACTGATAAATTACTGATTTCCTTACTCATACTGCCCAACGGGTGAAGGCTACTATGGGCCAGGCACTGAACTAGGCTCTTTATGTATATTCTCAAAGACTCTTCCCCACAATCTACGTAGGTGCTGTTATCACATCCAGTTTACAGATGAGAAAACTGAGGTTCGCAGAGGTTAAAGCAACTTGCCAAAGGTCACGCTGCAAAAAAAGTACAGGCTGGGATCCAACCCAGATGGAAGGTGCTTAAGCAGCACACTACGCAATTTCTGAACGCTAACAACATGATAGCATTTGCACCAGAATGATTTACCCTCTTTTCCATTTTACACTAAAATGATTTTTGTGGTCATTTTTAAGTGCAGTCAGAGCAGGGTGGGGACAATGTTCATCAATATGTGCCCACTGCCGTCTTCCGCAGCCTCCCCCAGGCTGTGCTTAGTCGTATTTGCTGACAGCAGTTCCCTGGGGGTGACAAAACCATCAGTGGCCAGGCGGCTGGACCAGAACTAACACGGCGACCCTTCAGTCTCCCTCTTCTCTCAGGGCACGTAATCCCTCAGTGGGCAAGGCCACAGGTGTGAGGGGCAGTACTGAGGCAGGAGAGAGGCCTCTGGATCCCAGCCTCAGAGAACAGGAGGGCTCTGGCCACCGGGTTGGGAGTTCGGTAGGCAGGAGGCTGGAGCAGCCAGTCTGGCCCCCGAGAGGCAGAGGGGAAGCCAGGCCACAAGGCCAGCTCGGGGCCACTGACTGAGCCAGCAGCCTCTCCTTCAAAGAAGGGACAAAGTGGGGAGGGTAAATGACCCACAGCAGACATCTGACTACACAAATGTATATCAAATATGATCACAGAAAACAGGGGTTTTGTGAAGCCAAATCACATCCCTAACCACACTCTTGAAAAAAACAAAAAGGGGTGGGCTTTGAAACAGGGATAACCATTTTGCCTTGCTTTTTTTTTTGTTTTTTTGCTTTTTTTGACACTGACAAATGGTCATCCCAGCCCTTCCTTCCCCAATCTATGACCTTTCCAGACCATCTTGGTTCCTCTCCTGATGTTTTCTAAAGTACTAAAGCAACAGTACATTAAACTGTCTGGCCCTATTTTATTTCCTTGTGATTTAAGCCTGGTGTTTAACATGACAGCACTTCCATTTAAAGTAAGCAAAAAAAAAATCCCTTACACACAAATATGTTTGGTTAAAAAGGGGCCCACAATTCAAAAATAATTACGTTAAAAAATGGAAGGGAAACAGTGACCCAAAAATCCTCATTCAAGGAATTGTTGAGCAGAAACAAAGTCTTTCCCCAGCCTGCAGCACATTATCAAATATTAGCTTTATGTATATACAGAAACACACACACACACACACACACACTCTCTCTCTCTCTCTCTCTCTCTCTCTCTGGGCCTTGGGCTCTAAACTCAGCAGGGAATTCTAAGAGTGCAGCTTCTCTGACACCCTGGAAAGGAATGCGACAACACAGGTCCATCTCCAGGCTAGAAAACCCCAGCTAGAGGCCAAAGGCAGGGCAAGCCCTGGGAATCTTCCAGGCAAACAGAGTGGAACAACACAGCCTTTCCAACACGAAGGAACCAACTGTCATATCTGGGTCAGCTTCTCTGGCAGCAAATCCCTCAGGATACAGGGCAAGTGGGAACATCAGAAACCATCTGAATGAGACAGTTAACCAACGGCTGAGCAGACATGCTCGGGATCAAGGTCATGTAACATGACGGTTAAAAGCCTCAAGGTGCTGGAATCAAAGCCCAGTGCATTCTACTCCAGCGGCCACAGCAGAAGCTACTGCATGGACAGTCGTGAGGCCATAATGACCCTGTAACCACATACAGTGAGGGCTCTGACATCACACCCATTTCTATCACCAAACCAAGGGGGAGCAACAGGGTGACCTAGGCCCTAGGATTTTCGAATACTGATCCTCTGAACAACTGGAATGCTGTATCCGACAACAGCAGAGCACAATTACTTGGTCTGCAGCCATAACTTGGAGACTGCAAATGCATCAGAAGAGTAGAAACAGCCACAGTATAGCAAAAACCTTTCATTATTTTTTTTTCTAGACAAACGAACTATAAACTATTTTGCATTCCTTTAGCTTCTTATTTTTTAGTATCTGATACCACAGCCATTAAAAACAATCTCTAAAAAGTCTTTGTTGAGCATCAGAATGAGACAGCTGGGTTACTGGCATGAGGAAATGTTCAATCTTGTCATTTTGCAAAAGGAATTCATATTCATAATTAATGATGCTTTTGTCCATGCCAGAAGGAAAATTTAAAGGCTCAACTATGCTTAAGTAAATTCTACCCAAGCCAACTGCAATACAATTTTATAAATTATAGAGTAACAGAAAAGAACACGATTTTGTGAGTTGTAAGCATAAAAAAAAGAGTTAACAACAAGGCAGCCATGTTTCCAGGAAGAAGTCATATTAGAAACATTAATTTTTGAAAGGATGGGGCGTAGATTTTCTTTTTCCCCCATAAAAGAAAATAGTTATCAAAAACTTTACCATCCTAAGAAAAGGTATATTTTTGACCACCATTACATTTATTTGAAAGATTCCATAACATTTTGTTCTTGAAAGATGCAGTAGTACACCTGGGCACATGCTGGGGGAGACACCCAGGACCAGGACCAACACTGTCGGCCCCAAATGTCAACTAAAGATAATGAAGAGGTGGGTGAAATAAACCTAGAAAATAGCTTTGGTTTATGAGGCATTTCTATGGAGATACTGGTAATCAGAACATCCCTTAAAGAAACACTAGTGAAACATTTCTAAGAAATTTCCTTAAAGGTAACTTTCCCCATTTCATAGCTATTAGACAGATATACAAGGACAAATCAGTATTAAAGTAAAAATTCATTTCATTCACTCTACAAAGCTTATTTGGCCCCTTCTATGTTAGGGGCTAGGGATATAATGATGAATAACACAAAACAGCACCAAAGGCTGGGAGCAGTGGGGACAGGCAATAACTGCTTAATGGGTATGGGTTTTTGGTAAATAAATACATAACACAACATTTACCATTTTAACTTTTTTTTTTAAGAGACAGGGGTCTTGCTATGTTGCCCAGGCTAGCCTCAAACTCCTGGGCTTAAGCGATCCTCCCACCTCATCCTCCCAAGTAGCTGGGACTACAGGCATGTGCCACCACGCTCAGTTCTGCGTTAACCATTTATAAATGTACAATTCAGTGGCACTAAGTACACTCACATTGTTGTGCAACCATCACCACTATCCACCTCCAGAACATTTTCATCATCCTGGGTACAAAGTTTTCTTTTGCGGGAATGAAAATGTTTTGGAACTACATAGGGATGGTGTTACACAACATTGTGAATGTCCTAAATGCTCATGAATTGTTCACTTTAAAATGGTTAATTTTCTGTTATATGAATTTCACCTCAATTAGGACAAAAAGAAAAGAAAGAAAAACCAAGGCAGGCACAAGGGTAATACTCAATATCTGTTAATAAACAAATGAGTCCTCCCCTTGAGGAAGCTCGCGAGTGGGTAAGGGAACAGGTGACATCTAGCATTAACACATCTGTGTTACAGGGATATGACAGAGAAGCCCAGATTCCAGGCAGAGCTGCTGGGGAGGCTCCTAAGCTCCTTGAGGAGGATGCAGTTCCCAGAGGAGGGACTGCCTGAGACGAACTTGCAGGACAGGACAGAGTCTGCAGGGGAGGGCATTCTGGGAGTGTGCAATGCAGGGGAAGATGACAGATGCAGTAGTACACCTGGGCACATGCTGGGGGAGACACCCAAAAACTCAAAATTCATTTAAGTCGTCATTAATCCCTCCAGTCTCTCATGAACCACATATTAAACTAATAATAACTATAATTATGGATCATAATTACAATAATTATCAACAAAATAAACTGTAGTAATAAAAAAACCCACAGAATCATAGGGAATTAAAAAATGGCAAAAGAAGTCTTTCGGGGAAAAACAGGGACTGAACTAGATCTTTAACAGACAGACAGGTGGGAGGAGACAGGCCAAGCAAGGGCAGAGGTGGAAGCCCCTGATGAGCCAGCAGGTGGGAGGTGGGCAGGGCCCCAGAAGTCACATGACATAGGAGCACTGTGACCTCTGTCACAGCCGCTTCGGGCTGTACAATTTATACAACACTCTGGCAACCACGACCTCGTTTGACCTCCACAGTCACCCTGACGAGCAGGTGTGGAAGACCTGACTGTCAGAGACAAGGGAAGCGAGGTGTTCCGGCTGCACCGACCCACCCAAGGCCGCACAGCTGTGATCAGGCCTCTCCCCATGGAGGAGGCAGCTCAGCAGGAATGAGAGCTCAAGCACTCTGCTCACGCAGGCCCTGTTCTTACTTGACTTAATCTTTTGAGGAAAAAAAAAAAAACTGTGCATATTTTCACACTGGGAAATGACCTTCTGGTAAAAAGGAAGCAGTCTTTTTTTAGTAAGATGTAGACTTTTTAAAGAGTTTTATACATACAACTTGGCAGAGCAGTGGTTTCTCAGATGAAACAATGCATGGACTGTCCAATTTCTAAAAACATAACTTAGTTATGAATAATTTAAAAGCTAGCAGCTTAAATGAACCAAGCTGTTCACAACTGCTTCAAAAAGGCATAGCCACAGTTCTATTTGCCCAATAAAAACACCTTGAGGGTCTAGCTGGGTGGTTCTCAACCAGGGCTCATTTGCCCCTCAGGGGACATTTGGCAATGTCTAGAGACATTTTGGTTTTCATAACCGAGAGGGGGCAGAGGCCAGGGATGCTGCTAAACATCCTGTAAGGCACAGCACGGCCCCCTCACAACAAAGAATTATCCAGCCCCAAATGCCAACAGTGCCCAGATTGAGAGACCTTGGACTAAGCTCTGGGGTGGTTCTACAAGTGATCCCTGAGAGGGGAAGAATGTGAGACTGAAGCCTTACACAGACGGGACGCACACTCCAGGCTCTGCTGCTTCAAAGATGTGTGACATTTAAACCAAGTCACTTTCAAGTCATCAAGCCAGTCTTCTTGTTTGCAAAACGGGGTTCCTACCACCTTTCTTAGCATGAGATAAAGAAGCTGTGGGGTGAACTAAGGGCCCCAACAGGCAGAGGATCCACAGTAAATGCTCAAGGCCAAGGCTGGACTGAGATCCCCAAATAGCACATATACCCAATATTGGATTTATCAAATGCATTTGGAAAAACAAACACCAGAGCAACAGGCATCCATCTAAATAAGAGTGGAGGCAATTTTACTATCCTTCAATCTCATGAAGCAGGAGTCTGTACACCTGCAGTGGGAACCCAGGCCTCAGGGTCACTGTCGTCTCCCTGCAGACATAATGTAGGTTCACCTGTAGCCAGTGACCAGCAGGAGCCCCTGGACCACTGGGGAGGTCAGGTGCCACATTTACATGGCTCACGTTTCCCCCAGTTCCAGTACAGGCAACACATCTTGCACTTGAGCTTAAAGCGCATTATCCAAATGAAGTATCACTCTCCTAATCAGCATCCGCCCTTAAACAAGCACAGATGGCAATCACGTGCTTAAGTGGCAACCGAAGGGCTGAAATCTGCAAGCTATCCCGGGGTCTCAGAGAGAGAGGGGTCAGGAAATACAGGATGGCCGGCACATGCAGAGTGCTTAAGGGCTTTTGTCTGCCATCAAGCCCTTCTGGCAAACCAAATGGACTCCATCAGAGTCAGCGGTGAATGCCCTTGGCAGCCTCGCACGCCCTCACTCTCAAAGAGAAGCCTATGGGTTAGCAGCACAGGAAGAAGAATGTTCACCCTCTCCTCCACGATTCCTTTGTAATTTTATCAGATACCTTTGGCCATCTTTGTGAAGCTGTGTACTGTCCTACTTCTGACAATCACATTAAAAGGGTGCATATTAAAGGTCTCTTTCTGCCTTAGCAGAAACAGTATTTTTTCATTTTATTTGCAATCCATCAGCGTTTTCCCATTTCCTTATTTGAAAGGGAGGAAGCGGCAGCATTGTATTGAATTGTGAAATTCGCTCAAATGCGGCTCTAAAGGGACGCACCACCCTGGTGGCTGAATATTAGTTTCCATGGTAACTGGGGTCCCCGGGCCCTATCACACACAGCAGGAAATGCTGCAGATTTCCACAGCAGTATCTTTTACCAGAAATAAGAGTTTCATGGCAATTGTAAACATTTGGGAATCAAAAATCATGCATGTGGGTGTGTATGCGTGTGTGTCTACTATGGCAATGCAGGAGGACTGAAGCCTAGTTATTCTCACAGTTAAAAAGCTTATGTCAAATATAATGAATGATTAAAATGTAAGCCTCACCCCTCCAAAGATCCAAAAGAAAACAAAAATATCTTCCACAGAAAAAAGAAGGGCCAGAATGGAAACAGAAAACTGCTTTGGAAAACCAGATGGCCAAGGATTTCTTATGAACCAACAAGCAAACAAAAAGATTTATAAACAATAATCGACTGAGAACACAGAACAGAGATGTTTTTCACAGCGCATGTCATCTCCTCCTTGAAGACCCTCACTATGAAACTAAGAAGACAAAGTGAACAACGAGTTAGTTAAGCAGCTTTTGGGGGAAACCATGAGACAGGAAGCCCAGGGCTAGAGTCCCCACTCTTCCCCTTGCTAGCTGGGTGGCCTTGGACAAGTGACTTCACTGGCTAAGATTCAGTGTCCCCAGTAAAAATGAAAAGGTCACACTAGATACTAGGTGAGCTATAAGAAAAAAAAACACTGTTCCTTCTTAAAAAGGAAAGACCAGAGAATTATGTCTTAAAAAAAAAAAAAAAAAAAAAAACCCTGCAAGTAATTCTTACTTTAAGCTTTCTAAAAGTAGTGTATAAAAATCAAATTTCTTCAAAATGCATTAGAAGAACTCACTGCAAGATTCTTGGTGACAAAAGACCTTTTGCATTTTCTTTATTCCCTGAGCTATTTCCCAACAACACACTTTTCCTATAGCAGAGAACACATGCACAAAGTGAAAATTTTAGTCCTAAATAGTTTTCATACTTTGTGTGTGTTTTCAAGCTGGGACTTTATCAGTGGGAGCAGAGAGGAGGTATCTATGGGGCTCTGGCAGAACAGACCCATCCTAGAAAAATACTGGTTTGACACGTCAAATGCCTTCAAGTTCACATTCACATTTCAAACGGTTATTTTTTATCTGAAATGGGCAGGTCAGACCAAACCAAGTTCATGGCTCTATGGCAAATCATCTTTTACAAGAAAGCATTACCCAAAAAAAAAAAAAAAAAAAAAGGAATTTCTTGCTTCATCTGTCTAAGCTAAAATAATTGCATTCTTTCATGAATGTTAATCAATATTTTACCAAAAGTGATTGCAATGTGTTTGTGTGTGTGGCACCAGGGATGGGGTGAGCTCTTAGTTATGATGCCAAAACAAAAAGTCGATCTATGGGAAGCAAAGGGAAAGGACTAGGATGGGAAGGAAGCAGAAGAAGTGGGGCGAGTAGTCACCGCTTGTGTACAAAATGCACCGCAGCCCTGAAAGCTGGAAGCGGGAAATGCTGAGTAAACCACTTCATTATGTGAACTGCCTAACAACACAAATAACCACGCTGCACACAAACGGACTCAGTCACCCATAAAAACACACATCCTCTCCAAGCGTGGACCTTCCACCCCCACTGCCACTGCTGCCACCGCCACCACCACCGTGTCATTCCCTGGCATCAATGAGGGCTGCCAAGGTTAGGCAGAGAACAGCACACATCATAATTCAAGCATCCTCTGGGAAAATACACCAAAGCATAATGGGGAAGCCCCATAGAAAGCAGCAAGAGCAAATGCTTCTCTCGGTTAGTGCGTGGTAAGACGATCCTTAAGAGGACATACACCCACATGTGCTTGGGTGTGGAATTCTGATATCCCCCGCTATCCGTGCGGTAGGATTATAGAATTCCGGCAACATCCTGCTCCGGAGACCCAGGATATGCTTTTGTAAATGTGGGATTCCAGTGAGATCCTTTCGGGCTAACACATGATGACTGCTCTTTCAAGTGTCATTCCAGGAAGACACGGTTAAAAGCGAAGCCCACTCAGGCAGGAACACGGGTTAACCACAATGAACAGTCCTTTCTGGCAACTGTTGCTACCCAACCAAAGATCAGTAATCAAAGGCCACTGTAGAACAGGGAACAGAGCTGTCGTCAGGCATCAGTTTTAATATCAAGGAAAGATCAATGGCACCGGAAAGGAGAGATTCATTTTATTGCCACTAATGCTGGGTTCATGATTCCAAATCTCCCAGAATGTACATATTTGCCCATCAAAATAATCAAACTCATAAGCAACCACCTTCTAAGTCCATCTACCAAAAATGGGGGAAAAAGGAAAATAAAATCTATTTTTTAAAATTTATAAAATAAAAATACTCAATATATTTACAATTTTTTATTTCTAGTCCTTATCTATAATGTGATTTGTAAAAAATGCTAAAAATAACGAATTTTTATTTCTAGTCCTTATCTATAATGTGATTTGTAACAAATGCTAAAAATACACCTGCGGCCTTGCTGTCCTAAACTCAACACCTCCGAGTTTCACAGAAAGCACAATGAAAAACATGAGAGCTTTAAAAAAATGCAAAACAGTAAGACAAACTTTACATTCATGGGCCATTCATAAAAAGTTGTTTCATCCTTAGCAGAATGTGTATGAGTAAACCTATTGTACTAATGAGCTAAAATGACTCAAGCTATATCAGAGCTGAAAGGCATTAAAATGATGAAAGCAGAATGTGCATTTATGAACCCATTTAAGACAGCATTATATTTTTATATCAACTCTACCTAGGACAATGATAGCTTCGAAATATCTGTATAAAAGGGCTTAGGGGCTAGGAATTTACCTTGAAGCTGTGTTTACATAATAACCACAGTTTTTAGCTATGTTGCATATAAGTAGCAACAATTTTTACAAGATTTTTTATTTATACTTCATATAAGATTGAGATCATAATAGGTACTCAATATAAAATATACAGATAGACACACACTTACGTAGACACACATAAAGTTTGGGCAGTTTGAGGAGCTGATGGAAGTCAGTGAGGCTACACTAAATCCATCCTAAGTTTTGGTCCCACCACGGCCCTCAGCAAAGTGGTAAACATATCAGAGATCAGTTGTGCATGGAAACCAGCCATCCTGGGAGAGAAAACTTGTTTCTCTGTCGTGTTAGCCAAGAATCAGCTAAGCCCAAGTCCAATGCTTTAGTTCTTTCACCTAACAATAAAAAAAATACATTCAAACGATTATAGTATAAAGTCTCATCAATAACGGCCGTGACATAACCCAGCAGTAAAGTTGTTCTTTATGTGCACCTGTGGTTGAAGAATATTTATAAACAGTGAATATGTAACAATGAGGTAGTTGCCAGGCCTGAACACCTTGAACCCAGTTATTGTTCAACATTAGTAACTTTTTTGACAAATCTATGGAGCTCAAGAATATAGGTTCATTTTACCAACTTCCTTATTTCAGGTAAAGAATCTGACAGTAACCACCCTTCTCAGGTCCATGAAAATTGCTTACATGTACCTTGAAGGAAGCAACGAGTCAAAGGCTGACATGGGTTAAAAGCTAGGTCTTCATCACAAAATAGTTTGCTCAAGCTTCTCCTCCCCATTACTGTTCCTGTAAGCACCCTTTTTTGGACACATTTTTCCCCTAAACATCACCTTCCCACCAAATTTTAATCCTACCATTCATTCAGCAGACATTGTCTGCACACTGCTGCTAAATGCCAGGTGCTTAGCATTTGGGAATCTGGGTTCCTCAGAGAGGAGAGAACACAGCCCCTGTCCCAGAGGTGTCTGCAGTCTGGTGGGGAAGATGGTGACAGCACAGTGAGGCTAATGCTCTAACAACAGCCGTGCCCGAGGCCCTGAGCAAAGACCCGGTTTACTTCCTGGGGGGAGACAAAGGTTTCAGAGGTGATGTGACCCTTAAACTGCCCTCGGAAGACAAGCAGAAGATCCCGAAGCACACAGGGGGGTGGAGCGGGGGTGGAAAGGGCACGCCAAGCCTGGAATGCACATGTGCAAGCAGAAAGGGATCAAAGGTTTTCAGGGTTTCAGGAAACAGTGGGTGGAGTAGGCAGCCATGGGCGGGAGATGTCACTGGACAGGTGGGTTATGGCGAGATGGCAAGAGGCCTTACGTAACAGCACAAACAGACCTCCCTGGAGAGCAAAATCTCCTACGAAGCTCTGCAAAATTGGAGATTCCCTGGAACTACCCAATTATTCTGATTCCATAGGTATAAGTCAGGGCCCTGAAATCTGTACTTCAAAATGAACTTTAGTGATTATGATGCATGCTGCCCGATCTGGAGACCGTAGTAGCATTTAGCAAAAATCTATACTAAAAACATGTATGACATTTTTAAGAACCAAGCCTGCAGCAAATGTCTTCGCCAACTTTGGTGATCCTGGCTCACTGATTAAAGCTCCAGTCTGACAGTCCAGCCTACCACGGCGATCCTAGCAGTGCCAGCTTCCACCTGCCTTTCTCATGTGTCACTCCAAGTCTGAGCGGGGTCTTTTTTGTAACTCAAACCAACCCAGATGCCCATCTGCAGTTTCCCCTCTTCCCTTCCAATCTTCTACTCTGTTAATGTCTGCTTAACTTGGCTTCTTCCATTCCCTTTGTCCCAAGAGCAAAAATTGGAAGCTCTAAAGATAATATAGAAGAAGAAATTTATACTGTTCAACTTCATTCACACTTAATGAAGACCAAAGCAAGATTTAAAAAGCACAGAATATTAGAGCAAAAAAAAAAACATGTTACTTGTGATCATCTAGGACCCTAGGCTCTTTTACAGGTGGGGAAATTAAAGCCCAGAAAAGTGCATTATTATTTATTCAGGGCCACACAGCTGGCAAAGCCAGAAGTCAAACCCAGGCATCCAACGTCCCAATCTAGTTGCTATTCCAACTACTATATGTACATTTTGTTGTTGTTGTTACTTAACTACATAGATTGCTTTTTGTGCTACATAGATTTTTTTAATACATTCAGGATCAAGTAATTTAAAAAGCAAAATACAAGCTTATATGATATCCAGGAGCTCTTCACATAGGATGTATAATTTAATGGTTGGTTAACATGCAGGCTCTGGGCCAGACTCCAATTTCACCACTTACCGGCTGTGTGACTTTGGTCAGTTTAGGCAAGCTCTCTGGCCCAACTTAATCACCCAAAATGGAGATCTTAAGTACTTACTACATAGGCTGTTATAGGAACAAAAGGAAAATATATGTACACCACACAAAACAGAGCCCAGCCCATGGCACATAGTCAATAAAGGCTAGCTACCATGATTTTCAATAGTATTAATAAAACCACGCCCACTTTTTTAAATGATTGATAAAAGATTTTAGACATTAAAAATGATCTAGTCGATTGTCAGATGGGATAAAGATGATCTAGTCTACCTGGGATTCAGTTCCTTCCTTCTTAGAATCTTAAACTTCTTCCTGTGGGTTTGGTGTATCATCTAAACATGGCTGAGAGAGTTTTCCGAAGCCATAAAAGTAATTATAGAGGCACACAGAGGCAGACGAAAATGAAAGTCACACAGCACTGTGTTCTTCAAAGGCCCTTGCTGACACAAGC
Source organism: Varecia variegata (assembly GCA_028533085.1). Taxonomy (NCBI): domain Eukaryota; kingdom Metazoa; phylum Chordata; class Mammalia; order Primates; family Lemuridae; genus Varecia; species Varecia variegata. The sequence continues at coordinate 34,221,673 of CM052438.1, read as the reverse complement.
AAATGCTGCAGTGGCCATGAACGGCCAGAGCTGACTAAGAGGGAGGGTTTCATCCGCCCAGTACTCCTGCCTTCAGCAAAGCACAAGCAAGCCCCTGATGCGTGAGGGCACGGGCTCACAGGTGCAAGGATTCTAGTCCACAACACAGGCCACCTCTCCTATACAGTGTTGATTTCTTCATTTCCTTTTTTTTTTCTTATTTTTTTAAGTAACCCAGACAAGTGCATGCCACTCATTTCAAACATTTCTCAACTCCTATGATAGGCCATGTGCTGGCCCATTATGGACACAAAAAAAGCAGAGACCCTGCTCCACAATGTCTACGGTTCTACGTATACTGAATTCCTAAGACTAATTCTTTGTGGCCAATAACACAGAAAAAGGTGTACTTTCATATTTAACACAAATTGTATATTTATTCCAGAGTATAAAATCAACAAAATATGGGACTGTGTCTAACGCTAATAAACTCAAATTCCATTACAGTTTAATTATTAACCTCGATATACACATTATAATATCCACTTGTACTCTTTCAGTTAAAAAAACAATGAACAAAATAATTGAGTTCTAACTTATTTCCACATTAACAATAGGTATATAATGATGAAATTGATTTTGCTTTTATAGTGACTAGTTTAAAAACTTTTTCTTAAGTACATTTTATTAATGGCTAGTGCAAAAGATTTGCTAAAAAGGATAAAGACTTTTCAGAGCTGTTTCCTTCGGAAACAATATGAAATGCTAATATTTTGGAAACCAGAGACCTGCTAGCTTGAAATTCTGGACGCTTGCCCAAAAGAGATGTATTTAAGAATAACTGCAATTCTCTTCTACCACTTCCAGCAAGAAGGACTCAAAAATATGCATCTAAAGGCTCTAAGCCCAAGAATGAACTAAGGATACTTTTTCTGCAGTGGGTAGACATTAAACTGCAAACTCTATTAGAGTTACAGCCCATACTGAACTTAAGTTCAAACCTATTTGGTGCTGACCAAAACAGCTTGAAGCACTTTCTACAGATTCATCATTTCCTTGATGATCCATACACCATTAAAAATAGATCACTTATAAAACTCCAGAAGGATGTATACCTGGACATTAACTACAACATAGCCTGCAATAGCAAATACCTGAAGATAACCCAAATATCAACAGAATAATGATTAAAATGTGCTATATCCAGACAGTGAAATTCCATTTGGCTGCTAGAAAGGACAAGGGAGATCTATAGGTACTTAAGTGGAAAGATAATTATAATACTATGGAATAAAAGCACAGGAACATTGTTTTTTAGGGGTTATCGTCTCAAAAAGATCACACAGATATATTTTATTCCACAGGTTATTCCACTTATTCTGTAACCAGTTTTTTTCTTCTCAGAGGTGTTTGTTTATATATGTAAGTATTAATAAATTTAGAAATGACACTAAATCCAATCCCTGGGTAGGCTAAGGGTAGATTTTACTTTATATACTTTATTATTTGAGTTTTTTAAAGAGCATGTTCTATATTTTTAAATTTTTAAGTAAGAATTAAGTTAATAAAAATCACTTTGGATACTTACTGACAGACAAGAAATGCATTCAAGTTTCTCTTAGTGTCTCCAGAAAATATACCTTCTTTCTATCAACTATACACTTTTTAGGTCATATGAGGGCTCACATGCACACACTCAATGAAGGTATTAATACATATAGATTCTAAACAGAAAGTACTCTAGCATCACTAAAAATGACTTGAAATCCAATAGTTTAAAAATATGTCAAGGCAGGGGTTTGTTCTCTGTGACATTATTTGCCTTTGGTCAAATATATCACCTTCAAACTCCTACTCCACCCCCATTACCAGCTTTTCTGGGATTTTCCCCCTCACAAATAATTGCCATTTTTCCTCCCTTCAAACAAGGACAATTTCCAGGCAGCTCCAGTGTCCAACCAAGAGCCACTCTGGGGAGAAGCGTCTTCAAAAACCCAGGTTCCCACTGCAGGAAATTATGGACAATCAGGGGATCCCTTCCTAGTTCACCCAGTAGGATCCATCCCATAATTAAACAATGAAAATATGAAAACATTAGGAATCGCAGAGCCTCAAACATGCAACGTCAGATATCGAAGTCCTTTAGAACAGTAGAGCAGCTTTAAAAAAAGAGACATTCTAATGGCTATTACAGAGAGGTGTCAATATGGGTGACAAGGCCCGTTCCAGAGACTGCAGAAGTAGAAGAAAATATAAAACAGACCCAATACTATTTATTAACAGTGGTAAACACTAACTGCATGTGACATTCTTCTTTATGGTTGTATTTTCTTAAGTTTCTATAACGGACACACTAAAGCTACATAATAATTTTTTTAAAGGGCTTTGAAAAAGATACCGCTTAAGATCCACACCACGCTAACAAACTGGATGGAGACCATGTCTCTGATGTCTCAGTCAAATTCTCCCAGGGAATCTTTTGCAACACCACTGGCATCTTGGAAATGAGGAGAAATATTACCTCCCCTGGGAAAACCTCCCCAACTTTCCAAGCTGAGTTAATTGCTCACTTTTCTATAATCCCCTAGCACTCTGTTCTACCATTATTACCGTACCAAACATATTATTTCTACACTCAAATTCCTTATTTACACATCTCATTTTCCCCATTCAATTGAAAGCTCCTCCAGGACAAGGAAAGTAAAGTAGTGATTTTTGTGGTCCCATGACAGTGCCTGAAATAAAAGGAGTTTGAGTTTGTTAAATGAATGAGTAGTGTTCTCACTGCAAATTCATGCAAATATTTAATTACACACCTGTAAGTAAATGGGTATCTACTCAAACCCATTGGAGGTACCCTTCATGGGCTTCTGAGAAACTAAACTCTCATGGGACTGGGAACAATCCCCCAACACTTGCCCTCAACACTCAAATATTCCAATGTTACCATGACAATGAAGAGAACAGGCACATAGCTGCCAGTGCAACATAGGAGGCCCAGACAGGTAAGACAAATAAGAGGCAGGAGAGAGTCACTGCATTGGAATGAAAAAGAAATACCTTCCCCTTTGAAAAGGGGACCTCTCCGTTACTGCTAACATTGTATTTCATAAAGATGGTGGTGCATACAGGGGTATTTTCTTCTTATACCTTTCACATGTTATGAATATCTTTTGTATGATTCAGTATTCACTGAAAACATAAAATTTTTCCAAAAGATTTCCCTTTGTTTATCAATTTAATAAATATATTTTAAATACCTACTATGTTGTAGGCACTATGTTTTGGGGGTTCAGACATGAATAAGTCATTGACTCTGGCTCAAGGGGTTTGCAGTCAAATGTAAGAGACACAAATAGATGCAATGCAATAATGGGACACTCATTATAAAAGCATTCCTTGCTTTAAGGAAACCCAGAAAAATGGTCTACCCAATCATCCCCACTGCTTCTTATTCCACAAGGGAACAAGAAAAAACACAGGACAACCCACATGAGGGGGGAGAAAAACAAGTTGCAACTAAAGGCATAGCTCAAGGTTCTACAATCGGCACATCATTAAAGTGATCAAAAAACATATCTGGGAGGCCGAGGTGGGCGGATCGTTTGAGCTCCGGAGTTCGAGACCAGCCTGAGCAAGAGCGAGACCCCATCTCTACTAAAAATACAAAGAAATTATATGGACAGCTAAAAATATATATAGAAAAAATTAGCCAGGCATGGTGGTACATGCCTGTAGTCCCAGCTACCCGGGAGGCTGAGGCAGAAGGATTGCTTGAGCCCAGGAGTGTGACGTTGCTGTGAGCTAGGCTGACGCCATGGCACTCACTCTAGCCCAGGCAACAGAGTGAGACTCTGTCTCAAAAAAAAAAAAAAAAAACATATCAAGCCACCTCATGTAAAAACAGTGGTTCCTTCTCTTTATTTTTCATTCTTCTTCACATGTGCTTTACTATCTGGAAAACTAGTTGCAACTTTTAATATGTGGAAGCTCACAGAGTTAGAAAAAAATGAAAAACATGAGTCAGCTAAGCTCTGATAAGTTAAGCTGTATCTTCTTGTGCAGCCACCCAAGGGGAAGAGCCCACATGCTGAATTCAGCTAATGCTGGAAGCAGCCTCCATCTGCTTACCACGTGTGTTGGTGGCCATGTCAGCCACTTTCTGAAAGGCATCCAAGAAGGCAGCTGCTGCTACTACTGTTGTCCTGAAATGCAAACAGATAACAAAAGCATGAGGAATGCCTCACACTAGCGAATTCATTTCAGCTCAAAAGCTAAAACCTCAGCTAAGGAGTGAATGTAACTTTCCAGGAGAAACAACTCCATTGGATACGAATGACCACCGGCTTGATGGACCCACTTTTTTCCAGGCACTCTACCCTAATAGTGTCCAGCTCATCTGGTGCTAATCGTTAAATGCTAGTAGACCTTCCCATTCCATTTCACTTGACTGTATAAAATTATCATCAGGCAAAATTTTGCAATGGTGGAAAAGACAGGTGTTTCTACCTAAAAGAAAAAACATAAAAAATGTAAGTGGTACAGGATAGAGTAGGAAAACAACAGACATACACATGAACTGGGCAAAGGAATCCCGGAGAGAGATTGTGTAGTTCAAATTCATTTTAGGGACGGGAAAACTGAGACCACAAATACAAAGTGACTCTCAAGATCCCTAGTTCACACCAGAGCTGGGACTAGCACCCCAGTGTCATGACTCACAGGCCCACGCTAGACCCAATATAAGACAAGATTCTGGCAGTGTGACTTTTCCACCTAAATCCTAATTATAATGAAACTGAGATACTATTTTTTTAACCTTAGGATTCTGTTTCAACTGTATCTTCTGAATTCCTAAAAGCTGAGAATGGGAGAAATTACTCTACTCATTTTAGTGCCTAGAAATTGTTTTGAATTCTCAACATCTTCTTGAGCACTATAAGATGCCCTGAGCACTCTGTGGTTTTCTAGTTCCTGGAGTCATGACCTGAGATACCACTTAGTGGAGAGCAGTTAACACACCAAGCCAGGTGCGTGGATGCCACACAAGCCCAGAACTAACATGTGAACACTTCACAAACAAACTCACAGCTGGATCCTAATTTTCAAGTATTTCTTACATGAATCCAGTCTTTACTGAGGAATCCCTAAGAATGCAAAGTTGCTGAAGGAAGAATAACAAAAAGGACTAGAAAGGGAAGAGTTCAAAATGGGGGAAAAGGAAAGAAATGGCCTTTAAATATAAGCAACAGTGGCTATGAAACAAAAGGTTCCTGGAAGGTGCTGGGAGTGGTCCCTGGGAGAACCCGGGTGACAGTCCTTTAGAGCCAAACTTCAAAATGAGGGCTGATATTTTCCAGTAGAGCAAGAAAACATTCTGCTCTAATTTTTTTTTAAATAATGACATAAACACACACACACACACACAAAAAAACCACTTTGAAGCATATTTTTTAAAAAGTTGGCATCCAGTGCAAACCCTAGAAAAGTTAGCTTTATCGAACACCCTGGAATTTATAAATAGGTCATTCTGATTTACAGTTAATATCTGACACAGCGGCTGGATTTATTCTCATCCAACTCAATGCCGACCATCCAAATTTAATGAGCCAGCTATAGAGGTGCCTTGCATACTGCACAGTCGCCAGCACTCCACTGGAAATCAGGATGATGGTCAATTTTGAGGAGTTAAGGGCTTTTAAATGACAGTCATATTTCACTGTCTGATGCAGTCACAAGACATCTTGGCCCTCACGGATGGGGCAGGGCAAACATGCAACCACCGGCAGCACAAAGGAGTGATTCTGCTTAAATACACCAAGACTGGATGCCTCTTCTGCAATCTAAACTTCATCCTTTCTCTACACAGAAAATTAAACCATGTGCATGAGGTCCCTACAGTGCTCTCAGCCCTGCATTAGAAATTTGACAAAATAATAAAAGAAATGGTCCCTGCCCTCAGGCCTAAATATTGTTTAATAATATAAACTGTGCCTTGTAGCAGCAGGGATAAGATAAGTTTTACTTTGTATGTTTAAGACGGCTAATCAGTTCATTACTTTAAGCTTTAGCGTCCTCACTGGTAAAAGGGGAAGAGAACCATTTTCTTGGCCTACGCTGAAAGCCAGCCAGACAATTAAATGAGGCCAAATAAGGAAAAGGAGGGGGGGGGAAATGTACTTAAATGTTTTACTGTATTCCTACAGAAGGAGACCTCCTGCAGGACAGACACTAAGCCACCTGAAATAAATGGTAAGCGTGGCAGAGAAAGAGGGGGAGGAGATGGAGCTGCACAAGGTGAGGCTGGTGAAGGCCTCAAATGAAAAGCCTTCAATTCTAAGCACAGGAGGTTGGATCTGATCTAGCAGGAAGTAATCACAGGCTCTTACGCAGGGAAACAGAAAAGGGCTTGACAACTGGAAAAGGCACTGTATTCCAGAGTCCACTGTCCATCTGGAGGCCCATTCACAGCTCTGGATGGAAATCCCAGGCCCACAAAGCTGAAGGAATGAACGGGGGAAAAAGATCTACTCTTCCCGTCCTTCTCACCTAATCTACAGGTGAGCCACGGAACCTCCAGTCCTATGGCTAAAGCTCTGGGCAGTAACCTGCTGTCCACGGGCAAAGGCCCAAGAACATGCCATCATCCCTCCCTCACCCTTCACCACACACGGCTCTTTATCCTAGAAAACACCTTCATGCTCTGCCCTCTGAACCTCTTCATCCATTCAAACCAGCGAATCTCATCCCCCAAATGCTGTGCAGGGAATCATCAATATACTTTTTTAAATGTCCCATCCTTCATGGAGCACCATGAAGTACAATCGTATCCCTTCTCTACACTGATTTACAAGGGTATAGTTCTAACAAGATGTTGACATGTTTTCTATTTCGTATCAAGTGAAACATGAAAAAGCACATGCCTAGGCAACAATAGCCCCTTAGAGTGGATCAGCACCAGATCTTGTTTGTTTGAACAGCTTTATTGAGGCATAATTTACATACCATAAAATTCACCTTCTTCAGGGTATGATTCAATAATTTTCAGTAAATTTAGAGTTGTGAAACCATTGCTACAATGCAATTTTAGAACATTTCCAAAACTCCAGAAAGCTCTCTCTTACCCATTTGTAGTCAATCTCCTGTTCTGTCCCTATCCCCAAGCCACCACTAATCTACAACTGTATCTATAGATATGCTTTGTCTAGACATTTCATGTAAATAGAATTACACAATAGTCAACACTAGGTTTTAAAACTCTTTATGCAGACAGGCCATAAGCGGGAAGGAGGAGAACAGGGACTATGGAGCCAGACCGTCTATGCTCAAATCCCTGCTCTGTCATGTACTAGCAATATGACTATGGATAAGTTACTTAAGTTATCTGTGCCTCAGTTTCTGCATCAGCAAAATGGGGATAATATCTGTACTTACCTTGTGGGACTGTGAGATTTAAACAAGTTAACAAATGCCTGGCACATAGTGAGCTCTACATAAATACTGCCCATTGTTACCTATAGTACCTCATTTGACTCTCAAAACTCCTGTGGAAGGAGGCAAAGCAGATATGGGTCCAATTTTACACATGGGAATGAGGGACCAGGAAAATCTGGCCAGTAGTGGTAAAGCTCCGATCAGAACCCACGCCATGCTTCTCTGTCTGTAACACATCCAAAATTAACCCCAATCTGCATCTTGGTCCTTCACACTACATCTAAGGACATTGCTTTTTTCCTGTAGGACATGTGCTTCTACTTACCGAAGCTGGGACTGCAGCTTTCCTGCTTTGTTTATGAAATCTTCCCAAACTGGATAGCTCCCCTACAACAAATCAAAGCCATCAGTAAGTCACACTGTGATAGACATCTGATTACGACATTAACAGAACATCCAATTCCAATTATGCAGGGAACAATCTGTATGTTCTCTTCCTTGGCAGTGTCTGTGATATGTTGCCCAAATTGTATATACATGTATTGCTTCAGAATGGGTTTAGAATGTGCTCAGTCCCTGTAATCGTGTAAATACTATGGACATCGACTGGAACTAGTTGGGCAGAATCTTAACACATACACTTTTGAGTCAGTTGATAGCTGATCCAAATTTAAGCTGTGTAGAACATTTACGGCTCTGTCCTGAAGCACTTGCTCTTCAACATGGCCCTGGCTGTTCTCACCCTTGTCCCAAAGAGCAGGAAGGAGGAAACCAGAGTGACGGAGGCTCCTCCCCATGAGCAGGTAGCTACGGGGAAGCATTACTAGAATATCAGAATCTCATGGTTGGAAAATCACCGAAAACAGCCACTCAGCTGATAGTTTAAACCCAACATCTAGAGACAATATGGCAACAGGTGGTTCCCCAGCACACTTCAGCTAACACGGATCTCACCACCCTCCCAAGGCAGCCTCTATCAGCCACCCTGTCCTTGATGTTCAGGCAGCTCTAGTTCTAACCTTCTGGGAGCCCTCAGAGTTAAGACCAGTAATTCTGCTTTCAAATGAAAGTCTTTTCAAAACCAAATCCCATGTCCAATCCCATTTCTCCATAGGACCGTTTCTCACCCCCACAGCATCCCAGAGACATTCCATCATGTCTCTCCACCCTTCTAAGTATGGCGCTCAGACATGAGCTCAAAACTACAGGTGCAAGTCTGACCAGGGCAAAGCAGAGTGGCGGCTGATACCTCCCTTCCCATACATGTCAAATTTATATTAAGATCTAATAGCCCACCAACCAAGAGGGGACTCAAAATCAACCCAGAAAGAGGGAAACCATGGGTAGAGAAGCGGTGTTTGGCCCTGATCATTTAAATATAAAACTAAGACTAAACACTCAGGACTTACAATTGCAGGATGGAGTGTAAATGTCATAAACTTTGACAAGGTAAAAATAACACATGCCACATCTTGATTTTGTTGTTAAGGACAGGAAGGAGAAACTATAATGAGGTTAATCATCTCATCTTTCCTCACAGATGCCCAATCAAAACGGTCTAAAACTGCAACCAAGATAAAACAAAACTATTTCACCTTCCTAATGGTTTTAATCATCTTTTTTTCCTTACCCTTAGAGCAGTTTCTCAACCTCAGCACTACTGACATTTGAAGCCAGATAATTCTTTCTCGTGGGGGGCTGTCCTGCACGTCATAGGATGTTTAGCAGCATCCCTGCCCTCCATTCACTAGATGCCAATACCCCTACCCTCTAGTTGGGACGACCAAAAATGTCTCCAGACATTGCCAGAAGTCCCCTAGGGGGCAAAATCACCCCCAGTTAAGAACCACTGCCTTAAAGGCACATCTGAGAAACCGATTTCTTTTATTAAAGAAACAGTTATCTGAAGCTCAGCCGTTTCTTCAGTATTACTTCCGTTTCATTTTCTGTTAAATGAAAGTAAAATTAAATGTTTTTTATTTTTAAAATATTTTGCATAGCATGCATAATAAAGAACACCTTGTTATAAAATTGCCTCTTTATATATTTCTCTAGCTATCAGTTCTGTCTGAAAATGTACATAGAGATATCTGGAAAATTGTCTAACAAATATTAAAATGGATTATTTCTGGGACCTAAGATCTGGCCCAATGTGTGGCTTTCTTGTTGGTACTTTCCTCTATGGCTAGAGTTTTGTATTTTCTTTTTATAAGGGTCATGTATCATTTTAATGAAAACAATAAAGTCATTGCACAAAAAAATTTAAGATCAAATTAGAGGTTCTGGCTACAACAGCACCATGAATTTACAATCCACCCAAACCCTAACGTCTGTTTCACACATGCTGCTAGATCACATCCATCAGTTCTGCATTTGTGCATTTGAGACCTGCTTGGCCCAAGCACAGGTCTCTGGATTTATTCCTCTAAGCAGCAATGTGCTCCCATGGGATCCCTAGCTGCACCAGGGCAGGGATCCTGTCTGGCTCCTGGCAGAGGCCCTTTGGCAGCTACACCTGACCTGTTGTCAACCAACACCCATACACAGGTCTTGTCACCACATGGCCTCCGTCCTGGGTTTGTAACCTGGGGGTTTCTTCAACCCAAGAGCAGAATTGTATATTAACTGATATGAAATCTTACAAGAGCTCAGGCTACCACTGCAGGCCCATCAAGACATCACGGGGGAATCCTAATCATGGCACCCAGTATACTCACCATTATCTTATCAAGTCCAGATATGAACACCCTTCCTACATCTATATCTAAGTAATTAAAGAGGTAAGGGTCAAGATCAGAGTCCTCTGGCTGGCCACTCCAGATCTCTGTCCACAGGGACAACAGTTGGGATCCTTAAGGACACAAAGGTTCAACTGGCCAATAACAGCCTCATCTGGCCATTCCTTCTCTTTCTGAGCCACAAGACATGAGGAAAAGCGCTTTGAGAAGCCTGAGCATGTTCAGAAACACTGCCCACCTACTTCTAGCAAAGGTGCCATCATCTCTCAGCTACACAAGGGAGAAGGACAGGAAGGCCAGAGCCTCTCCCAAACAGCAACCACTGCCATCCAGGGAGCCCTGGAGAAGGCCACTGAGATGATAAATAATAGTGCTTAAGGAAAAGGTGAGGCATACTCACCTTGAGAGGCATACTCTAAGGCCCCATTTCTTCATAATGATAAGAATAAAAACAAATAATTCCATCACCATTAACCAACACTACCAATTACTGAACATTGAAAGAATGTAGTAAAGGAATAAGGAACACAAATTTAAGAGTCCAAATTCTTGGACCGAGTCTTAGCTCTCTCATTTGCTATGTGACACTGGGCAAGTCGTTCAAGCCCTGGATGGGGATAAGTCACTATTTCACAGAGCTGGCGCAAGGAATATAAGAGGTCACACATAAAAAGTGCTGGGTGTGCCTGGCACACAGTAAGTGCTCAATAAACATTTGCTATGAGGATGTTTGTGGGAGAGAGGTTAAAAACTCTCTAAGTCAGACTGTCTCTCCAAGCTGGACTCTCATTCTTAGTCCCAGGTGTGGAACCAGCCAATGTGGGACTCATTCTGCACCTCCCTAGTAGTTAACCACGGTTAAAGCAGAAACAGACCGAGGCGGCTGGGTGCACAGTATCAGACGATGTGTCTGCCACTCCTAGGCAAATGGTGGGGTGGAGTACTCAATCCCAAGATGAATGTGCCTTAAATCGACAACTGCTCAAACTACTTTAAAAAACCCACTTATCTGCCCACACTTGGAACCTCATTTTGGTTTTTACCAAATTAGCAACAAATGAAGGGTCCCCTCTCTAGTCAAGGGGTACAGCACACAGCTCCCCACCTACGAACACCCACTCCGCCATAGGAATGCCGCCCAAATCAGCTCTCTCCTGACTTAATGATATTTGACAGTCTATCAAAAAGTGTCAGGCCCGCCTGCTTTAGGCAATATATAATTTAATGGATTCTAAAAAAAGGGAAAAAAAATCGACTTCTAAGAACATAAGACAAAAACCTCCTTGTTGAGAAATGAAAAAAGAATGTGTAAATGTTATTATTAATAAAATTTAAAAGCAAGGTGACGTTAGGTTGTTCCAGATTTTTTTGAGTTTCTTTCAAGGAAAAAAAAAAGAAGTTTCTACCCACCTGAAAGCAGTTTTACTACAAAAATTCAAATGCTTGGAGGAAGTAAGAAAGGAGGGAGAAGGTAACCATAGAAAGATTAAATAGCAAGAGAGAAAAAGCCCTGGATTTTTGACTGTAAGACTGTGTAAAAGTGACCATACTCAAGTTTCAAAAGAAACCTGCAAACCAAGACACTGGAACCCTTTTAGAAAGCAATGCCCATATAGTTTGATTTTCTAACCTGCACCCACCCACCAAGGAGGCCCAGAAAGCTCTCTCCTGAGGTCGCTGGCTGTGCTGTATTCATATCTGAGGAAATCCCTAGGAATGCACGCCCAGAGCTATGAACACGCTTCAACACAGACCCCACTGTGGAGTCCACCAGAGAGAGCACACAAAGGCTTCACAACTTTCCAGACAGATCAAAATCAAAGAAAACAAAACTCCCACCAAGCACCCAGGCTCTGCCAAGTCCAAAGTCACAAGGCAAAGGGAGAAGACCAGGAATTGCTTGGATTTCTTTGGAGAGGAGGGCAGGGAGTTTTCTGGAACCCTTGGCAGTGTGTTGGAAATAGAACTCAGATCACACCAGGTTCTGACAGAAAGGAAAAGGCCCCTGTTAAAGACACAGGAGGAGAAAGCCAGTTTGTTTATAAGCATACAGAGGACTTCCTTAATTAAACTGCGTGACAGTCCCCCTTCCAACAGTGAGAGATTGGGCTCCCTGAAGACAGAGCTAATTCACACTCCCCACACACACCACCCCGATGGCTGTCTTCTCTTCAAATATCCAGGGGGATTCAGCAATCCTGAAAACTCCTACTCAGCCCTCACTACCCAGCTCACTTGTCACCTCTTCCAGAACATTCTCTGACAAGCACCCAACTTCCCATCTACCCTTCCAAGTTAGCTGCACCCACTCCCTCCGCTTATCACATCATCATATCATCGGCCATCTATGAGCCTGAGAGACAAGGACAGAGAAATGGGGGAGGAAGGAAAAGCACTTCCAGTAAGAAGCACCAGGCCAGGGAGGCATTGGACATGGCTGGCTCTCTCCGGGGGACACTGGACTAGTGTGTTTACACTGGGGAGACACAGGAAGTGGGCAAGGGGGTCAAGGGCAGACGTCAGGGCAAGGCCCAGAGCTGACCCACAAATGGGACAGCAGGGCAGAGCAGGGTGGCCTTCATTCAGATGTCGAGTGACATGAATTCCAAACCAGCCCGATGACAGGAGAACCTGGCTGATGGGTCACATCATTGGCGGCAGCCTGGTCCCTTTGGGAGAGAGGAGAATAATGATGTCATTTTCTTACCTTTTAGGGAAAAGGCCTCTAAATCTCCTTCAATTCCTCAAGAGTTTGGTGGCCACCTAAACAAATCTGCCAGTTGGCTCCCCATCCCAACCTGAGTCCCTCTCCTCATCTTCCTCCTCCTTCCTCCACTTTCCGCAGGCCCAGAAGGCCAGGGCAGACCATTCGCCTAAGGCAGGGCCCAGGAGTCAGCCAACAGCCACTCTGGCTTGCGGTTCTGTTTGGCTTTGTTTTGTTTTGTATTAAACAGAGGCCCCGGATGGCATCCCACCCATGGTGCAGAAGAATAAACTGTGTGTAACTCATCCTCGGCTAGCTAACAGCACTCCATAAATAATGCAGCAACCGCCTCTCCCAGCCCAGCCCCACTGTGACAGCGGACCCCGAGGGACAGCTGAGGGAATTTGACACCACACTGCCACACAAGGCACACAGGGGCCACGTACTGTGACCACCAGAGAAAGGGCAACGTGAGAGGAGCAGAGGGCTGGGCAGGACTCGCAAGAGGAGGAAGAATTCGGTTTAGTCAGGAACAAAATAGGAATAAGCGAGGCACAGGTTATAGAGCTCAGAGGCCTTTCTTCTGCCCCAGAGGTGCCAGACAGAGGCTGGCTCATGGTGGCTATGGCTGAGAATTCAAGCCATGGGGTTTATGACTGGCCAGATAACTTCCCAAGCATCCTTTTCCACCCTGACAAGCATCACTGTCATCATCGTTGTCATTAAGCATGGCCACTTTCTAAAGAGTTGCTAGGTGCCAGGTGTATATATTGGCCTTTCTCAAACTTTAATTTACATATCATCACCTGGGGAGTGTGTAAACATGCAGGTTTTGATTTGCTCAGTCTGAGTGTCGAGGCTGGCCCACAGGCACTGTCATTACATGTCACAACAGCCCTGGGAGGCAGGTGCTGCTATTATTTACAGCTGAGGAAACTGAGGCCCAGAGAGGTTGTAGCGAAGGGTCCAGGCTGAAGTACGATGCCAGAGCTGTCTGACGTGGCAGTCCCAGCGTTCCCTGACTCTGGGAAGTGCAAACGGCCAGATGAACAGAGTTCAGGGCCACAGGGCTGCAGACGGTGGCTCAGATAGCAGGCTCCTGCTTTATCTGCGGGTCCCGTAGGAGCTCAGACAAAGTGGGGAGGGGGGCAAGGGGGCCTTGAACACACAACACCTGATTACAACTGCAGACAGCCCGGGGGAATAATAATGCCACCATGGGCAGGACCCTCAACCATGTGAAAAAGAAAACATGAAACACAAAACAAAGAAAAACCCTCTGTGTAGAAAAAGGCCTGGTAGAAACAAACTGAAACGGTCACAGTTGCTGTCACTTATGGTATGACTATGGGGTAAATTTTATCTTATCTTTGGCTTTTCTGTGAACACGGGGTCTGATCTTCCTCCACCAGGAGATCAGCAGAGCCAGTCTGGAAGGGGCTCTTCAGTCTCCTGGTGCTGCGGCCACCCCTGCCACCACGTCCCCTCCCCAGGTTTGCGGGAACCTCAGCAGGGAGAGCATGAAGAATGCAGCCAACAGTATCCCTCCCCTTCTTCTTCTAGGCACACCCCTGATCAGCTCTGACTCCAGGGAAATGAAGAGCAAAACAGCTTGGAGAGGAGCCGGCACCTTCTGACCTAAGTCAGAGTGTCTCTGGGCTCCCTGCTTCCTCAAGGGTGAGGCAGGAACCCACTGCACTTCCAGAAGTGGGTGTGCAGGATGATGGACAGGGCCTGTGAATGCCTGTCACAGCTTTGTCCCCAAAACCACCCTTCCCCACCCCATCCTGCAAGATGAAGGGCTCCTAAGATCCTGAGATGAAAGGCACCGGGTAAGCCCATCCATCATAAATACCGTCCCTGGGCTTTTATTCTCTGATTGGGGCTTGCCTAAGCCACTAATTATCCCTGTCCATCAAGCGGATGACAGCCTTGGGGATAATCAATGGTTGCTTCCTTGCCGCCCACCCTCACCCACTCGTCCAAGCACACCAGCAATAAATATGCCTAGGAAAAAGAACACTGAACTTCTCCGTCCATCCTCCCCCCACCCTCCACCACAAACAGCTCCATTTGTAACTATAACACCCTAACTCGATAAATCAAAGACATCAAGCTTTTCCTCCTCCTGCGTTACGAGGTTCGATGCCCAGGCTGTCTGTTTTCTGACATATGGGTATGTCTCCACTTGAAATGAAAAGGACCAAACAAATATGTCAACCATATCTTCAAAGTCATCTTATTTTTTAAGTTCTCCACAAGTAAGCATTCCTGTGTCTACCCTGAGCCATCCAAGAGGGGAGCCACCGGCCACATGGGGTTATTTAAATGTAAATTACAATTAAATAAAATTTAAAATTCAGCTGCTCAGTCCCACTAGCCATACTTCAAGTGCTCCATAGCTGCATGTGGCTAGTGGCTACCGCATTGGACGTCACTGACACAGAACATCTCTTATCACTGCAGAAAGTTCTATTGGACAGCGCTGGCCGCACTATGACAAAGTCACCCCGGGCACCCCTGGGGTGTTCTACAACTGCAACTAGGTTTCTGGGTCTACTTTCTAACCTTTACAAAAGTGTGTGTGTGTGTGTGTGTGTGTGTGTGTGTTCCATGCTTCATGGTTCTTGAAAATGAAACCCCCTTCCCTCTCCTTTTCCGTCCCCTAAATTCATCTTGTTCTCCCCCACGCCCTACTTTTACTGTCATGGTATTTCCTTTATTACTCAGTCCCTCCTGCCAAAAAAGATAGAGGAAGAGGTGGTAAGTGACTGCTTCCATCACTAGCCACCTCACACGTGCATGACCTGGTTTTCAAAGGTGAAAACCTGCCATCTAGGAGCCCAACCTGACTTCATCATCTTCATCGAGAACACCACCTCACAGGTAACCGTACTTGTGAGAGTACAAAGGCTGTCAAAACAGCCCAAAAAGGGCAATTGGTAGAACAGCCAGTTAACATTTCCCTTTTAACCCTGGAAAACTTGGGCACAGAAAGGGTAAGTGATTTGCCCAAGTTCAGGGAAGAGTTTACTCTCTTACCCAGTTAACTGTATCAACTGCTCCTAAACTTGTCCAGTTCTTTTAAGAATAAAACTGTTCCATGGGTTCACCTAAGATTGGCTGATTCTCCACATCTGGAAACCTGGGAACTCAATATTTAATCACCTAATATGGGGGACCAGCTGCTTTTACCTAAGGCCTGGTAAGAAATGTCTGTGTACCTTTAAGGCTCCCCAGAATAATGAGTATACTACCTACCCCTCGAACCTTTGTCCCACTGTCCAGAGGCCAAAACTCATTTGTTTACTCCTGTCTATAAATGTCCGCATGAGATAACGAATCTAAGCAAAATACCTGGTGACCGCACACCCTATAAAAAGTCAAGTCTTTTCACCCTTACTTTACATCTGCACGCTTACACTTACCCACTTCTCTTCCCTGGAAGTGCCCTCTCTGACTTGCCTCCATCCAACTCCAAAACTGCTTCAGCATTTTAGGGATTCATTCCTCTTAGGGCCAATCTTTCCAACACCCTTAACAGACACACACACCCACGACCCAAGAGAGGACCAGGAACGGGCTTGAGGTCTTGCTCCCCTAAATGAGCACCTCTGTGTTCACCTTATACTGCCTTCTAAATCATAACTTCTCCTCAGCTAGGGACAGTGTGATGAACTTGTCAAGCCACCCTGGGGGCAGGTGCTGTCCTTGTGGCACTGTGCACACTTTGTGTGCTCTGCCACCTTCCACGAGACAGATGTCCCTTTTGAAGCAAAGGCAGTACCTCCTCCATGACTCCAACTCCCATCCCAGGCTGCTAGGAATTATGCCCTCGTGGCCAGAGAAGAGCCAGAAGCCACCAATGTCACAAAAAAAGGTGACTGTGTTTGTCATTGCTATAGTCATTGCCTTTAAGTGTCTTTCCACTGAATGTCATTCTCCCTGCCTAGATAGAGGGCCCAATGTGCAGCCATATTGCAGAGTCTGAAAGGCCCAGTGTGGCCCGGTGGTTAAGAGCATGACTGTAGAGTCAGTCCGCCAAATTCAGATCTACCCACTGGGTGACCTTGGGCAAGTTACTTAATCACCTGGTGCTGCCCTGTAGACGATGCTAATGGCAGTCTCTACCTCAAATGATGGTTATGAGTTTATGGGGAAAATGACAAGTGCTTAGAAGGGTGACTAGCACATACTGCTTTAATGAAACAATATACAATGCCAGTCACCCTAACTGGGACATTTAATGAGCATCTCATATGCAGGGTAGGTCACACAGAGATAAGAGACCAAAGTGTTGGGGAACTCAGTCTAGCAGGAAAGCAGAGGTGGAAACCATCCATCCCAAAGCCCTGGGGGTGGCACACTCCAAGTATAAAGTACTAGAAGGTGGGGTTGGTGCAAGCTCTCCAGAGTGGAATAAGGCCTCACCTCGGTCTCAAGGCTAAACAGGAATGTTCTTGGAAAAGAGGAAGGAAAGGAGGAGGGAGGAAGCATTCCCTGCAAAAGACAGAATTGGCCAAGGAAAGCAAGTAGAGGAGACCATGCTATGTCTAGGCACAGGACTCGTTTTGTCCACCTGGAACACATTCTAGGAATATCTGTGGAGGGGCAGGGGCCGGAGAGCAGCAAGACAGCTCTCGACTCATTTCATGAGCTGCAGAGGAAGCTCTCGGCAGCTCAGGGTGGCCCGAGAGCCACCTCCACCTTCCACCTACTCCTGGTGCAACCCCAGCAAAACCTATCAGAGAATCACCTGAGGTGTTTGTGAAAACTGCAGATTCCCGAGCCCCACCCCAGATCTTCACAGTCTCTGGGGATGTGGCCTGGGAATCTGCATTTTAACCCACTCCCTGGGTACACTCTTGCTTGCTAAAAATTACATAAGGCAAGATTTGAGAATTACTGCATTAGATATGATGCCACATGTCCCTTTGAGCTCTTGGAAGCTGGGGATCAGCAACTTCTTGGTCCTAACGTCCATGTCTGGCTCCTTCAGAAGGAATCCCTGGAGACAGGCACTCACACAGGGCAGTGTGAACTGAGAAATGCTTTTTGGAAGGCACTGGGGAGTGCATTTCAAAAGCCTCAAGAACTGCACACCTTTTGACCCAGGATAAATGCTTCGGGGCGGGGGGAACCATTGATGTAAATGGATGTCCAGCAACAAATATATACCCATCAAAATATACTTACTCATCACAGTGCTGCTTGTAATTAGTGAAAAACTGGATGCAGCCTAAATGCAAATGAGGAAGGAACTGGCTCCTTCCTCAGGGCCTTTGCGCATGCTCCTCCCATCCCTGGATCATTCCTCCCCCAATATCCACACAGTTTACAAGTTATTGCTCAAGTGTCACCTTCTCTGTGAGGCTTCCCTAACCACGCTATTTAAAAACAGCAACAGTGCTTTTTCCCTGTTGCACACAGATCCTTCTAATGTACAATAGAATTGGTTTATTCCATTTGTCTTTCCCTCACCGGCACCCCCTACTCCACTAGAATGTTCCAGGAGGGCATGGATTTGGGTCCATCACCAGCACTTAGAACCTGGCACGCAGTAGGCCCTCAAATAAGTGTTGACCAAATGCACTATAGACATACAAAACAATGCAACACTGCACAGACATTAAAACTGACCTTGTTTATAACTACACACACAGAAAGGCAAGGAAGGACACTAGATCGCTAAGTGAAAAAAGAATTTCTGGCATCGCACAGGCCGCATGATCCTTTGTTTAAAATGTGTGTGCTCTTGTGAGTGTCTGTACATAACCCACTTTGTAATCAAGTGGTTGTAGTCACTTATTTTTTACTTAACTGAAGTTCCTAGTTTTTCTTCCATTAACTTTACATCACTTACATAATCTTTGAGAAGTAATCCCTCATGAAATGCTCTCAAAACATTTGCTAATTTTTTTTTTTAGAAAAAAGCTGCCTCCTCTGTGACTTAATTAGGGTGTTCCTAATTAAGGCCAGAATAATATCAAAGAGGCCAGGTTCCAGGGGACCCTTGCACCAGCTCTACTTTTGGTTGCAAGACGACCTCAGTCCCTCCAGCGGCAGCTCAGACAGAGGACTTGGCCATGGGCTACTCCTGGCTCTGCTCCCCTCTACCTGCTTCCTATAGGGGCGCCTCATCCAATTATTCAGGCCCTCGATCACATCCTGCTGCAAGAGTTGGCTTTGAAGGTTCAGTAAACAGTCACTTCAAAACAAAAAGGGACCATTAAACCAAACTCAAAGACTTCCTTAATGGCTGTGCATTCAGCTGCAGGAACGGGGCTGGCCTCAGAAGTGAGGTCTCCCTGGGAACTAATCCCCAAGCATTTCCAGCCTCCTGCTGCAAATAGCTCCCCCCTTCCTGTTTTGCACTCAGTCATGTGGGGTGCAGAGCCGTTACTGGGGCGACCCTTGACGGAGGGGTTTCTCCAGCAAAACAAGTGTGTTGTGTGGCTGCCACCTTGGACAGCTGTATCCGACCCTGTGGTCTCACCCCCCATGGTTCCCCACATAGTTCTCTCTGCTGACAAGTTAGAGGCAGGGGAGTCAATTGCCCAATAGCTTCATGTCAACAGCCCGGTCCTATTCCTCTTTTATTACAGGGAGACCCCTTGAGCTTCTGGAAGAGTCTCAGAAACGAGTCTAGATTTTTGTGTGTTTTATCTGGCTCATCCTGAGTCCTAATGGTATAGACAGAACAATCAAAGAGATTGATGAAATGCACCCATTACAGAATCTAAAATGCTATGCTGTAAGAGACAGCCCAGCAGGGTGGCAAAAAACACAGGCTCTGGAGTCAGACTGCCTGGATTTAACTCCCGGCTGTGGCTGTCCCTAGTTGTACCACATGGGCAAATGGCTTAACCTCGCTACACCTCAGTTTCCCAATCTGTAAAATGGGAACTATAATATTAATAGTTACTATAACTATCTCACTGGGTCACTGGGAGATTAAATAAGTCTTTATTTGTCAAGCACTTAGCATAGTTCCTGGTAATCACATCAAGGTTGTTAAATAAGTAAATTAGAACTCAGTTCTTGGTTTGAGTGTCACCTAGACCAAAAGTCTTTCCAAACTCTCTTCCCACCCCAAATGGGAAGCAGAGGCTCTGTCCCCAGAGTCCCCACACAATCTCGTGCTGACCTCTATCGTGGTGCAGATCTCACTAAATTCTAATTACTTGTCTGCCTCTCTTCTAGCTTGAGCATTTCAGGGCAAGGACCGTGTCTATCTTGTTCATAGGTATATCTCCACCACCTAGCAGTGCCTGGCATCATATTTGTTGAATACAGGTACTGTGTGCTCTCAAATTATTTATATGTTGAAAGTTGAAAAGCACTGCACTCTTGTCTATTGCATTATCAAAGTGAAGACACAGGTTTCTCCTATTCTCCAAAATATCCACAACCTAGTGCCTCTATGGGCAGGGTACTCTGCTAGGAATTACTAGGGCAGCACAGGCAGATACACAGAGCATTTATTTAGCACTTATTTCATGCTAAGCCCTTTACATACACTTTCTCATTTAATACTCAACAACTTTAAGAGGAAAGTCTTATTCACCTCTTCCCCCGTTTAACAGATAAGAAAATTGAGGCTCAGGAAAATTGAGTGACTTGTCCAGAGTAATAGAGCTAGAAAGAGGCAGGGTCAGGCTTCGAAGCCCTGGGGCAACCACTTTTTAAGAGAGAATGTAATAAATACCAGGTAGAATCAACAAAGAATGTGAAAAATGACTTAAAGGTTTCCAGCTTGGAGGAAGTAGGAGGGACCAGAGGGTGAGGTCACTTTCTGATGGGGCCTTGAAGGATGAGGATTTAATAGGCAGCAATGGCAGAGGCAGGACACACTGTAAGAGTGAGGAGCCCAGGATGTGTTCAAGGAAGCCAGGGAACCCAAGATGGGAAAGACGGGGCACACAACAGGCCACTCGGCCAGGGCCAAATCACTGGGGTCCTCAAACAGCAGGCTAAGGCAGGAGGGCCACAGTCGGGAGACAGGCAGAACCCACATACAGCCAAGTCTTGGGAAGTGGCAGAGGTTCAGTACACAGCTGCTGCTACAGGGCAGGCTAGAGACAAGTGAAGTCACCCCAGAAAAAGAAGAAAACTCAATGGCTGTAGACAGAAAAAGATGGCCCTTACAAAAGCAACTCCCCTCCCCTTGGCCTTAGCATCTCTAAAATAGACTTTCTGTTTCCTAAAGCATTAAAATAAATGCCCTGAGGACCCTTGTGAGGCACCCCACCCTCCTCTACCCCTATAAACAGACAGTGGGGTTTGCAAATTGAGAAATTGAATGCAAATGGGCCCTGCCGGACAAGCTGACAGTCACAATGAACTCAGGTGATTTATTTAGCAAGAAAAAAAAAACTCAAGTTCATTTCCGACAACTTCACTGCAAGCATTAAATACTGCTCCTTAAGGGTGGGGCAGTGTTTGCCCTAAGAGAAATGGAGGAGATAATTACTACACTCTTTTTAAGACTTCAAGATATTTCATTCCCAAGTCTAGAAGACTGAGCAATATTGTAACAGCAGCTGACATTTGAGTGCATGTGCGCCAGGCACCATGTAAAAACCTCCATGTACAATAATATCTCATTTCAGAATCCTCATGACCCTATAAGGTGAGTAATTCATTAGACCCATTTTACAGAAGAGGAAACTGAGGCTCAGAGAGACTAAGTAACTTGCCCACCAGATTTGAAATCAGATCCCCTTGACTCCTAGGTCAGCAGTAGCTCCAGAATTTCTACGGCAGCAGTTTAGGGCCAGTGTGTGGCCAGCAAGATGTAGAAGGAAGGACAGGCAGGAAGCTGTGTTACAAAGCAAGCATACGATTTTTATTTATTTACAAGTTATAGATCTGCACCATTTGATACCATAGCCACCAGCCATATATGGCTATTTAAATTTAAACAAATTAAAAGTAAATAAAGTTAAAAATTCAGTTCCTTGGTCACACTAGCCACACTTCATGTACTCAACAGTCACATGTGGCTAGTGGCTGATGTATTTGACAATTTCCATCACTGCAGAAAAGTATATTAGACAGAACTATTATTGATCAATAAAACACTGCAAAGTATTCTGAGGATGCTTTTGTTGTTTATTTTTCTATTTCAATTTATGTACTTTAACATTTTACCCGAAGTTTCTATAATTTTTCTTTTCAATTGAACTAAAATACACATCAGTAAAATTTACCATCTTCCCCATCAGTAAGCACAGAGTTCAGTAGTGTTAAGTATATTCACATTGTTGTGCAACTATCCAAAGGTGCTTCTATTCAGACTTAGGTAAGATTGAGAAAACACTTTGAGGGCTGAAATTGTGCGAGGGGAAGCCTTATACTATCTCAGTGGTTCTCCATCCTAGAAATACACTAGAATTCCCTGCGCTGCTTTTCAAATTCCTGAGGTCCAGGATGCACCCAGAGCACTGAATCAGGGGCCCTGGGGAGTGGGGCGCAGGCATCAGCATCTTCCAGCTCCCAGGGAACCCAAAGGGCCTTCCCTGTAACCATGCCCATTCTACCGAAAGAGGTACACCTGCCCAGAACCTTCTCTTCTGGCAAGACCCACTCCTGCAGCCCCTGGAGGTCCCTGTTGTGCAGGAGGTGGCAGAGGAGGGAGACACGGGAAGAATCTCCTCCCCCCCTGCCCGCCAGTGCTCAGGAGGCTGCTGATGCCGAGCGAGCTGAAACTTCTGCCATCCAATTCTTTGAGAGAAAGAAAGCAAATAAAAACACACGGCTCAAAAGGCACTCAACTGATTTTTTTTCACCCCACTTAAACTAGACAGGAAAAGAAAAACCACTTAGAAACTATGACCAAAGCTGTAGATGCCAAGAATCAGCACAGGAAGGATTTTTCTTGGCAAGCCCATCAACTGCTCCAAACACAGACTTGTAATGGCTCTACCAACCCAGCCCAAACGGGAGGGCTACTGGGACATGATTAAATACAGAAAGCTCTTTTACAAGAGAGGGCCAGGGCTGGACACAAAGCGAGTTCAAGGTAAGGAGTTCTCTTGCAGAAGTCACTTGAACTTTGGGTGAACTTAGTTAATTCAGATGATTATGGGAGTGGGAGGGGGTGGCCAGGCTTGCATTGTCGCCCAACCTCAGGGACCAACAGATTCCCAGGATCCATGGCCAGTCACTGAGAAGACTCCATGTACTTTGTGTGAGGACAAGAACAGATGCTGAAGGTGACAAGCCTGAGCCTGGCCCCAAAGCTTCTGTGCCTTCTGCACACCCAGGGGAACGAGAGGCAAGTGGGGGAGGCAACTTCTCCAAGTTGTCTATTGGAGAAGACTGGTAAGTGGGAGAGGGAAGGAAGCCATGCTATGTTAGCATGTCATAAATGAAATGATTTCCACAAATGTGACAGCCAGATTGGAGCTGCCCACCCCATAAGAGGCCTCACAGCATCTCAGTTCAAGCTTACACACCCCCTCTCGCTTACTGAGGCACACTCTACAGAACTCCAGCTTCAGGGGCAAACAGGCTGAGATCTGAGTACCTGCTCCACCTTCCCATGGCCTTAGATAAGTTACTGAATCCCTCTAAGCCTCAGTCTTTTCACCTGTTAAGTGAGTAGATGTGGGGAAGGCATGACATCATGCACACCAATCACTTAGCACAATGCCTGGCACATAGTAGGTCCCCACCAAGTCCTTTTTGTCCCCTGCTCATGGCATGCAGTGTACACTGAGCACCTACTATGTGCCCAGTGGCACACCACCAGCACATCTTAAACAACCAAAACCCTCACATTTGTTCAGTAGGTAAAAACACAGCCACCTCCAACTAAATCAGGAAGCAGCCAAGATGACAGAGTTGCATGCCAAGGCCTTCCAAGTGCTGAGAGGTGGGCTGCTCTGGAATGGATTCTGCACTGAAAACTGCTTTTTATTTTTTTGGTCATTTTGATTTGTTTTGGTGAAACATACTCAGATGAAACCTTCTGCAGTCTCCAGCTAATTTAAGGGAGAACCTCGGCTATGAAATACAACGGGCTTCCTTAATGCTCAATTAATTTACTCCGTTTGTCTCTCCCGTTTGCTACTTAATAAGGCCGTATCAGCAGTGCAATCTGCAAATCTGAGTTAAACTGTTAAGGCATCACTCAGTTCCCTTTAAGAGGCCTCAAATACTTATTGTCTGATGTCCTCCACAGATAAATCTGTCCTTTGGCTTTGGTTTGGTTTGGGGAGAGGTAATTGTTTGTTTTTACAGAGGTGTGGGTTTTGGGGGGAAAGGGCCCGAAGGCAGTTCCAAGAAGTACTGGGGAACTCAAAATGATCTCACTTTTCCATACCCAGTTTGAACATCTAAATGGTCTCACTACAGAAGGAATCTTGCCAGCTCTCACCCATGCCTGTGAAGATGGAAAAAGCCTAGATGAAAATTGTAGATAAAGCATCTGATGGATCAATAGTTTCAACCTTTCCACCCTTCTAAGCATTTTGGTAACCTCAAGTGAGCTAGCCAAATTGACAGATATCATTTTAGCTTTTTCTTTTTCCCCATGACCAAGATGCAAAAGAAGAGTTCAAAGGGCAAGAGGTCAGCTGCTGAGAAGACACACCATGGGTGGAACATACTTATGCTAAAAAATTGTTTGCTATTTATCCGAAATGCATGTTTAACTGGAAATTCTATGTTTTTACTTATTGCAATAGTAACACTGACTTTGATGCCTGCAACACAGCTGATGCTCAATAAATACTGTAGAATGACTATATGTTATGCCAGTAGGAACTAGGTGATTACCGACCCAGACAAAATCCAAACTCAGCTTACCTTCCATGGAAACCTAGGAATGACCTCCTCTCTCCGTCTGGGGCATTCCAAACTGGGGAGTTTCAGAACATAAAGGTTCACTGCATCAGGCAACAAGTTCAAAGGGGTGGGGAACCTGTGGCCTTGGGGCCCCATGTGGCCTTCTGGATCCTTGAGTGCAGCCTTTTGACTGAATCCAAATTTTACAGAACAAATCCTTTCAATAAAGGGATTTGTTCTACGAGGTTTGGACTGGTCAAGGGGCTGCACTTGGGGATTTGCAGGGCCACATGTGAACTTGAGACCGCAGGTTCCCCACCCCTCTGATGAAATAGGATGTGTAAGGGGGTTTTCCCATAGAAACCCTCAAGCCAAAACCAAAAATGACATCTTTCCAAACCATGAGAACAAGATTTGCACGTAAGAAACCAAAAAGATTGATCTACACAGACGAGGCCCTAAATCTCTGAGTAGGCACCCATTCCAGGCAGTTCCTGCTGTCAATTTTATGACATCTTTACTTTGCCTTCTTCTCCCAGGGGCCCAAAATGAGGAAGCTGTAAAACCCTAGCCAAATACAACCATTTGCTGAGAGAAAAGCCAACATGGGGCCCATCTGTCCTTTACAAGGGCTCTGCTTGTCCTGCCTTTGTAAGGCTGTCATCGTTTACTGAGAGCAGCCCCCTCCCTCAGAGCACCTGGCTGAGGCCTTGGCTAGGTTTTCAGTATCTTCCTAGAGAAAACTTTTTTTTTGAAATGTCAAAGGGAAGTCCTGCAGAGACTGACGCCCTTCCCCGGGCTGGACTACAAGCCCTTCCTTCAAGGCCACCATATTGTATTGACATTATCTGTTGACAGCCCACAGGACAAGGTACTCTCCAAGGGCAGGGCCAGGCAAAAGGCCTTCCACATCGTAGGCCCTCAATAAACAGCAAGGAAGTGAACCTCCCGCTGACAGGAATCCCAAAACAGTGAAGGGACAAAAACAACGCTGAAATCATTACCCAGCACTGGACCCACTACCCACATTCTTGATCTTATGATAAGCAAGGGAAAATATCACAACATGCTGAACCGCAGAAAGATTTCCATGGAATTCAAGAAGTCCCTTTAGCAGTTCTAATTTTAGGCAGAACTTAGAAGAGAGGATACTGGTGGCCAACAGGGATGGGGGTGGCGGGGAAGAACTAAACAAGGCTCCTATTCTGCCGCACACAGGTGCTGGTAACAGGACACCCCTGTCTAAAGTGACAGGTGGGGTGGAGGAATCAGGTGTGGTTGGGGGTTTTTACACCCCAGTCACATCACAGAACCCTGAACACACTCTCTTAGCCTAGTACAAAGTTCTCCCTGCAGCAGACCCAATTCAGCAATTCAGCTCCTGACAAGCTGGTTCTTGAGCAATAAGGGTGAGGAAAATATTTGATTTTAGCATCCAACTGTTTTTTTTTTTTTTTTCCAAGCCAAGTTAAATATTAAAAGAAAGTCATCCACAAGGTGAGCTGCCCTCAAGTTTGGTCAGCAAAGTCTCTTAGTCTTAAAAACTCCTCAAACATCACCAAATTCTATGCCAGTTCCATCACTGAAAAGCAAAGGCACAAATCTGTTTGCAGCATATAGCCCACCCTTCCCAGGACTTGGGATAGAAACTACAGAAAGGTTCCAGGACCTCTCTAAAGCCGTCAGCATTGTCTACACATCAGAAGGCAGTCAACAGTCACTTCCAGACTACTGTTCCCCCAGACAAATCAGCTATGGCCCTTCCCGCCAGCCACACGAATTATCTTGTCTCCCCTTTCCTTTGGGGCCAACTCACACCAGACGACTTGATGGGTAATTTATGTGGATGGAAGGAAAGACAGCCAGTAAGCGATTTTGCACACCACCATTCATTAGTGACCACCACCACAGCAGGGTGGAATAAAGGGAAAAAACCACCAGGTTTCCTCTAGTCAAAGAATCAATAAGTTATTTCACAGCTGCTGCTTGCTTTACGCAGTGCTAGATCCCAATGGAAGAAATGTCAGGATTTCTTCCACACCCTACCCCCTGGAATAAAACACACACCCTGACAGCCATTCGAGGACTTAGCCAGATGAAGTATCTTAGAAGAAAGCAAAAAGAATTCTCTCGAGCTTTTCTGTACCTTGAGATTTTGGGGTTTCAGAAGATGGATGATGCCAGGCCTGGCATTGAAATTACTTGAAATTACTTCATTTTTTGTTGTTTTTTGTTTTTTTTTTTCTCCAAAGAGGAAACTGACTCCCTTCCTGTGCTGCCTTGGAAAATCAACTGCTACTAATAAAACCATTTTCCTTACCCTTTTCTCACCCCAGTCCAACATTACATCTGAGAAAATAACTTAAAAATGTTATCAAGATGGCATTCCAAATGGGTTTCCAACATTTATGCTTCTCCCTAAAGCAAAGAAAAAGGGGACCAAAGGTATTATTTGGGAGTTTAAAGAAGAGAAAAAGAGGATAAGCAGGTCATTAGAAAGTCAGCTGATTTCAGATATTAAAAACTGACTTTTATAGCTAGTGACTTAATGCATCTGCACACTATACACTGCTTATCCCAGATGCCCAAATTTAAAAATTTTTAAATTTCCTTTTAAAATGTCACTGCCATCTAATGCATGAAGAAGCCTTTTAAGAAAACTCCATGAAAATATTCAGTAAATGTCTTATGCATAAACAACTTGGAAATCAGACACTCCCTTTTTCCTTATCTCTCGACTCCCCAAAAGTCTAAAATTCTGCAGACCCCACGGCATGTTTTAGTCTTCCACTCCACCTTGCTTTGAAAATCTTACTGCCAAAACAAAACAAACAAAAAACCCTTTCAAATATATGCTTTCCCACAGGATGTTGAATAAACCTACTAAACTCAAAGGGAAAGAAGTCGGGACCCACAAACTCTAGGTCAGCATTCACTGGACATTAAATAAGAAGTCTTTATTTTTAACTGCAACCTTGAAGAGGGGGAAAAACACCACCTTAGCACCCAGGAGTCCCCAGCTAGGGCAACACACTGCCCAGCAGCCACAGGATGGCAGGTAGAAAGCAGGACAGCCCACCCTTTGGACAGGGTCACCTTCTGAAGGGCTTTGGATTCAAACTAATCATGGGAAGGACCAAGCCTGGATTCTGGATTAAAGAACAAAGAGAGAAAAACTCCAGGTGTGTTCACTTCGGGACTGCAGTGGGTAGATCGATTAGATCACTGGGCTCCTTGTTACTACTGAGGGACTGGAAACATCCATTTATCTCCTCAAAAAAAAACATAAGCAGCTTTACCAACCTATCTCAAATTCCTCCCCTGGAGACCAGAAAACACCATTCGTGCCTCAAACCAAATCTTGTTTGACTATAGTCTATGAGGTCTGTAGAATTTAAGTTAACAATTCATACTGGAGTCCATGGAGGGGCACCAATCTTTGTCTCAAAAGACCACTTTAATAATTCAATGTGGTTTAGGGGCAAAGGAATGAAAGGGACTGTCTCTGAACGGGGAATAATCCATCTAATTCCAAGTGTCTGGATTAGAGGCATTCCTAGGCAAGCAGGGTCTGGCTGCAGATCATGCTACACGAATGTCAATTTCCTGACAAAAGGCACTGAGCTCTGTAGAAGGATTTCAAAATGGACAAGCCCAGGACAGAGGCACCTTGGTAAAGTTCACCCTGGGTGAGGTGGCAGTTGGTTCTAAAAGGGGGAAGCAGGCCATAACAGCTGGGCATTCCTTCCCAAAGTCCATCTCCGAGGCACGAAGCCTCTCCAAACCCTACACTTCATCAGACAAAAGCTCCTCCAGGCGCCCAGGCAGCGGCTGAAGAGGGGCTGTCCACACCCACTCGCTGCACAGCTTTCCAAACCTGCCCACTCGTTTTGGAAGCCGAGCTTTTAATTAAACACCACCTCCCCGGATCTGGATCTGTTGAGGCAAACTGGGGCTGGGCTAGAGCCAAAGAGAAGCTCCCTAAATACACATAAAAAAAAAATTCCCCCCCCCACCCTCAATTCCCACTTCGAGCCAGCTCGCACGGCTGGCTGTATTTCCTTTTGGATGAGTAATATAGGGCCCTGGTCTATCTCTATGCACCAGAAAATCCACATCTGAGGATCAGGTTATCCCCAGTCCCACCCTTTGCAGGAAAAAGCCAGGGTGTTGTTCCCCGCCCCCAACACGCGCACGCGCACACAAGCACGCGCGCACATACACACACAATCTTCACAATCCTTCCAAGAGAAAACCTAAAAAGAGAAAGAGAGAGTGTGTGTGTGTGTGTGTGTCTGGGAGGGCGGGATACACTTATTTGGGAGGGGCCCCAATCTTGCCTTCAGGCAGAGAGCCTCAGCTGGGGGAAGGAGGGACCCCTGCAAGGCTGCCCTGGGAACTTCTGCCCCGCGCCCTCGGAGAGGGCTGAGGGAAGGCATGCACACCTTCACCAGCTTTGGAACAGCCTAATTAATAACTAATTTGCTCATATCCCCGCACTCCAGGTAGATCTGATAACCTAGGACCTCCCTGCCAGTCTCCCAGTCTGGGGGACTCCTTGCGGCCGGTCAGAGCCCCCACTCCCTCCCTACCACCACGCCTGGCGCCCGACTCCGTACCCGGGGGAATCAGGTGTCCGCCCGGGCATCCAGCCCTGGCGGGACGAAGACACTTAGTGCAGGGACAGACAATGGAAAACTTGGAGCCGGGGCCCTGAGCTCCTAGGTGAAAGAGATGGTGCCGCCCCCTGGGACAATGAACGGGGAGAGGTCAGGGGGCATCTGACACCCCCAGAGAAGCCGCCCGCCCGTCGACCCAGCAGAGCCCGGAGGAGCGCCCCGGGTGAGCAGGTGACACCCGAGCCCGGGAGCTCCCGCAGGTGGCCGGCGGCCACGATGCAGGCAAGGGCCGGGCGGCTGGCCCGGGGTGGAGGCGAAGCACGGCGGCGAGGTCAGTGCGCCGCGGTCCCGGCGTCCTACCTTCATGTCGCTGATGATGGTCTGGAAGAGGCCTCCGAGCGCGCTGCATTCCTTCTCAATCACAGCCTCCATTTTTCCGGCGCGGGCAGGGGGAGGACACACACGCGGGGCCGCTGGACTGCGCGCGGGACCGGGGCTCGCTCACCCCGGGAGGAATTTCACCCTCCGAGCGACCCACCTCCGACTGGCAGCCTCTTCTGCAGAGAGGACGGCGTGCACGAGATCGACTGTTCTCTGCCCAAAATAATAACAGCAATAATTTTAAAAGCCAAACCGCTCTGTAGGGTGGTGATTCGCCTACATGCAGCGCTCGGCTCCTGGCCTTAAAAACGCCGGGAGAAGACTGACAATCAGGCCACCACTGGTGCCCACGACGGAAACGGCAAAGCCCATCTTGATGCAGAGAAAACCGCCCTCTGACCCAGGGCCAGCGCCATTTAAAAATGTAAGATTTTCAAATTTAGTAAATTTTTTTGAAATAAAAAAAAAAATCGCCAAACAGCAGAGCGAGTCTGCTCGCGGCGCCCGGATCTGTTGCTCGCAGCAGCGGCCGCCGCCTCCTTTTCACTCCT
Organism: Varecia variegata; assembly: GCA_028533085.1. NCBI lineage: Eukaryota > Metazoa > Chordata > Mammalia > Primates > Lemuridae > Varecia > Varecia variegata. The sequence goes on along the minus strand of CM052438.1, from coordinate 34,191,474 downwards.
GCGCGCCCGGCCCCGGCGCTCGCTCTGGCTGGGCTCCCGGGGACGTTCCGAGGGGCGCACGCGCGCTCGCGGCCGTGCGTCCGCCGCGGGGGCGCGGGGAGGGCGCGCGCTCGCGGCCGTGCGTCTGCCGCACGCGGGCGGGGCTGGGAGCGCGCGCCCAGGAGGCGCAGGGGGCGCGAGCGGCGGAGAGGAGCTGGCTGGCGGGCGGCCGCGCGGGCGGCGCTGGGCCGGAGCCTTCCCCTCCGGTGCACACCGAGCACCCCTCCTCCCCAGGCCGCCCGTCGCAGCGCGGAGAGGGCGTGCCAGCGCCCGGCCAGGCCAGCGGCCACCCCACAATGGCTGCAAGCGCCCGGGACAGAGGCTGCACCGCCGCTTCCCGGGAACTACTTGCACCGTGGCACTCTAAGCCCAGCGCCGGCTTATAGTGAGCGCTCAGTAGGGCGGGAAAGATGCTGCAGCTACTGCAGCCTTCTGAGAAGAGGCCCATTCCTTGATGTCAGGACTGCAACGCCGAGTCACGATTGCAAATAGCCAAATATATAATTAAGGAGAGTTCGGAGTCGTCCTCTGCAGTGGGATGCAAGAGTTCGATAAAGTTACAGGATGCTGGGAAAGTGGATTGATTTTCGCGTTGCTGGATGAACAGAGACGGTGTTAGAGCTTCTCTCTGCTGTTGATTAGCCTATAGAGATTGCTGACTGCCTGTAACTTGGACGGCTGATGTTTTTCAGGCCCACTGAGAGCCCTCCTGGGAAGTTTAACCTGGAAAGAGCACAAATGTGCCCAGGAGGATTTGGGGCCTGGTGGTTCATTTTCGCAGCTCTACTGCCTATCTACTTAGGTAGATCACTCATTCAGATTAACATCAAATGGCCCAGGAAGAGGGGAATCAAATGATCAACTTTTTAAAGCCCTTAAAACATAAGGACCTAACTCTGGACGGTACCTTTGACGCTTGAGCTAAATATTTGAAACATAAAACATAACAAACGGAAAATACTAGGAGGAGGGCAGCCGAAAAAAACCAAGTGCACACTGCTGCAGAATTGTGTCAGATTCACTCAGTAGTAGAAAAAGATCTGACTTTGAAAACCACGTGGATTAAAGAGATGCATGGAGCTGAATATCCCAGCTGCAGAAGATAATTTTCCCCTGCAATCCCCTTCTCTGCCTATCTCCCCAAAATCACCAAGGAGGGGTGTTACCTTCAGGAAGTAGCTAATCTCTGGGTCACTGTCTCCAAGGACATTCTAATGCATTGGCTTCATCTTCACTTTGCCAATTACAGTGCTTGATCCATAGGTTGCTCTCAGTCATCATTATTATGATTTTAATATTATCGGTATTATAATGACTAAGATGACTGCTTATTGGGCCAGATTGCCTGGATTCAAACTCTAGTGTACAACCTACTAACTGTATGGCCTTGAATAAATTACTTAATCTCTGGGGGCCTCAGTTTCCTCATCTCAAATGGGGATAATAATGGCATCTACCTGGTAGGGCTGTTCTGTGCATTACATGAGCTAATATAGGAAAGGTTTTAAAGTGTTATCTGCCATGTAGTAAATAAGGACTCAAACCTTATCAACAGAAGATGTAGAGATGAAGCTAGGCTTCTCTAATGTGGCATGCCATCCCACTGACATTGCTGAGGACCTACTGTGTGCAATCTAGGCATTTTCCATGTGTTACATCTAATTGATGGAATTCATCATGCTGGTCCTTGTTTTACTGTCGGAAGGACTCCAGTTCTAGTTTTCTGACTCCCATGCCCCAAATCTCCTTTCTGCCCAGCCTCCAGAACTGGGATAAGGAGCCCCTGCCTTAGCCCAGAGGATGTTGAGTTCAGCTTTCCTGCCACATGCCTGAATTTAAATGCTCCAAACACCCCAACTTTAGCAGTATTTGCCAAAGTACACCTCTCTTGTTGCTTCTTTTGTCCTTGGGACTCTCTCGGCATCAGGCCTGACAACCAGGCCCTTCTTTCTCATGAGAAAGTGAAGCATCCCAAAACTCCTTGAAAGGCAGTCTGGAAAAGTATTCCCCAAGGTAGGACAGACAATTGGCATTTTTATTAAGGCCAGGGGGGAAGCCGGTGAGTGAAAGGAGAATGAGCAGGAGAATGACAGAAGATCAGATTTAAACTCCTTATGTTATGATCTTTTCCCACATTTGAGCATCTTTCTAACTTTCCCCTTTTTTCAAAACATCAAGCACTCACCAAGCAGACATCAAGATCCTATTAACATGCAACTCCTCCCAGGAGTATTTGCTTCTTGTTGTTGTTTTTAATAGCTCCCAAGAGGAGGAACCCAAAGGAAAGAATCTCTATTAAGGAATTTCAACTCCTGTCGTCTTGGGGAAGAAAGATTGAGAGGCAAGGAAGTCCTCCCAAAGCAATTCCCTCCCCTCCTTCCTGCCAGGCTGACCAGTGGATGGTGGGGTTAGAGCATGCACTACCATCTTCTAGCTCTGTGACCTCTGGCAAGTTATTTGATCTCTGGAGCGAGCCTCTCTCTCCTCCTGGGTTCCTAACTCACTGGCTGTTCTGAGGGTTGAAATGGATGTCAAACACCTATCACGTAGTGGGGCTACACACATGAGTCCCCTCCCTTCCCAGTAGTGATTTTCAACCCTAGCCACCCCTAGGACCCTACCTGGTTCTCAAACTTGGCTGTCCATTGGAATCCTCTTGGAGGAATTTTAAAACACCCATGTCTCGGCTCTATTCCCAGGAAGTCTAATTTAATTGGTCTGGGCTGTGGCCTGGGCACCAGGATGGTTTAAAGCTTCGCAGGTGATTCAAATGTGCAGCAAAGTTAAGAACCCTAATCTAGGGAACTTTAAAAGCAGGTACCCAGGCTCAAGTTCTACACCTAAGCAATTCAAGTAGAACCTCTGGGAGTTGTGCTCAAAAATTTTTTAAATGTATCATACATATTTTATTCTAATGTTACATAAGGACATACAGATGCATGTGTATGCATTTTGTCATTGTTTTACAAAAATGGGATTGTGTCACACACACTTTTCTGGATCTTGCTATTAACAATAATTTCTGCAGAAATCCCCCCAGGTCAACTAATAATATTCTAATTCATTCTTTTTTCTTTTAATTTTTTATTTGACATGCTTTAAGACTTACAGAAAAGTTACAAGAAGAGCGCAAAGATATCTCATTTGCCCGTCATTAGACTTCCCAAATGTTATGCCATTGTGGTATCTGCTTCATGCTTGGATATGTTTTAAAAGCTCCTCAGGTGATTTTAACATGCAGCTAAATTGCTATGCAGGCATCCCAGGTGGCTGTGAGACAGGCAGTGTTTGTGAAACTTGTCACCTGCATGAGGGGTCTTTGTATTAGAGCAAGTTGTGTGAGGGGGTTAAGATGGTGGGCTCAGAATCAGGTTGCTGGGTTTGAATTCTGGCTCCATCACTTCCCAGCATTCTCTGCCTCGGTTTCTTCATCTGTAGAATAAGAATTATGCAAGTGCTAACTCATAAGGCTGCAAGGCCTGAATGGAATCACTTGGACTAGCACTTGGGACACAGTTAGTACTCACTAACAGTTAGCTATTTACATATTGATCATGACCATGGCTCATCTATGAAATAAAATGGCTTCAGTTTGCCCTGATGACCTATAAGCAGAATTCTGTATGATCCCTGAGCCGCTAAATCCCTTAGACAAACTGGGGAGTTGTCAGTATATAAAAGTTTCAATTTAGAAACAGGCCCCATTTGAAAAAGAAATCAGCAAGAATCAATTTAAAATATCTGTCACAATGACTCACCCTAAGAGATGTTTTGTATGTGTTTTGTAGATGGCAGGCTGGGAAATACCCAAGTATAAACCTCAGTGTCCAGAATGTGTCACTGGTACAGGAAACTAATGAAGGAAGGCGATGAACTTCTTAGTAGCCAGGCTGAAGAAATGCAGGGACAGGAGAGGCACAAACCCCACAGCATGTGGGTGTCAGGCAGTGTACCTGTGGGAAGCAGGCCAGGTGTGGGTTCATATGGGGTGGGGAGGGCCATGGAGACCTAGAGAACAAGTTCTCCCCTTAGGGACAGCTACCCCCAGTCCTCGGTCGGGGGGAATGTGGGCCTTTAATTGCTGCATGCTCCAATGTTTCTGGAGAGGCTAAAACTTTGCGCCTAGAGGTGAAGTTACCCAATTTTTAAAATACTTTTAGATTTCCCAGTTTTAAAAAACTCCTTTGCAAGCCAATTTGTAGCTTCTGGTCGTGGGAGTTGAGTAAGGAGTTTGGTTTACGGGGAGGATATGAAAGCGGGAAAGAAGTTGTAAGAATTTGTGTTTCTCTGGGATTGCTCAAGGAAGAAGGGCTGTATCTGATGCTCCTGGGTCTCCAGGACAGTGTGGGGTAGGAACAGTTCAATTCAGTTCCTGAGACAGTTCTCAAGCACCTACTCTGCCCCAAGCCATGCTTGTTCTCCCAGGAGCATCCGATTTCCTTCGCTTTGTTTATATGCTCCCAAGCTGCCTGCCGACCATTCATTTGGCTTCTGTATTACCTTGATACGGAGAATTGGGCTCCCGTACAAGTTACAAGTTATAGAACAAGACTGTCCAGGACCTGATCTCTTCCTCATTGACAGTATTTTGGGAGCTTAGCTCTTTCTGTTCCATATGAGCACGATGAGAAAAAGGGATATTTTGTAGGTAAGATATGGATTCTGGCCAGAGTAGCAAAAAAAAGAGCATTAAAACACGATTTAGCAAACCTTAAGTCTACATACCGTGTGAAGTAATTGAGAAACATATCCAGTTATTTTAAATCCATTAGAGGATCTGAGTTTACATAAAAGTGGAAAATATTCCACATTACACAAAACCCAATATTTTGTGATATATACACAATGAAAAGGGGACTCCCAGTTGTCACAGAGGCAGATTCTATAACCTGAAACCCCCTCCTGCTACAGCCATGTAGAGGTAGTAAGTAAAATGTAATTAGAATCCTTTTAAATACACGACAGAGCCAGCAAGAAAGAAGGAAAATCCCCAGCAGCTGGCACCAGAAGGGAATCTGAAAACAAGAAGAGAATGTATGAAAGCTGATGCTTCGAGTGCCCTGGCAGGAGTCCTTGGTTTCAGTAATCCAGGGGCTTGGGTGTTCGCCCCCAAGAGGGACCAGAAAAAGAGGCCCTGGCCCCATGTGACATGCAACTGAGTGCCACCCACAGAGCCAGGACACCCCATAATTGCAGCACTTCAAGGACAGGTGGACCAGAAACAATCTGCCCACCAGGACAGGCAGCTGACACAGAAGCTTGACGGTCTTGGTCTGGGCTCTGGGTGGGAGCAAAAAGCATCTAAGGAGAATGTGTAACAGAAGCTGCACCCCAGCTGCATTTGGAGGCTTAAATTTGCCTTATCTCGAATGGATCCAAAATACCCAAGATGAGAATTAACGTGAAAAATCGTTACTGGACTAAAATAATCCTGGATAACCCAGAACAAAGCCAAGGAGAAATGGCTTGAGGGGATCCATCCTCAATCAAGGCCTCATAGGATTCCCACAAATAAAGCTCCCTGAAATGAGTTTGAAAGTTAAAATTATCAGTTATCCAAGGTAACAGTCTACTCGTCACGCTCAAGAACCAGCAGCCAAGCTAACAGCAGGATCCAACCCACAAGAACTGAAGACAATCGAACAGTCTGATAGAGATAAGTAGATTTAAAATGACTCAAATATAAAAGAAGGAATAAAAAGCACAGACACTATGAAAAGAGGACAAGCATTGTAAAAAGGGAATCAAATAGAAAGTCTAGAATGAAAATTATAGGCTCCGGAATTACCAATATAGATTTGAACTATATATGGACAGGTTGGAGAACTGAATAGACATGAGCTGGAAAGAGAATTTTTGATGAGGAAGATAGGAAGAGAGCACAGAAATAAAGAAATAGAAATTAAAAAAAAAAAAAAAGTTAGGAGACAAGAAGGACAGATGAAAATAGACCATGATTGCTAGTTCCATAGAGAAGGGGCAGGGTGGGGGAATGGATGTTCCAAGAGATATTGGCTGAGAATTTTCCAGAGTTAATGAAATACATAAATCTTCAATTTTAGGAAGTACAGCAAATTCTGAATAAGATAAGCCAAATGAATATAGTTTCTTATATTGAACTCTCATACTTAAAATTGTAATTTGAAGCTGGGCATAGTGGCTTACACCTGTAATCCTAGCACTCTGGGAGGCCAAGGTGGGAGAATCACCTGAGTTCAGGAGTTCGAGACCAGCCTGAGCAAAAGCCAAACCCCGTCTCTACTAAAAAAATAGAAAAAATTAGCTGGATCTGGTGGCACGCGCCTGTGGTCCCAGCTACTCGGGAGGCTGAGGCAGGAGGATCGCTTGAGCCCAGGAGTTTAAAGTTGCTGTGAGCTACTAGGCTGATGCCACGGCACTCTAGCCAGGGCGATAGAGTGAGACTCTGTCTCCAAAAATAAAAATAAAAATAAAACAATAAAATTGTAATTTGTGCCATGTACTCATTTCCTTCAAAGTGGCCAAAAAACCCCTCTTATAATAGAAAAATTAAAATTGCATTTATTAAAACATCCTTGTTGTGAGGGAGTGCGGTAAAATCATTTATTATCAGGATTTGGTGTAGCAGACATCTGTAGAAACTGAAGGAGAGTCAGTGCAATGGCTCTTCGGAAGAGATCTAGCAGTGTCACTGCGCTGGCCACATCCTTCCTTTCAAATTTATCCTTCTGGCTGCTTATCTGGAGTTTTGTGTCTGTAGGGTACTGGCAGGAAACAGATGGCCCACTCAAACTGGGCAATGGAGGAAGGTTAAGAAAGAGACTATTTGCAAGGACATGGGCAGGGTTTAGGGAAACCAGTGGATGGGGCAGCTCCAGGGACCGGCAGTGGTGAGAAGCCATCACCACTCCTGCCAGGAGAGAGAAAGAGCAGGGTGGGCTTGGAACCCAGAGAGGCAGCTGCGCAGAGCTGACTGTGTGGTAGGAGCCGTGCCCTCTGCAGGGCCATACAGCCACCCTGCGCGCCAGGGACCAAACCCCAACAGAAGTCTGTCCCGGAGAGTCCTGGTTTGTCCCCATTGTTCTTTCTCAGAAGTGCCCCAGTTTGGACAGTAGATGGTTTGATCTCTCGTATGAGGGCACCTGCTGGTACAGTCCATACAGAACAGCTAACTGAGAAAGCAAAGCGGAGAAGGATGGAGAGTGGATTGGGGTCGGGGGAGCAATGGAAGATATTTAGCACGATCACCTCCTACTCAGTAGTAAATGTTTTTGTTTTTACTTTTGTTTAAAAAAAACAGCTTTATTGAGATATAATTCACATACCATAAAATGGACCCTTGTAAAGTGCACAATTCAGTGATTTTTTAAATATATTCACAGAGTTGTACAATCATCATCAATTTTATTTTTTTATTTTATTTTTTTTTTTTTTGAGACAGAGTCTCACCCTGTTGCCCGGGCTAGAGTGCCGTGGCGTCAGCCTAGCTCACAGCAACCTCACACTCCTGGGCTCAAGTGATCCTTCTGCCTCAGCCTTCCATGTAGCTGGGACTACAGGCATGTGCCACCATGCCCGGCTAATTTTTTATATATGTATTTTTAGTTGTCCAGATGATTTCTTTCTATTTTTTTTTTTTTTTAGTAGAGACGAGGTCTCGCTCTTGCTCAGGCTGGTCTCGAACTCCTGAGCTCAACCGATTCACACGCTTCAGCCTCCCAAAGTGCTAGGATTACAGGCGTGAGCCACCGTGCTCAGCCATCATCAATTTTAGAACATTTTTATCACCCCTCAAACCAACCCCCTGCCCATTAGTAGTCACTCCTCATTTCTCCCCAAGCTCCTTATTCCTAGTACTAAGCAACCACTAATCTACTTTCTGTTTCTATGGATTTGCCTATTCTGGACATTTCATGTAAATGAATCATACAGTATGTGGACTTTTGTGTCTGGCTTCTTTCAATTAGCATAATGTTTTCAAGGTTCATCCATGTTGGAGCATGGATCAATACTTCATTGCTTTTTATGGCTGTATAATATTCCATTGTATGGCTATACCACATTTTGTTTATGCATTAATCCACTGATGGATATTTGAGTTGTTTCCACTTTTGGGGTATTATGAATAAAGGTGCTATGAACATTTGTGTGGGCATTTATTTTCAATTATCTTAGATATGGACACCTATAGTGGAACTGCTGGGTCATATGGAAAATCTATGTGTAACCATTTGAGGAACTGCCAGACTATTTTTTAGTAAATGGCTTGTAGTCCATATAATTCATAAAGCTTTTCACAACGTGAAATAACTCCAATGTCAATCTATTCATAACAATTTACATCATCCATCCACATCAAAAAATTTGGCTGTGTGTTGTCCCAACTAGTCATTGGTGGTATGGCAAATCTCTCCATTACCTAGCCTTGTACCTACAGCACATTGTTTATTGATTTTTCAAATAGCATGATTTTAAAGATTTTAAAACTCATTTTAAAACAAACCATGTTTAGATGTTTCTAGCATTAAGACTTCCAGGCAAACAAAATTATACTGTAGCCAATTAATATTCTGACTATACATCAGTCTCATATAAGTTTGGCTAGCAGGAGTCTGTCACTGAGAACTTAACTCTAGATTCACTGGCAAGGCCAAGATTCTGTACCTTACACTGCAAGCTTTGCACTCCATTCTGGTTTGTTTGGAAAGAGTATGTTAAATGGCACTGGAATTAGGCATTGGGGCAAGATGTTGAACACCAAAAGTTAAGCATCTACAGTCTTTGCTGAGCCTACCATACACATTTAAGTAACCAGGGTGGCTCAGGACCTTTTCCCCCCAGCAGCTCTACCAGAATGCTTGCAATTTCAAGAGGTTTTACCTAAGCAGACAGTAGGCTTCCTTCTCCAAAGTCTTGAGCTTTTCTTTGAAATCAGCAACAGAAACGGGCATGGGAAACCTATCTTTAATGGGGGCAGTGTGCTAAGGAGGAATGGGCATGCATTTTGTTGTCATACAGACTCGAGTTCAAATTCCGCTGTTTCAACTGTGCCTGTGAGCAAGTTGCTTGACGGGCCCATGCCATTACTGGTAAAATACAAAATATCATGCTCACTCCTAAATCTTGAGGATTAGAGATAATGTGGTTACCAAGCATATCCCGCAACAGGCACTTGGGAAGGGAGGCATTCTTAACAAGATACTAGTAGGTTCCCTCTTTAGGAGGAAGGCTTGGTTTAGGGTAATGGGGTGAATTTAGGCTTCTGAGCCAGGAGACATTTAAGCAATTGTTTCAAAGCAGTTCTGACTGTTTACTTTTAATAATGGGTTTGTTTGCTTTTAATAACAAGCACCAGACCCAGACATTCTATTTTCTGAAGCTTGTGAACAAATGGACGCTTGTGACCTGGAGTTCAGTAGCAATCTTTGCAGCCACAAGTGGCCAGCGGCCATGGGCGACAAGTGAAGACAGGTTGTTTGCAGGGAACCATTTCATTTGCAGGGGTAATGTTATTTACCTGCAATCTTATCCAGCAGCTTCAAAGGTGGTGGCAACCATTACTCAACTAATGAGCACAACACCCCCTGGCTCCCTGTCCTCAAGGCAGGAAGATGCTATGTAGTAATCTCCCCAACAGATGCACATCAGAACATGGAAGGAGAAGAAATGACTTGCCCACCTGAGTGGCAGGTGAGTCACACAGCTTTTGCTTTTCTGGGCATCACTTTCCTCATTTGTAAAATGAGAGGGTTGGTCCCTTCCAGATGATGTCTTCCATTTGGCTATGGCTGACCTCCAGGCCTGATTTTAAGCTCTCTCTGGGTTCATTGTGTGCTTTAGATATACACAGACATGTATGTCTGTCTCTGTGTGCGTGTATGTTTATGTTTTTCAGAAATGGCTACACAAAGAGATTAGGGAAGGGTTGGGTACTGTTTGCTCCAGGCAGTGACTCAAGGAGGCATTCATGGTGAAGGAAGAAAGTCTCTTCTCAGATGATGCTTAATCTTCTCCCCTCCACCCTTCTCCCTAGCCATGTGGCTATAAATACGAACAGCTGGAATCCCCCATCACTAGACACAGGGTGACCACGGCCCATTAGCTTGTCCCTTAAATGCCACTGGGGCAGTTCCTTTCCCCCAAGACTTGTTATTTATATTTGTTTTCCCCTAAAGCTATTTTAGCCTAACCCTGTTGAAGTAGGAGAGGTCTGCCCATCTCATACCTCCCATAGACATGTATTTTGTACAACAAATTCAAGCCTGATCATAAAATAAAAACAGATTTCCACAAAGTTGTTCCTTATAATCAAATTTTTCTGACAAACAGTTTGATACTTCAAAGGGCAACCCCATTCCCTTATTGGTCATAACTGTTTATTTGAAATACTTTCTTTATCTGGAGTTGAAATCTTTCTTCCCTCATTGAAGTGAATTTTATGACAAATCTATAATCAAGGCACTACCTTTCTTTTAAACTTTATCTCTCAGAGGAGAAATGTCCTTAGCTGCACAAATCATATATTTTTTTAGGCATTAGGTCTCTATAATTATTAACTATAGAAACTATTCTAATATAATAATTTTAAAACTGGATTATAAAAATTCAAATTTAGAAAACGCAGTTCTATCGAGGGACTCATTCATGCATATGGAAAGATCTTTTATCAAGTCATTCCCCCCAGGATCCTTTAAATAGCAATCTCCTTCATTTTGATTCAATTTCTAGAAATCCCATTTAGATGCATTACTGGACCACCGCCTCGTGTAAAGGAAGGTAAATTGTGTGTTGGGTAACCATTTGGCTCACTCTTTTTTCCCAACTTGCTACTAATTCACTTTGCCATTAATTGTGCTTTCTCCCCCGAGGCCATTTGATCTGTTTGCAGGATAAGCAGGGAGTCAGGGCGGCCCCTCCAGATGCCATGGCTTTCAATAACCAGACAATCCAAAGGGACACCATGGTTATGACAGAGATGATTAATTGAATAACTCACTTGAAAATTGTGTGCTGCTTTAAAGACCTGATAGCTAAGTAAATACCTAAGTAAAGACCTTACTGATCAAGTAGGACTCCCTGTCCCAGCCTGGCTGAGAACAATGCCAGGAAAGAAAAACAAAATTTTGTATGAGGATTCCATGAATGGATTCCTCAAAATGCTGGAAGTACGATTCCGGGCAATAACATTTCTATAAGCTTGATAATTCTCACTTCTTTTGCATAATTCAACATGGTTTATGAAGCATTTTCACGGATAGTGTTGCTGATCTCACGCTGCCCCAGGAGGTTGGCTGTGAAAAGGCTAAACTGGACTCACATTCCAGAAGCAGAAGCAGGCTTGGAGCTGTTGACGTCCCCAAGGCACACGACTAGGAAGCGGCAGTAATGGTACCAGGACCTAGAACTTCTATTAATAATTCCAAATCTCTTAAAAACACACTGCACCATCTCCCCAGAGCATCACAGCTAAAGCCACTTCGCCTGTTACATGGAGTCTCTGAAATTTTGTTACCTTACAATATAATGCATTCACCCCTTGCATTAAAAAGAACGAAGTGCATCTATAAGTAACAGTTTGAAAAAATACTATTATATAAAAGCAAGTTGTAAAACAATATGTAGATTATTATCCAAAATTGCAGGCAGACATAATAATAAATATCATGGTGGAAAAGGAAACAAGTTCTGGAGCCCAACTGCTGGAATTTGAACCCTGCTCTACCACTTGCTGAACTGGACCATGGGCAAGTTTATCTACTCTGTGAGCCTCAGTTTCCCCTTCTGTCACACAGAATCTAATACTCCCACATCAGGATTGTTGCAAGGATTAAATTAAATAATATAGGTAAAAGGTAAAGTGCTCAGCAAGTGTTGAGCTCATTGTAATATTAGCTAGTAACGCCACTATTTTTATCATACGCAGTATGTAAAAAACAATCTGGAAGAATTCACAAAAACAATTGTCAGTGACATTTATCTCAATGGATGCTATAATGAGGAGCTTTCACCTTCTAAAGGATACATTTCTGTATTATTTGAATTATTTTTACAAATATGTTAGTTTTATATCAGATAAATAAAATGTTAAATGGTTAAAAGGGTCCTAGTATTAAAAAAACACATTGGGAACGGCTGTGTTAAATTGTGCAGTGCTGAGGCGGGGCATGGTGGCTCACGCCTGTAATCCTAGCACTCTGGGAGGCCGAAGTGGGCAGATCGCTCGAGGTCAGGGGTTTGACACCAGCCTGAGCAAGAGGGAGACCCCGTCTCTACTAAAAATAGAAAGAAATTATATGGACAGCTAAAAATATATGTAGAAAAATTAGCCGGGCATGGTGGCGCATGCCTGTAGTCCCAGCTACTCGGGAGGCTGAGGCAGGAGAATCGCTTGAACCCAGGAGTTTGAGGTTGCTGTGAGCTAGGCTGACTCCACGGCACTCACTCTAGCCCGGGCAACAAAGTGAGACTCTGTCTCAAAAAAAAAAAAAAAAAAAATGGTGCAGTGCTGAAACAGAGAGCCATAAGTCTATGCGTGAGGGCAACCGTGTGAAGCAGGACAACTTTCTAGAAAAGGAGAGAAAGGAGAGACCCTGTGGAGGAGTTGAGCTGGGAACCAGGCTGGAGAGGAGGGACAGAGGCCGTTGAGGGGCAACTATGCAAGTAAACTGGACATGAGGCTCTATTTTATCTAGAGCTCTCCTCATGTCTATGTCCCCTCAGGAGATATGGGGGTGGTGGAAGGAGTGGTGCAGACTTTGTCTGCCTCACGAAAGGGGGATAAGGGGAAGCTGTTACTCTGACCTTCCTAGCACCCTGGGGGATGGGTACATACCTCCTTACATTTGTTTACTAAGAAGTGCCACTCAAGTGATGCTTCCCAGAATAAAGAAAGATGTTTCTAGAAGGTTTGCTTCTCCCCCAACACAGAGAAGCAGCCAGGAATTCCTAAATATCATGCTAAATTAAAAAAAATAATAATTCCACCTCACCAGGGACTCCACTATACATGTGAGAAAGTCACCTACCTCATATGTTTGTAATCAAGGCCAAGACATAATCAAGGCCATGTACTGATGCTGTTCACACAGGGCAGGCACACTATGACTATTTGTTTGTTGGTCTGTTTCCTGCTGCTACAACAGAATACCTGAGACTGGGTAATTTATAAACAATGGAAGTTTATTTGGCTCATGGTTCTGGAGGCTGGGAAGTCCAAGAGCATGGTGCCTGCATCTGGCGAGGGCCTTCGCACTGGGTCATCTCATGGCAGAAGGTGGAAGGCCAGAAAGGGTGAGCGTGAGCCAACAAGAGGGCGTCAAACTCACTTTTATAACAAAGCCACTCTCGAGATAACAGCATTAATCCATTCACAAGGGCAGAGCCCTCATGACCTGATCACAGCTCGTTAGGCCCTGCCTCCCAACACTGTTGCACTGGGGATTAAGTTTCCAACACATGAAGTTTAGGCTACACATTTAGACCATAGCAATTTATAAATGAAATAAGGACCAAAATTTGTTGAGAGCTTAACTGGTGAGCCCAAGAGCTATAATGGGCCTCTAGGTACAGTCCTGTCTTTAAGAGGCATACGGATTCGAGGCAGAAAACTCAGGAAAAGACAATGACAGTATAATGAGGAAGATGGAAATGCTCATCAAAATCCTGCAGGCTTGGAATCTGATTGTCCTAATAACAAAGTTAACGTTCTTTATTTCACAGGCACTTCTACTCTCCTCCCCTTATTCTATTTTGCCTTTGCTTATGCAACGAAGCTTAGAAGGCATGGTTCATAAACGGGTCAGACCCTCAGGTAATTTATCTGTATACAACAACACAAGAAACCAGAACAGGACCCTGCAATCCATTCAGGAGTGTGATGATTAATTTTATGTGTCAACCTGGAGGGTGTTTGTGGATGAGATTAATGTTTAAATTGGTGAACTTTGAGTAAAGCAGATTGCCCTCCATAATGTGGGTGGGCCTCAGCTAATCAGTTGAAGATCTGAATAGAACAAAAAGACCAGCCTCCCCTAGCAGGAGGGAATTCTCCAGCCTTCGGACTTCTTCTGCACCACTGGCTGCCCTGGGTCTCCAGCCTGCTGGCCCACACCACAGATTTGGACTTGCCACCCTCTCGCCTCCATAATCACATGAGCCAATTCCTTATAATAAATCTCTCTAGACACACACACACACACACACACACACACACACAGACCCTATTGGTTTTGTTTCTCTGGAGAACCCTGACTTATACAGGTATTTTTCTGTCTGCTGTTTTTACCCATCACATTACCATCTGGGATGCTGAAAAAAATTGCCAAATAAGCAACTTTCTCCCCATCTCCCAACTTGCTAAAAATAGTCTTGGTATTGAAAAACTGCGAACAAGTTATCTAATGGTTTAGTCCATTATACTGCATCCACTGAAGGAACTGTTAGGCAGCCAATGCAATAATAATTATGAAGGCCGTGTAGAAATATAAGGATATTTTTAAATTTAATGTTAGGTAAAAGAAAGCAGAAAAAAATTGTATGCAAATATAGTTATAATTGTGTGAAATATGTATTATGTAGACAGATTAGACAGGAAGAAGATAAAATGGAAATAGTCACATTGGGATGATAAAATTACTTACTCATTTGTTTAACAATTATATATTGTCTATATGTGCCAGGTACGGGTCTAGGCCCCTGGGATATATGGAGAAACAATTGTGAGGTTTTTTTTTCTCTTTAAAAACTTGCCTAACACCCACTAGGACAGCTGTAATAAAAAAGATGGGCAATACTAACTGCTGATGCGGGTGCGGAGAAATTGAAACCCTCAGATGTTACTGGAATCTGGAATAAAAATGGTGCAGTCTCCTCAGAAAACAGTTTGGCAGTTCCTCAAAGGGTTAAGCAGAGTGACCATACAATTCAGCAATTCCAAGCCTAGGCATATACCCAAGAAAACTGAAAACATGTGTCCACACAAAACTTACACATGAATGTTCATAGCAGCATTATTCGTAATAGCCAAAAGTGTCCATAAGCTGAAAAATGGATAAACAAAGTGTTATATCCATACAAGGGACTATTATTCAACCATAAAAAGGGTTGCAGTAGTAGTCCAGGCTACAACACGGTAAACTCTGAGAACATGCTAAATGAAGGGAGCCAGAGAGAACGGGCCACATATTCTACTATTCCATTTATAGAAAACGTCTGGGACAGGCAAATCCATAGAGGCAGAAGGTGGGTTAGTAGTTGCCAGGAGTTGGGAGTTGGAAGGGGAAGGGAGGGAGAATAGGGAGTGATTACTAACAGGCTTGGGGTTTCTTCTTGGAGGTAATGAAGATATTCTGGAATTAGTGGTGATGATTGTACAGCTCTGCGACTAAAAGCCACTGAATTGTACACTGTAAAAGGGTGAATTGTATGGTAGTGAATTAGATGACAATAAAGCTGTTACTAAAAATTGCCTAATGGTGTTGTTTTGTTGCTTTTCTAAATAAAATGTGTGATTAATGTTTTTTTAAAAAATAGCTTGCCTGTTTGTTAAGTTTATGTCTGGTTCTGTCATAACAGTGACATGGCCTCAACACACTTCAGCCAAATCCTGAGGAGACTGTCCAGGCCTGGTGTGGGCCAGAGGTACAAGCAAGGGAAGCGGGACACCAGCTGTCACTCCCAGGCCAGGATTTCAGGACCACGGGAACCTTTCATGACTTTCAGCCCTGAACAGACTCACACAGAAAGTACAAGTTTAGGGAGCAAATATTTAATAAATGCCCACAGTAAACTGGGTGTGAGACAAAACAATGAAAACAATAACAACAAAGGCTGCTATTTTTTGAACATTCAGTCCTCACAATAACCCTAGAAGTTGGGTTCTATCATTAGCCTCACTTAACAGGGAGAGGAACTGAGGCTGGGAAAAGCCAAGTCATTTGCTCAAGGTCAAAAAACTAGTAAGAGGTGGAGTTAGGGTGTAGCTGGTCCATTTGACAACAGCTAACTTTAATCCTGGTTGCCATCTGTCTCTGAAAACCGGTGTTCTGCTTGGCCATGACACAGGTGATAGTAATATTGCGTTGCCGTGGCTCCCTAATTTTGCATTTGGGTTTGTGGGCCGTAGTCCCAGGTAGCTGTGTTTTGGTCTGGTCTCCGTCGATCTGAGGGAAAAGGCTACATCAGAATCCAGGAGTCTGTGTCCTAGTCCAGACCCTGCCACCAACTGCACATCAGGCTCTCAGATGAGCTTTTCCTGAGTGATGCCACAACACACAGAACTGCCCCTCTCCTTTTTGTTCTCAGTGCTTTTGTCATGACTTGCTCAAGGCCGGCCTTTTCAGCCCCTCTGGCCTGCAGTAGTAACAGGAACAACAGCCACCACCACAGCTAGGACAAGAGGAATGGCATTCCCTTCTGAGAGCTTCGTGGATGTTATCTCGGGTAAGCCTCACTCCGACCCCACAAGAGATGCTATTAGTATCCACTTCTTGCAGATGGGAAAACAGAGATATGGCCGAGTTAAGTGACTTGGCCAAGATCGTCACGCAGCTGGTGTGATGGAACCAGGACTCTACAGAGGCAATTTGACTCCGTCTCCAGAACGTGGCCTGCTCACAGCACTCTGTGCCCTGCCGTGCCAACTGCCTCAGTGCCTAGAACATGGTACAGGCCACACAGGTATTACGGAATGACTGGCTGAATGAATGAATGACTGGCTTCTATCCACTCTGCACAGGGCCTCACATAACCTCTCGTACACACTGGAAGTTAGTACCATTCAGTCTCCCTGATTGAGTTTATTCTGCGTTCCTCCTAGGCTGTGGTTATTGTTAACAACCAAAGAGAAAGGCTTCATTACACACACATAGTCATTCGTTTAGTCGGCCTCCTCTGACGTTTGTTCATATTTACCTGATGCTTAATGGTGTCTTTTGTTAGGTTCAGATGCTCTGTTGGAGGGAAAGGAACATTACTCCACCGGACGCTAGGACAAAAAGAGGGATCATTTGCTTCTTGCCCACCCAGACCTAAATCCACAATTTGTTCTTTGCCTTTGGTCGGGTTGTTTTTCCTGACCCGCCCAATACGTGGCCCTGCCGTGAATGCTTCCAGAGAGCTCTCACCTGTGGGTCCTCTTCTCTTACCCTCTCTCTGGGGCTTGCCCACTTCTCCTTGACACCATTTGCAGGAAGGTGCTACGTTTATAGCCTCATGAACAGCCACTCTCTGGAACCCAGTTCCCACACTGAATGCCGTGGGATCCTGTCCGCTGCCGACAGCTTTTTTTGGGTTGTTCATTTCCCCTGCATGGCACTAATAGCTTTTTCAGACCTCTCCTGGGATGTGGACTATTTTGCATTTGTGAGCCACCTTTATGGATATGGCCTCCAGGTTCGAAGTGTCCTGTGACCGCTTGTTCTCTTGGAGATGACCGTGTCAAGGCCTCATTCATCGGAAAGTGAAAATGTGTGGCCAGCAAGTGTGACATTGAGAATGTCCTTGTGGCACTGGATGTTCATGCAGGACTCTGGTGAGGCTGGCTGTATGAAATAATGTCAGGGGGGGAAAAAAAGGATTTTTACTGATTCTAAGGATTGTTCTGCTTGTGCTTTAAAATAGGGTGGGAGAATTAAAAGGAAGTGCAATTGTGTGGAACAAGCCAAGAAAAGAGGAAAGGAAGGAAACGTTGAGTTTGAAGGCTAGAAGATTTTGCCTTTCCGGAGCTGGGGCAGGGGATCCACCCAAATCCCAAGTTATCATCCTGATTGTCGGGATAGCAGGCAGAGAGAGGTTTCCAGAACTATAATTTGAGCCCTTCCACTGTGCCAGACAGGCACCCTTTCACTATTTAATTCTCATAACATTGCTAGGAGAAAGTTATTATTGACTTATTTTGAAGTTTCAGAAACTGCTTCTCAAGGAAATTACATGATGTGGCCAAGGCCACACTGCTCAGTGACTGAGCCACTGTTCAAATTCAGGGTCAGCTAATGACAGAGCCAGGCTTTTTCCCTCTGTATTTGCATGCTGACAACGAAAGGCAAACACATCTGTGATCATGACGATATGGACCTGTTACATTTCCTCAGTCTGAGACTCTGCTCTTTTTGTTATTTGGGGGGACTCCCCTGGCTGCCTCCCCTTGGTGTCCAGTAAATAAAAACCCCTTTTAAATGACCAGGAACAGAGCACTCTCTTGTAGGAAACTGCATTCCTTATAACAGACAAACTTGGTGATGCCCGCAAAGGTAGAGTAGCTGGTGGTTGTCACTATAAAAGGAAAGTCCCCTGTTGGGAGGAAGAAAGGGGACAGAGGGAGCTGGCCAGAGACATGAGTCATCCTGGGTGCTTAACCACCAAGAGCCAGAGGAAGCCCTGGTGTTTGTTTGTTTCTATGACACCCCACCCACCCCAGCAGGATTCATTTCCTCCTTGGTGCTCCCTTACACTTTGGGCATTCCTTTCACTAGTCAAATATTTGTTGAGTGATTCCACATGCTGGTATATAGTTGGGATTAGGTTCTACTGCATATGGTTACACAAACATATGCAGTGGCTTAAATAATACAGAAGCTTATTTTGCTGTCATATGGCGGCGGCTCCTTGGTGTCATCAGGGACTCAGGCTCCTAGCTTTCTGCTCTCCCTTGCTATCCTGTGGCTTCTTTGTTCAAAGTCACCTCATGGCCCAAGATGGCTGCTGGAGTCCTTCATAGGTTGGGAAAAGGAGGAAAAACAGAAGGGAGGAAAGAGGGCCTCCCCAAATGAATCAGCTCCTTTTAAACGGCTGTCCAAGGAATCTCAGATACTGCCTCCACCTGCTTCTCATTGGCTAGAATATAGCCACATGCCCATATTGGGCTGCAGGGGCTGCTGGGAAATATAATTTTATTTTAGAGTTTGCCAGACAGCAATCTAGAAATGGGGACTTAGTAATGGAAGAATGGTTATTCTAACAGATGAAGGTCAGCAAACTATGGCCCATCAACCAAATCTGGCCCACTGTGTGGTTTTGTAAATAAAGTTTTATTGGTACACAGCCAAGTTCATTCATTTACATACTTTCTATGGCTATGTTTGTGTTACAACAACAGAGTTAAGTATTCATGATGATATATGGCCTCCAAGACCTAAAATATTTACTCTCTGACGCTACAGCAAAAGTTTGACAACTCCTGGAATAGACAAATAGCAAATAGTAATTTGTGGACAAATAGCCCACTGCCAAGCACTGGGCTTGGCACAAAAGTTCAGGGATGTGAGTTCCATCCTCGGGTGGCCTACAGTCCAGGGGGTGAGACAGCAAGGGCTTTGGATTAAAATCCCAACCCCACTACTTCCTACCTTTCATAAGCCTGGATAAGTTGCTTAACTTTTCTAAGCTTCATTTTTCTTTGTCCATAAAAATGAGGATGGCATCATGAGCTTGTGTAGGATTTCTCAACATCTGTGGTACCGGTATTTTGGCTGGATAATTCTTTGCAGTGGGAGGCTGCCCTGTGCATTGAGGGTGTTCAGCGGCATTCGAGGCCTCTACCCACTAGATGCCAGCAGCACCCCCAAATTGTGACAACCAAACTATCTCCAGACATTGCCAAATGCCCTGTGGGGAGCAAAGCCAGCCCTGCTTGAGAACTGATGAGTTAGTGGTAAGGATTGAATGAGATAACATATTACATGTGTGTTTAGTAAGTGTGATAACTGTTTTCATTATCTTCGTTATTGCTCAGAAAATACTAGTTGAAAGAATGAATGCACTCATGAAAGAACAAAAACCTCACAGAAACTATTGCTGGTTTTAGGCTGGCAAACCCAGGAAAGGAATTCTTAACCATGATAAACAAAATTTTCTGTTTAACCCACCTGTTGCAAATCCACATTATGTTAGGAATGTTGACCGAGAAGCATTTTCAAGCAAGCTGTAGGGTACATCTGTTGTTTTGTTGCCTATTTCTATCTTGCTTGATTTAGTTTTGGGGGAAACACCTGCCCCCACTTTCAGACATGTGCCTTGCATGAAGCTGACCTCTACGTTGGTCCCAGTGGTGAATCATGGGAGTGAGGTCCAAGTCACCTGGGGAAGCCCATTCTCCTGGCCACAGTGGTTAGCAGTGGGAACAGGGTTTGAGCCAAAGCTCTGTCAGAAAACCCCTGGGGTTTTCTTGGTCAATGTGAAGATGAAGCTACTCTTTCCCCTTGATCTTGTACGTGAGAGGTCGTAAGATCTAGACAGCAACCGGGAAATGAGATCATGTCTGAGAAGAAGGCCCACATGTGAAGGAGAAGAAGTGAGCAGAGACATGGAAAGAAACTGAGTTCTGGTGATTTTGTCTGATTCCTGTATTCAGGTATGCCTGAGCCCAATTTATTCCCTTTCTATGTTCTTGAGCTGATAAATTCCATTTTTGCTTAAGTTAGTTGGGGTTAGTTTTTCTGTCTCTTGAAACCAGAAGACCCCAGCTGATACTTGATCCTGATAATATCAAGAGTAAAACATTTTATGGATATCTTCACACATTTTCAAAAATAGTCTTTGGATCATTCGGGATGCTTTGGGTGACAAATAATAGAAAACCCAACTCCAAATGGCTAAAGCAGTGAAGAAATTCATTGGATCATTCTTGAAAATGTCCAAAAGTGGTGTGGGCTTCAGGTCTGGGTTCCAGCTCCAGTTCTCGGGAGCTCTTTTGGCCAAGCTGCTCTCATTGTTTTGTCTTTGCCTTTAGGCTGACTTCCCTGGTAGCAAAAATGTGGCAGTGGTTCCAGGAATCATGGATATGTGTCACCCAGGAAAGAAAGGAGAAGTCTTCTCAGCTCAAAATCATCAAGCAGAAGTCCCGGCCTTCACTTGGGTTAGACCAACTTAGATCATGTGCTCATCCTTAAACCAAGGAGACGTGGAGGGGTTCTCCCTGGTTTGTAGCCGGGACTGAAAGCTGGACCTAGGGGTTGGATCAGTGCCAACCAGAGCTCAGAGCTGCAACACAGTGGGGGATAGGCACTGGGAGGCATGCTCTCTGCTCACTTTAAAACAAGAAAATAATAGTAAATGTCAACTAAAATGTCCCCTTTTAGTGACACCTTTCAGTTTCTTCCATTGGATATCAGCATTCCTTCTTCGGGGCTCCTTCAGGATTTGCTTGTTTATATATGAACAATTATATCACAGCTGTTAGAGCTATGTACTTGTCTAACATCTATTTTCCTTACTAGACAATTTGGGTGAAGACCAAATCCAACATCTTTTATTGTCTTCAGTATAACCTCATACTCAGTGGGGACTCAGTTTTTCTCTTTACGTTTTAATCCAAATAAATTTGTTCTCCCACAAAGCAAGGATAAAGAGGTGTTTTTTTGGTTTGTTTGAATTTGGTTTTGGTGGTTTTTATTTTTGGCCCATCTTGCCAAAAGAGTCTAAATAGAGTGCCTGAGTTGTATTTCCATGACTAAAGTTCAACTCCCTTCTCTAAACTTACTGGCTGTGTGGCCCAGGATAAGTTAATTACTTCTCTAAACCTCAGTTTTCTCAACTGTAGAGTAGGGATAACAGTATTATCTACTTTACAGGGTTTTTCAAAAAATAAATGAAATAATGTCTGTAAAAGTGCTTAGCACAGGCTTAACTCACGGGAAGTACTAGGCAATGTTAGCTGTTGAAGCAATGGCCCTTTTATCACTGAGTGTGTAAATTTGGGCAAATTGGACAAATCTGCCAAGGCTGCAATTTCTTTATCTGTGAAACGAGGACAAGAATCCCTGCTTTACAAAGCTATTGTGAAGAACAAAAAGGAAGGCCTTGGCATGCGGTCGGTGTTGACTAAGTATTAGCTCTAAGTCACTTCCTCCTGTGCCCATCCCAGCGTGGAATAGGAGAGAGAAGGCCCTTCATTCCCCTGTCCCTCTCACCAGTGGAAGAGCAGTTTGAGAACCTAAAGGTTTGTTTTACAGATACAGGAGGAATATCTTCTTGGAGCCCTAAGTGTTTTGGATTTCAGATTTTGGAATATTTGCATATACATAATGAGATATTTGGGGGATAGAACCCAAGTCTAAACATGAAATTCATTTTTCTTTATTTGAGACAGAGTCTCACTCTGTTGCCCAGGCTAGAGTGCCATGGCGTCAGCCTAGCTCACAGCAACCTCAAACTCCTGGGCTCAGGCAATCTTCCTGCCTCAGCCTCCCGAGTAGCTGGAAGTACAGGCATGTGCCATCACACCCAGCTATTTTTTTCTATTACTATTTTTAGTCATCTGGCTATTTTTTCTATTTTTAGTAGAGATGGGGTCTCACTCTTGCTCAGGCAGGTCTCAAACTCCTGACCTCAAGCGATCCTCCTGCCTCAGCCTCCCAGAGTGCTAGGATTACAGGTGTGAGCCACCTCGCCCAGTCTAAATTCATTTATGGGTCATATACACCTTAAACATAGAGCCTAAAGGTAACTTTATACAACATTCTAAATAATTTTGTGCATGGAACAAAGTTTGTGTACACTGAATCATCAGAAAACAAAGATGTCACTACCTCTTCCACCCATGTGGACAATCTGTGGTTGGTGGCATCACCATCATTCCTGACTCTGAATTTACATGCTAACAACAAGCAATCACTTCTTACACTGGTTTACACATAAGTACTTAACAGTAAAAAATATGCCATACCATTAATACAGCGAAAAAACAGTATGTTCAGGGTAACTAAGCCGCACAATGTCATCACCAAAATACCTGTGTCAGCTGTGAAGCAACAGCATGAACAGACAACAGCAGGCTTTCAGTCTCCTACGATGCTGTTTTGATTAAAAGGTTATTGTACACAGTATTTTATTTTTGGGGGTGAGAAGAAATATCAGAAGCAGCTGAGGGACCAGGAAGCGGGTCCTCTAGGGATGAGGAGGCATGCCGCTGGATGGTTTTTAAAAAATGTTCCCTCTAGAATCATCTGCCTCATCAATAATGGTTTTTGTCCTAGAAGTCTCTCTGCATCGTGGGGAGTCAGCCCGGCCTGCACAAGTGCCATTTTGTTACTCTTTGTGGGTGTGCTCAGAAAAGATATGTAAGAGCTGAAGGGAGCTGGGAGGGTCTTTTTTCCCCTTGGTGATGCTGAATAAACTGTGTGTCTGCATTTTGACTGCAACCTGTCACGTGAAGTCAGGTCCAGAATTTTCCACTTGTAGCATCATGTCAGTGCTAAAAATGTTTCAGATTTTGGCGCCTTTCAGATTTCGGATTTTCAGATTAGGAATTCTCAGCTTGCAATTAGAAATCTAGGGCACAGAAATCCTGCCTAGGCTTGGACTGACATTGTGGTTGAGATCTGATCGTCACAGACCAAGTGATCCAGTCTCTGTGGTTCCTGTTCCAACCACTGTTGACCACATTGGGCTTTCAGACAAACCTGCAAACAGTGACAGTGAAACTTCGGTTGGAATAGAAGAGGGAAATGTATGTGAGCAGCTACAAAATGCTCTCATTTACGCCTGTGAAACACAATACTGGCCGAGGCAGTGGAACTATGTTGCATTTTTGTTAAGTTATTGACTTTTTTTCCCTTTTGGATGTTTCCAGTTACCTTAGTGGGCTTGTTTTTCCTGGGTCGCAGGCCATTGTCTAAGATGTCAGTTGGCGCAGTCAGACGATACTACACTGAAATAACTTTCCAGCATGAAAAACCGCCTGGTTCTCAGGCAGTGGTTTATACGTCGGTGGGTATGTTTGGATGTGCTTAGCAATACCCTGTCCCATTATCCATTTCCGTATTCCAGACCCTCGCACAGTGCCCAGTGGCACGTCGGGGCTTTGTAGATATTTGGGGAGCAAGTGAAGGGAGGAGGGATCACTAAGTAGGCTAATGCACAATCAGCAAATCCTGACCAATGATGTTTATACCTATTGATGACTGAGAATTTCCAGGGTGGCCAGAGGCTTGTTTCGACACTTACTGACTTTTACTTTCAGAAAGACCAAGGGGCACCCGTTAGGACCAATTTGCCCTGATTTTCAGTTGGGGTAATGAGTGGTGTCAGTTCAGGCAAAGTGACCATATTCCTAGGAGCTTGAGTGTATAATTGGTGAGTGTCCACAGCCAGCCTGTTCAGCCTGGGGACGGGAACACAAAGGCCCTACTGCCAAGCCCCTCCATAAGGTCATTACATTCAGGTTAGGGACCGTGACATTATGCCCTGTTTTTCCTGTCACCTCACACTCAGCAAGACTTCTGTCTGCTATAGCATGGTAGAAGACGGGCTCAGAGAAGGTTGGATCTGGAAGGAGCCAATGTTTATCCACTGGATCTGCTGACCACAAGCATCAGAATTATCTGGGATATTGACTTAAAATACAGATTCTTAATCCTACTCAGTTAGGTTCTCTGGACCATGGGCAAGGGGATCTTCAAGTGATTCTTACATACACTAAAATTTGATATCCACTGCTCTCTTCCCTCTCGCTCATTTTATACATGAAGAAAATGAAGCCCAGAGAAGTAAAGTGACTTCCCCCAGGTCACCCAGCTAGCTTGCAATAGGAGATGATTATGCTGTGCTATCATTAGACCTGTATTCTCTTTTATATGTTGTCAAAAAGTGTTTTCACCTCTATTCTCCCATTTGTTTTTCTCAACCCCTCTCCACATGAGAAAATAGAATTATTTGTTTGCATGCTACGAGGAAATGCAGTTTTTATTTCTATTTCTGTGTGACTAGCCCGACACGACCTCCTTAAGAAAGTTACCACTAGCTTATATAGCATCTTTGTGCAAATTAGTAGAAGGAGGATGGGGGCCTGTCCCATGTGACCAGTGTGTAGCCTGGACTTCCTCCCCTACTCTCACTCTTCAGTGAATGGCCTTGGGCAGTTTCCAACCTGCACAACTGTGCATGAAGGTCCTGCTATCAATAATGAGGAACTTGTACTTCGGTTTGTATTTCCCAGTGCCTAGCCCAGAGCTGGACTTATAAGTGTTCAAGAAACATGGTTAAAATGAATTGCTTAAGGCTATCTGTTTTATCAGTAGCAGAACTGGAACCTCTGGCCCCAGGCTGCCTTAGGCAGGAGACAGCAAACCACAATCTGGTATGCTGTCTATACTCCACCACTTGGGGAATTGACCAGTATAATTTAGTGGGGGTGACCCCTAAAAACCAATTTCAAAGTCAAGGCTGGATTCGTAGAGCCCCCCACCCTCATGTGAACACCAGGAAGTGTAGTTGGAAATAGCCTGATGGCCCCAACCCCCTTCAACAATTCAAATTCCATCCTCTGTGTTTGGTGTTTGGCCCAAGTTAAATAAGAGGTTTCAGCTGCAGAGCAAAACCTCTACCCTCAGTCCATTCCTGCCTGCAACCCCTTGAAAGGTATAAACACCTGAAGAAGGTTCTCGGACAGTCTCACCTGCCCCATAATCATGGCAGTGGCACTTGGCCTAATAATAAATACCTAATTCTTAGCCTGTTTATTACACTGCTCTAAGCAGTCAGCTAATGTTTCTGAGAGTGGGACTTGTTTCCTCCTTAGGATCCCTCTGAGGATGACATTTTCATTGCTCAAGGTTGGAATGTTCTCCCCTTCAGCTATAGAGTTGCCAACTGTTATTGAGCTCTTTTCCAGAGACAGGCCAGGGGGTCAGGGCTCAGGAGTTTCTGTCCTTGGGCTCTCATTTCATCCCCACAGTCACCCTGTGAAGTAGGCATTGTTATCCCCACTTTACAGATGAGGAAACTGAGAGAGCAGTCAAGTAACCTGTTCGAGGTTACACAGCTAGTAAGTGGCAAAGCCAGGACTCAAACTCACACCCCAGGGTTTCTGACCACCAGATCTGTGCTGCTAACTCCCTTAGCCTAGAAGTCCCCAGCCTTTTTGGCACCAGGGACCCATTTCATGGAAGACAATTTTTCCATGGATGGGGGGTGGGGTGGGGGTTGGGTTCAGGACGATTCAAGCACTATACATTTATTGTGCAGTCAAACCTCTCTGCTAATGATAATCTGTATTTGTAGCTGCTCCCCAGCGCTAGCATCACCGCCTCAGCTCCACCTCTGATCATCAGACATTAGATTCTCATAAGGAGTGTGCAACCCAGATCCCTCCCATGTGCAGTTTACAGTAGGGTTCCTGCTCCTATGAGAATCTAAGCCGCCGCTGATCTGACAGAAGGCGGAGCTTATGTGGTGATGCGAGCGATGGGGAGTGGCTATAAGTACAGATGAAGCTTCTCTAGCTCACCCACTGCTCACCTCCTGCTGTGCGGCCCGGTTCCTAACTGGCCATGGACCACAGCCCTGGGCTTGGGGACCACAACCTTAGCCTGTGTGGTGCAGCTTTGGACCAGGTGCTGGGCACAAAGACCTGGGGACAGAACCCTGTCTTCTTTGTGGGCGTGTTTGCTTTGCTACATTTATTGAGTGCTTACTGTGTGCCCAACACCATGCCAAGCAGTTTTTGTGGATTTACATGCATTTTCTCATTTGATCCTCAAAGCAAACCTATAAGGGAGTACCACTGCTCCCACTTTCCTTGTGAGATCAATTTACTCACTCAAGAAGGTGGGATTCCAAGTCCAAGTCTACGGGACTCTAAAGCTTATTCTCAGCCAAAAGGTCAGTATTTCTCAGACAGTGGTCCATGGCCCAACCTCACTGGAATCCAGTGGTGCAGGGAGAAATGCAGATTCCTGGGCCACGTGCTAGACCTACTGAATCAGTATCTCTGGCAAAGAGGCCAGGAAATCTGCTTTTCTGCCAAGTGCTACTCCAGGTGGGTCTCATGTACATTTACATTGAAAACTCACTTCCATGTCTTGGTGCCGGTAATGTGGACATGTTCATGTTTTGAAAATTCAGTGAGTTGTACATTTTTGATTTATGCACTTTCCTCTATGTCTGTTATATCTTAATAAAAAATTTGCCTTAAAAATCCCCTCCTATATAAGACACATTCTCTTCACTATGAACACTTTGCTTCCTTTGCACTGTTAAATTTCCAACACTAATTCGCACGGGACCCCACAGTGCACCGGGCCTGAAAAATCAGGCTATGAGAATGTCCCGGAATCACCTCTTTCCTACCTAACGCTATCACGCGAAGGTTACCCGCAGTTCTCATTTTCTTTTCTCCAGATAATTCCTCCAAAATAGATCACCCAAGTGTCTCACTCTGAAAACTTCCATCATGTTCTCTCAACCCTGAAACCCAAATCAGTACAAAACGGTCCACTGGGGCCATTCCTCTTGGTAATCCTCAAAGTTTCCACCACCCAGTCGTGGGGTGGTCCCGGGGACTTCTCCTTTTGGGTGTATTCTGGCCATGAATCACTCTTTGACTAACTCTGTCAGCTGTTCTTCTCTTGGAGAGGGTTTTTCCTCCTCTCCCAGCCTTCCCTTTCTTCCTCTGGAACCTCAGCAGAAACTGGCAACAGAAATATCTCTTACTCTTTGACCTCTATTAGTTGGTTCATTTATTCATTTATTCTTCCACTTTCTTATTTACAGACATTTATAAAGCACCCACATGTAGCAGGAACTCTGCTAGGGGCAAGAATTTAGAAAATAAATAGAAATTTGGGCCCACTTTCCTGTGGAGCACAAAGTGTTTTTCCAAGTCACTTTTGGCAAATACTTCTGGAGCTACTTCTTTTAATAATAATAATAATGTTCTTGAGGATGTTTTTGAGCCCTTTCTCCCTGGCAGACCCTCTAACAATCATTTTAGATGTATTATTTAATATTCTCAACCACCTCATGAGGTAGGTACTATTATTATTATCTCCAGATAATGCAGATGAGGAAATCTAGGCCCAGAGAAGTTAGAAGTTGAATCATTTTTTTCAAGGTCACGTAGTTCGTAAGGGCTGAATCCTACAGCCGACATGAAGTCTGACCCCAGAGACAGGCCTTGTTAACTACTACATTCTTTCTGAGCCCTCACAACCATCCAGTGGGAAGTGTCAGAAGTACAAGAGAGGAAGAAAAGAGAGATGAGAAACAAGGGCCTGGTGAGAACATAATTTTGCCCTGGTTGACTCTGGGTGTCAGGGGATCCGGAAAGTACATTGGCTATAAAAGCATGGTCCCAGCTGTCCTGGAGCTGTCCTGTTTAAAAGGCAGCATTCTCCCCAAATCACAGAACCATAAAATCCCAGAGTTGAGAGGGATCTCGATGTGGTATAATCCAAGCCCCATTAGATGCTGAATCTCTTTACAAACTTATCACCAGGCGCTCACCAGTCTGTCTGGAATACCTCCAGGGATGGGGACCTCACTGTCTTCCGAGCTAGCTTATTCCACTTCCTGTAACCGATGTGGGAGATATCTTGTTTGGGCCTGCTCAGCATCCCTTCATCCTTCTTTTCAGAACAGCATCCCAAATTTCCTTTGGGGAAATGCCTACCCCCATTCAGGTGGTTCTACTAGGGGCTATTAGTGAGAGTGTGGCCACATGTCCCAAATTAGGCCAATTAGTCTGTGTCTCACGGCAAGGTAAGTCTGGAGCCCAGTGACGCAAAGATAGAAAACTGATAGAGCCACGTCACGGCAACGATAGACCACCCATGAGGGCCCCAAACAGCCCTGGGACTCCAGGCCTTCCTCATCCTGTCTTTCCATCGTGGGAGCAGCTGATCCTCCTGTTAAATGATTTTTTTTTTTGCTTGTTCTGTTAGTAGCCAGAATGGCAACCAAAATATCTCACCTGATAAATATGACATGTCTTTTTTTTCCTCTTGTGTCACATGATTAAATTAGTTTATTCATCATAAATGTCATTCATGCACATGGCTTAACAATATTTTCAAATAATACACAAGGGTAATTTCAAATGGTGTGCCTCCCTGGTCCCACTTCTTGGACGTAAACACTGCTAACAGTTTTCTGTGTTCCCTCCGGAAACTCCTATTTTGTTTATTCGTAGCTCTGTTAGTTCTTCCTTAGACTCAGCTGAAATCTGTCAGCCTGTGGCTTCTGTTCATTTGTGTCAGTTCTGAGTTTGGGGAACACAGGATAGATTTCACTGACAGCCCTTTAGGTGGTTGACAGTTTTAGTACCACCTGCCCCCAGTGTCCTCTCCTAGGATCAGACCCTCTCAGTTCTTTCAGCATCACGCACGGGTCCCTCACCCTGCTGGCCCCTTCCCTCTGAATATGCTGTAGTGTGCTGTATCTCCAGAGTGGGGACCCACAACTGCACACAACATTTTGCAGTGATCTCACGGAGTGGAAGTGACCTGGCTGCCGTCCTTATTCTTCTTGCTGTCCTGTGAAATGAACCTGAGATTCTGAGTGACTTCTGTCAGCAGCCTTGTTATACCATTGACCTTCTTGTCCACTAAAACACACACACACACAAACACATATGTGCACACACACAATTAAACACACACACAGACAAGCTGCAGCTCAATCACATTTCTTTGATTCTGAATGTCTACAATTTGTTTTTTGAACCCAAGTTCTGGAACCAATACATCTCCATATTAAATTCTCTCTAGTATGCAGATGCCGGTTAAAATTTGGGGCCTTTACTCAATGAAGTATCACCTGTAAGTTTTCTGGCCCCAAGAGCATCTATCCTGAAAGCACAATCTCACGTTATGTAAGCTGAACCTCTGCACACTGAAATTTAGCACCAACGTAAATATGGATATCGAAAGCCTTAGGTTTTTGCATACTCAGTGGCTCACCAATGCTGCTTCTAGGATATTCTTTGAAATACTGTTCAAAATAACTCCAAACTGCCAAGAGCCTAAATATCTCACAAAGAGGGACTTGGATAAATACATTACTCTTATAACAAATTATTTTTAAAAGTAAAGATTACATAGAGCACTGACACCTAACAGAATGACCTAGAGCTGCGGTACTCAACCCCCAAGCTGTGCACCAGTACATCTGCAGTCTGTAAGGACTGGGCCACAGAGCTCTCTTGCACCCCACCCCAACCCCACCCCCCGCCCCCGTCTGTGGAATAATTGTCTTGCGTGAAATTTAGGAAGGGGGGGCTTGAGTGAGTGAAGCTTCATCTGTATTCCACTCCCAGTCACTTGCATCACTGCCTGAGCTCAGCCAAGCCCTGCCGCCGTCCCTGGAAAAATTATCTTTTTCATGAAAACAGTTCCTGGTGCCAAAAAGGTTGGGGACCGCTGATCTAGAGTACAAAATTAGAATTTAAAAATTGTTTAAAAATAATTTACTACGTGGATAGTCAAAGGGTATAAATTTGCATTAATAAGATAATTAAGTTCCAGAGACCTAATGTATAGCGTGGTGACTATAGTTAATATATTACATATTTGAAATTTGCTAAGCAAGTACTACATCCTTAGTATTCTCATCACAAAAAAATGGTCACTATGTGAGGTGACATGTTAATTAGCTCAATCATGGTAAACATTTCACAATATATATGTATATCAAAACATCACATTGTACACCTTGAATATAGGCAATTTTTATTTGTCATTTACACCTCAATAAGGCTGGAGAAAAAATGTTATGCTATTTGGAAGTTCTCATATTCTTTGATTCATGTGTCCATACCTGAGTCAAATTCTTTTGTGTATCAATTAAATCACAAAATAATACAGCATGGATCTTCTGAGTTCTTCAGAAATACCACAAGTGGCAAGTGCTTCAATTCACATAGACCGATTGTCTACTTCAGGCTTCTCAAACTCAAATGCCTTCAAAGTCAGTCAAGTTGTATAAATGAGTGAAATACAGAGAGGGTAAGAACCGTGGTGACCTAAACAGCACATGGCCAATTATTGCCATGTGGGAATGCAGGCCCTGTCTTGCCAGATCTTCCAGAGTTTCAAGAGAAGACGGAAGTCTAAGTTGTTTTTTTTTAAAATGTGAAGTTTTCTAATTTTTAAATGTTGAGAACCAATTCAAAATTTTTAAATCTGGTATAGGCCAAACACCATGTTGTGGGCCCTATTGGGTTCTCAGTTGGCCAGTTTGTGGTCTCTGGTCCACGGCACTTGGCTGATGGGAGGCTGGGGAAGGGGCAGTCAGAGGAAAACGTGCAGAACTGAGCAATGTGTGGACGGGGTGAGCAAGAAGCAGAAGCGGGCTGGACGTTAGGGGAACGATCCTGGAAGAAGGAAAGCCAGGCGGAAGGAGGGAGCTTCTAGAATCCTTGAGTTACACAGGATCTGTCAGAGTTCCTCCGATTTATGTTCCAAGTTCCCAGAAGTCCCAGAAATAGGAGACTACCACCAGGAAGGACTTCAAATTTCCCCTGTTTGACTTCTCAGACAACATGACAATATAGCTCACTTGTGAAACACACACACACACACACACACACACACACACACATATACAGTAGTCAATATATAGAAGTATATATTCATAAATTCAGGTTTGTAACCATTAAATAAACTTTAGAGCAACATGAAAAGAATTTCATGGAAAAATGGCTCTTACACAGCAACTATTTTCTTTGTATACCCTATCGATAATTTTTATCTCAGCTGCAGTCTTGTGTATACAACTGTCGTGTACACATAAGGATGTTGCAGAAAGGCTCAGGTCTGTTGTCAGTAGGCATGGGTTCTACACAGCTCTGTCACTTTTAAGCTGTGTGACCTTGAGAAGTTACTTAACCTTTGTGGGCCTCACTTAGTGTTTCTCGTTCGTAAAATGAGAGCGTCTTGAAGATTCTATCAGGCACTAGCAGAGAAAGGTCTCTTTAAGCCCAAGGCTTCATTGCTGTCAGGGCTACAGATAATCCTAGGCTGTTGCCCAAGGGAGTCGCCTGGTCTCTGTTGTTTAAGGGCCCACGCAGTAGTCAATGTTCTTGTTTGGATAATGGCTCCAGAGCACTCTGGGAAAGGAAAACACAAGGTAAAGGTACTTTCCGCCTGAACTTGGTTTTATTTAGATGGGATTTAGAGACATGACTTGTCAAACTTTCCTAGAATGTTTGCAGACACTCCTCACCTTCATCCCCATGGCTCAGCCTAAACCTTCTCTCTGGTCTTCCTGACTCTAGTCTCTCCTTTTCTG
Source organism: Varecia variegata (assembly GCA_028533085.1). Lineage (NCBI taxonomy): Eukaryota > Metazoa > Chordata > Mammalia > Primates > Lemuridae > Varecia > Varecia variegata. Next base: position 34,159,455 of record CM052438.1, on the reverse strand, counting down.
GCAGAGTTGTCTTCCTAAAAAAATTGAACATGCCATTGCCCTCATGAAAAACCAGTGGGTGGCCTGGTGCCCACAGGATCAGGCCAAACTCCTTGGCCTGGCACTCACACAACAAGCCTCCACCTTACCCTCAACTCCAGGTCCCCATAGAGCCTGCGCTGCTGCGGAAGTAAACTCTTCACCACTGTGCAGCGCAGCCATACCCTTTCGTGATGCCATGCCTTTTCAGATCCTGCTCCTTTTGTGTGGATTGTTTATTCACACCTTGGCAATCCCTGACAGCCTTTCTAGGTATTGGGGATTCTGCAGTATATACAGGAGTGATATTATTATTGTCCACACAGCCTGCACCGTGCCTGGTGTATGGTAGCAAGGAGGTATTCAATAAATGCTATTTTGATGGGTGAATGAATGAATGAATGAATGAACAGATGGATGAGTTCTTGAATAAGCGAGTGAACTGATGAATGAATGGATCAATAAATGGGTGGTTGGAAGAATGAATGAAAGAGTGAATGGACAAATGAAGAAGTGAATGGATGAATAAATGAATAGACATATGAACATAGGCAATTAATTCATAGTTTTAACAAAGCCAGTTTCAGTGGCCGGAAAGGAAAACAGAAATGGAAGATGAGAGACAAACTAAGGCCTCCCTTTGTTTCCCTGCAGCTCCCAGCAGGAGGGCCAGTGGCGCCCTCTCTTCTTTCTGGCTCCAACCTAAACTGTCGTTTTGCCCTAGGTCACCTTGCCCTTGGCAGTCCTGATGAGGAGCTGACCCACGGCCTGGACAGAGCCTGCTCTTCCTTCCATGGTGTTTTGAGGACAGGCCGTGCACTCTTTGCACAATTATAGAGCGTGCACACAAGAAGACTTGCGTGCTGTGACTTTTGCGGAGGGTGCAAGAAGGAGGATGCTGGGAAGATGAGTTCTGGGGTTTCGCGCTGATGAAGAGAAGAAAGGCAAATGTTTTTTTTTTTTTTTTCTGTTATTATTTTGAAAGTCTTGCAGCAGTTCCAAGGGAGCCAGGGGTGCTTGGAGTGTCATCTTGGTGGGTCCCTGGAAGGGTTTCCCTCACTGATAGCCTAGTCCTCACCACCAGAGGCTCCAGGCCTGCATGCGTCGTCACAGCTGCCTGCGTTTGCAGCTTCACTTGGCCGCATTTCCCACATGGCAGTCGGGATACTGGCAGGAGCTGCCACTTACTAAGTACTTAGCATTTTCCATATATTATCTCATTTAATCTTTGTAACATCTGTGCAGTAGACATCCTTATCCTCATTCTATAGACATGGAAATTGTGTCGTGAAGAGGTTAAGGAAGTAGCCCAAGTTCATACAGGGATCTGTATGTACTGAAACCAGGATTCAAATACAGCTTTGTTTGACTCCAAAGTCCATATTCGTAAGCAGTATATTATATAGATATTAAGAATTCTTCAAGGGTGTATCCTATGATCCCAGCGGGAGACAGATGGCACATTCTAAATGAGTTATCAAGGTGAATTGAATAAAGAATCAGCTCACATGTGTGGGTAGGGTTAAGGGAAACCAAGGAAAGTTGGTGAAGCCCTAGAGGCTAGCAATGGCAGGGAGCTGCTCCCACACTTAGGTCTGAAGGGGTCAGGGAAAGGAGTTCTTTCCAGAACTGGAGAGAAAGGGCCACCTGACAGGAATTGTCCCCTTGGTAGAGGAATCCACACAATGCCAATACAAGGCACTGTGAAGCTGCCCATTGTCCAAACCCCAGCCTTAATCAGAGGGCAGAGAGGCCCGTTGAGACAATCCATAGGGGTCAGCCTCCCAGGGTACAGAGCAGCGTGGGCAGGGTGGAAAATACATTTGGAAGGAGAAATGGGTAATATCTAGCAAAGTGGTGAGCTCAAATATCATCTTCTTTGGGAAGGCATTTTGGGTCTTAACCCAAGTCGGAATATAACATTTTGAACTCCCAGAATAGATGTCCCTTGTACCTCTATTCTTTACAAATTTCCTTGTGTTTTCTCTTTCAGGTGGGTGTTTGTGTGTGTGTGTGTGCCGATCCATCTCCCTACTAGATTGTAGTACTTTGCAAGCACATTCACCGTCATGTTCATCTTTAGGGTGTGCTCCTCTCCTCACGTGTTAGCACAGAGCTTGGTGCTTTGTGGGCCTTCAGAATATTGGTTAAGTTTGCTGAGTGCTAGTATCACACAGGGGGTTTTCTCTGGACAAGGGAGGTTTGTTCAAGTGTTGTTTATTGTGCTAAGTTAATAGGTTTGCATTGCATGCTTCCTGCTTTTGTAAATTTTTATAGCATGCAAGCCAGATCTAATAGTTCTCATTACTTACCTTAAGAGGCCTCAATTCTTCTTTTTAGAATTCTACGAGGCCTCTAAGAGTTTCCATACTCTTTGTCTACTTATTAAAGTGAGAGTTTGGACTGCCTTTATACTTGGCATGTACCCTGATTCTCCTCCAACAAAACTGAAAAACATCAGGGAATAGATTGTGCATAAAGTGATATGATAGTCGGAGCATTAGATGAGGTGTCAGAACACTCTCCCACTGCCTACTGTTTCACAAGAAGACAAATCTCTTTGAACTTCAGTTTTCTCATTGCAAAATAGGAATAGTAGTAATTAAATAAGAACATGCATAGGAGAGTTCTAAAGCAATATATATATATATAAGTAATTATGATTTTTAAGAATGAAGCATGATAGTGGATTTTGGTGACTTTCTCTTATTGTCATTTAAAAAGATATCACAATACAAAGCTATGCAGAAAGGCAGAGGGTTTGGAGATAGGATATCAGATAGCAAGTGTAGATTGTAATTTACATTCAGTGAACATCTAAATAATTCCCAGTATTTTTTTGTTATAAGTAGATTTATCTAATGCTAAACAAATGGAATTGAAAGTATTAATAGCAAAAAGTTGGTATAAAATGTCTCAAAAATAAAAACTAGGCTTGGATTTTGGAAGTAAAATTCCATTGTCACATTCTAGAACAGTCTGGACAAAAATTTCTATCAAGGGCCAGATAGTGAATATTTTAGGCTTTATGGACTAGTCTCTGCTCTGTCATACGCAGAAGTAGCCATACACAATCCATAAAATGAATGGGTACAAATATGTTCCAATTAAACTTTATTTGTAAAAACTATTGGCAGTCTAGATTTTGTCTGTGACTGTGGTTTATCAACCCCTGTTTTAGATGATTTTGACTTTCCTATGCCAATAAGAGCTAGAGAAACTACCCACTGTCTTCTTTAATGTTATGTTGGATTCTAAGAGAAGGGATTCATATTTATTGAGTAGTTACTAGATACTAGGCACTATACTAAGCATATTACACAGATAATCTCATTTAATCTTATGACGTACTAGTATTACCCATATCTCTATTGTACATTTGAGGAAACATAAGTGATTGAGCTGGGATTGAAATATAGAGCTGTCTTTTTCTAAAGCTTAAACTGTGTTTATCTCATATTGCATTGTAGGTAGGATGAACCTTTTAACGTTATGCTTAGTCCATTAATATTTAATGTAATTATTGATATGTTTAGAGTTAGCCCTACTATTTTAGTATTTGTTTTCTCATCTGTTTTTTCTTGCTTTGTTCTGCTTCCCTTCCTTTTTGTTGTTGTTGTTTAATTCAATGTTCCTCAATCTTTTTTTATTCATTATAATCCTCTTAATGTGCCATCTAGACATTTTTTCCCTAATCACATCCCCCTGAAGTTTTAATACCACAAATATACTATATATCTGTTTATGTACTCTATGTATACCTATGCTTTTAAAAGTAGTTAATACCTATGCTATTAAAAGTAGTTAAGATTGTTATACTTCCAAGAACCAATTTTCAAACCCTTTGATGTAACATTGCTGTGGTTGAGAGTGCATGTTTTAATTAAATAATTTATAGAACTTCATTTCAACCTACATATTGACTTTTTAGCTATACCTCTTTGTATTTTTTGAGTGGTTGCTCTAAAGATTAAAATATACATCTTAACTTTCCCGTGTACTTAGAATTAATGTCATATCACTTCATGTAAAATGTTAAGAACTTCATAACTATATAGGTCCATTTTATACATCTACTCCTATCCCTTGTGCCATTGTTGTAATAGGAGTTAATCTATTTAACTTGTAAACCTATATGACAATGCTATAATTTTTGTTTAAAAAGACATATTGTTAATATTTTAAAGAGAAAAATAATCCTTCATATTTATCCACAAATTTACTCTGATATTCTTTTTTCCTTCCTGAAGACGTAAGTTTCCATTTTGTATAATTTCCCTGTGGCTTGAATAACTTTCTGTGCTGTTTCTTTACAGTGCAGATCTTCTGGCAGCAAATTCCCTCAGCTGCATTAAAGGATGTTTTCACTGGATATAAATTCTGGGTTGACAATTTTTTTTTCTTTCAGCACTTTCAAAATGTTATTTTGCTGTCTCCTGTGCTCTAAAATTTCTAATGAAAAGTTAAGAATCATTCAAATTAATGTTGATCAGTTATTAGTTTTCTTTGGCTGCTTTTAAGATTTTTCTTTTTGGATTAGTAAAATGTGGTATTTGTATACCATGGAGTATTACTCAGCTATAAGAAATAATGCTGATACGACACCTCTTTGGTTCTCCTGGATAGAGTTGGAACCCATTCTATTAAGTGAAACATCCCAAGAATGGAAAAAT
>CM052438.1:34085716-34154264 GCA_028533085.1 Varecia variegata | reverse complement strand
AGTAATGGATTATAACCCATTGAATAAAATGAGACTCCATGAGGCCAGGCTCAGTGGCTCATGCCTATAATCCCAGCACTTCGGGAGGCTGAAGCTGGCAGATCATTTGAGCCCAGGAATTCCAGACCAGCCTGGGCAACTGAGCAACACAGTGAGTTCCCATCTCTATTAAAAAAAACAAAACAAAACTCTATGGCCAATTTTGATAATAAATACATAAATAAAGGAGCATCTCTTTCTTACAGTTAATAAACATGGAATGATTACATTAGAAAAATCATTTGGCAACTATATAGTAAAAATTGATTTGAGCAAGATTCATCAATGGATTCTAAATAGGAGGTGGAGAATAGGTCTGATAGGGGATAAGAAATTTACATAGCCTCAAAGTATCTTCCCACAAATTATCTATTAGATACATAAGGAGAAATATAACCATACTGTGGAAAAAGCACAAGTGATAACTAATAAAAGTTAATATCACTACTATGAGACAAAAAGACATCATGTATCTCTAGATGTGATGTCTTCAGAAGAATACATCACTTATGTAATATTCTAGCTTAAAATGCATAACCTAAATCAAATTATTATTAGGAAGCATCGTACAACCTAAATTGGAGGACAGTGTTTTTAAAAATTGTCAATGTCATGAAAGACCAAAAAAAAAAAAAAAAAAAAAAAAAGGGCTTAGGAACACTCCCAGATTAAGAAGACAAAAAGATGTGACCATTAAATGCAATGCACTGTCCTGAACTGGATCCTGGCCAAGGAAAAAATAAGTTTCTGTAACAGGCATAATGGGGACAATTGATTAAGCTGGAATACAGACTGTAGCTTAGATGAAAGTATTGTGTCAATATTATATTTCTGGAACTTGCTAAGGGTTCTGTGATTATATAAGAGAGTATCGTTGTTCTAAGGAAATGCATATTGAAATATTAAGGGGTAAAGGCATGATCTATGTAACCTACTCTCAAATATTTCATAAAAAAGAATTATGCAAGCACAAATATAAAGACAGCGTGTGCCTACTTGACAGAAATAACAATGTGCTAAAAATTGGCGGGTCTGGACCAAGGGTGTACAGAGTTGTTTGTACTACTCTTGCAACATTTCTGTAGGTGAGAAAATATCTCACTTTCAAAAGAACAAAATAACATTGATTGGGGTTACCTATTTTTAAAAGTTATTAAAACTCAGCTGTGAAAAAAAGAATACTTGTAATTTTATTAACCTCAAGTTTTTTACACTATGGTGGTTATCAATCCAGAATTGTTTTGAAACAAGAATGGAATCAGAATGAAGCCTAGTTTTGTTCTTAAAGCAAAGTATCACCAATGGCTTTTCGTGTACAAACACACATACATACAAATAATTTATAATTCATCATAACTATTTATAGTACTTATCATTATTTTGTATTATTCAGTTGTATGAAATTGCCTTCATTTATTTAATCAATAGCTGTCAGATATAGGTTGCTTGCAGTTTATCTCTTAATTAACGAGGCTTCTGAGAATATGTGTGTAGATAAATCTCTGAGCACAACTGGGAATTTGTCCTTGGGATAAATTCCTAGACATGAAATACTTAAGTCAAAGGGCAAGCCTATTTTTGAGCTTTTGACATGAGTCAAAAATTTTCAAATTTCCTTCCAACAGTTTATACCAATGCGTTGCTTCATCAATTTTATACAAGAGCATCTATTTTCCCTCCCCTTACCTCCAATTGCATTGATTTTTCATCTTTTGATCTTTGCCAAATGCAATGGGGGGAATGGTCTCTCCTTTGTGGTTCTAATTTGCATTTCTTTGATTACTAGTGAGGGTGAACTTGAGCACTTGTGTTTCTTCTCTTTCCAATTATGGCTAATCATATATTTCATCAAATCTGAAAGCACACTGGTTGTAAGATACATCACCATTACTTTATGCACCATTAAAGAAAGAAAAATACATCCCACTTCCCTGAGATGTTGAAAAATGTGCATTTAGAATTTGCGAAATAAGTACTTTTAAAAAAAAAAATGCCCAGGAGAGCTGCGGTCCAACTGCTCAGATTCAGGTCAGGAAATGAGGCTGCCTGGGGCCTTGTGTGACTGGGCAAGTTGCTTAACCTGCCAGGATTATTCACAAAGTCCTTTGGGAGTTTTCAGAACCTAAGAGGCATTATTAAGACAAAGATAATAATACCTTTCCTGACCGACTTGTTTTTCACTTTTACTAATGTTTGCTAAACACATGTTCTGCATCACCCACAGCATCTGCACGTGAGGAGTTTGCAACTTAGTGGGGGAGACAAATAATTGTTCTGCCTGTGGGAGTCAGGTGAGGCTAAGGGAAAGGTGAGTGGGCGTGGAGGTGAAGAGGGAGAGAGAGAGCTTGATCTTGTGGCATTTATTCATTCAGCGAGTATCTATTCATCCTCTAGTATGTGCCCGAGACCAGGCTAGGTGCTGTGGTTGAGTGGGTGTTTTTGAGGCATATGTGGGGAAGGGACATTCCAGGCAGAGGGAACAGTGGGGACAGTGAGGCAAAGGGATGAGGGCTTAAGTGGTGTGTTTGGAAAAGGGGAGTTGTCCATAGGATGTGGGCAGCTGCAGAAGACAGAGCAAAGCTGGGATATGATTAACCTGGTTTGTTTGATGAGGAAACCAAGGCTCAGACAGGGTAAGCGATGTTCTAGGGCTCCACAGCTGATAAGTGCTGCATTGTGTTGGATTTATCTGTTTGTGCATCTGGCTCTCCACCCTTTCCCCCACAATGAGCTCCTTAAGAGGAGAAAGCACCATCTTTTATCCTAAGTGCCTAGCACAGTAAGGTCCCATCATGGATGCTGCCATACATGTTTGTTGAATGAATGAATGAATGAGTGAGTGAATGTGTGCACTACACAGAAGAGATGGATGACAAGCCCTTCCTGCAGCCCACGGGGCTGGATGAGTCCAGGCTCCCATTTCTGTCTGGGTGTTTCCTAGAGGACCAGTCCCTGGATTGCACGAGGAGGTGGGTGGCTTCACTGGTCCAACCACTCTAAATTGGAACCCTGCTAGGCCCCTGAGAAGGCAGCCTGAGTTGGAAGGACAGGCAGTGCCTCCTAGGACCTCAGAGTAAACACAGGTGAGCCTGTTCCTGGAACCGCCTCTTCCTGCTGGGATTTCCCTGGAACGGTGACTCAAGGGAGCTGGTCTGGCCATGTAGGCAAATCCTGTTTCCAAGACAATCTGTTTAATGAGAAGGATGAGCACGGCCTTAATGGACTGTGAAAGGCTGAGCGAACAGGAGGGATTACCAGTTGGTATCAATACTCATCTCGTGGAAGAGAGTTCTAATAGGGACCTGAATAATCATGCCCTCTGTTCTCTGCCACCATTTCACAGATGAGGACAGTGAAGCGCAGAGAGGAGAAGTGACTTGGCTGGAGTTATCCAATAGGCAAGGAGACGCAGGAAAGGTAGCACACTGGTGGAAAACTTGCATACCTGGGTAGCCAAACAGGTCAAATCTCAGCTTCTCCAATGTATTGGCTGCGGGGAGCTTGGGCCAGTGCACTGACTTCTCTAAGCATCAGATTCTTCATCTGTAGAGTGGAATAATGGTAATTATTTTAAGGGTTGTTGTAAGGACTGAACAAGGTAACAAATGGCTGGAAAGACCTCTACATGTACCTGGAATGTAGGTGATGAATAAATGTTAGGTGTTATTACATTATATTATCATCATCATCATCATCATCATCATTATTATGTATTGGCAGAGCTGGGCTAGGATACAAAACCTCCTGATTCCCATTCTATTTTCTGAAATCACCAGACTCCTTGAGGTTATCCTTGAGTTTATCATATCGGACCATGTAAGCTTACTATGGCTTCATTCATTGATCACATATAGAATAAACACCTTTTATGTATTAAGAAAAATGCTAGTTGCTGTGTGTGTGTGTGTGTGTGTGTGTGTATGTAGGGGTGTCAGGGAGTGGGCAGGTGGTAAGCAGGTCTAAAAATGAAACAAACTCTCTGCGGTCAAGGTGAGTATGGCCTGGAGGGGTTGGAGGTGGGCGAGAGAAAAGAAAGAGGAGCTATCTCTATGTATAAGAAACAAACCACCTAAGGTGAAATTCATTCTGGAAGTCATTTTGGGAGATCGAGGAGCCATTTGGAAACCTGGATTGATCCAAGCCAGTCCACATTTCATCAGATGACCACAAAACCTCCACACAAGGACAAAACCTCCATAGATACCCCCCTAGTTCTGGTAGCAGATGCCTCATTTCCTGACCCAGGGACTGGATCAGCGGTCCCCACCATTTTTGGCATCAGGGACTGGTTTTGTGGAAGACAATTTTTCCACGAACCGGGCAGGGGCGGGGTGAGAGGTGGGAGGGGGAGGTGGCAGCCCAGGGATTGGGGACCACAGGACCTAAATGGGAAAAGTGAGGGAACCCACTTTGCCTTCAGGGGACCTAGCTCCACACTGTCACCAGCTCTCTTTTTCCAAACAGAAATGAGCTTCGTTGTGCAGAGCAGCAGGCATTCGTGGAAGAATCAGATCAGGACAGCACCTTGTCTCTGCCCTTGTGAGGGGTGAGATAATGTTTGTGCGAGGACTGGAGATAAGGCTCTAACCAAGCGGCCTGGGGTGGGTGTCGGGCAGCTGACAGCGTCAAGGTCAGGCAGCATCAAAGTCAGAGAGGGCCCCAGAAATGAACATATAGCGGGTTTTCTAAAAGCAGCAATAAAAATGACTCAAAATCAAGAGCGCAGAGAGGGAAAAGGGTTGAGCTAGGCTATGAACCAATCACTTTTCTAGACTCCACCTAATTTAGTCTATACCAGAATCACATTTTACAGATGAAGACACTAAAACACAGAAAAGCTAAGAAACCTGCCCCAGATAATTGATGGTGGGTCCGAACTTAAACAATACCCAGAAATTAACACACATGAGAAAAGAGCACGGGGTGTCTGGGCTGATTCTTATGAACCAACAAACCAGAATAATGAGAAGTGAAAAGCATATTGTCCACTGGAATGCCATTTGCCCTGCAAAATCCGACTTAAATAAGGACCCCTGCCTGCTTGATCACTCCAACCTGAACTATCTGCTCCCTATTCCAAATTTCTTTAACCAAGTATTTGTAATGCTATTTTTACTATGCTACAGCCCCTACATTCTGATCTAACTGCCTGCCTTATTAGCAAGGGTTCTCGGACAGGAGAGGGCTGCACAGACATGGATGGGTCGGTAAAGGAAAGGGCAGTGCACCAAGGCAGAAAGAGCAAGGGCTATCGATTGAGGAAAACCTGAGTTCCAATCCTAGCTCCACCACCTGCTAGCTGTATGGCACTGTGCCCTTACTTAACTCTCTCAGTTTCCTCATCTTAAAATGCAGATATTATAACATCCTCCTTATAGGCTGTTATGAAGAATTTTAGAGACAAAACACTTAAAGCTCCTAGCACAGTGCCTCTGATGTGGAACCTCCTTTCCCCTTGCCGCATGTTTCCGTGTGGAGGGCCATCAGAGCATGTGACACTCCTGGCTTCTTTCTGGTCCTGTGCTCAAGGTTCCCCGGGGAGGAAGAGTGAATTGCCTCATTGGCAAATGTGGGAGTAGGAAATGTGCATATGTGCACCTGTGCTCTATCCACTTTTCCTTTGGGATCCAGCTACCACCAGTAGCACACACTCTGCCTTGCTCTTCCACACCTTAAGTTCTTCCGCAGAGGCTCACTACAGGGAGAGGCTAGCATTTTCCCACCCCTGCCCAGGGCCAGGTGTTGGGTCAGGCCCATGTGGTCAGCAGTGAAAAGAAGCCCAATATTGGCAGAAATCCAGCCTGGGCTCTCCAACACTTGCTCTGCAGTTTTGATCTCCACCCGTCACACTCCTCTATTATATCAATATATGGTTCGGAACTGGATGGGGGCTGCATGAGGGTGGTGGTGTTACTGGACTGAACTGGGTTTGTTTGAGTGGTACCCAATGTTGCTAGCTAACTGAACTGGGTCTGTTTGCCTGCCTGCAGTGGAAGGCCAAACACTGACGCACAGTGTTTTTGCAGTGAGAAAGGTTTACTGCCAGGCAGGCAAACGAAGAGATGGGAGTCAGGTTTGAATCTGTCTCCCTGAGCTGGGGGTTGGAGCAGGTTTTATAGTCAGAGGATAATGAGATGTAACCTGATTATATCTTTTTTTTATTTCAGCATATTATGGGGGTACAAATGTTTAGGTTACGTATATTGCCCTTGCCCCACCCAAGTCAGAGCTTCAAGTGTGTCCATCCCCCAGATGGTGCGCACGGCACCCAAGAGGTGTGTACACCTGATTATATCTTTTGATGGGGTGATGCCAAGAGGTATGCGCTAACTGGGTCCTGCCATGGGGTGATGTCAGGGCTTGACTAATTGGATCCTGGATCCTGCCATGCAGTGTCTACTTCTTAATTCAGTCCCTGCTCTTCCTTGGTTTGAGCACTTAGGTTCTGCCTTTGGTTGCACGCTTGGTTCATCTGGACACGCTCAGGTTATGTGACCTTCAATCTGGAGGCCATAGCAACTGAAAAACAACTCACAACTTACATTAAAGTTGAATCAGATTGTTCTGATGTGGTTACAGCAGTGGGTATCATTTAGAAACCTGCTCTAGTCTCAACATATTCAACATCAAGTGTTCAACAAATAGCAACTGTTAATTTGCACCAAAAATAAACTTCTTGTACTTCTAGTGACAATTCTGTCTCTTCTATGTCCTCTCTTAGGCAGCTCCTGCACTGCACCCCGCCCCCACCCCCAGCTGATGTTCTTTCCCACAACCCCCAGGACTTTTCCTAGCCCTGTTGACCTGAGCTCAGCCATGAGCAAGTGCCTTGTTGGGACACTTCCTTAATTAAGCCCTGCCCCAGAAAAGTAAACTTCCTTTTCCAAGAAGCAAAATACATGTCCCCTTTGCTGGAAGCTTCTTACAGTAGATTTTCAGCTCCTTCTTGTTCTTAAATGTAGGATCTCTGATGAGTATATGAAGTACTCTGCTTGCTTGCTTGTTAATGTGAGAACATAGAGGTGATAGAAGGGTTAATTTTCAGAAATCAAGGGGGCTTCCCTGCTGATCTCTACTGTTTGTAGAAAAGTGAGATCCAGCCAAAGCAGGCATCCTGATGGTCGATTAACTAGCGGGAGAACTATGGAACAGTGGGATTTAAATACACACATGTGCACCTGCACACCACCTCTATATGCTCCAAGATCTCGTGCATCAAAAGGCAGATAGGAAATCCATTGCAACATTTACGTGGGTGGAGGGATTATAAGTGATTTTTACCTTGCTCTTAAGAATTTTCAGGATTTTTTAAAAATAAATTTTCTACAATGAGCATGTTTTAATTTTAAAATCAAAAGAAAAAGTGCTTAAAAATTAAACTCACCTTAAAAATATATATATGATTTTGAGAGAGACAAAATAATTTCTATATCTTTAATAACATTTATTGGGTACCTACTACGTACAAGGCACTATGCCATTTGCTGTGGAGGATGCAAAGTGTTTAAACATGATCCTTGTCCTCAATGGGTTGAGGAAGCATTAACAATTACCTGATGCATTTGCAAGTTGCAGATTGAGCTGGGGTGATCTGCAAGGACACGGAGGTGACTAATAGATGATCTCTGCTCAGCTCAACGAATTGTTATTGAGTATCTATGTGCCAGGCCCTGTCCTAGATGCTGAAATAGGTAAATGCATGGAGACAGAAAGAAAATTGTTGGCTACTAGGGCCTGGGGGACAAAGAAGGGGGGACTGGAGACTAAAGGCTTAATGGGTATGGAAGTTATTTGGGGGGAGATGATGAAAATGTTTTAGAACTAGAAAGAGTTGGTGATTGTACAACATTGTGAATGTACTACATATTAATAATGCCACTGGATTGCATACTTGAAGATGGTCAACTTTACTGTTATGTAAGTTTTCTCTCAATAAAGAAAGGGGGAAAAAACTTGATCCTGTATGAACTCCTCTAGCTATTGCCCACCTGTCTCCTGAGTCCCCAACCATCCTGAATCTTGGTCCATATTCACCATCTGTGCTTCTGCCTTCACACCCCCTTCACTCCTGAACCTACTATAATCTGGTTTCTCTGCCTTCATCGTGTCCCTGAGGCTATCCTGTCAAGAGCCACTAATAGCTGCATAATTATCAAATCCAATGACTACTTTTCACCTCTTATGATAGTCCCTGACCACATCAGACGAATACACTCAACTGTGCTTTGGGAATCTCTGCTTGGATGTCCATACCAGGTACCTGGCTTTTTCATCTCTAGAATGGAAAAGTACCAATCTCATAGGGTTGTTGTGAGGATTAAGTGCAATGGTGCACTGGGCAATGTTTAACTACCAGCTCTGGGGACAGAGGACTCTTGATTTGTAGAGTTTGCTGAATTCCATGTACAAATATTCCAACTAGGGCTAATTTCAAGGTACCAAGGTAACATCATTGAACATGGAATTGGAAAGAGATATGAACCATTATGTAATATTTGCACCATACAGATGCAACAGACGTCGTCTGAGCCTAGATAATATTTAAGGGTAGTAAAATAATTAGGAACTGGTGAGTTTTTATTACACTTGTTTTTAATATAATGTATGTAATGGTGAGTGTACATAATTTAATTTTTAATAAGTGCTGTTTAGTGACTGGCTTGCAAAATTCTTGAAAATTTATTAATCAGCTCTTGCAAGCCGGTCCAAGCTGGCTCCACATACTGTTGAACAAGCTAAAGCTCATCCCAGGCTTAGGAGAGAACATAGTTCATATGATGAGCTCAATAAATGGTAACCACTGTGATTCTTGTCATCTTTTTTTGCCTTTTCTTTTTTTTTATTCTTTTTTTAAATTTCAGAATATTATGGGAGTACAAACATTTTGGTTACATATAATGCTTTTGCTTCACCCAAGCCCGAGCTACCAGCGTGCCCATCCCCCATACAGTGTGCTCCACACCCATCCCCACCACCTCCCTCCCACCCACGTGGTACCTGACAAATATTACTTCCATGTGAGCACTTAAATGTTGATCATTAGTACCAATTTGATGGCGAGTACATGTGGTGCTTGTTTTTCTACTCTTGTGATACTTCACTTCAAAGGATGGGCTCTAGCTCCACCCAGGATAATATAAGAGGTGCTATATCACCATTGTTTCTTATAGTTGAGTAGAACTCCATGGTATACATATACCACATTTTATTAATCCACTCATGTATTGATGGGCACTTGGCTTGTTTCCACATCTTTGCAGTTGTGAATTGTGCTGCTATAAACAGCACATCTGCTATATTCGAGTGCAGATGTCTTGTCTTTCATTTATTTTATTATGCAATTTATGATTGTGGTAGAAAAGTCAGGAAAGATGCATTTTAAAAGCACCTTAATGAATTCAGGGTCACTGGGTTTAGCTGAGGAACATACCCTTGAGATATGCATATGCAAGGTGCTTTACTCATAAAATTACTGTGTTTGGTATAAATTTTGAACTGAGACATGGAAAGGAACAAGAAAACTTTGAGTTAAAAAGCTTACAAAAATTCCAATTTATTGTGGTATTGTATGTGATAGCAGAAAGCTGGAGGCAGTTCCCCCCTGGAGGCTGGAGAAGTAGAGGCAGGGATGCGTAATGCACAGTGGTGTGTGTGGTCAGAAGCAGCGACCTGGAGAACAGTCACACGCCGCATAAAGACTTTTCAGTCAACTGTAGACCACATGTAGGATGGTGGTCCTATAAGATTATAATGGAGCTGAAAAATTCCTACTGCCTGGTGCCATCGTAGCAGTCCTCATGTCATTTGTGGTGGTGCTGGTGTAAACAGCCCTACTGGGCTGCCACTCCTATAAAAGCCTGGCACATACAAATTATGTATAGTACATAATATTTGATAATAATAATAAATGACTAGGTTACTGGTTTATGTATTTACTACCCTATACTTTTTATTGTTATTGTAGAGTATATTCCTTCTACTTATAAAAAAAAAAAAAAAGTTAAAACAGCCTCAGGCAGGCCCTTCAGGAGGTGTTCCAGAAGAAGGCATTGCTATCATAGGCGATGACAGCTCCATATGTGTTATTGTCCCTAAAGACCTTCCAGTGGGACAAGATGTGGAGGTGGAAGACAGTGATATTGATGATTCTGACCCTGTGTGGGTCTAGGCTAATGTGTGTGTTTGTGTCTTCATTTTTAACAAAAAAAGTTTAAAAAGTAAAAAAAAAAAATTAAAAATAAAAAAAACTCATAGAATAAGGATATAAAGAAAGACGTTATCTTTGTACAGCTGTAGGATGTGTTTGTGTTTTAAGCTAAGTATTATTACAAAAGAGTCAAAGAGTTAAAAAAGTTTAAAAGTGTATAAAGTAAAAAGGTTACAGTAAGATAAGGTTACTATTAAAGAAAGAAAATTTCTAAAAATAAATTTAGTGTAGCCTAAGTGCACAGGGTTTATGAAGTCTACAGTAGTGCACAGTAATGTCCTCAGCCTTCACATTCACTCACCACTCACTGACTCACCCAGAGCAACTTCCAGTCCTACGAGCTCCGTTCACGGTTAGTGCCCTATATTGATGTACCATTTTTTAATCTTTTATATTGTTTTTTTTGCTGTACCTTTTCTATGTTTAGATATGTTTAGATACACAAATACTTACCATTGTGTTACAATTGCCTGCAGTATTAGTATAGTAACATGCTATACAGGTTTGTAGCCTAGGACCAATAGGCTATGCCACATGGCCTAGGTGTGTAGTAGGCTATAGCATCTAGGCTTGTGTAAGTACACCCTGTGATGTTCACACAACGATGAGATCACCTAATGACACATATCTCAGAACATATCCCCTTCGTTAAGCAATTCATGACTGTATGCACGTATCCTCGTAAAATATGGAATGTTCTTTTGTGTGTATGTGTGTGTATGCACGTACTTAATGAATAGAATATTACTATCCTCCAGATTTCATGCTGTTTCTTGTTTATTTGCTGTAACAGTGTTTCTGTGGTGTGCGTTACTGCACATCTGTATTTGTATCTGTCATGGTCCAGGCAGGAAAAAGATGGGTGCACACATACTAGATACTTGGAGGATTCATAAAAGAACTATTTACAAAGGGAAATAGTTAAGGGTTAAGAAACACATCCAGGGCTGGAGAGATGCCCTGGAGCTAGGAGCAGCCATGTGACCTAGCCGTGCCCTAGACCTGAAAGGAGCAGACTCACTTGACAGAGCCACCTGGGAAGAGTCACCTCAAAGGAGCTGTAGGGATGCAGTCATCACCTCTCCCCAGCGGAGGACCTTCCTCCCTGGCAGTGAGGGAGCCAGGGGTATAAATACTCCAGCTTCTCTTTCCTGCCACCTTCCGGATTTCCCGATAGTGCCTCCCATTGGCCAAACCCAATGAGAAGAGCCCACTGAAGTCCACCCACAGAGGAGACTCTAGGAATCCGGAGCTGGGCTGAGAGAAACAGAGAGCAGATCTAGGGATGCAAATGGAAGCCGTCCAGCACAATATGGCGGGACATAAATCAAACACATTAGGATGGATGTTAATAGGGGAGGGCAGAAAGGGAGGGAGGACGTGGAATGCAAAGGAAGATACTAAAACAAGAAGTTGTTTGCACTAATGTTGAGGACTATCACATCTTGCAGGGAGGAATGCAATTAACTCCACTCTCAACTCTGAGGTCTAAAAGAGAAAGCAAACCTGAGATTTGCTAGAAAAGTAGCAACCATACTAAAGAAGTCTTTGGAAAACACCTTTCCCCCTGCACTGTTTGTGTTGTAATCCAGACCTTCCCATCTGAGCTCCAGGCGAGAGAGAATTGACTCTTGTGTGAAAGAATGGGTCGGCCACAGGAAGGGGCCCAGGGCGAGGACTGTTCCATGAAAAACAAAAGCAGAAATGTGTGTGTGGGCAGCAGAATCGGTCTCAGGAGTGTTTTTAAAAATCTGTATTTATCAAGAAAGAGGAAGAGAAGACATGTAGGCCATTAAGAAGGGTTGATATTTTTCTTGGAAAAAAAGAAAATACATATACACTCAAAGAGAAATATCTGGCAGGCAATACACCAAGATGAGAATGGTAGTTGTCTTTGGGTGTGGATTATGAGTTGTTTTTTATTTATTTTATTTGCTTTCCTATATTTTCTAATTGTTATAAAGTAAGCCTTAATTGTTTATGCAAAAAGAAGGGACTTAAGCAAAAAAGGTAGAAATATCTTTGCAAAACATTAGCTGAGAAGAATTGGGACTGATGATGTCTGAAAATCATGCCACATTTCTTCCCTCTGCTCACCTTTTCCTCCTCTGTCTCTCCTCCCCCTTCTGCCCCCAGGTTCTGGCCATGACTTATCTGCTCAGGGGAACTGATTGATTGAGTCATTTGCAGGGGAAAGTCAGGGAGGTGACCTGGGCTTGGCTGAAAACAAGAGGGTCATCAAAGTGATTATAACCACTACTTGGGAACATTCTCTACCTTCCACCAAGAGGCTGAACGGGGATCAAAACATAATCCTTCTTGGAATCTGGTACTTATATTAGTTTCCTAGGGCTGCCATAACAAATTACCACAAACTAGGTGACTTAAAACAACAAAAATGTATTGTCTCACGGTTCAGGAGGCCAGAAGTCAGAAATCAAGGTGTTGGCAGGGTTAGTTGCTTCTGGAGGTGCCGAGGGAGAGTCTCCCACCTTCTTGGTATTTGTGAGCAACTGGCAGCATCCTTGGCTTGGAGCCGCATCACTCTGATCTCTCTGCCCCTGTGTCACATGGCCTTCCTCCCTGCGTCTTTGTGTGCCTCCAAGCCTCCCTCTCTATCTGAGGACACTAGTCACTGATTTAGGGCCCATCCTAATCCAGTATGACCTGTTTTAACTTGATTACATCTGCAAAAGACCATATTTCCAAATAAGGTCATATTTATAGCTAGTGGGCGTTAGGATTTTGACATCTCTTTTGGGGGGAACACAATTCAACCTAAAACAGTACTGTTTGCCAAAAACTTAGACTTTGCTTTAACAGAGAAAATTCTTACTTAGGAATTTTCCAGATGAAATGTTGTGGAATATTTTAAAACTTTTTATTGAAGTCTGACATAATAAAGGGAAGTGCAAAATTACAGGTGTTCAGCTCCATGAATTGCACAAAGCAACACAGCCGTATAGTCAGCACCCAAACCAAGAATCAGAACACCACCCATCCTGCAGAAGCCTTCCTCTTGTCCCCTCCCTTGATCCCCACCTCCAAGGCCATATGTGTGGTTTGTCTGCTTTCAAACTTTATACATATGGAATAATACAGAGTCTACTTTTTTTCTGGCTGGTTTCTTTCACTCAATATTATATTTATGAACTCATCCATGTTATGTGTAGCTATAGCCATTTAATTCTAACTGCTGTATAGATTCCATTGTATGATTACTCCATAATTACTCTACTGTTGATGGATATTTGGGTTGTTTCTGTTTTGCTTCTTGCTACTATAAACAATACTGCTATTAATATTTTTGTACATGTCTTTTGATGGATGTATGTACATACCTCTGTTGAGCATATACCTAGGAATAGAACTAATGAATCACGGGGTAAGTTTATGTTCAGGTGTAGTAGATACTGCCAAAGAGTTTTTCAAAGTAATTGCATCAGTTTATACTTTCACCACCAGTGTGTATGTTCCAGTTGCTCTATATGATCACCAGTACTTGATATTGTCTTTTTTATTATAAACACTCTAGTGGATGCAGGTATCTCTTAAGACAAAGTATTCAATTCATCATTGTTCATAAAAGCAAACAAAACAAAAACTGAAAATGATTGAATGACATGAAAAGATGCTTATGATATATTAAGTTAAAGTTATTAAACTCTATAAATCTATTTTTTGTGTGTGTTTTTTTAAGCAGCCAGGCGTGGTGGCATGCACCTGTAGGCCCAGCTACTCTGGAAGCTGAGGCTAAGGATCTCTTGAGCTCAGGAGTTTGAGTCCATCCTGGGCAGCATAGCAAGACCCTATCTCAAAAATAATTAATAAATAAACAAACCCAAATCTCTCAAAAAAAAACCCTAAGATATTACTCTTATGTGGAAGCTAAAAGAAGTTGATCTCATAGAAGTAAAAAGTAGATAATAAGCACAAAGAGGATAATAAAGGCTGGGAAGGGAAGGGAAAGAAGGGGGATAGGTAGAGATTTGTTAAGGATTCAAAATTACAGCTACACAGGAAGAATGAGTCCTAGTGTTCTATAGTACTATAGGATGAATATAATTAACAATAATAGATAGTTTCAAATAGCTAGAAGGAAGATACTGAATGTTCCCAACACAAAGAAACAATAAATGTTTGATATGATGGATATGCTAATTACCCTTATCTGATCACTCTATATTATATGCATTGCAGCATCACTATGTAACCCATAAATATGTACAATTATTGTCAATTTAATATTTTTTAAATTTAAAAATAAAAATTTTTTAAAGCGACAGAAATCTATACATCTCTATCTTCTTTACCTTCTATCTGTTTATACCCTTAGCATGCTCTGTTCCCTCCTCCTAAAATGCTTCTCCCCTACTTTTCATGGATGCTTATTCCTACTCTTTGGGTCTCATTTAATCATCCCTCTTCAGGAGGCCCTTGTTGATTACCCAATATAAAGTAAATGCCCTCTGATCTTCTTCCTCTTAGAACCCAGTTCTTGTCCTTCATGGCAATTAACAAGTCTCTAAATATATATGTTGTGTTGTTTGCCTTCTCTATAAATACAGGGACCCTGGGCGCCATACCCTGGGTGTGGGGCTTGACTTCTAGTATGTGTTCTGGCCAGACATGCACAGAGCTCACATTCTAGTGGGGATAAGAGAGAAAAATAATATGATCATAGATAGTGATAAATCAAAGGAAGTAAAGTGACATGTGGAAGACCTTGCTAAGAGGGTGATATTCGAGTTGAGACCTGAAAGAATGATAAGAATCCAGTCCTGCAAAGTTGTAGGGGAGAGTATCTGAAGCAGAGTGAGGAGCACGTGCAAAGGCCCTGAGGCAGCTTGACTGGAGGGTAGTAAAGGAGCCAGGGTGAGTGTTGTGAATGATGAGGTCAGAGAGAAAGAGGTGAGTGAGGTCGTGAAAAGCCTGGTTGGCTATGCTAAGGAGTTGGATTTCATTGTGAAAGCAAAGGAAAGCCAGTGGAGGGTTTTAAACAGAGTAATCTAATCTACATCTAATTTAGCTCTTTTAAAAGATCCATATGGCTGCTCCATGGATTGTTAGGGAGTAAGAATAGTGGCATGAGCTAGAAGGCTATTTCTTTGGTCTCAGAGAAATAATGATGACTTGGAGCAGAGTGATAGCAGTGGAGACAGAGAAAAGTGAGTGAATTCAAGACAAAATTTGGAGGTTGTACCACCAGGGCTTATGGACAGGTTGGTTGTGCTTTATGAGGAAAGAGGAATCAAGGGTGACTATTTATGACCTGAGTTACTGCGTGAGTAATGGTGTCACTAACCGAGATGGGGGAAGAATGGAAGGACAGGTTTAGGGGAAAAAAGCAAGAGTTTTAAGTATGCTAGCATTGTGAGGATTATCAGACATCCTGGTGGAGACATCAACAAGCTAAATGGATACAGGAGCCTGAACTCAGGGGAGGGATTGGGGCCAGAGATAAAAACTTTGGGGTTACCAGCACATGGATAGTATTTGTAGCCACGGGCCTAGACGAGAACTGAGAGTGTGGCTGAACAAGAGGGATCCCAAGACCAAACCTGGCATTTTTCAACATTTACAAATTGATCAAAGTAAAGGAAAGTCTCAGTAAAGGAGACTGAGAAGGAGTCTGGTGTTCTGCAAAGGAAGAACTCAAAAGTGTTTGTTGTTCTAGAAGCCCAAGAAGAAAGTGTTAGAGGAAGAGAATAATCAACTGCATCGATTACTTTTGAGAATTTGAGTTCAGTGAGACTTTTTGCTATGGCTTCAATCTCATTATTCATTATTGGTTTATTGAGGTTTTTTATTTCCTCAGATTCAGCCTTGATAGGTTGTAGGTATCCAGGAATTTACCCATTTCTTCTAGGTTTTTCCAATTTGTTGGCATACAGTTGTTCATAATAGTCTCTAACCATTCGTCATATTTTTGTAGTCTTGGTTGTGAAACAAGGCTTCTTAAAATCCTGAGTCCAACTCCCACACTGGCCAGGTGCTGCATATATAGCCTTAGGCAGGTCACTTAAGCTCTTATTGTTTCTCTTATCTGTTAAATGGGAAAATTGCAAAGTGGGGAGAACAATATCAGTCTCACAGTGTTATTGAGAAGATGGGATAAAACACTAAATGTGAAAATATAGTGCTTTGAAAACTGTGGCTCACTGAGGTTAGGGTTCTTGTGAGCAGATGACAGAGGATCCACCAGACTCCGGCTCTCTGAGACACCTGGCACATTGTCCCCTGAAATTTTACTTGCAAAATCAATTCAAATTGGCTCCAATACAGACACTTCCTCATGAACTGAAAGTCAGCCAAAAGACACTGAACAAAGAGCCGCAGTAATTGTTAGCATCTCAAACAACAAGGCCGTGTTTACTGGAGATGCTGGTTTTAGGATCAACCTTCTCGAAGGAGGTCTTTATGTATTGATTGGGAAGTTCTACCAGGCAGAATTTTAATATAATTTCCCAGGGAAAGGAAATGAAGGGCTTTGGCAACATCCATTAGAACCAGAAATTTACAAAGGGACTTAAAGGGTGGAAGTCTGTAAATCTGATTTCCTCTTCCAGCCCTGGCTGTGGGGAGACTGCACAGACATTTGGTGGTTGTTGAGGGAAACCGTTTTTCTCTCTGGGTGGATATCACCTTCATGCTAATCATCACCGTTATCCGAGCAGCATCAATTTATTGAATCCAGGTACTTCCTATGGGCTGGATGCTCTCCTGACTCTTCACCATTATCCCATGACGTAGGGCCAAGGACCACTCCCATTTTACAGAGATGGAAATGGAGGCTCAGAGCAGTTAGGTCTCACCCATGTTCCCACAGCCAGGAAGTGGCAGAGTAGGGACTAAAACTCAGGCCTTTGTGTTCCAAAGCCTGAGCTTCTATACCACCTTCCACAGGGAGGTTAGTTGGGCTCCTTAAGGTTGCAAGAGGCAGATATCTGCAGGTGATCTTCAGTTACAGCAGCTGTTGCAACACCGTCTCTTGGCTGACTCTTCTCAAGGAAGGTGATTTTGTGTCCTCTGTGCACACGTGCATGCACATACGCACACACCTCTCATTGTTTGAGACCTGCATGAAGAGCTTCAGCTTAAGCTTGAGAATCCTTTTTTTTTTCCTCCACGAGCACCCAAAGGAATGCCCTAATTGGGGGATTTGTCGCCATTCAGTATGGAGGATTTGATTGGGTGGAGACTATCCCCCTCAAGTCATAGAACATTCGCACAACACTCCTGAGTCTGTTTGGTAAGAGGAAGTCTGTGGATGAAGCTGGCACTTAGAGCTTTACCGGCCTCTCTCCAGTACAGAATCATGGACCAAAACATTCAGTGGAGGAGCCCCATGGACCTGTGTTCAGATGCCACCTCTGTCACTTACAACCACGTAATCTGGGGCACTGGTGACAAGACTAAGATAATTGGGTTTTTGCTAGGTGCCGGACCCGACTCTAAGCACTTTCCAGGAATATGCTTGTGAAATTACCAATTATTAGAGATAGATTCTATTATATCATCTTCATTTTACAGATTAGGCAACGGAGGCACAGAGAGGTTAAATGACTTGCCTAAGGTCATATAGCCAATTATGAAGTGGAGGAACCAGAATCTGAGCACGGGCTGACTGTGAGGCCAGAGCCCACACTGTCTGCCCCGTACAACCTGGCCGCACTCACTCACACCTCTGTGAGCCCTGGCTTTTTCATGTCTCAAATGCAGGTGATGGTACATTCTTTGTAGAGGTGAGCTGCAGAGCTGCACCTAGACACGCATTTGTGAGGATTCCTAGTCCTCCTTGAAGTTCATTGCTTTAGCAGAAGTCATCTCTTTTAAAATGCAAATTTTACAGAAGCCGTGGGCTCCAGATCCTAGCACAGTTGTGTAAACTAGCGTGTCTTTAAGATTCTACTCTTCCTTCACCAAGAGAGGGATGTATTCATTTCCTGTGGCTGTTATAACAAAATACCACAAACTGGGTGGCTTAAAACAACAGAGACTTATTCTCTCACATTTCTGGAGGCTGGAAGTCTGAAATCAAGGTGTTGGCAGGGCTGTGCTCTCTGAAGCCTCCAGGGAAGCATCCTTCCTTGCCTCTTCTTAGCTTCTGATGGCTGCTGTCAATCTTTGTCATTCCTTGGTTTGTGGCAATATAACTCTAATCTCTGCCTCTGTCTTCACAGGGCCATCTTCCCCCTTGTGTTTGTGTCTGAATATCTCTCTTCTCATAAAGATGCTGGTCATCGGACTAGGGTCCACCTCAGTCCGGTATGACCTTGTCTTAACTTGATTACATCTGCACAGGTCCTGTATGCAGATGAGGTCATATGCTGAGGTTCCAGGTGGACATGAATTGTCAGGGGACACCCTGTTCAATGCAGTACAGAGGGGAAAGGTGACAGCAGAGTGAGAAGCAGGGAAGTTGGTGAGGGTCTTCTCTCTCCGTGGTTCTGTCTGGGCAGCTGTCTCTGTGCCTGGGTGGCATTCTAATTTTGATGGCATTTCATCTCTTTGCATGTCCATCTTGTTATCCATAAAAGGACAGGGTTGATCTTTAAGGCCACGCCCACCACAAAGGTCTCTCATTGCCTAGGGAATGAAGCAAGTAGAATTGGGGGCATGCTGGGTCACAGTGGTCTGGAAGGCAACATACCAACAAAATCCCATCACCCACCATGACAGGTCTCCCCTTCTAGAACCCTGCCATCAACAGACAGCTCCCCCAACACCACACCAGTACTTTCAGTGCCTGTGTCTGAGAGGCACTGGGTGGCACTTTGAGCTTTTGGTCCAGGTGAGATCGCAGCTGACAGCCTTCCAGAAGCAAGCCATGCAGAGCCTCAAAAGGAATAGAGCTAGAATTACATAGAGAGTGAGACTTGGCCTGAGGAGGAAGGGTAAGAATGAGCAGCATGAGTGATCTTGGATCAGGAGAACGTGCGGGAACATCTGCAAGATTCCAAGCACGTTAAATGCTGGATCTCTCAGCAAGGGGACAGGATGACATTAGAAGGTTGGCTTGCTGAAAAAGTGCTAGCCACTATACTAGGACCTTATGCTATCACATCTACCCCTCAAAACACATAATCACAGGGTACATACTATTCTTATTTAAAAGTTTAGAAAACTGAGGTTCAGAGAATGATTTGCCTGTGGCTGCACTATTAGTAAATAGCAGAGCCAGGAATTCAAACTCAGGTTAGTGTGATTCCAAGCGCTGGTCAGAGGAGAGTTGGGTGTGAAGGTTTGTTTGGGGCTCAGGGCTTTGTCTTCTGTTTTTGGCACCGGGCTGCCTCCTCCGACCTCCTGGTGCACACACGTCTGTGGCCTCCCTGCCTCTGGTCTCTGGGCGGTGGAGTGTCTCATCTCCCTTCCCTCCTCTGTGTGAGGACAGTCAGATATTTGTCCTGGAGCCAAGGACAGGGATCAAGGGCTCGGACTCATTTTACTTCCTGAGCAGGGAGGTGGCCTTGCTCCGTGGAAGCCATCAGCTCATGGGGGATGAATTTAGCTGCCCTCCTTCCCTGCTTGGTAGCGGGGGAGGTGGGCAGGGTCCTGTCCGCCAGAGCATGTGGGCTTTGCTCCAGAAGGGCTTTTGTCTGGGGCCGGGACTCGGGCCAGAGTGACATTCTTTGGTGGAGGCTGCCAGGCCACCGCTGAGAGGGGCACCTGCGGGGCAGGGAGGGAAAGAGCGAGAGCCCATCCTTCTTCCACAGAAGAGAGAGGCTGGAGGGGGGACTCTGCTGTTTGGGGCCCCTGGCGTGCCAAGGCCATGCCAGCAGGCACTTGAGACTTGAGAAGAGATGCCAAGGCCCAGACTGCCCAGAGATGCAGACTATTAATGTTTCAGCTTAATCTAATAAAAAATCCCAACAAGATGAAAGAAATTCACCCCTTCTTGGACTGGTTTCCTATAAAAATCCTAAGGTCATCGACCCCACCAAGGAAAGAGATGTTAGAAGTGTCCTGTTGTGACTGCCCGCATGGGGGGTGTGTCCTGATGGCAGTGGGTGCTGTTGGTGCCCACGCTGACCCCCTTCACGGGTGGGTGCAGCCATGCCTGGATGCTGTGTGTGTCACCTACTGATGCTCACGGCCGCCCCTTCCTCTGGAGAACTGCTCTCAGCCATCAGGAGCCATCTTGCCTGGGAGGTTATACCCCACTGTCCCCCGTCCCAGCCACTTGCAGCCAGTGAGTGACAGGGGGTCTCAAGGAGGCAGCAAGTCCAAGGACCAGTCCCCACCCCAGAGCCCACATCCTTCCTTAGAGCTTTTCCTCACCCTGTCCTGCTTCTCTCATTCCTTTTTTCTGGAAAATCCTTTTATCCCTTGCTGAAGAATCCCTGCATTAGGTTCTGTTTCTAGAAACCCTACCCTCGGACACCCTTCTTTCATTAAGTCATTTCAGTGAATAATTATTGAGCATTTCCTATGTTCCAGACATGTTTGTGTTGGGGGGGAACACAGCAGCGAACCAAATAAAGATGGCTTTGGCCTCAGTGAGTGTACAGTCGAGTGGGAGGAGACAAGTACTAAGCAATCCCGGGAAATACAATTATGATGGTAATTAGCATTATGCATGAAAAGTATGGAGCTCTGCGTAAGGTAATTTACCTATTGCCACTCAGCTCCACATCTACCCTGAGCTGCTCTGATCTATGATGCTGGAGCTGAGACTCTGCAAACTACATTTTCCAGATGCCCTTGCCAACCGTCTTTTTGTTAGGTTCTGCTATTAGAAGGCACCAGGAGGAGCAAGAAGGCAGAAGGAGGGGAGAAGGGACTCACTCCCTGCCTTCTCTTGTTCTTGCCACCTTCACTGCCGCTCTGCTGCAACAATTAGAGCTCAGACCTGAAGGGTCACCAAGAGTTGTTTAGGAGAAGGGTGTTTGGAAGATGTAGAAAATGAGGAAACTGTAAATACAAAGTCTTTTTGAAGCAGAAACAGAGAAGGTCTATATGGCAAAAGGAAGTATTCTAGAAGAACAGAGGGAGGTAAGTAAGGGTCCTGTCACTCTGGACCTTGGAAAGACAGGAAGCTATTAAATAATGTTACGCTGGAAATTGGCACAAATATAATAACTGTATGACAATAAGGATAAGTGGTGATCATCTTCCCATTTCTAGAAAATCCTAAGGTTGAATAGGTCTCATCTTATAAGGCAGTTCACTGAATATGTGTCTCATAGAACTCTTGCGAGGATTAAATTAGAAGACATTTGCAAAGCACCCAACTCAGTCTCTGGTGTCCAATAGGCCCTTAAAAATTATCATTATTTTAATGTTAGCAAGTATTGTTGTTTTGAGTCAAAATCGACCTCCTTGTAACTTCTACTTCAGTGGAACAAGTCAAAGATTCATCTACTGTCTAATCCTTCTTCCATATGAGACTATTTCTGTCATCTGAAGTTAGCTGTCATATCTCTTCTTTGGAATGATTTTATTCTAGGTGTCCTTGCTGGCTGTCCTACCCATCCAAGGCTCAGCCTCAGCTTTTCTCCTAGCTTAAGTCCGCGTTTTGATTCACCAACAATCAAACCAACTGGCTCTCAGATTGTCATGTTGACTGGCTTCAAATGTTGATATTTATTATCCTCTCTCCTCGATGGTGTTCCTGACATGGCAACTGCCTCGGACGGCTGCGCAGTGCGGTTGTCAGGCTTAAAAGAGCACATGTTTCCAAGAGTTGGCTTGAACAGAGACACAGGAAGCAAATTTCCATGTTGTGTCATTTGCTGTCATCCTGTGATTACTCACCAGGGCTGCTTCCCCTCTGCACCTCCTCTGGACCCACCCAGCACAGGAGGAGAAAAACGGACAGTGACTCAGATGGTAAACAGGCCACGTGAGTTAGTACCAACCATTTGGTGAACCTGGATATTTCGTAATGTACAGCTCATTACCCTCCCAGTCATCACTCATTCAGGTCTTTCTTTTGTTCGTTCATTAATTAATTCATTCAACGTTTGTTTGACATTTACCCATTTTTGCCGGTATTGTGTCGAGCCCTGTATGTGCATGATCTCATGCTCTCAAAACAACCACGAGGTCGGGGCTATTACTATCTCCATGCCACCAATGAGTGATTAGGGGTGTAGATTACCCAAGTATCTTGTCTGTCGTTGCACAAGCAGTCTAGATTCAGAGCTGTGGGTCTGACTCCCAAACCAGTGTTTTTAACCAGGATGCCATAATGCTCTTTTTATTGCACAGAAGATTGTCTATTGGATAGTAGTTCCCAACTGTTTGTATCTTCTTTCCCACCAGCAACTCTTGTGTGTGCTTGGGAGCAGGGAGGGGTAAGGCGGAGGGGGATGGGGGAATAGGTGTGTGGTTAGGAACTTGCTCACCATCACCCAGCTATGAAAACCCAAGTCTTAGCTCAGGGTCAAGCTCATTGTAAAGAACCAAAAGCCTGTGCTTTTTCTCCACTGCACCATGCTGTACCGTCCAGTCTGCAGTTGTACTCATCTAATCAACTGATCTTTTAAAACAGTCACTACATCCCGGGCATTGTGTGGGAGTACAAAAGTCCTTCTCCTTTGCCTCAGGCAGTATAGAGCCTGCGCGGCAACTTTGTGTTCCAGAACTCCCTGGGGCATCAGGTGGAACTGTTTAGAGAGGAAGTTCCAGACTCTTTGCACCCAGGGCTTCCATGCAGGATTGCACGTGTCGTCCGCTGCACAGCTCTGGACTGTCCTCTTTGCGGGATGTGTGAACAGCATCTGTGCTCCTGTAAACGGCAGCCCCCTATCTGCTTTGCAGAAACATGGAGGTAGGAAAGGCATTGCTTAGTCAGTCAGTCATCCACTAAAATGCATGTTTTCAAAGCCTGACTTGCACTATGGGAGTCTTGCATGTCATTTATTAGGGGAATTGGGCAAGGGTTAACAACACAAGACAGTGCAGAAGAGCAGCAGATACACACAGAGGAAGAGCATTGCACTTGGAGTCAGGAGATTGGGCTTCTAGGCCCGCTCTGCCACTAGCCAGTCTCCACTTTGGGTTCAAGTCTGATAGTTCCTTGGCCTGACCCTGGGTGCCTCAGGCCCCTGGTCCCAGGCTGGTCTTCTTTCCCCAGCATGAGTTGCGGACTAAACTCCAAGTAATTAGGTTCTTCAGTTTGAGCCCAGAACCCTTCTCTGGGCAATCATTTTGGGTTTGGCACAGGCTCCTTATCTGACTCGGGCCCTAATATCAGTGAGTACCTGAAAAATGGGAGATATGTTAAAACCCTAAGGTCTTATGGATGCTGCTGAAATTAAACCATGTCTTTTGGGTTGGGTTGTGTGGTCCAGGCCCACCTGGGTGGGCACGGACAGGCCACATTGCCCTCAGGGTCCTGTGGGTAAAAAGAAAATGTCTCAGGCCAGTTTTTCCCAGAATCCGGCCCTGAGCCAAAGATTTAAGTACAAGTGATTCATTCCGGAAGTGCTCCCATGGGAAACGAGCAGGGAAGTGGAGGATGCAGGAGAGGGAAGGGGAAGATGGCAGGCAAGGGTGTGATTGATGTCATTCCAGTAACACCCCAGCCTTGCCCTGACCCCATGGGGAACTCTGAGTATAAATTACCCCTCAGAGTTTGTCCCAGCTGGAGGAAAGGAACTGTCCCCACACCAGCCTCTCCTGGAGCATGATACCATGAAGAAGGCTACAGGTGTGATCGGTTAGCAGCAATGTCTCCAGAGTGGGGACAGGCACAGAGAGCTAGCTGGCCAAAAAGGAGTTCTGGTGGGGTATCACCATCGGCCCCCACTAAAGAATTTTTACTCTATTAACCTTCTTGTTATTGCGAGAAGTGATCACCAAGGTTTCCAAAAGTCAGAAAGCGGAGGCCTTAGTTCACTAATGTGTCTTTGGTCAGATCCAGATTGTTGACCTCCTGTCTTCTGACTCCCAGGTTCTCACTGGCCCAGACGGCTTCCTCTGCCACTTCAGTATCAGCCCGCACAAAATCCACTTAGACTGATTTGCAGCAAAACAAAGCAACACAAAAACACAGCCAAATACAAATGATTTTTGCAGGATCTGTTTTTTTCCTGGATGTCAGCACATCTGCTTCCCGCCAAACCTAGGTAATCAGTGTGGATCCTACGGCAGTGCCTTCAATGGATCCCTGCGGTATATCCTGAAAGGTGCTGCCCACTTCCTCCTTCAAGACAGCGTCCTCCACTTACTGTCAACGGCTGATGTAAGGGGCTTCTGTTTAGATATCAAAGATGGCACAGCAGTTTAGGCATGGACACCTTTTAAGTTAAAAAATTAAAAATGCCATATACATAGCCCACTAGAATTTAACTTTTAAACGTGGAAGCACAATCTGTAATTTGCTCATCAAACATAAACAAAATAACCAAAAAATAATGTTATTTATTGGTTATTTATTGGTTATTTATACCGATGGTTCTGAAGCTGGGACAATTCCCTGCCGCTGCCCCCGCCCTTGGGATTGGGGGGACATTTGGCAACATCTGGAGACATTTTTGGTTGTCATAAGGGGGCAAGTGTGCTCCTGGCATCTAATGGGGAGAGGCCAAGGGTGCTGCTAACCACCCTCCAGCGCAGAGACCAGCCGCTCCCAGCAAAGAATTATCCAGCTCCAAATGTCAACAGTGGTGAGGTTGAGAAACCTGAATCCAGACTATTCTATTTTGGGGTGAATTTTGCATCAGTTCTCTGTATCTAGGCCTATTTTCAATAGCTTTGGACTTTCCGAATCCCCGTGTTGAAATATTTTTGAGCACCAATTCAGAGTACGATGCTGTTCCCAATGCTCTAGTATCAACTCTTCGGTATTACTAAATTAGCAGCACAGTGGCTCGCTCAGCAATGAATTCCCTCCATCTGTGTTTTCCAAGTCCTGGCATCAGCGTGGGTGACCAGCGCAGTCACGCAGGGCCCCGCATTCAGAGGGAGGCCCCGAGCTTGGGCTTTAATGCTCTGTGGTGGCCGTCCTGCAATTCTTAATAATTTTGTCTTTGAATTTGTGTTTTGATAGTGAAGCAGGCACAGGGCTTGGGGCCTCAGCGTGGGTGCGGTCCCGCCTCCTGCCCTCCCCACCTGGCGGGAGTGGGTTTTCAGCTGCCCGCTCCTCCGCCCCAGCCCTGCGACCTCTGCTGCCCTTCACCCCGGCAGGGCTGGGAGCGGGTGTGGGGAGGGTTGAGTAGGGTGTACACACCCCGTGAACCAAATCAGGGGACAGGCCCCAGGTGCCTGGGAAGGGCTGCACTCACTCCAGAAGCATCCCTGTGCCCGACGGAGAACAACATTAAATAGCAAGCCAAAACCACCATGATGCATTGAGAGACAGACATGGAAGAAAAGAAAAAGCCTTTTTTCCTGCTTTTCATTCAGCACTGGGTGCCACAACTTATGTAGCTGGGCCCTGCCTAGAATAGATAGCTGCTGCTCACTCAGTACCCCTCTTTCTTTCTAAGCGACACCTTCCTAGTGGAGTTTTGAGGCTCCCTTTCATTCTGCAGCCGTAAAGTCTCCCACAGCAGTGTACAGCCAGACGTTGTCAGAGGAGGCTTCAGACCAGACCACTGATACATCTCACATATTGCTGGAGACGGTGCTTGTGTCCTCTCAAAATTCACAGGTTGAAATCCTAACTCCCAAGGTGAGGAAGGAAGGAGGTGGGGGCTCTGGGGGTGATTAGGTCATGAAGGTGGAGCCCTCAGGAATGGGCTTAGTGCCTTGATGAAAGAAACTCCAGACAGCTCCCTCACCCCTTCCGTCATGCGAGGACACAGTGAGAAGGCAGCCGTCTATGAACCAGGAAACGGGCCCTCGCCAGACACCAAATCTGCCTGCCCCTCGATCTTGGACTTCCAGCCTCCAGAACTGTGAGAAATAAATTTCTGTTGTTTATAAGCAGCCAGTCTATGGTACTCTGTGAACAGCCCAAATGGACTAAGACACATATCATCGAATGACTCAATACCAAAATTATGAGAGCAAAATGAAAGGCTATAGCAATAAGAATAGATTCTCTTTCCCATAGCTGTGTACGAGCAGGCAACTCATTTTAAGACTACTGGGCTTCTTCCATTGCCTTTGGCGTGTCTGGACCAGGCCTTATGTGCTTTGGGGAGAACTTTCTTGCAAGCCACTTGCTGGAATGCCTAAGCATAGACAGCAGGGACTTCACCAAGCTTAGAGGAGCAGCTGTGTTTTGTGCCTATCTGCTAATTATGTTTGTGTATGGGAGAATGTCATCTCATATTTGCTTTCATTATGACATTCCTCCTGGTAGCAAGGTTGTCGGGGGACAGACATCGAGGGCTTACCCTCCTGCAGTCATTGGAGGCTACTGATGTTTGCCAGAGTTCCTGACAAGTGTTGAATGGCCACTCGGCTTTGATCATGTCTCACTGGCAGGCTATAGGATTACTGTATTTTATAGATTAAGTTCCTGAGGCTTGGTAAAGGTTAGGAAGTTTAATTCCCAGTCATGTGACCAGTGAATGCAGAAGAGCCAAAACTTGAACTCCAGCTGGGAGACATAGCTGGGAGGATGGCTTGAGCCCAAGAGTTCAAGGCTGCAGTGAGCTATGATCACGCTACTGCACACCAGCCTGGGCGGCAGAGTGAGGCCCCGTCTCTAAAAAAAAGAAAAAAAGGAAAAAAAAGAAAAAAAAAAAACTTGAACTCAGTCCTAAGTGACTCCAGAGCGTGAGCTCTTGCCTCTGTGCTCCTTCAATCCTATCAACCTTCCCAGCTGGCCTCCAGGGCTCCCGTGTGCATTGTCGGTGAGCAGGAGAACACAGAGAGTGATCCCAGCTCCTCTTGCTCAGGTTCCATGAGGCCACCCAGCCTCAGGGACAGTGGGAACTGAGACCCGCCCTCTGCTCTATTCCTCAAGCCTTGGTCTGATGTCACCCAAAGGAATGGGTGCTTTTATCAAATTCATCTGCCCACCTGGGGCACCTTATTTGAATTCGCACAAAGGCACTGAGTAGACAAGCGGCTATCAAGGGTACATGAGGGTAGTTTGTTTTACCTTCTTTGACTTCCTACTGGTTACCGTCAAGCCTTGGGTGCCCAGGGCCACCCACACCCAGCAGGACACTCCTACAAAGAAGCCACACCCTTGACCCTTAGGCCAATAGACTAAGAGTTTTTTAAAGTGTGGCCCAAAAACCATCTGTCAGAATACTCTGGGTGGTTGTTAAAAATGCAGAATTCTAGACCTCATCCAGATACGCAGGCTCTCTGGGGGTTGGGCCTGGTAATCTGCATTTTAACAAATACCCAGCACATTCTTATGCCCTTTAAAGTTTCAGGGAATCTCAGTGTTTGCTGCTGACCTCTCTGTTCTGGCTCTGCCCAATTCCAAGCTAACTCTTGACTCTGTGACTGACCCTTCTGTGTCCCCCTTTCATTCTGGCACACTTGGTGGGTGTTGGGTCGGGTCAGCATTATTGGGTTTGCCCCCTGGACTCTCCATGCATCTGGCACCTTCGACACTCTGTGCTGTTTTAGGTTGGGTGCCTCACTCCGGGGGGATTCCTTAGCTGATTCCTCAGCTGATTCCTTAGCTGAAGGCTCTTGCTTGCCTAACCCTTGGATCCTGCGGACTCCTCTGGAACGTCACTTCCAAGTCCCCTCGGGCCTGGCCGGCCAAAATCCTAGACACGGAAAGACTTGGTCTGGCAGTAGCGGCAGCGCCCACCTCGGTCTTGAGCACAGAGGCCTCAGGCACCAGGCAGAGGAGGCCAGCACTCTCTGGAGGGCTCTGCTCCCTCTCAGTGGGCTCCTTTGCTGTGTCTGGCCCAGGCCTGCCCACGCCTGTGGCTGGGGAAACATAGAGGGTTCTGGGTTTCTCGTTTATAGATTCTAGGAACTACAGGGAAAACCTCAATTCTCATATGTGAGTCATTCAAAGTAAATGTTAGAGCTGAGCATGCCTTTTTCAAAGAGCAAGTTAAAGAAGCCAGCAGTAAAAGGTTGGATGTTTTGATGTTAAATATGTCACTGGGTAGCACCCACAGAAGCCTCAGGGTTGAGCTGCTCTTCTCCAGGGGAAATGATTTAATTACAAAGATACTGAATCATTATGGCGCTAGCTAATATGGTATTTTATAGGTTGCTTATATTGTATTTCCTCTGATCCTCACAGAATACGAATGGCTAATAGTTACTTTGCTATCAGGCACTGCTCTCAAACTTTTATGTGTGTCAATTCCTTACAGACACAGGGAGGTTAAGTAATTTGTCCACAGCCACAGAGCCGTGAGAAGCTTAGCTGGGGTCTGTACCAAGACAATTTAGCTTCAAAGTCTGTGTGTAACATAAAGTTATAACTGACTCATATCTACCCAGGAAGGTAGATTTTAATTCCCCATTTTTACATATGACAGCTATGAAGATAAAAGAGGTGAAATGATTCATCTAAAAGAATCACTACCAC
Organism: Varecia variegata; assembly: GCA_028533085.1. Lineage (NCBI taxonomy): Eukaryota > Metazoa > Chordata > Mammalia > Primates > Lemuridae > Varecia > Varecia variegata. The sequence continues at coordinate 34,125,603 of CM052438.1, read as the reverse complement.
CTTTTTAAGGTGGAGGCTCAGAATACAAAGGGCACATCACCTGAGTTTTAGTGACCATGTTCTTCTTTTTTTCTTTTTCCTGTACCGTTTGAGTCAAATAGTGACCCTGTTCTTGAGGCCAATTGTAGAACACCTAAGAGATTGAAGAGAGTCATGAAAGTGGGTCTAGAAATCCTGATAGTAACTTCTAGTGTCAGGAAAAATTCATTTATTGATGATTTGGCTGACATTTTGGTACTTTTTTGAGCATCTATTGAGAACTGGTTGGTTCATGCTAGTGCATATATTTATTTAGCCAGGCATAGAAGTAATGGCTGTTACAAAAAAGAACAAAACAGAACTTCTAGAGCAAAAAAAAATCTGAAATACAAAACACATTAACACATTGGGTTGTATTAACAGCAGATTAGACATGTAGAAGAAAAGATCAGTGAACTTGAAGACATATTAACAGAAAATAATCAAATGAAAGCAAGGAGAAAAAACAAGAAAAGAAAAAGAATAACAAAGACTCAATGACCTGTGTAACAATATCAAATGGCCTAACACAAGTTTAATTAAAATTTTTGAAGGAGAGGAAAGGGAGGAAGGAGCAGAAAAAATATGTAAAGATTTAGTGTTTAAAAGTTCTAAATTTAATGAAAACTGTAAACCCCCAAATCTAAGAATGTAAATGAAATCCACGCAAAATGAAAATAAAGAAAACTACACCAAGACACGTCATAATTAAATCACTAAAAAGCACTGATAAAAAGAAAAATTAAAAAGCAACAAGAGCAAAAAATATGTTATACACAGAAGAGCAAATGTAAGAATTTTCCAAACTTCTTTCAGAAGCAATGCAAGCCAGAGGACAATAGAACTGTATATTTAAAGTGATATATAGTTTAAAATGAACTCTTTTTTTTTTTAAGATGGTGTCTCTGCATGTTGCCCAGACTGGAATGCAGTGGCTGTTCACAGGCACAGTCATGGTGCACTGTCACCTTGAACTCCTGGGCTCAAGGGATCTTCCCTCCTCAGCCTCCTGAGTAACTGGGGCTTAGGCGCCTATCATTGTGCCTGGGTAAAAAAGAACTATATCTTTAAGGAGAATAAAGTCAACCTATAAATCCATGTCTAGCTAAACCATCATTCAAAAATAAAGGTGAAATAAACAATTTTTAGACAAACAAAGAGTGAGAGAATTCATCACCAGGTGACTTGCACAGAAATGAAAATTAAAGAATTATCTGGGCTGAAAGAAAATAACAAGTTGAAACTGGTTATACAAACCAATAGCGAACTTTAGAAATGGTAAATATGAGAGTAAACACAGAAGATTTTTTTCTTATTTTTAATTTTTTATAAAAGAGAATTGATGGTTTAAAGCAAAAAGCAAAGTAGTATAGATTTTATATGTTCAGGCATGACAACCACAAAATCACCAAAAACAGAAGGGAAGAAATGAAATATGCTCTTATAAGCTCCTTACATTGTACATGAAGTTTTATAAGACCATTAAAGATAGAATATATTAATTCAAAGATACATAACATAAAACCTAGGGTAACCATTAAAATATAATCAATAATTCAAAAGAAAGCAAGAAAAGAAAAAAAAAAGGAAAAAAGTACAGATAGAATAAATGGAATGCAAATAAGAAGATGGTTGACTTAAACTCAACTATATCAATAATTATATTAAATTCAAATGGTCTAAACACTCCAATTAAAAGTCAGATGTTATCAGACATAGTTTTAAAAATCCAGAAAAATGGCTACAGTTTTAAAAACTGGCAATCCCAAGTTTTGGCAAAAACATGGAGCAACTAGAACTCTCATATATTGTTAGTGGGAGCAAAAAGTGGTACAACCGCTTTGAAAAACTCTTTGGCAATACCTACTAAAGTTAAATATATGTGTATCATATACTGCAGAAATTCTACTCAGCTAAAATACATATTTATGTTCACCAAAAATAAGTATAAGAATGTTCATAGCAGCACTTTTATAATAGATAAAACCTGGAAACCACCTATATTTCCATCAACGCTAGACTGGATAAACAAATTGTGGTATATCTATACAGTGGAATATTATTAATATAAGTCAATAAACATAAACAAACCACTGCCATATACAGTAGCATGGATGAATCCCACAAAATAATATCAAAAGAAAGAAGCCAGATTAAAAAAGCTTATAGTAGCTGGGCACAGTGGCTCACACCTATAATCGTAGCACTCTGGGTAGCTGAGGCCAGAGGATGGCTTGAGCTCAGGAGTTCAAGACCAGCCTGAGCATGAGCAAGACCCCATCTCCACTTAAAAAAAAAAAAAAATAGAAAAATTAGCTGGGTGTCATGGCGCCTGCGCCTGTAGTCCCAGCCACTTGGGAGGCTGAGGTAGGAGGATTGCTTGAGCTCAGGAGTTTGAGGTTGCTGTGAGCTATGATGACCCCACTGTACTCTACCTAGGACCACAGAGTGAGACCCTGTCTCAAAAAAAAAAAAAAAAAAAAAGCATATAAGTAAAGTTCAACATCAGGAAAACATAATCAATTTGGAATGAAGTCAGAATACTGGCTACCTTTTAAGAGGTGGTGTCCAGGAGAAGGCAGGAGGGAGACTTCTGGAGTGCTGATAATGTTCTAATCCTTGATTTTTATGGTGGTTACTTGAGTGTGTCATTTCTGGAAAAATGCATCAAGCTGTACATGTAGGACTTATGCCCTTTGCTATACTCATGCCATATGTCACTAAAGTGTTTCCTTTAAAAAATAGAGGTGAATAGCATTCCCAGCATGGAATGAGCATAAGCAAACACATGGAGGGAGAAATAATATCATGTGTGGATAATTACAAGTAGCTCAATGTTGCTGGAGCAGAAAGCATGAAGTAGGGTAGAGAAGGGCAGAGGCGGAGGAGGTGTCAGTGGGCAGGTGATGAAGGGCTTTGTGTGACATGCTAAAGAGCTTGGACTATCTGCTGAGGACAATTAGGAAACACTGAAAGATTCTAAGCAAGAGGTGACATAGTAAGATTTAAAAAAAATTTAAATCTTGTGTCAGTTGGTGAAGGGAGTAAACTTATAGACACAGGGAGACTAGTTCAGATGCTCTTTCAAAAATCCAGATGAGAGATGACGAAAGATTGAATCAGGGCAGTGGCTGTGGGGATATTAGGATAGTATGACTTGAGAAATATTTAGGAGACAATATGAGTGAGACTTTATTGGATGTGGGAGGTGAAGAAAATCAGAATTGGGATGATTCCTAACTTTGTAACACTAATGACTCCATGACCGGTGGTTCTACCAAATGAGGTGGGGAAATTCGGGAGGAGTTCAGGGAAGGGACAGAAGACTAGTTCAGCTCAGATGCTTTGGACAGGTTTACCAGATAAGGCAGTGCTCAAGGCAAAGGGATGCTTTGGGAGTTATTTTTGGGGTCCCCTGTTACTTGGAGTTGATGACTGATTTAAATGCCAGGTCTCTGATGTTCTCTACAATTACTGTTTGGTTTTCTTGCCTTTTCTGGTCACAGTGCACATTCAGGACACAAAGCCATGGTTGTCAGCTGCAGAGCCAGCAGCACCGCTGCCCTGGGGTCTGAAAGACTTCATCTTGCTTTCGTCTGCCGCTGCAGACAAAGGCCGTCTTATACACTATCTATTTCAGTCATTTTTATGAGCGCCATGGAATATTTTCAAGCTATCCCTTTTAAGCATTATCTCTTGGCAGTTAAGAAAATAGATCCATTGCAAGCACTGGAGTTTCTGAAAAGGAGTTTAAAAATAGCTCAGGGTGCTAGACAGCTGCAGCTATTGGGAAATTGAGCCCTTTGCTTGCATTTTTGCTGGTTTCCATTTCAACCTTGCAGCTGGAAATCAGTAGCTAGCTCTTCCTCTGTTGGGAACAGCTGCGAAAGGGGGGAGGCATGGATGAGGACCCTCTCTTGATTTGGGGTCACACTGGGCAAGCTGAATGCTGAGAGGCACCAGGGTGATGGAGAGTGGGCACGTCACACTCTTGAGTTTGAAAAGCCTGTCCAATATTATCTTTATATTTGGAAATGAATAAAAAGCCTGTTGGTTTTGTCATGCAAATTATAGGAAGCAAATCAGATAAAAATCCTCTTGGCTGTTAGGGATAGGCAGAAAAGCCATCGGCTGATTATGCTTCACATGCATTCTTTGACAATGCCCTGAAGTAGCTGTTATTGCTTTTCCATCGTACAAGCGTGGAAGCTGAGGAAGGAAATTGTGGAGGCCCACACCGGATCACAGAGCCAGGGAGTGGGCAGTGGGGTCCCCACACAGTCAGACTCCAAAGCTCCGCTCTTAGCCTTTGCACTATATCGCCTTTCAACTGGGGGGTGCATGAGACCTTGATGATTCTCAAAGGGGAGCTCCCAGGAATAGACTAGAACAAATCTCTATCTAGGCCTCGCTCCACCATGATGCCACTCAATACATTTTCGCTGAGTAAATGAATGACTGCATTTTAAATAAATGAAGCAAGACCCTTAGCCTTTTTGAGACTTCATTTCTTCCTCTGTAAATGGATATCATAATATCGCTTGGCAGGCTTCACAAAATGTCTGTGCGGATCAAACGAGATAATGACCTACTTGCAGTAGTTAAATACTCTGGAAATTCATTCAGTAATTAATTGAACCAGTGGTTACTGAGCACTTGCTATGTGCCTGGTATTGTTGTAGGAGCCGGGGATAGATCAGTGAATCTCTGCTTAGACTTTATCAGGAGAAGATGGAAAACAAACAGGAGACCTAATAAACAGGTAAAACTTCTAAAGTGTGTTATCATGATATAGACATGTTGATGATAAGGGAATATGAAAAAGTAAAGCAGTGTAAGAATGATTAGGGTGTGGATGGGTTGGAGTCTTAAAAACAGATGCTCGGAATAGGCCTCACTGAAAAGGTGACATTGTATCGACACTGGGATGTCTGGAAAGAGCATGACAGGTAATGAGGTGGAAAGAAGCCTGCTGTGTCCCCAGCCAGGAGGGCTGGTGCCCAAGAGCAAGAGGGTAAGGAGAAAGCAGTGTGAGCAGAGTTTGAGGAGTTTAGGGCCTTATATGAACTTGGACTTCCACTCTGATGGAGACGGGGCACGCTGAGGGTTTGGCATGACGTGGCATGTTTTAAAGGGATCACGCTGGCTGCTGCATTGGGGATGGATGTCGGTGGTAAAGGCAGGAGCAGGGATGTGAGACGAGTTCACAGGCTATTTCAGTAATCCAGAAGTGGGGTTGGAAATGTCGCCTTATGTATACATTTTGAAGAAAGAGCCAATGGGATGGGATGAGACAGAGGAAAAGATAGACAGCGTGCTCCGGAATCCAAGCGAAGCAAGTGGACCAGGGAAGAAGGTGTGATCAAACATGTCAGATACCATTGACAGTTCTGGTCAGATGAGGGCTGCAGCTGCCCATGAGCCTTGGCTGTGTGGAGGCCACTGTTGACCTTGATAAGAGGCATCGTGGTGGGGGGTTGGGGGCTGGAAGCTGACTGGAGTGGACTGAAGGAAGAATGGGAGGAGAGAGCCTGGGGACAGAGAAAAATGTGTGTGCTTTTTCCTAATTTTTATTTTTAACTGTAGTAAAATACACATAATATAAAACTGACCATTTGAACCATTTTTAAGTGTGCAGTTCAGTGTTGTGAAGCATTCACACTGTTGTACAACCACTCTCCGGAACTTTTTCATTTTGCAAAACTGAAATTCTATACTCATTAAACAACAACCCCCCTTTCCCCACCATCCCCAGGCAACCATCATTCTACTTTCTCTCTCTACGTACCTCGTGTAATTGGAATCCCACAGCCTTTGAACAAAATGTACATAGTCATAAAACGAAGGCATATATGACAATAGTAACAAAAGATTTGTGACAATAGCAAACCTTGAGGCAGCCGGTGAAAATCCTGAAGATTGTGGATCTGAGGTTGCCCTGCACTTTTCTGCCTTTCCTGGCTTAAACTATGATCTAATAGTTTTGTATATAATATTTTACAATTGCTCTGTGTAACATTTTGTATAAAACTTCAGGTTTTTAACAATATTAGGTGCATAGTTTGTACTTGGGGCTAAGGAAGGCAATTTGGTGAGAAAACTGCCAAATCGGGAGAGTTTATCGGCATTTATCTTCAGAGTCACCTTCCTTTGTCTTTATTACCCTCTTCAGGACCCCTCCCCTTGCAAGGACCCCTTGTAGGATCTCCATACTCCTCCTCCCAGGACAGCAGGGGTCTCCACAGGGGAAACGTCATGGATGAGTGTCTCGGTGCCTCGAGTATTATACACTTTATCCAAAGTCCTGAAAACCAGTTTGCCTAGTAAATGCTTGAAATAATCAGATCTCTTACTGTCACTAATGAAAGAAATCCAATTCAAACTTATATAAACAAACAACCCAGAAAATTGTAATTTTACGTAACTGAAGAGCTCAGAGCCAGGTGAGACTCCAGGATTCAAATCACATCAGCAGTGCCTGGTCTCTGTCCGTCTCTCAGCCCTGCTTCCCTCTGTGTTGGCTCCGCTCTCAGACGGGCTTCCCACGTGATGTCAAGGTGGTGGCCAGAGCTCCAGACTCACATCCTGTCCTCCCAGCAACGCTAGAAGAAAGTGGGCTTCTCTTTCCCAAAGGTCTGTTCCAGTGATCAGTTTTCTGTGACCCCAGTTACCAGTACCTGTGACTGATGCTACACTTGGTCCACATCTTCCTCCATGTAGCTAGGGGCAGAGCCAGCCCCATTCAAGCCTTAAGACTAAAAGCAGAGAAAGGGTAGTTCCCAAGGAAGGTTGGAGTTTCTTATAGAAGGGAAAATGGATGTGGACAGGCAAAAAATAGAAGATATTTATTGGTTTCTTATCTTTGTTATAACACGAAGACAGGGGCCATGCGCGGTGGCTCATGCCTGTAACCCTAGAACTTGGGAGGCCGAGGCGGGCAGATCGTTTGAGCTCAGGAGTTTGAGACCAGCCTGAGCAAGAGCGAGACCCCATCTCTACTAAAAAATAGAAAGAAATTAGCTGGACAACTAAAAATATATAGAAAAAATTAGCCGGGCATGGTGGTGCATGCCTGTAGTCCCAGCTACTCGGGAGGCTGAGGCAGTAGGATCCCTTGAGCCCAGGAGCTTGAGGTTGCTGTGAGCTAGGCTGACGCCACGGCACTCTAGCCAGGGCAACAGAGTGAGACTCTGTTTCAAAAAAAAAATGAAGACAGAGGCTCAGAGAGACTTGTAACCAGAATGGTAGAGCTAGGTTTTGAATTCAATGGCCATATTTTTAAAAATATTTTATTGTGAAATAACTATAGATTGACAGGAAGTTGTACACACACACACATACACACACACACACACACAGAGGGAGGTCCCATGTACCCTTCACCTAGTTTCTCACTGGATATCTCAATAACACTTGCAAAGCCATAGCAGAATTATAGTATAATATCAAAAGCAAAAAGTTGACATTGGTACAATCCACAGAGTTTATTCAGATTTCACAGGTTTTACATGTACTTACTGTATGTATGTGTGCTCATGCACATGTGTATGCATGTGTAGCTCTATGAAATTTTATCACATATGTAGATTCATGTAACCATCCCTGTAATCAAGATAGAGAACTGGTTCATCACTACAAGGCTCCCTTGTGCTGTCTCTTTATAACCACACCACCTGTCCCTCCTCATCCCTAACCCCTGGCAACCACTGATCTGTAATATTATTCCCCATCTCTATAATTTTGTCATTTCAAGAATATCATTTTTAAAAAGAACTAAAGCAATATGTAACCTTTTGAGATTGGATTTTTTCACCCAGTATAATTCCCTTGAGATCTGTCCATGTTAGATGTAGCAATATTCATTCCTGTTTATTGCTGTGTAGTATTCCATGGCCTCGATGTTTAACCATTGTTAAACAAACCACAATTTGCTTAACCATTCACCCATTGAAGGATATCTGGGTTGTTTTCAGGCTTCAGATATTACAAATAAAGCTTCTGTGAATATTCATGTACAGGATTTTGTGTGAATGTAAGCTTTTATTTCTCTGGGATAAATGCCCAGGTGTGCAAATGCTAGGTTATATGGTAAGTGCATGCTCAGTTTTAAAAGAAACTGGCAAACCATTTTCCAGAGTAGCTCTGCCATTTGACACTTCCACCAGCAGTGTATGACTGATCCAGTTTCTTTGCATCCTCACCAGCATTTGGTGTTATTGCTCTTTTTTATTTTAGCCATTCTAATAGTTACACAGTGACATCTCATTGTATTTTAAATTTGCATTTTTCTAATAGCTAATGATGTTGAACATATTTTCATATGCTTATTTGCCATCTGTACATTTTCTTCTGTGAACTGTTTTTTTATGTATTTTTGTCCATTTTATAATTGGATTCTTTGTTTTGTTTTTTACTGTTGAGTTTTGAGGGTTCTTTACAAGTCTGTTATTGAATATGTAGTCTGCAAATATTTTCTCTTGCTCTGTAGTTTTTTTTTTCTCGTTCTCTTAATAAGGTGCTTTGCAGAGCAAAAGTTTTTAATTTTGATGAAGCACTAACAGGCTACCTCAATTTTTCCTTTTATGAATTGTGTTTTTGATTTTGAGTCTAAGATCTTTTCACCTAGCCCTAGGTGTTGAAATTTTCTCCTAAATTTTTCTCTAAAAGCATTAAAGTTTTGTGTTTACCGCTGAGGCTGTAATCCATTTTTGAGTTAATAATTGTTACATAAAGTATGAGATTTGGGTCAAGAGGGTTTTTTACCTCTTTCTCTTTTCTTTTCCTATGGATGTCCAATTGCTCCAACACTACTTGTTGAAAAGGGTATCCTTCCTTGTTGGAATTGCTTTTGTACCTTGGTAAAAAATCGGTTGAGTATATTCATGTGAGTCCATTTCTGGTTTCTCTATTCTGTTTCACTGATCTATGTGTTTATCTCTCCACCAACATCATACTACCTTGATTACTGTAGCTGTATAATAGCTATATAGACTTAACTTCAGGTAGAGTGATTCCTCCTACTTTATTCTTTTTCAAAGTTGTCATAGCTATTTTAAATTTTTTGCCTCCCATATAAATTTTAGAGTAAGCTTGCTTACTACAAAAATCCTTTAGGGATTTTGATAAAAATTGTGTTAAATCTATTGATAATTTTGGGAGAATTTACATCTCAACGATGATGAATCTTCCAATCCATGAACATGACATGTCTGTCCATTTATTTAGGTTTTTAATTTCTTTCATTAGCATTTTGTAATTTTCAACATAGACATCCTATATATACTTATATCTAAGTATTAATATTTCATTTTCTTTGGAGTGATTGTAATGACATTGTTTTTAATTTTAGTTTCACCATATTCATTGTTAGATTATAGAAATGCATTTGATTTTTGTGTGTTGATCATGTACTCTGCAACCTTACTTAACTCTCTTATTAATTCTAAGAGTTTTTTGTCTTTGTTTATGTTTTTTAGATTCTTTGGGATTGTCTGCATAGACAATCATGTCATCTGCTAATAGAGTTTCATTTCTTCCTTTCCAAGATGTATTAACATATCTCGTATTTTTCTCACCTTATTGCACTGGCTAGAACTTGCAGTACTATGTTGAAAGCAGACATCTTTGTCTTGTTCCCAGTCTTAGGGGGAAAGTGTTCAGTCAGTCACCATTATGTATGATGTTATATGTGTTTTTTTGTAAATGCTTTTTATGAAGTTAAGATAATCCCCCTCTACTCCTAGTTCGGTGGGTTTTTAAAAAAATTGAAATAAGGACTTTGTTTTCACAGAGTTGCTGTGATGATTCTAGGTGAAACGTAAGTAAAAATTTATGGCTGCTGTAGGTCCTCAAAGAAACTTCAGAAGAGGAACCTTTGGACATTAAGGTGAATCATTACAACTTAAAGTGAAATCTTCCCTAGACAAATGATCTCCCATTGTCATGTTGTCACTTCTAGATATCTCTTACGCAGAAACATTGTCTCATATCCCAGAGATTTATGTACAAGAAAGTCCACTGCAGCTGTGGCTACAACAGAATAAGGTGAGAAACAACACAAATGTCTAAAGGTAAACAAATGGCTAAGTAGATATTGTGGTACATCCATACAATGAAATACTATGGAGCCACTGACAAAACACCAAGTTTATATGCACCAACAAGGAAAGAGTGCTAAGATGCAAGGTTAAATGAATGGAGGAAGTCTCAAAACAGTATAATTTGAACTTATATTTATAAATGTGGTAGTGTATAAATAAGATTTATAAATATATACTTATATATTATAAGTATATATTTTTAAAACTCAATGATGTATTGTAAATATATTTCTAACTGCATAGAAAAATGTCTAAAAAATTCTGACACCCATTTGTTAACATGACACCCTCAGGAAAAACAATGGGATTGGGTAGAGTACAGGGAGGTCCAAAGGAGAACTTTTAAAAATTTTGTAAATAAATTCGGTCTTTAAAATGTTTTTATAATGACAGTGTATATGTTTACTACTTGTATACCAAAATAAGACTCAAATAGTGTGTGTGTTGGGGGGGAAGTAACAATTCCTAATGGTGTAATTTCAGGCACCTGTCAATAGGCTGCTGTCAGTATTCACTGGGACCCAGAACTCCTGGATTCTGTTGGTTCAACTGCTGCTCTGACATTAGCTGTGTGATTTTGGACAAGTCACTTTCTCTCTTTGGGCCTCAGTTTCCTCTTATAATGAGGAGATTGAACCAGAGTGCCAATCGATATGCATTTTCATTATTAATGTTCAAGCAGTGACCTCTCTTTGCAAATGCATTTTTGGTATGGAAGTCTAATATATGAAACAGAAGAAAGTGTGTCGACAACACAACTGTTTGTGCCCCGGATCCATTTCAGCACTAACATTTTCTGACTCATGTTGAAGGCGGTGAACCCAAAGCCTCCAGTCAGAGCCACACTACCTCCCAGCTGAGTGAAAAATAACTAGGTGATTTTAAGTGACCCACAAAAGCTCACGTGTGACAGTTGCTCTTAGAGCGTTTCCCTGAGCATTAAGCCCGGATGTTGGCAATGCCTAATAGCTCAGGGACTGTTTGAGCTCCAGGGAGAACATTACTATTTCTAGAGAGTTCTCTGAGAACCCCAGGTCTTTGGAAGAACCATCCATTTGTGGGTTTTAGGGGAATCAGGTCCCAGACCCCTGAAAGCCCAGACTATGGGGCCATGTGTTACAGCTTTGGGGCTGCAGTGGGAAGGTGAGGCCGCCTGGGGAAGACGGAGGCCCTCGAAGACAGGTCAGGTGCAATATACACCATGCTGTGAAATATGAGTAAGCCTCCTCAGTGTCCTTTCCCTGCTCTAAAAGGTGCCATCTGGACTTCTGTGGAATTGGCTCCAGCCTGTTTTGTCTGTAACTGTCATGATAAGAATGATTTTGCCTCCTTTAGGAGCAGGGCTAGATGTCCTACAATTCTCTGCATGACTGAGCCCATGGACTGTTAACATTCGTGCCCTGAGTTGTAACAAACAGCACATCAACTAGAAAAAGCCCGGGCCCTGGGCTCATGGGATTGCATTTGCATCTGGCAAGACTCAAACTCAGAGGGAGGGGCATTCTTGCAGAGGGAAAGATGGACGTGCAGGGCCATTTCTGGCCCAAGTCTTCTCTGAGGACTGAGGCAGAAGGTGGACAGCCAGTGTTTCACACCTCCCTGCCCCTCCCTGCCCATCTGTGGGATGGAGAGCTGCGGATCTGGGTGAGTGGCCAGTCACAGCCCACGTCCCCATTCCCACCATAGCACACCACTCTGTAGGCCAGGAGACAGGGTTCAAGCCCCCGTGGGGCATTTCTCACTGCGAAGCTAATCACATGCTTTCTCTGGTTCTCAGTTTCTTTCTTTCTTTCTTTCTTTTTTTTTTTTTTAAAGAGTATTAGATTAGATGCTTTTCAAGGTCCTTGCCAGGCCTAGCATTGGATAATTCTAGAACTAGACTGTAAGAGCCTGACAGGGGTTCACTTATTTACGAAGAGAAAGGAGTGAGTTATAACGGTTAAGTGTGTGGATGCTGGAATCAGACTCTCTGAGTTCAGATCTTGGCTCTCCTTTACTTGCTGTGAGAGTCAGGAGCAAGATTTTTGATCTCTCTGAGCCTCAGTTTCAACAGCTGGAAAAATGACAATACGTTTGTAGCTATGAGATGTTGTTATGAGGAATCTGCGTGGAGCTCAGGACCTGACAGAGAAAATGTCCGATAATCTTTAGCTTATTATTTTGTATTAATATTTCCACAATCTAAGGTAATAACAGGCATGGCTAAAATTGTTGCTTGATAAAATACTGCCCCTTACCAGAGATTCAATTATCCTACAATCATGTATCCCATAAAGTTCATTTATATATTCAATGCTAATCAATCAGTATTTATTGAATGCCTTAGGTGTGGCAAGTGCTGTGCCAAGCCTGAGCATGCAAAGGCATCAGGCTCTTACTGTAGAATTTACTCTAATGCAATCCTAATTTGTAATGTAACCTATTGAATAAGAAGCATTTACTGAGCATTTATGGAGTTCAGGGAGCTGTCCTGGTGTTGGAGATTCAATATGCTGACTCATTTCCTCAACAAGGAGTTTAGAATTTCAAAGAGGAAAAAGAACACGTACTTATGAAGCAACTTAAAGTGAATTGCAGGGCCCTCTCTTATGATCTCCACTGGTGACTGATTTTGACATCTATACTGAGCATTTTTGCGTCAAGAGCATCTCAGGTAGTATCTCATTTAACCTCATGGGTAGTCACTAGTATTAACCCCATTGCACAGATAAAGGAATCAGTCTCAGAGAGAGTAAGGAACTTGTCAAAGGTCATATAGTTGGCAAGAAAGAAAGATCTGTGTGGTCTTTAATATACACCACTGTATTCGTTTACTCGGGCTGCCATAACTAAGCACCACAAACCGGGTAACTTAAACAACAGAAATTTATTGTCTTATAGTTCTGGAGGCTAGACGTCTAAGATCAAGACGTCAGCAGGGTTGGTTCCTTCTGTTGCATGCCTCTCTCCTGGCTTCTGGTGCTTTGCTTGGCTTGTGGATGCATCACACCAGTCTCTGCTTTCCTTTTCATATGGCCTTTCTGCCTCTATATCTAAATTTCCCCCTTTGATAAAGGCACAGTCATACTGGAGTAGAGCTCACTCTAATGACCTCATCATAACCTGATCATCTGCAAAGGCCCTATTTCCAAATAAGGCCACATTCACAGGTATTGCGGGTTAGGACTTCAATATTTTGGGGCAGGGAGGGAGGACACAATTCAACTCATAACACCCACCATTGGGTCTTCGGTATCTCTCACTTGCGGTTCTTCTTCCACCTCCTCCCTGAGACAGCCTCGGTTAGCCTAGAGTTTGATCTCCTTCTTGCCATTCTAATTAGCTGATGCCCAGCTACTTGTCAGGGGTCCCATGCTTGTTGACAAAAGTCCCAGCCACTCTCTCCTTGAAGTGGGGGTAGGTAAAGAAGGCACATCACGTTCTGCAAACCAAGTGTAACTGCAACAAGACTAATATAACGATGACTATTTATTGATCACTTATTATCTGCCAGGCACTGAGTTAAGAATTTTACATGCATGATCCATTTATTCTATATAGCAACCCTGAGAGATAGGTGTTACCATCTCATTTCACAGATGAAAAAAACTGGGGCACATAGGGATTAGGTTCTTGTCCAAAGCCACTGACCCCAAGGCTTAACCAACACAGTGTCTGTCATACAACGGTTATGAAACATTAGCAAATATTGTTTTACCATGTTGCCTCCTTTCCCATGGAGGTTTTGGGTTAAAATAATACACTTTCCCCTCATCTCTATTCGGTTGGTTTGACACTCTGTCTAAACCTTATTAGTTCATACCCTGGAGCTGTGGATGAAGTCAGTGAGTTCTAAGAGTGGTCTGGGCAGAAGCCACAGGCGGTGTGACCTTGAAACAAAGCTGGGCAAGGCCGCAGCAGAAGAGGACGCCTGTCCCCAACGGCCCGCCCTGCTCAGCTTTTCCTGAGCTGCGAGACTTTCACACACTCAGCTCACTTGTGCGGGACTCAAGTTAGCTCCAGGCTTTATCTGGAGGTTGCTCTTGACGTTGCTGTAGGAAACACCATTGTTTCCATTGTTCCAGAAAGTGGGCTGGGGCAGCCTTTCCCAGGGAGTGGGTCCTTGGGCAGACTGAGCAGAGGCTGGGAGCGGGGTGGAAAACAGGGACAGGGCTGGCGGAACCCTGTCCACGCCAGGACCCTCCACCTGTCTCTTGGGCTCTCCAATGTATCACTTAAACCAGTATATTTTTCTGATTATAAAAGTTATGTTTATGTATTTTCTGTGCCATGTATTTTTCTAATTATAAAAGTAATCACTGATTATTTTCTAAAAACCACAAAAGTATATAAAGAGCAACACTTTCTCTCACAATCCTAGCCATTCTGGTATATAGGTTCCTGTAATTCTTGCATTCACAAATAAACATTATAAATCATATATTAAATAAAAAGGATCATATCATTCTTCATCTATTTTGGCCAGTTAATGATAAGGGGGTATTGTGCCCTGTCTATACAGAAGGTACCCCCTCATTCTTTGTAATGGCTGCACGGGGTTTGATTGTTTCAGTGTGTGACAAGGCATACATTATTTAACTAGACTGTGATTGGTAGAGTCATAGTGTTTCCTACTTTTTATTCTTACAAATAAGGTTAAAATAAAAATTCTGTACATGAGTCTTTGTCTTCTTGCCCAATTATTTCTTTAAGATTAATTCTTAAAAGTGGAATTACTAGGTCAAAGGGTATACCTATTTGAAAGGTAAAAAATTTTTATGTGAATTTCCAGATTACACCTCAATAAATGTTAAGATATGGTAGCATTCCCACCAACAGTATTTGGAACTACATGTTTCCCCTCCTCTGCCGACTAAGTGTCACACATTTAACAGAGAACAAAATGATGTCTCATTTTAAATTACACTTTTTTATTATGAGTGAGGTTGACTGTATTTCCATATTTTTTGGCCGTCTGTATTTCTTCTTCTGTGGTTTCCTCTTCTGCTGTTTACATTGTTTCTCTACTGGGATGTCCTCATGGAATCCCAGGAAAACTGTATCCTTTGATTGTGCCTGGACTTTCTTTACCGCGGTGGGGATCTTTGCATTGTTGACTTTCAATTATCTGGGGGACAAGGAACCAGTGACCATGAGACTCCAAGGTCAGTTTTAATCATTCCTTCATGAATTCAGGGCAATCTATTCATTTACTCTTTCATTCACTTGGAAATTATTCCTGTGGTAATCCATTGCTCTGGTTTACTCATTAATCATTTTCCAAGTGATTATTGAGCATCTGCTGCCTATGAAATGCCAGGTCCCCCGGGGGACTGGGAGGGGAACCCTCTGTGGTGACTGCTCTCTCTGCCTAGCGGCAGGACCAGTTCTGTAAATGGTGGATTTCTGAGCCAGCTAAGTGGGAGGGATGGGGGCAGAGGCTGTGACCAGGAAAGGCTTCTCCGAGGTCACCTGTGAGGGGTCAGTAGGATTTGGGTATGAAAAGATGAAGACAGGGTCCCAGCAAGGAAGCAGATCCAGAGAAGGATCTGCTTTGCAGGTGGAGGGCAAAAAAGCATAAACAAAGGCAAAGGCAAGATCCTTTGCCAGGCATGAGAGTGGCTCTTCTTAAATGGGATTAGTGGGAGATAATGTGAGATTGGATAGTGGGTTGGACTTTCCTCAGTCGCCGCCCAGGAGCTCAGGTGAGGCAGAGCTGTGCTCTAGGAGACTATTCTGGCAGCAGTGTGGAGTGTGGAGGATGGACTGGAGGGAAGATACAGAGGCAGCAACCTCAGGTAAAGCGTTGCAATAGCTAAGGGAAGGGACGAGGAGACCCGAGTTAGGACACTGATGGAAAAAAACGGGAAAGATACGAGGGCTTGGGGGCGGCGAGAGAGCCCTGGACTCCGTGGCCCACGCTGCCACTAGCTTGTCTGCAAAGGGGGGTGGTTTCAGAAAGGTCAGAAGACTGGCCCTTATACAGCAAAAACCCAGCTCTGTGGCCTTCCACTACTCACCAGGTCTTTGTGGACCCTCCACTGGTCTCAAGGTGCTCCGCTAGGTGCAGGCCCAAATACCATGAGGAGACATGATGGCAGGCAACAAGGAGGGCAGCCAGGGATAGAGGCTGGACCACGCCATTTGAGGAGAAGAAGAACTGTTGACATATTCTCTTTTTTCTGCTTCTTTTTTTTTGACAGCTGCAAAACAATTTCATCACATGAATCCTCCATAATTTACTTACCTATTTCCCAATGGGTGAAAATCTGCAAATTTTTATTAAAAACATTGTTGTCATGGAACTCAGTGCACTGAATTTTGAGCATAGGAGAGAGTTATGTCTGTAGGATAGTTTCTTGGTAGTGGAAAGGTATGTGCATTTTAGATTTTGCTGGCTCTTGTCTAATTGCCCTCTCTAAAGGATCATCTTTGGTATTCAGATGACTAAACTGAGGCTCAGGGAAGTTGTGATTTTCACCTCCAGCCATATCAATGACATAATTTTATCAGAATTTGAGCTAGGTGAGTCTGTCTTCAAACCTCTACTCTCCAGCATTGCTCCATGCTGTACGTTCCCGAAACTCCTTCCACTGCGTATTATTTTTTTGCTCCCCTGCCCTATAGCAAGCAACAAGAAAAACCTTACAATGAAAGGGCCTCAGGTACCTGTTTGGGAGACAGCAAAGAAGCGGGTAGGAGGAGGCTGATTCCCCTCCAAGGTTATCACCAGGGCAGGGACAAGGCAACTACGCAAGACTAGAGCTGGTGGTGGCAGCTTAAATGTGGAGAAGAAACAAGCTGTGGAGGAAGGCAGCCTGGCCAGAACGGGAGTTCTGGGGGCTTCCTGGTAGAACAGGTAGGTTCCCAGACAGCCTGCACCTTAATCTAGAAAATTCTTTGGTAAGGAGTTGTCAGCTCCTAATGCTTCCTGTCAGTGGAATTACCTTTTTTTTCTGTGACATCTCTGCCCAAAAAGGTGGTGGTGAGGAACCGTGAGTGCCCGTGTCAGAGTGCTGGTCCTGGGACTCATTACAATTCCTGGCTTCTCTCCTTTTCTGCTTCTGCTGGTCCTCTAGCTTCCCCATGCCATCCTCGTGGAGACTTGAAGTGACAATTCAGGAAGTGGGGAGCTTCCCATAGTGAAATCCAGCCTGCGCTGGTGCCTGTCATATGCCAAGCAGACAGGTCGGGGCTCATATCCTGAACCTTTCTCTCTGGAACCTGGATACTAACGTGCCCAGCCATAGTTTCTGGGAGCGTTAAGGGAAATCTTCACTGTTTTTCCTTTTCCAGACTCCCCAGGTTGCTGAGGTGATGGCTTCTGATGTTAAACACAGAGGTGAATGAGGATGAAAATAATGAGAGCATTCAGGGAATGCTGACCATGAGCTAGGCAGAGTTCTAAGTCTTTGCATTGTGTTAGTCATTATTGCTTCATAACAAATTCTCCCAAAACTTGAGTGACAAATGTTAAACTTCATTTAAAAAAAAATTATCTTGCACAGTTTTTTGGATCAGGTGTCTGAGAGCAGCTTCACTGGTAGTTCTAGTTCAGGGTCTCTCATGAGGTTGCAGCCAAGGTGTAAGCTGGGGCTGCAACATCTGAAGGCTCGACTGGGGCTACAGGATCCAATCCAAGAAGGCTTCCTCACACACCTGCCTTGTTTGTGCTGATGGTTGGCAGGAGGCCTCAGTTCTTTGCCACATAGACCTCTGCAGCTCTGCTTAAGTGTCCCGATGATACAGCAGCTGGCTTCCCCTAGAGCAAGTGCTCCAAGACAGCAAGGCAGATGTTGCAATGTCTTTTATGACCCAGTCTTGGAAATCATACTACATCATTTCTGCAATGTTCTATTGGTTACACAGGTCAGCCCTATCCAGTGTGGGAGGGGACTACATGGGACACAAATACCAGGAGGTGGGGATTACTGGGGCCATCTTGGAGGCTGTTTATACATGTTATTAACTCGTTTAACTCTCAAAATGCACCTAGGAGCTGTAGTTAGAAGATACCAAAGTGAAGAAAGAGGTGTTCAGTGTGGGAGACCAAGATTTCAGAGAAGCAGAGGCAGAGCCTCCAGAGACAACGTTCCACCAGCATCATGGAGGTGGGCGTGGTGCCTCCTTGTCTGATGGTGGTGTCGTCTCCAGTTAAGAAGCTTGGTCAAGAGTGGTTTGTGGGTTGTTCCTGGCTGTGTTGCTTCCAAGCCTGACTCTTAAGCCCTGCTGGAGATTCTATGAGCCACCAATTATATAATAGGTTTGACTTGTTTAAACTAGTTGGAGAGGGTTCTATTACCTACAATGACTGTTACGAGCTATTCAAAGCACAAGGGTACATATTATTCTTGTAGACTGAATGAGTGAGAGAAAGTGATCAACATAATGTGAACAGTCCAAGCGCCACATCGTCTTAGGTTTTATTAGCAAAAACATAGCACCTAGAAAAAAAGGAGGTGAGAGTGCATTCCTATTCTGTACTGGTCAAAAGACAGCTGGAACGTTGTGCCTGGAGGCTGTTTGTTTAAGAAAGACAGTGACAAATTAGAGCCTGTCAAGGGGAGAGGGCCCAGGATGGTGGGGAACACAAAACCGTATCCCCTGAGGCCTAGAGGATGTGTTACCTGGAGAAGACGCTGAGGGGCCTGTGGACCTCCTTTCACATGTATGAAGAGTTCTCCTCTGGTATCATGGTGCAGACTTGGACAGACTCAGGGTCAAATCCTGGTCACTTTCTCTACGTGGTCCCAGACAGGCCCTGCTATGGTTTGGGTATTTGACCCTGCTCCAAACCTCATGTTGAAATTTGAACTCCAATGTTGTAGGTGGGGCCTGATGGGAAGTGTTGGGTTGTAGGGGCGGATCCTCATGAATTGCTTGGTGCCATCTTCACGTGGTCATGAGTGAGTTCTCGCTCTGTTAGTTCCTGTGAGAGCTGGTTGCTCAAAAGAGCCTGGTACCCTCCCCCCACTCGCTTCCTCTTTTGTCACGTGATCTCTGCACACTGTCTCTCCTTCCCCTCCCTCTGGCCCGAGTGGAAGCAGTACAAGGCTCTCACCAGATGCAGATGCCGGCACCATGCTTCTTGTACAGCCTGGAGAACCATCAGCCAAAGCAACCTGTCTTCTTTACGAACTACCCAGCCTCAGGTATCTCTGGATATCAACATAAGTGGACTAAGGCAGGCACTTAGTTTCTGTGAGTCATTTATGAAACACTAGCACATAGGAAATGTTTAATAAATATGGGCCCCCTTCCTCTTTACCCTCAGCACCCGTGAGGGTATAAGAGGCAGATTTGTGCTCAGTCTGAAAATGGAATGCAGGAAGTTGTTGCCTTGTCCTTGGATTCCGGAATTCAAGCACAGTCTGGATGACCTACTGGACTGTTTCCCCTCATTGAGCCCCTCTGGAGGCTGTGTTCTATGTTAAGCTCATTGCATGAATTTTCCCATTTATTCCTATTGACAATCTTATGAAGTAGGAACTATTATGTCCATTTTTCAGGTGGGGAAACTGAGGCTCATAAAGATTAAAGAGCTTGTCATTTTAAGTGGCACTGTCATTATTTGAACTCGGCCCTCTCTGACTCCAAAGCCTGTGCTTGTAACCATTCTCGGCTGCTGAAGGTGGGGGGTGAGGGAGTGGTGGGCAAGAGTAAGGGAGGGCAGGTATTAGGAGGGGCTGGCATGGATGCCCTCTAAGACTATTTCTAATTCAGAGCTTCAAGATGCTTTGGTTTCCTTGGGGCTGTGAAACAAAGTTCCTGGTGCAGGCTGTGCCTCAACCCGGCCTCCTAAGCCCCTGCAGGGTGTCTGGCGCACCAGCCCAACTTCCCGCTTCTGCACGCCTGGAAGGCATGAGACAGCGAAGGGACCTCACTGCTCCCTGAATGCCAGGGAGGCCCTCGCAGAGGGGCCTCGGACGGCCAGCATTGTGCAAGCAGGGAGAAGCAGGCCCTGAAACCCTTTCTTTTCCAGAGAGTTTACGCTCAGGACAAAGAGAGCTATTATCCCCTTGGCTGCCGTGACTGCTGCCCAGGCCTGTGGCCCAGGTGTCACATGCTGCCCCGGTCTCAGCCTGCTTTCTCTCTCCCTTTGTCTGTGGGAACACAGAGCTTGGCCCCTGCTCCCTTCGCTGACACCTCCCCAACCCCCTCCAGGCCTTGGTTCCTAGCCACTGCTTTTCTGAAATGAACTTGAGTCCTGGTAGACTCGGACGGACCAGACGCAGCTGTGGGGGTGATGGACGGGGCTCGGCTCTTAGGATGCTGCCACTCTAGCCCAAATCTGGATGCCAGCCCTGTCGGCAAGGCCCCTCGCACCCTGCTCAGTTTTTACCAGGCTCTGCCAGGGCTGCCTACAAAATGTGGCCTGAGTGCCTTAGCTGGACCTGCAGGGCTTGCACGCCCCACACTGGCCCCGCATCCCTTCCTGTTCCACAGCAAGGTGGAACTGGCTTTGCGAGCTTCCTGCCTGCATCTACCGCCTTGGTGCCTTTGGGCATGCTTTCCTCTTCACTCAGAATTCCCTTCCCACCTTCCTCACTGGCCAAGTCTTCCCCGCCCTTCAAAGTCAAGCTCAGGTGTCACTTCCCAGGCCTCGGTTCTCCTCTACCACACTCCTTTAGGACCTTTGCTTGTTACATGCCACAGTCGATGTGGTGCCCTGGTTCTGAGAGAGACCTCCTGAGCCACACCGCCCAGGTTCAAGTGCTGCCATTTACCCGCCATGTGACCCTGGGCCTCAGCTTGCCTGCCTATCAAATGGAGAGGACTGGGCCTCTGGCAGGATTATGTGAGATCACACCCGTAGTAACTCAAGGCCCCAGCACAGAGTGAGCACTCAGCAGAGGTGGCCATTACTGCCATTCAACAAAACACTTACCAAATGCCCTCTGTGTGTTGTGCGTCGTGTCTCCGCAAGGCGAGGAAACACAAAGAACAGGATAGATGCAGCCTTACTGCTCAGGGAAACATGCAAACAGGAGCCCAAGAGGCCTCAGAGCTCCTGAAATACAGGTTATGGGAAAAAATGGGTCGAGGTGCTACAAAATCCACTCCGGAGAGGGGCGTATCTGCAGGTGGGATTCTTGTGTCCATGCTGTTTGGGAGAGACCCCTGTCTTCCATGAAAGGCTGGGTTGAGGCATCGATCTTCTGTCTGTCCTTCACCCCTGCTCCTGGCTGCAGAGAGCTCAGCGGTAGGTGGGGCACAGGACTTCCAGCTGGAATGTGGCATCTCTCTTGCCTTGTCACATTTCGCTTTTCTCCCGGATCATTCCTACCAGCACATGAGCATGGAGCACCTTCTCCCATGCCCACCCCTGCCCCATTGCTTGGTTTTCTTGTCTAGCAAATTTCCTCTAAGGATCGGCCTATTTGCAGACGTTACCCCCTCACCCTCCCGTGACATTCTCCTCAGGCTACTCCCATCTGCTTTCATCCCCAGTGACCTACTATGACCAAGGTCCCCAGTGATCTCTACCTGCACAAATCACAGGAGGACTTTCATTCTCATTTTACTCAGATTGGATTGCGGCCTCACCAGCTAATCACTTCCTTATCTATGGTACAGTTTTCTATTGCTGCTGCGGCAGACCACCACAAAGCTAGTGGCTTAGAACAGGTGTATTATTTCATAGTTCTGTGGGGTAGAAGTCAGACATGGGTCTCACGAGGCCAAAATGTAGGCAGGGCTGATCTCCTCTCTCCAGGCTCTAGAGGAGCATCTGTTTCCTTGTCTTTTCCAGATTATAGAGGCTTCTAGAGGCTGCCCACGTTCCTTGGTTTGTAGCCCCCATCCTGTATCTTCAGAGCCAGCAGTACCAGATTTCTCTACCCATTCTTCTGTCGTCACGTCTCCCTCAGACCTCAGCCAGGAAACAGCCTCTGCTTTTAAGTCCCACCCAGATAACCTAGGACAATCTCACATCTCAGAGTCCCCAATCTTAACTGTATCTGCAAGGTCTCTATGCCACATAAGGTGACAAATTCACAGGGTCTAGATAATAGAATATGACGTCTTTCAGGGGCCGTTATTCTTCCTGTCCCACTGATTCTTAAAAATCGTTCTCCCCTTAGCTTCTGGAATGCCAGCCTTTCACTGCTTTCCTCCTGCGAACTGGTTTTAGCCTTCTTTAATCTTTACTCTTTACTTCCTACTCAACTTGTAAGTGCCAGAGGTGCTCAGGCTTTATGTCACTGTCTAGGAATCTCGCTCAGGCCAGTGACCCTAAACACGTCTTCACCCTCTTTCTCCCGGTCTCAATCTCCCCACTGAGTTCCAGACTCAACGACCATCAAAACACCTACTTGACATTTCCTTTAGTAGATGCCTCAAGTTTTGCATCTTCTCATTTAACACCCCAAATTCAACATGTCTAAAACTGAACTCTGAAAATTTTATCCAAATATATTCTCCTTCCTTATCTTCCTCATCTCAGAAAGAAGGCACCACCATTCAGCTCAGACCAGAAGTCTAGGAGTCAGTCCTGAGAATGCATTTTCTGACACTGCACTTACTAGCGAGCAGTGAGTTCTGTGGACGACACCCTTGAGTAGGTCTCGAGTCCCCCCATTTGTCATCACTGGCCACCAGCATCTCGGTCCAAGCTGCCATCTCGTCTCACCTGGATTACTGCAACCACCTGCCCTGCTTCCACCTGTGCTGCCTCCAGGCCAGCAATTCTCCACGTGGCATCCACAGAGAACTTCAAAACTGGAATCAGAGCATCCCCTTCCCTTGCTTGAATCCTGCAGTGGAAACAGCTTTCCATTCCCTTGACTAAAATGCACTGTCTTTGGCGTGTCCTCCAAGACCCTGTGGTATCTGACCCCTGATAGCCTTCTGATCGCCCCTCAGCACTCGAGACCCCCTCATTTCCTGCACACCAGCCCTACAGGCCACCTTACTGCTACTCAGACACACCATTGCCCTCGTTACTGACACAAGGTCTTCGCACTGGCTGTTCCCTTGCTTGGAGCTCTGTCCCCAGCTGCTCATGTGGCTGTCCCCTCATTACATTCAGGCCCCTGCTCCAATGTCACTGCCTCTGCAGGCTGTCCTGCATTATTTTCTTTGTGTCATATGTATGTATTTGTCTATTATCTCCCTTGCCCACTGGATATAATCTCCATGATGGCAAGGACTCCATTGCCTTGCTTATTTCACCATTTACAGCACCTGAAAGGATGCCTGGCGTGTAGGAGGCACCCAGCACATTTATTGTCTGAATGAATGAATGAAATGGGGAGGGTGCCCCCAGGGAGAAGTGAGTTGAGGAAGTAGCTGCGGACGGGTCTCTCTGTTGGGAAGAACATGCAGGAGTCAGAAGATGGGGGCAAGGCCTCTGGGGGAGACCATCTCCCTGGCAACAGAGACACTGTGGCTGCTCTTGGGGGATAGCCAGAGGAGGCAGTGGGCTGGTGGAGCCTGTGGAGGACACTGGGGGGAAGCAGAAAGTCAGTGCCTAGGCTGGCATCCAGCTCACACCCTGAGGCTCCTTCCCCGGCTTCCACCTCATTGCTCTGGCCACGGCAGACCCAGCAGATGGGCTCTCAGCGGGGGCCTGGATCTCAGCTGGGCCGGGCTCCTTCCAGCGGGAAAACTCTCAGTCTTCCACTCTCGAGCCCGACAGAGACTCCCCAAACCTGGAAATCCTGGTTCATAAAGCTCAAAGGAACCTCACCCGGCGGAGAGCAACCCTGCAGCAGGGCTACAGATGAGAGCCCAATAATGGTGCTGAGAGTAGTCAAATCCTAGCAGCCGGCCTGCCTCTGCCTGTGTGCCTGGGACATTCCTTACCTTATCCCACCTAATCCTCACAATAACTCCTTGGGAAGGGGGCTATTTATCCTCATTTAAAAAACGTGAACTGAAGCCCAGAGAGGGTGAGGGGCTTGTTCAAAGTCACACAGTTAGGAAGTGCTGGAGCTGGGACGCAGTAGCCCTGTCTCCCTCTGTTCCTCCTCCGTGTCCAGTACATCAGTCCCCACTGGGTAATCGGGCACGAGCCTGTCGCACCTGCTCCTTAGGCTGCTTATAGGAACCTTTCTTCCCCATGCAGCATGTTACACTGCGTGTCTTGTCCTTTGCGTGTTGTGGATTTGGAGCCATTTTGGAATCATACTTTATCTTACTGTTTTTGCAATGTATACACATCATAAATTCTTTTTCCAAATCTCCACTGAGCCCCCACTCTGTGCCAGGTGGCAGCAATGAATAATAACAAGTCTAATGCTTGCTGAGGAGCATTTGCTCCGTGCCAGGCTCTGTGCAGTGTGCTTTGCATGTGTAGACTCTTTCAGTCCTCACTGAGACCCTCCAGGGCAGGACACTTTGTTGTTCTCCTTTTTCAGATGAGGAACTGAGAAGTAGCAAGTTAGTGACTGGCAAGGCTGGGATGGAGACCAAAGCCGTCTGCCTCCAAAACTCTTAATCACTGGTCCTTACCAGGTGACAAGGTCTGACAGAGAAAAAGGAATAGACAGGGTGCTGTAGGGGTGCAGTGGAGAGAGTAGCACATTTGGTTCAGGTTATGACACGAGTGGAGATAACCTTCCTCTCCCCCTCCTCGTGTCCACCATGGCATCGTTCCTGTCTGGGCCAGTCCCTCAACCCCTGATCCTGACTGTCCTCAGACCCTGTCCCCTGACTAAATACACCCTTGTCTCCCACGACCCACCGATGCCCTGCTCTCCTGGGAACTGGTAAGTCCTCTCCCTTTCGGAGCCATGTGGGTGATACGGCTACCAAGGAAAGAAGCAGTCTTTTTTTTTAACTTAAATTTCACTTTATTATTGCTTTTCTACTACAGAATCACTCCATGTTCATCACTGAAAAAATTAGAAGATTCAGAAAAGCCATATTTTACCACTATGTGACTGGGGCGAATCTTCTCAGCTCTGAGCCTCAGTTTCCACAAATGTCAAAGAGGAATGAAAATATGTATCCTAAGTGCATGAAGAGTTTGTACGCACAGATCTGCTCATTGCAGCATTGTCTGTGCTCTCGAGAAATTACATGTCCATCTGTTGGGGATTGGCTAGAAAATTATGGTACATACATCCAAGGTCCACTAAAAAATATGATGTCGATCTATATTTATAGAGTTAGAAACTTCTGCTTGACTTACCATTGAATGATAAAATCAGCATTACAGTGGATATATGGATATTTTCTGCCTCCCTCTCTTATCTGCTGTCATAGGCTTCCATGCCCGCTAACTCTGGGTTGGTTGGCCAATGGGAGGCACCAGCAGTTGGAGGGGGAAGGAGAGTGAGGTGAGGGTATTTATTCCTCTGACCCCATCTCTGTGGGTTTGTTGGAGCTGGCTGTGTCTCTACTGAAGGCTGAGATTCCTGACAGGTTGCAATAACCTTTCCCATCCCTTGTCCTTCAGCCCTAAGGGTGGTAATGACTCTTCCCTATCCCTAGAAGTGGTGGACTTGACTATTCCTTTCCAGTTTTCATAACTTCTGCCCACATCTATGTAAACAGTTCCTTTATTAAACTCTCCTCATTTACCCAGTCGAGTGTTTCATCTATTTCTGCCAAGAGCCCAATTAATAAAATAACATAATCCCATTTAGGTAAAATTATATCCATCTACATATCCAACAAAGAAATCCTGGAAGGATGTTCATGAAAACATCGCTACCTCAGTGTGTTGGAGTTTGAGTGGGATTTTTTTTTTCTTCTTTATGCTTTTCTGAAAAGTTCCAACTTTTCTACAACAAGCAGGCATTATCTTTGAGCCCAGAAAACAAAACAAAACAGTTGTCGTAAAGGTCAGATGAGAGCAGGACCTGACAAGTGCTTTGTACATTAGGGTCTTCCTTCAAACTTCAGGTCCTAATGAGTGAGCCGATTAGTCCAAGGATTTCTAGGATGTTTGCATTGAGATCTGATTCCTGATTTCCTCAAGATAGAGACTGATTTCCCCCTGGAGAAAAGAACTCAAATGTAAATGAACCAGTCCAGCCTCACTGGCCTCTTCATTCCAGAGCATCTCAGCAAATGGTCAAGTTCAGACCATCTCCTTTCCAGTTGTCTGCCCCCTCCCACTCTCCAGGTCAGCTACCCACCCGCCTCTCCCCAGCCCCGCAATGTGCACAAGGGTGGAGAGTGCCGATGAAACCCGGGGTGATGAACTTGCAGAGAAACTGCTCCTCTGGTCTCATGGGTCAGCATATCTGTGCCGAAATGAAAGCGAGGACTTCCAAAGGAATGCCTCCTTTTTCATAGAACTTGGCGATGAATTAATCATTGTTTAACGGGGCTGTGTGATCCCTGGTCCCAGTAACGGTGCTAAGACATAAATCACTGCTCTTTGGGGGTGGGGTTGAGAAGGGGCCCAGAATAGCTGTAAAGCCCTGTTCTTCTAAGAAGAAGAAAAAAAATCCTTGTTTTCAAGCGGCTGGGAGTGGATTCTGGGCTATTTATAATCTGCTGCCGAGCTAAGGCGTTTCTGCAGCTGGACTTGGGAGATAATCAGCACAGTTTTTTTCTGGAGCCAGGTCTGCAAAACAGACCTGTCTCCTCTGGCAGCCCACCCCACCCCACCCCAGCCCAGCCCGGCCCACCCCCTTTGCCCCAGGGCCTCCCCAGCCTGGCCTACTTTGCTGGGCTTCAGCTTCCAAGAAAGCAAAGGGTGCTTTTAAAAGCAGAAAGGCCAAACTATCTCAGCTCAGAGTTGAAGGCGAGGATTGTGACCTGCTGGCAGATGGAACAGGCCTGTGGAATGTCCGTGGAACTTGGCACAAAGGGTCTTTCAGAGCTATGGGGAAGGGGCACATGCCACAGGCTCCATTCCTTTCTCCCAGAAGTTGCTCCAGATAGAAAAACAGGGTCCCAGGGAGGGAAAACTCCAAAGTACACCCATTGTACATTTTGGCAGAAGAGCAAGTGTAAAGGCAAAACTTTTGGAATAGGGCTCAAAAGACCTGAGTCTTAACTCTTCCTTTACTGGGACGGGCTGGAGACCAGGGTAGACCACCTCAGGTCTCTGGACTTTAGTGTCCTCATATATAAAATGGGGGGCTAGGCTCAGTAATTTCCACATTTTAAAACCTATGAACATGCTTTTCTAAAAATAATATTGCATAAAAGCAGAATATATAAAACAGATACAGGCAGGGTAACCGGTTGAAGTAGAATGGGGGGCTTGTGGCTGTGAGCCCACTTACTTGGCCTCTGTTTTTTTTTTTTTTTTTTTCAGAGACAGGGTCTTACTCTGTTACCCGGGCTAGAGTGCAGTGATGACATCATAGCTCACTGCAACCTCAAACTCCTGGGCTCAAGCAATCCTCCTGCCTCAGCCTCCCAAGTAGCTGGGACCACAGGCCCATGCCACCATGTTAGGCTAATTTTTCTATTTGTTTGTAAAGATGGGGTCTTGCTCTTGCTCAAGCTGGTCTCGAACTCCTGGCCTCAAGCAATCCTCCCGCCTCAGCTTCCCAAAGTGCTAGGATTACAGGTGTGAGCCATTGCGCTTGGACCCTTTCTTGGCCCTCTTTCTCAGCCTGACCTATAGGTGAAGGCTGTCCAGGAGCCTAGGGTGCTGAGAGAGTTTGGCCATTGCTGGATCAGTGATCTCTAACCTTCTAAGATTTGAAATTTATTCTTTCATTCTCCTTTACCAAGTATTTACTGAGCTCCTACCAGTAGGATCCTTGGTACTGGGGATAAAAAGATGAAAAAGAAGCCATTATCTTTGCTTCGTGGAGCCTGCATTCTAGTTGGGGAGAAAGACATTAATTAAATAAACACTATGTGTGTATTACTGGGTTGAATAGTGTCCTCCCTTTCCTAATTCTTGTCCTTCTGGAAACTTCAGAATGTGATCATATTTGGAAATAGGGTCTTTACTGATGCAATTAGTTAGGATGAAACCATATGAGAGTAGGTGGGCCCTAAATCCAGTATGACTGGCATTCTTACAAGAAGGGGAGAAGAGGCATGGAGACAGAGACACACAGGGAGAATGCCAGGGGACAGCCAAGCCAGAGACGTAGCTATAAACTAAGGAACACCAAAGATTGTCAGCAAACCGCTAGAAACTAGGAGGAAGCTTAGTTTATCTAGTGCCTATGGAGGAAGCCTGGCTCTGCTGACACCTTGATTTCAGACTTCTAACCTCCAGAGCTATTAGAGAACAAGTTTCTGTTGCTTTAAGCCACCCAGTTTGTGGAACTTGTTACAACAGCCCTAAAAAACTAATAAAAATACAGATGGTTCTCATTATTTGCAGTAGCTATGTTCTATAAAGTCATCATAAGCACTGAATTAGTGAATACTGAACCACTGCTCCTAGGGGAAATACAGGGTTCAGTTCCTGTGAGCCTCTGGTTTCATCAACCAATCAATACATGTTTAATGTGTTTCTGTTTAATGATACCTTATTCAATATATATTGTGGATTCACTGACATTGAACTTGTGGCCAACAGCAATACCACCCATGCTTAAATGAATCTTAACTAACACACGTATTCCCTCTGTAAGGCACAACACAGCCTTCTTGAACTCAGGAACTCTAGACAGCACTTCAACACTATACTTGGGGAGCATTTGAAACAGCCAATGAAACCATCAACAAAAACATAGAAGACATGGCACCAAACTGACTGCTAAAAGGACGTTTATTTGAGTATGATAATATGAGAGAGGAAATAGAAAGGCAGAGTGTCGCCTTGTTGGATCCCAATTGAGATCCAACACTTGGATTGGGTGACTCAGAACTCAGATGTTTTGCTGCCCTGTGTATGTTTGCAAATGACCTTGACAGCTTTAAGAACTGATTTTGGAATTACAAACAAATTTTAGAAAGTAAGCAAATTCATAAATATAGAATCTATGAATAATGAGGGTTGGCTGTATGCACATACCACATTCAAACTGCGTGAAATGCCGTGAAGGGGAAGAATAGAGTGGTTGAAAGACAAGCGAGAACACCTTCCTCAGGTGGCACAGGCAGGGAGGCACCAAAGTGGTGGCATTTCAAGCCAAGGCCTGCAGGATAGAAAGGAACCAGGAGTGGAGGGGAGAGGTCTACCTGCAAAAGGGGCAACTTGTAGGAGTCTCAGCAGCAGGAAAGACCTTGACGCAGGTGCGTAGGGAGGGGGGAGTGCCGAGAACAAGATGGGAGCGGGTGGCTGAGGGCAGCAAGTTGGGCCAGGGCCTGAGCGTGCAGGGCCTGGGAAGAGCCTGAGTTCGGATACCATTTCAGTGCAGTGGGGACTTTTGGCGTGTTTTGAGCAGGAAAGTGAAATGTCCTAGGTAGAGTTAAAGTTTTCTCTAGCTGCTCCATGGATTTGCCAGAACAAAGTCTGGTTCCCTCAGCTGGCTAATCTAAGAAATAAATACGTGATACTCTCAAATCCTCCTTTGGATTTAGAGAGGGATATAAGTAAATGTCAAATAAGGTGTCATGGTGTGATAATACCTCAGTTTGTTCCACACATAATGGTATTTAATTTTAAAATCAGACCCACTAGGACTATAATGTCTCCAACCAAGGGAGTAACCCTTGCCTGTGACCGCTTTAGCTTCCACAGCAGGAAAAGGGAGGGAGATATTTTTAGAAGGGAGACCTCTCAGTGCCCCTAAACCACGCTGGAGGCACGGCCAGCCCCAGGGGATGGCCAGCCTTGCCTCTCAACTTTCATCGTGGAAGAGGCATGGGTGCTGCCGGGAACGCCTGACCAGAAACTGCTCTCGGGTGTGTCCCAGAACTGCCTCCCCTTCACTTGACCCCAGGGCTGCTGGCTTCCTGGCCTTGTGAAATCCTCTAGGGGCAGGAAGGAGCTTGAGCTCTGTGTGAGTCTGCTTGAGTTTGACTTCCTGGGTTTGCCCTGTGCCCCCAAACAAACCAGGCCTTACCTCAGTCTGTCCACCTAACATTAATCACCAACCCCCTTCCCTAACTGCCACCAAACCTTACCAGAAGAAATAGTGCAAAGTTCCAGAGACGCTTTGAACTCATTGGCAAATTGTGCGCTCTAAGTAGAGAACACTGGCAGCCATTTTCTTCCCTCCCTTGAGGAGAAAGTCGCTTGTTAATCATTGACACAGGCTGAGTAAGCCTGTTTCTTTACATTTGGTGAGTAAGGAAGCCCCTCGTGCCACCTCATCATATTTTCTTCCTCTTCTTTGTGGCTTATCAACACTCCCTTCTGTAGGACATGCTGAGGAATTATTATGAGTCAAAAGGAAGAATGACAAATAAGTGATGTTTCTGGTCTGGTGTTTGGAGGGTGAGTTCACTGCGAAAGTTAGCTGCTCCAACCGCCATGAAACAGGTAGAGACTCTTGGGAAAGTCCACTTGGTAGTTTAATACCTGCTTCTGAGAAACTACCTTTGTTCCTCAGTTTCCCTCAACACTCAGTCTCCTGGTCAGTGGAGGGTGCTGGGATCCCTCCTGTCCCGGAACTGGGAGCTGTTGTCCCAGTTCTGACACTTTCCCTCTGACACCTTGGGCACAGCACTTAACCTCTTGGGACCGCCTGTCTGCAAAGAGTGTGCACACAGAGCCTCGGCAGCCTGCTAAGCCGCCATCTCCCTTCCACGGAGCAGGTATTTTATTGCATTCTTTTGAGCTCAAGGACTCCAAAATTAGATCCCAAAAATATGCCTGAGAAACATTTACTCCACGGGAGCTCAAACCAAGTAATGAAAACCATCGAAAACAACCAGGCAACCCGTGTCCTGAAGTCACCTCTTCCTGGGAGGTCCAGGAGAGTTTTCCCAACCTTCCCTGAATTATCCCTTCCTGCCCCTTCTTCCCCTTCCCCAGGGCAATGCCTGCTGCAGGACAGAGCCTGCGTTTGCACAGGGATGGAGAATCACATGCTTGCTGGGTGAATT
The DNA here is from genome assembly GCA_028533085.1 of Varecia variegata. Lineage (NCBI taxonomy): Eukaryota > Metazoa > Chordata > Mammalia > Primates > Lemuridae > Varecia > Varecia variegata. The sequence continues at coordinate 34,094,638 of CM052438.1, read as the reverse complement.
GCACTTGGGAGGGGACCCCAATCTATAAAGCAGGACCAAACCTCTGGCCTTCACTCCTCAGAAGGTCTGGCTGAAATTATATGAAGCGTTGTTTCAAGTCTCCCAAACAGCTGAAGTCAGCAAAAATAGATGACGCTCCCTCCGGGTGGGTGCAGGTGCTGTGCTGGGTGTCGGAAAGTGGCAATGAGGAAGAGATGGTGCCTGGGTATTCCACAAGCAGGTGAAGGGGAGAGAGGCTTAGAAAAGCTATCCCCGTGGAAGGTGACAAATGGTGTCATGAGATAAATGCAAAGTGAGAACAGAAGACAGACAAAAAGCTCAGCTAGCTAAGAAATGTGCTACTAACACCTTGGTCAATCGTTTCTCGACTTTTTGAAAAATAGTTTATGAAACATTTTCACACAAGGTGTCATTTGCTCCTCACAAGCACCCAGTGAAGCGGGCAAGACAACAGGGACTTCCCCCGCTTGATAGACGGGGAGACTGCAGTCCCCAGCCTCGCAGGGAAGACACACAGCGCTGCCAATGGCAAGAGTAACAAGCCTCGCTTCCGTCCCTTAAGTCCTTCCTCTGTGCCAGGCTGGTGTTCAGCCCTTGATGAACACGATCCCTCTGAGTTATCACAACTCTCCACAACAGGTATTATTATTTTTTTGTCTTTAAAAAAATTGGTAAAATATACGTAACATAAAATTTACCATTTTAACTTGTTTTCAAGTTACAGTTCAGTGGCCAGATGTACATTTACATTATGGTGCTACCATCACTACAACCATCCACAGAACTCTCTTCATCTCTCCAAATGAAAACTCCGTGCCCATTAAACAATAACTCCCTCCTCCCCCTTCCCTCCGGCCCCTGGCAAGCACGGTTCTGCTTTCTGTCTCTATGAAGTTGACTGATCTAGCTACCTCATATAAGTGGAATCAGATAGTGTTGGTCTTTTTGTGACTGGCTGACGTCACTTAGCATAACATTCATCCATCTTCTAGGTTGCATATGAATTTCCATGCTTTTTAAGGCTGAATAATATTCCATTGTATGTATACACCACATTTTGTTTATTCATTCATCCATTGGTGGACACTCGGGTTGCTTCTACCTTTCGGGTATCGTGAATAACACTTCTGTGAACATGAGTATACAGATATCTCATTGAGAAAACAGGTATTTTTAATCTCCTTTTTAAAGAGAGGGCAACTGAGGCTCAGACATATTAAGTAGTTTCTCTCTGTTCATCAAACGATAAGTGGGAGAACCAGTCTATGTGACTCTAAAAATAGGATTTGCAACTATTGCACTCTCTTACCTCTAAAAACCATGGGTTTTAACATCAAAAAGGTCTGAGTTCAAATCCCCAGCTCTGCCACTGACTGTGACACTGAGCAAGTCACTTAATCTCTCTGACTGTGGGCTGTTGTGAGGATGAAGTGAAGCAATGTGCTTAATTACAGTGCCTGACACAAAGTAAGCACTGAACACACTTGGCTTTCGTGATCATCACAGCACATGGTAGCAAGTGTGTAGGAGAGCTAACCCAAGGACCCAGGGCCTTTGACTCCTTGCCTGGGTGGGCTGCAGTGCTCCTGGCCAGACGCTGGCTCTTGCCAGCTGAGTTGAGTTGTGCCTGTGCCACCTTTGTTTGTATCTCACTGGACAGGCCAAGTCTGCAGCCTGGACCTGCCATCCACACTTCTGTACCAACCCAGGGCTGAGGACGTCAGAGACACTGTGTGACAGCAAGGTGTAAAGAAAAGAGCACTGTCCCAGCGTCAAGACAAGCGGGTCCTAGCCCAGTGTGGCCACTAAACAGGCCCCTTCCCCTCTCCTCTGGGCCTCAGTTTTCTCACCTGTAGGATTTTACAGGTGCTGACTGCCAAGATCTGCCTGTTCCAGAAACTTCTAACTCCATGTAGTTTTGTCAAAGGCTTGAGTTGTGCAAACTGCCTGGGCTCAAACCCTGTGACTGCAGCCTACTCGCTGTGCAGTCTTGGACCAAGGGCTCCTTATCTCTCCAGCCTTTGGTTTTCTCATTACTAAAAACGGAGGGTATTAGCAGAGCTTGTGTTGTGGGGCTTGTTTTTAGTCTGTTTTGTGTTGCTATAACAGAATGCCCACAGGCTGAGTAATTTATAAAGAAAATAAATTTATTTCTTATAGTTCTGGAGGCTAGGAAGTCCAACGTCAAGGTCTGGTGAGGGCCCTCATGGTGCATGGGGACCCATGAAGGAAGAAAGGAGGGTGAGAGAGCACGAGAGAGTGCAGAACTCGATTTTCTAGCAACTTACTGTCACCATAACAAACCCACTGCTGTGATAATCACCTCTAAATGGCCCTAACTCTTAATACCATCACAATGGCAATTACATTTCAACATGTGTTTTGGAGGAACATTCAAACCGTAGCAGGGCTGTTGTAAGTATTAAGCAAGATACTATGCCTGGCATAATTAGGTGCTCAGTAAATACTGACTGTTAGTATTCTCCTTATGCTTATCTGAATGAATATACTTGTTGACTTCTTGACTTCTAGGCGAGAGATTAAGAATGGTGAGAAGAGGTATAGCAGAGCCATATGCAATTCACCATCAATAAATCTTGGGTTGCCCTTTTAAAGTAATGATAATAACCGACCTCAAAAGTTGTGGTGGGGATTAAATAAGACAATAAATGTAATGTGCCCAGCACAGTGCCTGACACATAATGGAGGCTTAAAAAATGGACATTGGTCGTAGAATTATTCCTATGTTAAAGTTTTAGAGATTTGTCTCTTCTTACACATTATTGGCGAAAGTGCAAATTGGTGCAATTTTTATGACAGGAAATTTGGCAATAGTTGTCAAAATTGCAAGTTCATCCACACTTTGACCCAGCAACTCCAATTCTAATTACAGAGATGTGGTTGGAAATTACACATGTCCAAGATTATCCATTGCAGCATTGGTTGTAAATGTCTACCAGTTTGGGACCGATTAAATAAGTTATAGATTAGAAAATTATACAGCTATGAAAAAATGATGGAGAAAGCTCTTCATGTTCTGATATGGAAAGATCTCCAAGATACCTTGTTTACTGAGAAAATTAAGGAGCAGAACACTCTGAATGACCGTACAATGTTTACCCTATATAGAAAGGAGTCGGAGAGCGGGATATATAATCCTATTAGCATGGAAATATGTTTGTATATGCAGTTTTAAGAAACCTCTGGGAGGATACACAGTAGGCACTGAGGTTTCTGAGTGATAAACAAGAGAAAGAGAGACTTTTCATTTTTTCTCTTTATAATTATTTTTTGTAAGCTTGAGAATGTATTACCTGTTCAAAAAATCAAATAAAGTAAAATTTCATTAAGGAAAGAAGAAAAGAAAGCAGGAAAGCAGGAAGGAAGGGAGGAAAGAAATGGAGGAGGAAGGGATTTGTTTCTGTCCGTCCTTCTGGACAGAGTAAACGTGTTAGATGTGGCTGAAGTGGAGCCAGCCCGTCGGGCTGAAGAGGGAGAGACGCGCCCGCACCCCTGAGCGCTGGATCCAGCCGGCCTGGAGTGCTGACTATAAGGGAGGAGGCCCGGCTTCTCAGATAGACTCTGACACCAGGAGAAGTGGTGGCGTTACCTGGCAGCCTGTCTTTTGACAGGGGTGTGACAGTGAGCTGGGGCTGCCCTTATTTTCAGCAGCTGCTCCCACACTCCCGGCCCCCTCCTCGAATACCGCCCCACTCCCAGGAGGGAGGACACAGGTTTAGCCTGTTGACACTCCCTCTCTCCTGAGAAAAGAGCATACACATAAAAGGAAGGGCCTATTGCATTTTTTTCCTCCCATCATCTGATTTCTTAGATTAACTTACATGGCAAGTGTAAGAATCAATGGTACAAATCTTCAACACGTGAAAGGCAGAGGTAGTGACCCCCTGCTTTATTGGATAAATAATTTAGAGAACTGCCGTCTTAATAATTGGAGTTTTAATAATTGCCTATCATGAATGGTATGAATTTAGAGATGAATAAACGGTTGTCTATACAGATGTGTATTTCTGGTAGTTTTCTCAGCATTTGACTTTAAACAGAACTTCTCTGCCTAGGCTTTGGCACATATTACTATAATAATAATATTATTAATACATATGATAAGTCAGTTTGTATAAAACTCATAAATCTATCTATGGAAAACAATAATAAATATAACAATAACAATTTACAGTTTGTTTTCACATCCATTATCTCATTTAACATCCAAACACCCCTCTAAGGTGGATGTTGATTCAACAAACATTTAGTGAACACCCATTATGTCTAAGACACTGAAGTAGGTTCTGGATAGAATTTCAGAGATACAATGACATGACCATAGTATATAAGGTCTAATCTAGTCACAGAGACCAACACACAAACAAATACTGGTTGAGTATCCCCTGTCCAAAATGCTTGGGACAAGAAGCATTTTGGATTTCAGATTTTTTTGGATTTTGGAATATTTGCATATACATAATGAGATATCTTGGGGATGACACCCACGTCTAAACATGAAATTCATTTATAGTTCATATATACTTATATGCATAGCCTAAAGATAATTTTATACAATATTTTAAAATAATTTTGTGCATTTCAACTCTGACCCATCCCATGAGGTCAGGTGTGGAATTTTCCACTTGTGGCCTCATGTCAGTGTTCAAGAAGTTTCAGATTTTGGATTTTCGGATCAGGGATGCTCAACCTGTAATGCAGCTGTAGAGAAATACGAGGTGATGTGGGAACAGAGGGAAGGGGCACCCAACCTAATCAAGTGGTGGAGAAAAGATCAGAAAGGCTTCCCAGGGAAGATGTGACCAGGGTTGAGCCTTAAAATATGACGAGGCCCTAACCAGGCAAAAGCAGGGAGTGAGCTGAGATTGGACAAAGGGGCTCTTCATGCTTTGAGAGGAGGGGGCTGGGAAGAGTTAGGAGTGGTGGAGGAAGACAGATGGGAATGCAGAGAAGTTTTGGAGGGTGGTGGGAAGTTGAGGGAGAGAGACCCACTTGTAGCCAAGGAGACTGAGGTTCACGGAGACGGAGACTGACAACTGTTCAGTTCTCAAGTCACTTGTCTCTCCCCTCCCCTCCCCTTTTGTGTTGAAAATAGGCCAGTTAGGATGTCCAACGTGGCTGTGGCAAACAATGAGTCCTGAATCTGCAGTCCACGTGGACCCAGACAGGGGAACCACTGAGTCAGCCGTCTGAAAGGGGCCACTGGCCTTCCTAGCATCCTTCTCCTGTGTGCCGCAGCCAAAGGACGGGAGAAATTCCACTCAATGCATCTTAGGTGGCTATGCCTAATTCCATGTTACTCATTCCTGAGGAAACTTGTTAGTCTGAGGCCTATTCTTTGGTGCAGGGCCTTTATTTATTGGTTTGGCGTACTTCCCCGGGGAGTGGTCTGTCTGGTTCTCTCGCCCCAGACACACCAGGGCTGATCCCTCACACATCTGGCTCAGCACCACCCACAAGTCTGAACAGGGCCCTGAAAACCACCTCTGACTTTACAGCCCACTGTCCCACACCCTGGGAGGTGGGCTGTGTCTGGGCTCGTCCACGTCTGGGAACAGCAAATCTGGCCCAAGCCTGCTCAGCCCATCCCCTGCGTGGAGGTTGGCACAAGCCTCCTACGCTGGGTTCTGGCTGGGAGGGTAGCCCCAGGCATTTGTAGGGGGGAAGCCCTGTGGAGCAGCATCCAGGCAGTGGGAGAGGGGCAGGCGTAGAAATGGGTCTCTGCTCCCCGGGTGTAGTGTGGAACAGCTCCCGGAACGCAAGGCTGTGAGCAAAAAGGTGGTGCATAGATAGGATAGTGGCTAAGAGGCTAAGAGGTGTTCTGTGTTGGCACAAAAGAGACCCTGAGAAGATGATTCAAGGGCAAGCGACTCATTAAGGATGTACGCCTAGCAGAGCCCAGGACAGGAGTAGGAAAAGTGGGACGGGGAAGAAGAAGTTAAACAAGGCAGCAGGCTGACCTTGAACCATGAAAAGGACACCTTATCCTTTGGCAGGAAGAGTGATTCCCACAAACCCCAGGCTCAGCCTGGCTCCGCAGGGGAGCTCTGGAGTGCAGGTTACACCTGCAGAGTCTACCACCTGGAGAGACAGGGCTAAACTCTGCTCTGAGTAGGCACTGAAGCCCCAGTCGCCCGAGGGCAGGCCTCGGAAGACAGCCTCAGGTGCAGGCCATTAGCTGCAGAAGCGCAGAAGCCAGAGATGGCTGCCCGGAAATCCTAACAGGGAGCCCAGGGGATCTGGGACAGGTGGCATCAGACAAAACTGCATCCCTGCCCCAGCTCAGTTTCTACCTCTACAAGCAAGAGCAAATTATTTAATCTTACTGCCAAGTTTTCTCAACTATAAAGTGGGGACACTCTTTCACAGGGCTGTTGTGCAGGGTAAACAACAGAATATGAGCACAGTGTTTGGCATAGGGCCTGGCGCATGGTGAGGGTTATTTATGATGTCTAATCCGTAAGTGCCCTTCACCTTCTGATGGAGGTGAACTTGAGCTTGAGCGCTTCTGCTTCTGTTCTCCGTGTTTCTCTCTCCCTTCCCTTCTCTGACACCCAGCTCACCCGCTCCTCAGCATCAGCTGAAACCTCAGACCACCCACTCTGGGCACCCTCGCCTTGGGCTCGCTCCCCTGAAGCATCACAGGGCAGAGTGTTTAAGAGCCTGGGCTCTGGAGCCAGACGATCTGGGTTCGAATCCTTGCCCTGACACTTACAGGATGTGTGACCTTGACAAAGTGCTTAGTCCTTTGTACCCCAGTTCCCTTATCTGCCTAATGGGGATGATAAACACTCTACCTCTCAGAGCTGTTGTGAGGTTTTGGTGAATCAATTTGTGCAAAGTGCTAAGGACACGGTGCTCGGTGAGCGTTGGTGAGTATGATCATCAGTGTAAAACCTCCTCGCGTGTCAGATCCCCACTGTGTTCGCTGCCCTGATTCTTGGGTTTATGATTTTCTGATCAGCACCTGCTGCTATTTTCACCCTCCGGCCCTGGCTGGGCTCCCACCCTTGTCCTCCCTTTAGTCCCTGGAGCTCCAAGGTCGCTTCCTATTGGAGCCCCAGATGGTCAGCTCGAGAACAGTCACGAGCATGTGCACAGCACTTTCTCGTTTTCTCTGTAGCACATGTTTGATTCAATCTGTGCCTCCTTTTTCAAATGAGGAAGTTGAGGGCTAAAGAAAGTAAGCCTAAGTTCACACCACTCCCAAGCATTGGAGCCCATATTACCACCTACCCATCAACTCCACATTCAGTGCTCCTGCACACACCCCCAATCCCAAAGACCCAGGCCTGCAACAACAGCAGAGTTCACTGCTTCCCCCTCCATCACCTCTGCACCTACAGATGGGCCTCTGTGACAGCGCCTCACCCCACAGAGTTCGCATGTTCGTCTTTCCTGCTGGACTAGGAGCCTCTGGATGCTGGAACTTACTCATCTCTCTGTCCCCAGCCCCTGCCACAGGGTCTGGCATGTGGTAGATGCTAAATCTGTGTTTGTTAAATGGATGAATGAATGAGTGATTTGTCTTTGGCATATACCCAGGAGTGGGAGCGGTAGATTATGTGGACATTCGATTTTACAAGATAATAACGGACTGTTTTTCAAAGTGGTTGTACCAGTTCACGCTCCCACCAGCACCGGGTCAGGGATGCTGTCGGTCCTCATCCTCTCCGGCATTTGGTGCTGTCAGACAGTACTTTACAGGCGTCAAAATACAAAATTACAGCACATTTAGTTAAATGCTCTAATTGGCTTTTGTTTGTGACTTAGGGATTGGGGCAGCGTCTCCTCCACAAATTTAGAGAAGGTGCTTCACTGAGCTAAGCAGACAAAGTTGGCTTTATAGGCAGAAAAGCGCTGAAGAAAGCAGAAACAGGGAACAAAAAGCAGACCGGTCATTTCAAAGTTACTTTTCTTAAAGGGTTAAAGCAGAGGGGACTTCTTTGTAATGGCAGCTAAAACTGGCCTTTTTGGGGACTTGGCTGTTATCTCTCTCTCTCTCTTCCCCCACCCCGCCCCAATTTCATGGAAGTTCAGGTAAATAACATAGTTTTAGTTTGGCAACATGGAACGTCAGTGTGAGTTACTCCATTTTCATTTGGTCTGTTGGGGCCTAGTATTGGCGCTCAGTCCAAATCAATGGCCTCCTATAAATTTTGTTTAACACAAGAGAAAGGCATTTATGTGTCAGGTGTCACCTCCTCTGAGAAGCTCTCTCTGCCCCCCTGTGGCTGGATTAGCTGTCCTGCTCCCAGCATCCTGTGTCTCCCTGATCACAATTGCAATTGTGATCTATTGCAATTGTCCAATTCTCCTTTCTTTCCTCTTCAGGACTGTGAGCTCCTTGAGGGCAGGACGTCCATTCTCTTAACAAATATTTATCAAAACCTACTATGTGCCAGGCTCTGTGTTAGATCTGGGGCCTACCATGATTCTTTAAAAAATCATAAAATCCATGAACTGGAAGAAACTCCTAATCAAAAGGGGATAGGAGAGAGTCATTCTTTCAAGTAAATGATTGCATTAGGATTTGATAAGTCCTAAAACTGAGAAGTATTAGTGCAAAGCTCTGTGGAAGAACAAAGAGGTCCTTTTAAGTAGCTGAAAGGCTCAGGAAGGCTTAGCAACAACAGGGCTGACATTGGATCTGGGCCTTGAAGAATGCAGCAGGAGTGCTTTCCAGGTGGCAGGGGCATTATCTGGAAAGGCATAGAAGGGTGGTAAATAAGTGATGTTGCTATCACATAGCATAGAACATTAAACAGAACAAGTACTTTGAAATGTTTGTTAAATGAATCTGTGAATGAATGGATGAATGATCTCGACGGCAGGGAAAAATTTGCCAGATCTTACCACAAAAGCTTAAGACTGGCTACGTGTAGGTCTTATGAGCAGGAC
>CM052438.1:34025366-34085216 GCA_028533085.1 Varecia variegata | reverse complement strand
CCTCCTCTGCTTAAAACTTTTCAATGGCTTCCCAAGGGCAATGAGATAAAGGCCCTATTTCTTTCATGGCAGAAAAGGCTCTACATAGTCTAGCCCTGCCTGTTTCTTGTGCCTTAATGCTCCACAGCATCCATAGTTATTCTGGTCATGTATTCCTTCCCAATGCTAACCTAGAAAAATAGGACTGGCCATGTGGTGGGCATTTGTTGCTTTTGTCTGTCCCTCCCTACTCGCCTTCTTTGGGTAACATATCCTGCGCCTTCTAGCCACATAGTTGACCAGTTAGAGAACTTCACACCCTGCCCCAGGACGTGGTCCAGTCAAAGCCTTTCCTGGGATTTTTCAATGGGATCTTTGTGAGATGAGCTCCTTTCTTTCTTGATTCTGAAGCTGCAGGTTGAGAGCACAGAGATGTCCATATTCCACCCTGTGAAAATAAAGGAAATCAGCTCAGGGAGACAAGCAGAAAAAGATGTTCAGAGCAAGTGTTTCACCCAGCACTGGACGCCTGGCTCTGGTTTCCACACTAATGCCAGGCTTGTTTGTTTGATTCTCCTTTCTATTTCATGAGCCACCCAGGAGCCTTCACTACCTGTAAGTGTTTGGTTAACCTCTGTCTTCTCAACTAGACCATAAGCTCCATGAATGCAGAAACTATATTTATTTTGTACTCTACTGTATCTCCAGTACCTAAATGAGTCTTAGTGGATAACTGAGAGGCAGAACTGGGGGATATGGTGAACTAATACCTCTTGTATTATCCTGGATGGAGCTGGAGCCCATTCTTCTAAGTAAAGTATCACAAAAATGGAAAAACAAACACCACATGTACTCACCATCAAATTGGTACTAATTGATCAACACTTATGTACACATATGGAAATAACATTCATCAGGGAGTGGGCAGGTGGGAGGGGGAGGAGGGGATGGGCAAATTCATACCTAATGGGTGTGGTGCTCACTGTTGGGGGATGGGCACGCTTGTAGCTTTGACTCAGGTGGTGCAAAGGCAATTTATATGAACAAAGCATTTGTACCCCCATAATATTCTGAAATTTAAAAAAAAAAGAACTGTGGGGGGAAAGAGGAGGTGTATTAAGACTGCTGAGAGGGGCTCCCAGAGGCTCATCTAAGGTGGAACTTTGCACGGACAGAAATGCAATTCAGTAGTAAAACAAAGAACTACCCCATCCCCCTCTGGACTCGTGTGGATAAGTGATCAGCTCAGAGTAAGATTTTCTTTCTGTTAAGGGTCTGGAACCTCATACTTTCATGAGATTGGGCGGACATTGTATTGGAAGTATGCTTTTTGAGGGGAAGGATCTCATATTATTTATGAGACCTCAGTTTAATTCCGTAGAATCCTTCTTCCCCAGCTAAGACACAAAGTTGTTAAGGGTAGGTATATGCCCAGAAAAATTGAAAACATATGGCTGCACAAAAACTTGTGTATGAATGTTAATAGCACCTTCACCCATGATAGCCAAAAATCTAAATAACCCAAATGTCCATCAACTGATAAATAAAATGTGGTATATTTATACAATGGAATATTATTTAGCCATAAAAAGGAACAAAGTACTGATGCATGCTACAACATGGATGAACCCTGAAAACATTATGCCAAGTGAAAGAAGCCAGCCACAAAGGACCACATATTGTATGATTCCATTTTAATAAAATGTCCAGAATATGCAAACCCATAGAGGCTGAAAGTAGGTTAGTAGTAGCCAGGGGCAAAAAGGAAGGGAGAAAGGGAGTGACTGATAACAGGTATGGGGCTTCTTTTGGGGGTGATGAAATGTTCTGGAAGTGGATAGAGGTGATGGATGCACAACCTTGTAAGTGTACTAATGATCACTGAATTATACTCCTTAAAAGGGTAAATTTTATGAATTATACCTTGATTTAGAAAAAGTACTTAAAGGGTAAAAAAAAAAAAGCCTGATTCTATATCTCTCTATATTTTATATCTATATAGACTTTTTTTTTTTTTTTTTTGAGACAGGGCCTCACTCTGTCATCTAGGCTGGAGTGCAGTGGCATGATCATAGTTCACTGCAGCCTTGAACTTCTAGGCTCAAGGGATCCTCCTTCCTCAGTTTCCCTAGTAGCTGGGACTACAGGCATTTGCCACAGCGCCTGGCTAATTTTCCTATTTTTTTGTAGAGACAGGGTCTTGCTCTTGCTTAGGCTGGTCTTGAACTCCTGGCCTCAAGTGATCCTCCCACCTTGATCTCCCAAAGTGTTGAGATTACAGGCGTGAGCCACCATGCCTGGCTAATATTTTTTGTCTTTTGTAGAGAGAGAATCTTGCTATGTTACCCAGGCTGGTCTCAAACTACTGGCCCAAGCAATCCTCCTGCCTCGATACAGACTGTTATATCATTTCCTACTTTGACCAGAGCTTGATTCTGGGTTTGGCTTTTGGCCAAGATTCTACAATGCAGCCTTGCCACGGTGAGGATGTGTTAGGCCTAGAGAGCTTATTTTGGGGGAAAGAACTAGAATGGAGGGCTGATTTAGTAGTCCATAAATTAGAATAATTAGACACCAGTATAGGAAGGCATGAAAAGGGGACCCAGAACTCTCATTCACCACTTTCCCAACAACACACACAACCTCAACCCTACTCGCTGTCTTGGGATGATCAGGACTCGCCTATCTTGCTCTTCAGCCCTGTCTCTGACAGCTCCTACAAGAAGGTCCACACTCCCAGGTCATCACGTAGGCTCTGCACTTCCTTGATTTTGCCCCACCTCCCATCTTCCCACTTGCCAGGATGTGTTCCAGAATCCATTCATCATTATCAGCAAAATCTCTTATGTTGTCAAAACCTTTTCTCTCTGTTCCCTTCACCTTTTGCTGTAACCAAGATGGGGCACTGTCCTGGGGATGCCAGCTTTGAAGGTCATGTGAGAGATGATACCACACTACCTCCTCTGGTGGCAGTCTTCACCAGACCCCCGAGTGACTTCTCATCATTTCCTGAAGATTCTAGTTCCTGTCCCACTGCCATCCACTCCATCACTACTCCTGAACTAATTCTTGGTGATTTTGATGTCCACACAGGTAAACTTTCCAATTCCCTGGCGTCTCAGTTCCTTGATCTCCTCGTCTCCAAGGATCTCGTATCTCAGCTATGGACCACCATGGTCATACCCTAGACCTTGTCATTCTCAGTATCTGCACCCCCTTCTATAATCTTAATTTTATTCATCTCTTTCCCTGATACCACCTCCTATCTTTCCAGCTTGCTCCTTCTTGGGTTCAATGTCAACAATTCTTTAGCTCCATCAGGATCCTTGACCCATGGATCTCACCAACTTCCAACAATAGGAACTGGTCAAATAAACCACCATCTGTCCAGGAAAGTACATCACTTGCAATTATTGACTTTGGAGTCAGACAACCTGGGCTCTCCCCCTACTCATGCCATGGACTAGCTTTGTGACCTATGGGAAACTAACCTTTCAAGGCTTCAGTCTCCTAGGATTATTTGGGGATTATTATGTAAGATACTGCAAAGTAACTAGCATGGTGCCAGACCTATTTGGAATTCTCAATAAAGGAGAATGGTTATTATGTGTAATAAACACGATATGTTTTATTCAGCCTTGCAACTGTCTTTTTTCTTCCGGTAATAATGCCCCAATGTTACTTGAGAAACACCTTCTTTCCTGGTGCTGTAACAGTCTAATCCCAACTCATGAACCTGGGCCTGGCCCATCAGAGCATTCCAAGCCCTGACAATGGTGACTGATTCAAACCAAGCTGAGCCAATGGACGTCTACTCGGGGACTTTCTGTTAGAATAATTGGGACAGAGATGTCCTCTACTGGATGTGGGGCTGGGAGGACCTAAGCATGCAGGAAAGAGAGCCCATCTGAGAGCAGATGTGGAGGGCAGAGATAGAGGAAGGCTGGGTGTAAGGGGGGTATCTGAGTCCTTGGGTCCAGCCACATTAAAGTCTATCTCTATACCTTTTAGTTACGTGGGCCAGTAAAGTTCCCCAATGATGCTTGAGCCAGTTTGAGTTGGACTTCTACCTCCCTCAGAGTTCTGACTATTCCACTATTATGCAGGTTGAGTATCCCTTATTTGAGATGATTGGGACCAGAAGTGTTTCAGATTTTGGATTTTTTTTGGATTTTGTAATATTTACATTATATTACATATAATATTTGCAATATTTACATATATTTACATTATATATATTTACATATATGTAATGAGATATGTTAGGGATGAGACCCAAGACTGTTTATGAAATTTATTTGCTTCAGGTACACCTTATACACATAGGCTGAAGGTAATTTTATACAATATTTTTAATAATGTTGTGCATGGAACAAAGTTTGTGTACACTGACCCATCAGAAAGCAAAGGTGTCACTACCTCCTCCACCCACGCGGACAATGTGTGGTTGTTTGGCATCACCATCATTCCTGACTCTGAATTTATATGCTAACGACAAGCAATCATTTTCTTACACTTACACACAAGTAAAAAATATGACATCCCCTTAATTCAGTGAAAAAATAATGTGTTCAGGGTAATTTGTGGTGTCATGTCAGTGCTCAACATGTTTTAGATTTTGGAGCATTTCAAAATTCAGATTTCTGGATTAGGGATGCTCAACCTGTGTGGTGAAATACTAGTCCTCCACCAAAAATGGTACTATAAAGCAACATTGGGACACAGAGAGATGCTTATTATATACTGTTAATTGAAAAACAACTTAGAGAAATATAAGATATCAATGAGCATAAGAATCAAAAATAATTTTTAAAATTCCTCATTTATAGCATTTGCCAATTTCTGTGGTATAAATACTCTCATCATGGCTGATTTCAAGCTACAAAAAATATATGTAAGAATCAATAAGATTCCACTTTTGCAAAAAAAATGCAGATATGTAGAAAGAAGTCTGTAAAGTTATATGACAATAGGTTAGCAAAAGATATATGTGTTAATAGTTACCTATGCTATATAGCTTAACTATTAATTTCTATGGGTGGTGGGACTACAGATAATTTGTATTTTTCCTCTTTCTGGCTCTATTTTCTAATGTTTACAGTGTACATAGATTATTTGTGCAATTTTTTAAAAGGAAGTTTCCCAAATGAGAAAAAGCAGTCGTTCCTTGCCACACCTGTGACTAGAGCATGCATTCCGCCTGTCCCAGGGGCCCCTCCCACGATCCTGCAGGGTGTCTGGGACTGGGTGAACCTGTTCTCCACCTGTTCTGTGGGTTTGTGGCTCCTAGGTGTGCCAGGCCTTACAACCCTGCACCAGTTGGAATCACAGAACCTCCATTTACAAGTTTAAACAGTCTTAGGGCAGTTGAGAAGTTCAGATTGACTCAGCCGTGCCCTGCTGGGAGAGGGGCAAGCAGCGTGATATGTGTACAGAGCTTTCAAAAGGGATTAATCACACCTGTGGGAATTGTGCGGCGGTGGAAAGGGCTGTGGGAATATTTATGTGTGGTATTACTATCCAGCTTGTACACAGCACCCTCTTGATTGCTAAGTGTTTTGCATCATCAATTTCCTAGCAGAGAAAGGTGCTTTTGCTCACACTGTGAGGGTGGAGAAGCTGGGATCCAGAAATTGTAAGTGACTCATCAAGGGGTAAACAGCAAGCACTGAGTTGTGATTTAGGGTTCTTGACTCAGTGCCCTGTCCTGATGCCAACTTTTTCTATGAGGGCTGCTGCAGACATGTGCAGGCTGCCTGGAACAGAACAAAGCCTCCCTCCCTCTACTTCTATAAACATATTGTAAAAATTCATGTCAAAGTTATCTTCTCCAGGTTTTCCCTTTTAGAAACACTCAGCAATCTCCTACAATCTATTACTACCTATGCCATCACCCAGGGAGCCAGATCCATGGCAGGCCTGCTACCATCTCTGGCTCCAAAATAAGGTTACTGCTTGGGAAGATAGCTATGTTGCATATATGGGGTGGTTTGCATTTTGGGAATGGTGTTAAGCCCTCCTCTGGGCAGTTTAGCTCATCTCCATTCCAGGTGTCCTCCTAAATCCTCATCCTGTTTGCATGTGATGCTCCAGGCCCCCTGGACCACGCACTGGTCCCCATTTGCCTTGCACCAGTTCTGTGACTTTGGAAATGTCACTTGAGCTTCCTGAATCTTGGTTTCCTCAGCCATAAAATGGGAGCATAATCATACTTCATGACCTCTTCAGGTTTTGTGGAGCATTAAATGAGATATTACACATAAAGCAGTTGGTCCAGGGCATAGCTGATAGTGATTGTTGTTATCATCTCCATGGCCCTGCTGGCAGGACAAGGAGAAAGGAAATGAGACTGAAACATTTGATGGATGCTTCTTAACACTCTGGAAAAAGGTGGAAGGGCAGAAGGTTAACAGTATTGGTCAAAATGAGAGATAAAACAAGGACTTTTTTCAGTTCTTTCCTAAATATATAGAAACATGAGAAAAATATCTGTGGCAGTGCAATGCCCTAAAAGAAACAATTGTCATAATTCAACTAAACCTGTACAACTCATCCAACACACAATCATTAAGTACCCACCATATGCCAGGCACTGAGCTAGGTTGGGAGTTACAAAACTGCTCAAGACACAGTCCCTGTTCTCAGGAGCTCACAGTCTAGAGTAAGTGACAGACACATAAGTGAGTAACTCAAAATCAGAGTTGATTCCAATGATTTGCTTTTCCATTAGAGAATTTATGGGAATGTGGAAAGGGGATGCATCAAAGGAGAGCTTTGTGCGAGTAGTAAAACCTACGCTGGGCCTTAATGGGGGGTATGTCACTCAGAGCTCTTGGTGGCAAGCAACAGAAAGCTTCTCTAGCTAGTTTAAACAAAAAAAAAAGGGGAATTAATGGGGAGGAGATCAAAGGCTCACAGAATTGCCAGGAACAGAAATAACCCAATTTGGAAAATGGGCAGAACCAAGGGAGCCATGGAAGATGAACACAAACCGCAGCAGAGACCGGAAGAAAGAAGGGGCTGATTCATCCTCATTGCTGCTGAAATTTCCTTGTATCACTCTCTGAAAATCGAAGTCCTAGACAGTGTATGACAGGGCAAGCGAAGTCAGACAATCAGATGCTGGATAAGATAGTGTGGGGAGTAGAAGAATCTAGTGCCTTTGGCTTCTTCTGTGAACTCAAAAGTTGGGCACTTAGTCCATTTGGGCTGCTATAACAAGATACTATAAATTGGGAAGCTTATAAACAATAGAAATTTATTTTTCACAGTTCTGGAGGCTGGAAAGTTCAAGACCAAAGCACCAGCAGATTTAATGTCTAGTGAGGGTTCCCTTTCTCATTCATAGTGACACCTTCCTACTGTGTCCTTACAAGGCAGAAGGGGCAAGGGGCCTATCTGGGACCTCTTTAATAAGGGCACTAATCCTGTTCATGAGGCCTTGGCCCTTCTGACCTAATCATGTCCCAGAGGCCCCACCTCCTCTTACCATCACTTCGGGGGTAAGGATTTCAACATATGAACTTTGGGGGGACACAAACATTTGGACTGCACCGTTACTTCCCATCATGACCAAAGACAATGGAGAATTCTGCCAGGGGGATCAGCATTCCAACAGGAAGGAAGTGATGTTGGGTACCAACCAGATAGCAAAGAATGACAAAGGTCCTCTATAGGTAGGTAGGATTTCAACAGTGGGCGGCAAGGAAGGAAAGGAATGCCAGGGATAGAACGGAATCCGCAAAGGTGAAGAAGAAGAAAGGTCCTGGGTTGCGGAGGGAATGGGGAACAGCTGTGGTGGAATGCAAAGAGAGTGTGATTGAAAGACAGAAGTAGGTAGGTTGGGCCCAAATCACAGAGGGTCTTATAAATGCCACAGTAAGAAGTCTAGGCCTTATTCTATAGCAAGCACGGCCATGGAAGTTCTCTGAGAAAGTAAGTAGTCATGCCTGGGAGGGAAAATTAGACTAGGGTTGTGTTTCTGTTGCGTTTTCTCTGCTTGCTCTCAAAGGCGCTGGCTACACGGTGGCAACAGCAGTGAAAATTTTGGGGGAAGCACTTTGGGGAAGAAAACAAAGCAGCAGCCAGTGGAAGACGTCACACCGCCCCTGTGAGATTGGATTTAGCGTCACAGCCCCAGTCCGAGGGCCCTGCAGGAGCCCACGGCAGAGGCCAGAGCTCAGAGCAGGCATGGAGCTAATGAGATAGGCTTGGTGGGGAAGGAAAGCTTTTAAATTGCTTCATTTGGCATTGGATTAGCATTTCCTTATTAGTGAAAATGCAAGGAAACTGAGTAACTGTACAGGTCTCCTGGGACGAAATCTGGGGCAATGTTTCGCCTGCTCAATATCCATTTCCACTTCCTGTGGTGACAGTCCCTCCATACTTCTATTTGGAAGCCCATCCACCCATCAGATCCTAAGTCCATACATTTTTAGAAAGGGTTGACCCTATATTCTGGATTCTGGGTAAGAGAGAGGTGACCTGTAACCAAGGTTAGCCAGTCAGAGTGTTCCACCCTGGACCCCTACCACAGTGACAAGTTTAGGAATGGACACGTGATGCAAGGCTGTCAGGAATGTCAGCTCTGGTCCTCTGCCGGGGCCATTGGGAAAAGCAGCCCTCTTTCTGTAGGGTTGCCAGGTGGAGGCAAGGTAAAACAGAAGCTGCTGCTGGCCACCCTGGCCACCTCACTGGGAGACCCTGCCAACTAACAAAGCCAGCACAGAGGAGTGTGGCGCTGAGAGGTGTAGAGAGGTTGTCTGAGTCCTGGATCCAGATGCATCTGACCTAGATTTCCCAGAGATCAGTTTCTAGTTTCTAGAACCAACACATTCTCTTGCTTTCTCTCACTATCATTCTCACTCTGTTTTGCTTAGGCCACTTTGAGTTGTTTTTGTCACTTGCCGCTACAAAAATCCTAATTCATAAAAATCGTCCCTCACAGAAAAGGTGGGGTTGGGTCTGGTGCAGCGAAGGAGGGAGGCCCGAGGGCTGGACGAGCCCTGGAGACATCTCTGCTAAGGGAACTCTCAGGTGCCAGAGTCACAGGCAGAATCTGGTTCCTTTCGACCCCCATCCCAGCCACAGGGATGGTTTTTACTGTGTCTCCTTCTAGCAGAAGCTTTGGTGTTTCTTCATAGTATAGTGATGGGTTTTAGTAGGTTATCTCTCCCTGCCGTATTTTTTAATGAATATGGAAAACTCAATTTTAACTTGGGGGATAAATTAAAATAGTAGAAATTCAGGCCACACTGCGGGAGATATTTAGGGGAATGAGGTCACTTTCCCAATGTTCCTCAATTTATAGCACTTGGAAGACCACAGTCTTAATTTTCATTCAGGCCAGAAGTTGCAAAATGGTAGCCCAAGGACCATAGTTGGCCTGCAGATGTATTCTATTTGGTTTGTAGAATATTGCTCTTAAAAAAAAGTTACTTTTCATCTGTATTTCTGAGTTCTCTTTAAAAAAATGGGAAAGTCTATCCAACACTGGAGCCATTTTCCTGCTGGCAACTCTAGGCTGGAGTTGAGGAGCAGCTGCCCTCTTCAGACAGGTGTGAGCGCTCCTGAGGGCCACAATCCCCACTCACCTGCTTCATTCATTTAGGTCACATTCCTGACACCCATAAGCATATGAATCACTAGGCATGTCTCAAATTCCCCCAGACGTAGATTCAGCTGAACAACTGCTTGTGGGTTTACCTTACTACTATGGATAAAACAATTCCCAGGGGCTTTGAATAGACAAGTTCAAAATCTGTGGGGATTCATCTTGTAACATACACACTAGTAAACCACTTTGGGTTGGAAGAAAAGGGTAAGAACACGAGGAGAAGAACCAGGAGGTTGGTGCCCTTGTCCTTGTTTGGTTGATTTAATCATACCTCAAAAGAATATAGGCCCTTGAAGCCTGGGCTTGAAACCCACCTCTCCTGATCATTGTCTATTTGCTCTTGGTCAAGTTCATTAAATTTACTGTGACTGTTTTCTCATCTATACAAAGCACTATATTCTCCTCATCTGTAAAATGTAATAAATTTTCATTTTATAAGATTGTTGTGAGGATTAAATTAGTTAACACACTTAGAACAATGCCTTGCACACAGCAAACACTCAATGAGTGTTAAATAAACTCTATGAGTATATTATGTAATGTTTACATATTTATATGTAACTTACATATAAATTTATATGGCCATATTTGCAGAAATATTTATCAGGCAAAATTTATGTGTTCTACATGTTTGTACAAAGTACATTTCTATAAAGCAAATCCTTTTTTTAAATCAACTTCCATTATAATAAACAAAGTATGTTTTTAGGGGGTAAATAATTTGGTAGAAAACTTTTGCTTAGAAAAGCAATTAGACAATGATGAATCTTACGAGGCCCTGCGTGTTGCTATTCTCTGTATCTATATGGTTTTTTCTTTAGTCATTACAATTCCCGTAAAGACCTACTTCTGATAAGAGTGAAAACTGCTACAGACTTTTTAAAAAACACAAAATATTTTTCTCTAAAATGTCAGGTGTAAGCCTATAATAGCTCCTGAGCCCAATTTTCAGGGAGCTATTGAGTGGAATAATGTCAAAGCCCAGTACGGTTGTCACCTCTTGATCAAGCCAGAGAGTTTGGGCACTTGAGCCAGATGTATAGAAATATCCTTTATTCTACGGAATTAATATGTTTCAGCAAACATGAGTGCAAAGTAAATTTCCCAAGCGAATCCTCTTTTCCTATTAATAGCTTTCAATAAAAATAAGGTATGTGTTCTCAGGGTATGAATAATTCAGGTGGAAGATGTTTGCTTGGAACGGCATTAGACAAGGCAGAGCTTAGTCTCCAGATATCCTGGTATTTTCCTGTAAGAGGCAGGAGAGCACGGTCTTGAAGCCTTCAGGCGCTGAAATCAGACGGCTGGGGTTTAAACCCAGTGCCACCGTTTATTGGTTGTATGATCTTGGACAACGGCTTAACCTTGTTAAGGCCTCAATTTCCTCATCTGCAAAGTGACAGCGAACATCTTACCCACCTCCAAGGATTATTGCTAAGATTAAGTGAGATAATGTGGGAAAGAACCGTGTCTGGGGCCTAGCACTTATTTAATAGCAATTGGCTGTTAGCCATATAAAGCCTGTGTCACAGTAACTTTCCTTTGAAGCACTGTTACCACTCCAGGGTCGTATCAGTCATGCGTTACCTTCCCTGTTTTCGTGTATGACAGAAATGTCTCCCATGCCTGAAGACATCCTGGCATGACGTAACTCCCCATACTTTCCCCCTTTTTATTTTGTTCTTTATGTGCTAATAATGGTTTGTTGTGTTACCACATGATGGCATTAAAAGCTTCTCTTTCCTATACGATGCTTGAGGTTTTAAAAAAGCTAAAGTTTCAGATGTGCAAGGTTGTGTGTTGGGAACTGGGTTCCATGGGAAGCTGACTCTGAGACGGAGATCTGCACGAGGGGTGCTTTTGGGGTTGATGCGCGTGAGAGAGCAGGAAAGAGAATTGGGCCGGAGGAGAAGCTGGGCTACGATACAGCCACAACAAAGGCCTCGGCCCATCCAGGCAGACTGGAGCCGGATGGCACTGCAGAGTCATTCTCAACTCGGGGAAACGGGCCAGGCACCGAGACCCCTGCATTAACCAGTTACTGGATGTAGCAGGCTGCCCAGGGAAGGGGCTATGGCCCCAGGAGAGGAACCTTTTCAGTTGAGGACAATTGTGACGGTGGAGCTGGAGTGGGGTGAGAGAAAAACGAGAGCTGGCCAGTAGTTAAAGCAGTGAAAACAGATTTTATTCATGACTATTGCAATATGGGAAAAGAGACCTCAAGGAAGAACTGGGCTCAATTCCCAATACAGCATGGACAAGTGGGAATTTCTGGCCAAGGAGCAGGGTGAGGGTCCCTGGATGGAAAATTACTAAGAAGAAACTTCAGAGGTAAGGAGGATTCTGGCTAAACTGACCTAACAGGATGCTAGCTGAAGACAGGCCAGGGTGATCAGACAGCACCTGGGGGCCGGGGGTACGGCAGAGGATGAGGAACTCAATCAGATATCGAGGGTGACAAGATATCAAGGGTGACCAGATATTAAGGATGGGGATTCTTGCCAAAGTAACTTAGCAGGTTTTTTGCTAAAACTAGATTGTACAGGGAAGTGCACAGATGGGCCTAGAAAGGTTCAGGAGCCCAACTAAAGTCTGGTCTTGCAGAGAATCTTTGTCAGTAGGGAGCCCAGCTGAGTGCTCAGTTATCCACACTTGTGGCAGGTGGTGGCAGGATGCCCAGGTCCTGCAGGAGAGCCTCTGGATGGTGTACCTGGGGCTCCACTGCAACACACCCCTGTGCCACACAGAGTCTTCTGCTCTGTGTTAGATAAGTAAAAAGTTAATGGGATGGGCTATAGCCACTGCCACTGTAGCTGGTCCCAAAGCAGCACCTGATCCTCCCGGTCTCCTTCTTCTGTGCTTCCTTCTACATTTCCCTTACCCTCAGCTGATACGTCTGTGGATCCAGGTGGCTTACCTGCTGGTGTGACCAGACCCTCTTCGAAGTGGTCTGAGACACTGCCCTTCTCAGGCTGTAGCTGTTGCGTTTGTCCATTTACCTTCAAAACTGGGCAAACTTCACCCATGTGGTGGGCTCGGAATCTTGACAGGACTTATTTCCTGCCCTCGTGAGTACATTGTGTCTTACCAAGACCTCCCCTATACTTGCCACTTCTTGCTCATCTGGTCTGATTAACATGATGTCATCAATACAGGGAACCAGTGTGATGACACTGAAATGTCTAGACAGTCAGGGCACTTTGGCATGTTTTGGCTGGGTGCTGATGCTTGTCTGGTGTATAGTTTCATTCCTCCCCATAGGGCAAGACTGTAAATGTGCACTGGTGTCCACTCCCAATGAAAGCAAATTGCTTTTCATTCTCCTTTATAGGGATCAAAAAGACACATTTATGAGATCACTGGCAACATGCCATGTGCCTGAGACCAAGTTAGCCTGCTCTAATTAAGATCCTAATTCTGACCCTGCAGCTACTACCATTGAGGTTACCACTTTGCGGGAGTCCACTGCCATCCTGTGGGATGCGTCTAGCCTCTGGAGGAGCCCAATAAGAGGATTACATGGAGGCATGGATGGGGATCACTGCCTCAGCCGTTAGGTCTCTAAGGGTGGCACAGTCTCTGCACCCTCTGCAGGGATGCAATATTATTTTTGATTAACCATGCTGGCTGTTGGGAGGGGACAATTTTGAACACTTCTACTTCACCTTCCCCATGACACTAGTTCTTGCCCCACAAAGCAAGGAATCAATGTGAGTGCTCAGTGAACTACCAAGTATGTCCGTTCAAATTACACATTTGGGGACTGAGGAAGCGATCACTAGTTTTGTCTGTGAACCCAGAGGAACCACAGTGAGCCATATTTGATTTGTTACCGGGTTTCCATAGCCCCCAAACTGTCAGGGGAACATGTTGACACTTCGGGTCTCAGATATCAATAACTTGGACCCTGTGTCCATCAGTCCTTGAAATATTTGGATATCTCCCTTTCCCCAGGGCACAATTACCTGAGTAAATGGCCACAGGTCTCTTGGGAAAGGACAGGGGACATCATTGCCATATGTGTTTGCCATAGTGTTTCAGGACCTTCCTCCTGGGGACTCATCCCCTCTCTCAGTCAGTGTGTTCTCAGTTTGAAAATGGGGTCAGGTCTGGAAACTGACCAGGGATGTTGACTTTTGATTGAAGTAGTAGCCCTCAGCCTCCTGATCCTTGATTGAGTTTGCTTGTAGATTGGGCAATATCCTCCTTGTCTATCCATCTGTCTTGCCCTAGGTATGCCTCATTTGATTAACCATCACCACAGCTCTACATGGGTCACCCCTAGGATGATCAACCAGCTTGGTTTGCCAGGGACTGTCCCTATTTTAATAATGAACATCCTGCATCCCTAGAAATCCTTCATCCCTGGGCAAACTAGGATGGTTGGTCACCCTGGACACCCTCCAACCCCCCCAGGATATACTACTACCTTGCCAACTCATTATAATAATTTCATCTGTCTTGCTTCTGTTGGTTAAGCACCTGGTCTGTATTATTTTAGGATTCCCTCATCCCCAGGAGCCTGGTTTGGTTACTACATCTCCTACTATCAGCTGTGGTCTCCAAATGAGGGCCACCACTGAGATTCTCAAAAATTCCAGCAACACTGGCATTTATCATTTTGCTAAATAGAGTTTCCTCTTTTCAGAAGGTTTTCTGGCCTTAAAAGTATATCCATTCTAACATGCCCATTTCTCTGAGACTTTGACTCTCTCTTCCAAAACCAAATGTGACGTGGCACCAAATGCCACGGTGACCTGGCATTTCCATCACTCAGTGTTGGCTATTGTTTTCTCCAAGCTTCCAAGGGCCATGGTAATGGTATGTTAGCACCATCTCTTGCAGTCCTTGCCAGGATGTTAAGTTCTGCATTATGGTAGAGTGTTCTAATGCTAATAAGCGCTGCCTTGTCCAAATATTCTGAGCCCCTGGATCCAGCCTCCTCAGAATCCAGCCCCATTCCCTCTTGCTTCTGCTAGTACAGGTTGACTGTATTCCATTCCTCCCTTAGTGGACCTAGGGCTTCCCTGTCCAAGTTACGTTTTGACTTAACCCTAGTAGCTCCTGGTCTAGTGCCAGGAGGGAGGTGGAAGAAGATCCAGGGAGTGAGTTACAAGGCAGAGGCCTCTAAGTCACCTTGTGAGTGAGGGGAGGAGCCCCTCTAACAGGGAGGAGTGGGCTACTTCTGCAGACCCAGGGAGTCCCAGGTTATCTAGAGGTGTTTGCATAGACATCCCCTTCCCAACTCAGGGTTCCATTCCTTCTCATCAGAGCCTGGCTTTGCCACAGCAGTCCTGCCCTATTTGGGAGTTTAACCTTCTTGAGAGCTTGGCTACTCTTATGATTAAATCCTGATCCTTATCCTCTGACTCTGCCTTCTCTCCTGGCTGCAAGAGTTTCTTATATGCTGGCAAGAGGCCCTCTGGCTTTCACACTTAGCCTTTAATTGCTGATAAAACACTTTCAGTCTTTTATCATTGTTTTTTTCTTTTCTTTTCTAAAGGACCTGTCTTCTCCAACAGTAGTCATCCAATTCTGTTGTGTTTATACTATTATGTCCTCACGCTTCTCAAATGTGTTGGTCCCCACCTGGTCTTCCATTCCAATTCGCCACTAGGGACAGTTTTAACAATGGCATTGTCACACACATGCGAGGGCTGTCATTGTCCCACCCACCACCAGCGATGGAATTCTCAGAGTCTGTTTCCCGAGATCATTTCTCAGACCATTCCTGGCACCTCCCATGGTAGGATGGGTTCCTGGGAAAGCAGACTCTGAGATGGAAACTCATGTTCTGGATTAACAACTTCAGAAGGGAAGGAAGCAGGATTGGGCAAAAGGAGAAGATGGCTTGTATGTTACAGTCACAATAAGGCCTCAGCGGGTCCCATGGGGACCTGTGGAGCTGGGAAGGCTCTGCCTTGAGGCACAGGGGAGCAAGCATTTATATCCCTGCCCCCAGGAAGGGGGCATAATATTGAGCCAGGCAACCTTTTCGGGGGGTAAGGGGGGGCCACAACACTCCCAGCGTCTCTGGGCATGAGGGCCTCAGTCCTAGAAGGGGAATCTGGACATTACATCATGGCATTGTGTTTTCTGAATGTGCCAAAGATGAGAGATGGCAATAACAAGGACATTTCTGAAATTTAGAACTGGAAGCAGTTTTTCATTTCATTCACTTGAACCAATGCATATTTGGTAACTGTGGACATAAAAGTGAAAAAGTCACATCTCAGCTCTGGAGGTGCTTCTGGTTTGGTGAGAGAGACTGGCAATAAAAAGGTCAAAAGGTCAATAATTTGTGGATTGCTGGCCCTACCCTCTCATTTTATAGAAAAGGAAACTGAGTCTCAAGGATGCAACATGACTTACACCGGTAGAAAAATGAGTACGAACCAGGTACGAACAAGGACCCCAGCTGCCCAATTCTTAGGCTGGAGCCTTCAACTCTGCCCCATGTTGTCCCTGTTAATTTGCTTTGATATTATTACAGGTCATTCACGACTACACGTGCAAACAAAAGAAAATAATTAAAGGCAGAATATGGAGGATTCTTCATTGCAATTGAGGAAAACTCAATTATTGACCTAGCTTTTCTATGTGTGTTCTTATCATTGATTCAATTTGGATTCCCCTAATGGGGAATCTAATCTAATGATCCATTTGGAGTTATTTTCTACCATTTCACTCAAAGCTGAATAACTTTGCTGGACTGGTAGATTGAGTTCAACCTGTTGACTTTCAACATTTGTTTCATTCTGAATACTTGGGTAGGGAAGTCTAATTCTTGCCAGCATGGATGTTGAAATCCACCTCTTGTTAGAAGAATTGGTCAGAACCATCTCTTTGTTAGGTGAGCGTTACCCGGAGCAGGAGCTTTCCTGATAATCTTGGCTGTCATCTTGGAGAGGTGAGGTCATGGAACAGCGGGGGTGTGAGAGAGTTAGGTGCTGTGGGCAATGACATCTTCAGAGAATTTTCTGGATTGAGGTAGCAAGGTGAG
Organism: Varecia variegata; assembly: GCA_028533085.1. Taxonomy (NCBI): domain Eukaryota; kingdom Metazoa; phylum Chordata; class Mammalia; order Primates; family Lemuridae; genus Varecia; species Varecia variegata. The sequence continues at coordinate 34,068,618 of CM052438.1, read as the reverse complement.
AAAAACGCCCCCAGGGAAATGCGCTTTCATGCATGTGTTGGCAGCACCTCAGAACAGTCTAGGTGGTCAGTTGGAGCCTTGGAAAGTCCCACCTCATAAAGCAGAGGGCTGATGTGGTAAGTCAGGCTGACGTTGGCCACACCGATCTGCTGCTGGGGTTTGGTTTGGGGAATCACCCCTACAGCCAGAATAATCAACTAGAGCAAATCCACCAGCTGGTTGTTCTGTCCTCTTCTGCATGTTGCCAGCGTGGACAGAGTCCAGGCTCCATTCTCACCATGCATGAGCTTTCCAGTCACCAATATTTCCACTTCTCAAGGGGCTGGAATCAGCTGGAACTTGAACCTTTGCTTCTCGCACAAGATCCTGGATCTCCTACCATAACCACTCAACAGGACTGAAATCCCACAAGTGATTTCCCTTTCTTCAAGCTGTTCATTTCTTCTGCCCTACCCTTGCTTCACCCCCCCCCCCAAAATTTCTTACACTTCTCCCCAGATTTCATCAATATTTTAATTGAGTGCTAAGAATCTTAGAGTAAAAGCTTCCCCATTTTAGTCTTTATTTTTTACTTATGGTCCAAAATTTATATGTAATATATATTTATGTAATGCATTACATACTAAAATATATAAATTATATATCATTATAAATATATATAAACAATATTTAATATTATAGATTCTAGTATAAATATGTGTATGTAAACACATATATAAACATATGTACATATTACAAATATATAAATAAATAAGGTACTATATTTATAGACTATATATTATATATTTATTTAGGACTCAGTGTCAGCACTCAACTAAACTCACCCATTAAGTCCCACCCAAGATGTCATTTCCTGCTCTGTAAAGATGCCCTCAACTTCCCCAGATTGAGTATTCTCCCCTGTGTACACTCATTGCATCTTGTATGCACTTTCAGTGAACATTTACCACGTTGTTTGAATAATTTCCTATGTTTCTATCTTCCCAACTGAACTGAACTCCTTCCAATTACAACTGATCACATTAATCAGAATATCCTTAGTGCCCAGTCTAGTCTTCAGCACGCTAATGATACTCAATAAATGTTTGCTGAATGAATGAAATTAGAACAACATCTGGCTCATAGAAAATGTTAAGGAAATATGTGTTGACTAAAAAAGGAGGAATAAATTAATGAGCACAGCTTAGAGCAGGAAGTGGATCAGTCCCTCCCAAATATTTGCAGGGCTTGGACAACAGAACAAATTAAGGACCACTTACCGTATGTCTAAATAATTAAAGATACAAAACAAGCTAACTAACAAACAAACCCTTAAATAAAATGTTCTCTCCTCCTGCCTTGACAAATATATCTTCATAACGAAAAGTACAAAGGTAAACAGTTATGAATTTTGTCTGACTAAAAGTAGGCAGAATATCAAAGATGTCCAACTCTAGTATTGCAAATGATTAGTCTGTTGATAGGCTGATGATGTTGGGATAAATAATAAAATAAATATACATACATAATTCATAAATCATTATGTATCTAGTCCATACCATTTATTTTTCTTGTCATCATTTCAGCAAAAGCACTGGGAGTTTTTGTTATAATCATATTTTTTGCATAATTTATGTTCTGTTGACAGTAATGCTAGATTGCATAACCTTTCTTGGATCACTGAAGTTTTTAGATCTCTTTATAAAGAAATTAATTTCAACTTGGAGAATCACAAATATACAAGCTCACATGTACTAGAATATTAAGAGTAGCAGTTTATTACCATTAGAGGTTTATAGTGACAAAAGTAGAAACAAATGGCCCATCACTATGGGAATGGTTGAGTAATTCTGGCACAGCAGCACCATATTATGCAGCCACTTAAGAAATAAACAGGAGCCACGTCAGTTGACGTGGAGGAATTTCCATGAGATATTTCTGAGAAAATCGTGTGTTACGTGTGTATAATCTATTGTTTTTCTATAACAGGCAATGCCAAGAACCTGTGTCTGTGTGTGTGTATGTGTGTATATTTTACATATTTATATATGATTTATTGGGAAAGGGAGGAAAGTATGGAAGGAATCACACAGATTGTTACCTTGGATGTTCCACGAGTGTGGGGAGGGGGGCAGTAGTAGTGGTGAGGCAGGTATAAAGGAGAATCATATATAAAAAGAAAACATAAAAACTGGTGAAAAAGAATATTCCATGCCCAATTGTTCAATATTCTATATGCATTTATATAGAAGCTGGGGAATGAGGGGGTCTATATTTACTGATATGTAGGTATAATAACAGATATATAATTGTCCAGAAAAATACTATGGCATTGGTCTATTTCATTCACAGCAAATAAACAAACTTGTCTGTATGTGTATATATTTTTAGATAGATAAACAAAGAGAAAGATATGTTCCAGGCCATTAACACTAGGTCCCTCAGGGGACTAGAATAAAAGAGCAAGAGAGAGAGAGTTTTTTCTTTATACACCTCTGTTTTGTTTTCCTTGTTACAAAAAAGGACATAAACTTCAACATATGGCTTTTACAATTCAAGAAATAAATCATGACATTTTTAAGAAGAAATGGAAGCCCATTGGAGACCTGGGCTTCCAACTTGATACTGCCACTATCTCTATTTCCTTAGGCAAGTTCCTAAACCTCTCTAATCCTCAGTTTTTTCCTCTGTAAAATGGGGATAATAGTATCTGTCTGATAAACAGATAGAATAGATTCGCCCAAGGAAAAACTTAGTACAGTTTCCAGCAAATAGGACTACCTTATTAAGTGTTTGCTACTATCATTACTATTGCTATCATTATCACTCCTCCTCCTCCTCCTCCTCCTCCTCCTCCTGTTAGTACTACAGCAAGAACGTTTGAACTAGATGTAGGGGAGATCTCGGCTAGCAAGCGTAACAGAAGCACTGAAGTGTGAGCAGCTAAAGAGGCTTTTTACAAGACATCTGTGACCACACTGATGGAAAGAAGGAAGCTGTTAAGCATCTAGATGATTAGACAAAGCTGAGCCTGAAATAAGTAGAACATATATTTTACACATTTGACTTTGGAACCATGTACGTATTTTATATAATTATAAAATGAAATTCATATACAATTTATATAAAATTTTATATAATAATAAAACTAAATTTAAAAAGCAATCCATAAAAGTCAAAAGTAAAATAAAATAAATGAACCTAACTATTTATTTAGTAACATAATCACACAGCGAGGGATTATTGCTTTCAAACTCAGCAATTTGACTATACATCACTAATGGAAAATACTCAAAAGACAAAAATAACTGCAAAAAATATTTTAGCTGTGTTAGTGGCCATATTGTTGGTGGTAGCATTTAAATTGATATTCTGAAACTGTTCTCTGTCTAATATAGGACAAATATACTGAAATGTAGTATCATAGAGAACTGAGACTTTTAGCATGGCTGGAAGGAGACAGAGTTTTAAGATCAATGAGGTTAAGTAAAAACCCTACAATCTTAAATTTGAATTGAAAATAAACTCAAGGTATATTTATATTTTTATTAAAAAATACATATTTCCTTGCTCTTTCCACTAGGGAATTAAACAACTAGAAATAATGACCAACCAAGTAGCCATGAGCACCCTTTGATTTCTAAATACCAATTCTCACTAAAAAGAAAAAAGGCTCCTTGGAGAAAGGGCTGATTCCACATCGGAGTCTGCATATGCACAAGATGAGCTTGGAATATGGAATCATATACAAAGGCAAAGAAGCTATCAAACACTATTACAGTCACGTCAAAAAGGACTCAAGAGCCAGCCAGAATAAGCTCCCACTAACCAAAGACAGGACCTGTAAGCATCAAAAAGCATAATAACCTCAATGCATTTGAAGAGATCAAATATGTTTAAATCAATAAATTCGTAATAAGACTAGCAATAAAAATAACCTTCATTGGTCACCTTTAGAGGTTGCAAGGGAACCACCTTGCTATTTTGAAAACTTATAATTAAAGGGAGAGAATCAAGCTGAGACTGAATAGGAACAAGCTCGGCCCCAACTCCCACACCCGCCAACCACAAGACGTTGCACCACCCACCTTTGCTATTTGAAGAAGCTAAGATAACCAACTTGTCACCATAAATCTTACCCCAGGGGTCGACCCTACCACCCGCATGCGCACACCACCAGGAGAACAATCAATCACGATCCTTTGCCTCATTAAATTACTAAACTCCCCGCCCCAGCAGGGGCTTATCCGCCATTTTTAAATCATGCTAGGTACGCGCCAACAGAACTTCTTACTGCGCCTGCGCACCCTACACCCAGCACCTGTAATGATGCTCACTTACCTTAGGAATTGTTCACGTAACACTCCTTAAAACATCACAAAGACCTACCTTGGGGGAGCTCGGAGAACTCTTCCGCCTGTGCTGTCTCCTTTGTGCTCGAGCATAAGCCCCAATAAAGCTTTGTCTAGGAAAACTTACGTGGCCTTGTGTCAATTTCCATTGCGCTGGTAGCCTAAGAACCCGTGATCAGCGACAAAGCAAGGACTTATACTAATTTGTAGTACTATCTGTATCTCGGGGTAACTATATTGTAGATTTTCTCAGCACCATTTGTTGAAAAGATAGTCCTTTCCCCATTGAATGGTCTTGGCAACTTTGTCAAAAATCATTTGACCATATATGTGAAGGTTTACTTCTCAGAAAATTAAAAATATCATTACCACATGATGCAGCAATGCCATTTTGTATATATTCAAAAGAATTGAAAGCGAGGTCTGAAAGAGATATTTGTACACCCATGTTCATAGCAGCATTGTTCACAATAGCTAAAATGTGGGTGCAACCCTCCTGTCCATTGACAGATGAATATGTTAGGTTTCAGTCTGAAATGTTGGTTCTTGGCACGATCATGGCCAAAGAATGACCAGACATGCCAAAGTTAGGCAAGCACGAAAATGAGATTTATTGAGGAGACAAAGATAGGATTATAGGGCAAGAGCAAGATATAGGTTTACAGAGCATGGTACATATGCCACAGATGATGACCTGACCCACTGTCGCAGCAGAGTGAGAGCCAAAGGAAGGGTGCAAAGAGAGAGGCTGGCTATGCTCTGTGTCTTATTTTATAGTGCCTGGATGGGGACCTCCCTCGTGGCTCAGAGGTCACCATGGAACCACTTTGACTGGACAGTTGGGAGTCATATGACCTGAGCCTTAACTACGCATGTGGGTTCTAGGTCACTTTCCAGACTTTATGGTACCCATGCTGCTTGACCTGTGGGCTACAGAGTCCTCTGCATTCTTTTGCAGCTGGCGTGCCCAAGTTCTGATTGCCAGATTTGTAGGGTATTCCCTCCTCCCCAGGTATGGAGAATTAGGATTGGGCAGGACCAAAATGGGGGAAACAGAACCCACTTTTGTCCCTAGGAGACCCAGAATCCCTCACTATCTACCTAACAAATAGATAAGGAAAATGTGTTATATACATACAGTGGAATATTATTCAGCCTTAAAGGGGAAAGAAATTCTGATATATGCTACAACATGGATGAACCTTGAGGATGTTATGTTAAATGAAACAAACCAGTCACAAAAAGATAAATACTGTCTGACTTCACTTATATTAGGTAGTTACAGTAAGTAGTCAAAGTCATAGCTACAGAAAGTGGAATGGTTGTTGCCAGAGGCTGGGGGGAGGTGGAAATGGGGAATTATTGTTTCATGGGCACAGAGTTTCAATTTTACTAGATGAAAAGAGTTATGAAGGTGCATGGTGGTGATGGTTGCACAACACTATAAGTGTATTTAATACCACTGAATCATACATTTTAAAATGGTTAACATGGTAAATTTTATGCTATGTATATTTTACCACAATAACAAAAAATATTTTTTATAAAAGAATCCATACTGTGTGTTTCCATTTATATATAATTCAAAACATGCAGAAACCAACCTAAGTTGTTAGAAATCAGGGTGGAGGGTGATTTTGGGAGGACAGAGGTAATGATCAGGAAGGGGCCCAGAGAGGCCTGTGGGCATCACTGAGGCTCTATTTCTTGACGTGAGAGGTCTACACAGAGGGGTATTCAGCTCGTGGTGGTGCACTGAGCACTTCTGATGTATGTACTTTTGTGTAAGCATGTTATACTTTAAGAAAAAAATAAAAGTTTTTAAAAATAAAGAAAAAATAGACTCCAAGTGGGGGACTGAGGAATGTTCCTTTTGCAGTTCCTCATGTTACCTTTGAAACTGAAAACTTGGAAGAGCCGAGGTCAGGTGCCCAACAGAGAGGGTGAGGTGCATACAATCAGATCAGCAGAAGAATAGAAGTTGGGAGAATGGGCTGGAAGCATGAACCTGTTCAAACTAGAGTTGAAGGGACATGCCCAAGGTCAGAGGTGGGCAGGAAGGAAAGGCCAGACCACCAAAAGATTGTGTAGCACATTTTGACTGACCTCTCTGTTGAGAAGGTATGGGGGCTCAGGGGGTCATGGCAGTAAGCAATCTTGGGGCTCATTGCCCAGGGGCCAAGGCTGGACCAGGGGCTGCAACCCAAGGCAACCAGTTGGGTGTGTTCAAACCCAAGTTAGTGTTTACCCAAGGGTGAGCCAGGGACACTGAGATCCACTGGAATAATCTAAAATGGGAGTAGGACTTAAAATAGAATTAAAAACCAAAGAGCAGAAGATATGGCCTGGATTGGGTGAGGGGACCAGTAGAGAACTGAAGATTTGAAGGGATCATGGTCAGTGGAGCTGAAGTTCACAGCTCACCCCTGCTGGCTATTGGATAAGGAGAGGAGGGAGGTGGGTATCCAGCTTTATTGAGAATTAGGGTCAGGTTGGCAGGTCTGTAGGACTTTAATATGGATAAGATTTCCTGTAGTGGGGCATTTGCCCAGGGGTGAAGTCTTAAAGGCAGAGAATTCTGAACCCAACCACCAACATGTAAGGGGGCTCAGGATCAGAGGCAGAGAGACCTGGGTTCAAATCCTTGCTCTATGACTTAATAGCAAGGTGAGTTCGGGCCAGTCATTTAATCTTCCTGTGGCTTTGTTTCCCCATCTGTAAAATGAGCATAATAATACCCCACAGGGTTAGTGTGAGGAAGAAATGAAAGGAAATGCGTGCAAGGTACCTGATACAGACAAGCTACCATAAGCGTTAGCGGCAGCCTCAGATGTCAGTTTGCATGAGTGTTAGTGGGTAGACATTGTGAAATCTATTTTGGCTACTCTGCTGCCATTTGGAATCTTTCCCAATTCTTGACTGTTCTTGGTATAGATGAAGTTGGTTGGATTAAGCAGCCTCAGCCGAGCGACCTGTGACTCTGTTTCGTTAGTTAGGGCTGTGTTAAAGATTTACAGATTCTCAGCAACTGTTCCCGGATGCCCTCCCTTGAGGAAGGGAAGCTTTGTTGAGGAATAGTCCCTGCCTCCAGCCTGGGAGGGAGGAACTGTCATGTGATGGCCCAGGCTGTGGCTTGCCATCCCCTGCAGCAGCCTCCTTTGGGTTGTCTGCCCCAGGTAAGTGACGTCAAAGCAGACTTTCAGGCTCACTGGCTCCTTCCCGAACTTTCCTGCAGAATCCCAGAGCTAGCACTGGCAGGACGGGCTGGAGAGACAAAGTGGGCCCCAGCCCAGCCAAATAATTGTTTTGCCTACTGCATCCTGCCTTCCCAAAGGCCTCACTCTTCTTCTCCTCTCCTGACTCTCTGAACTATTCATGTGCTATCTACAGACCAGTGGAATCAGAGAAGAGAAATGACTATTTTCTCAATTCTCCTAAATATATGACATAAGCAGTCCATTGTAGATGCACAGCAGAGAGATGAATCCAGTACGGTCAGCTGCTGGCAGAGCCTCCTAAGACTAAGCAGGAACTCACCGTCGGCCACCTCTCCTCCAACCCACCCCCCAGTCTTGCTGCATATTTGCTAGCTTGTTTAGTTCGGATGACATGATCATTCAGTCTTTCATCTAGTTCATGTTACCAGATCATTGACAGGTGTTGCCCCCAGAAAATTCAGAATTAAGTCTGGGTGAAAACACAGTGCCTGATATTCATGGCATACAGCTACAGTGACCATGATTTCAAAATTAGGCTGTGATGGAGTGGCATCTCTGCTTCTCCTCTGCTCCATTTCCCCCTCACCATTGGGCGGCCTCTGCCCATCCCACATGGTGTCTGCTCCCATCTGCTCCAATTACCTGTAGTTCGCAGGACCTCCCGCTCTACCTCTGAATTAAGGCTTCACGATTCCCGAAAGAGGGAATATGATTAGCTCAGCCTGTTTTTTGGTTGGCCCTGAGCATAAGTAGTTGTGCAGCCTGTGGACTGGCTGCCTTGCATCTGGGACACACTTGTAATCCAGTCGGACTCAGTGGGGAGTGGCAGGCCCAGCGGGAACAAAATGTGGCCTCTGTGGCGCCCACTCAAGCAGGGGTGTTGGTGGCAGAGTTTCACCGTGTAGGGGCGTTAGGTACTGGCAAAGTGCAAACCGAGATTCTGATCCTGGCTCTGTGTTGTGACCTTGAGAAAGTCATTTAACGTCTCTGCACCTCAGCTTTGTCCTCACCGTGACTCCCCTCTCAGCCACCCAGAGCTGCCGGGGGGCTACATAAAATCTTACGTGAAAGGGCTTGGAAATTTCTAGGTGTTTCACCAGTGCAGTAATACGGACGTGTTTCTTTAATACCAAGATACACATATTTCATTGTATTGTTTTTTAATCAGAATGTCTTAAAATTTAAGCCTTATAACTGATGTAAACATTCCGTGTTGTAGTTTTTATCGTTTCCCCCAATGTCATTAAGTTGACGGTGTGTCTTACAGTCAATGGCACGTCTTACAGAAGATAAAACCTGTATTCGTTTTCTACTGCTAGAAAACTAACCACGATATAGCAGTTTAAAACAATGCCCTCTCATCATCTCACAATTTCTTTGGGCCCGAAGTCTGGGTTCACCTGAGTTTCTCAGCTCAGAGTCTCATAAAACTGAAATCAAGGCGCCATTCAGGGCAGCTGTCTCGTCTGAAGATTGAGGTGCTCTTCCCAGCTCTCCAGTTGTTGGCAGAATTCAGTTTCTTGTGGCTGTAGGGCTGAGGTCCTCAGTGCCTGGAGGCCGTGTGCAGTTCCCTGACAGGTGACCCTCTCCCTGACATGGCGATTTGCTTCTTCAGGGTCAATAGGAGAAGGCGTCTGCTGCCTCCAACCTCTTAGATCCTTTCCATTTGTCCTCTAAATCCTCACTTAAAGGGTTTACCTGATTAAGCCGGGCCCACCTGGGATAATCTCCCTTTGATTAACTCAAAGTCAACTGATTAGGGACACCTGCAAAATCCCTCCACCTTTGCCATATAACGTAACCTAATCAAAGGGCAGTATCCCATCATACTCTTCAGTCCCGCCTAGCCCAGGGGAGGGGCTTAACCAGAGTACACATGCCTGGGGGAGGCAGGAATCTTGGGGGCCCTCTTAGAACTACCACAGCATCTACAAATCTACGAAATAAGGCAGGATTAGCAGGAAAAATTTTTATGACTCCCAATTTCCTTTTGTGTCTTCCTGTTCCACCCAAGGGCTGTGCCCAAAGTGGCTCTCTAGATGCCCCTAATGGAAAACTTATTTTTTTATTCTTTTTGCCGCTTTTTCTCCCTTTCCTTCAGATCACAGGGCGGCAAATAAACTTCGCCTTGCTCCTCACGCCTGCTAGGATAGATAGTTGCTGCCTCGTGTTGGCCGATGAAGATTGTCAGATTGCCTTTAGGGGTTCCTCAGAGAATTAAGCCCTAATACTGTAAGGCACTGAATGTACTGGATTGATCTCTCTGATGAGCATCTACAATGGACTGCTTATGTCATATATTTAATAGGATTGAGAAAATAGTCATTTCTCTTCTCTGATTCAGCGGTTGAGATCAGGCGGTCTGGTCAGTTACCAGTGTCTGTTGTGGAGGCTGGTGAGAGGAATGATAGCATGGGTGTCACAGATTCACATCCCCTATCCCTCAGGCTTTGGTGTGTCACCACCCTAAATCAGCCCTTGCCCTTGAACACCTCCCAGGAATGTGATTCCAAGACCTCCACTGCAGTGTGTGCAGAACATATAAGAGACAGGGTCTTTCTGATAGCTGGTGAGCAAAGAAGTTTCTCCCTTTGCACTCACTTTCTAATTCTGCTGTGCTCTTTGTGCCTCTCCCTGCTAGTATAAGGAAAATGAGTCAAACAGAACACAAATCCTTAGAGCTGGAGCTGTGGGCACTCTGGTGATCTCTGGGCAAATCAAGACTGTCCACCAAAAGCCTGGCTTTGCTTTTAGGGGGTCCTTAAGACACTGTTGTTAGTAATGAGAAAATCTTGACAACGTCAAATCAGCAGAACTCTTTCCCTCCTCTTCTCTAGCCTGAACCTGATAATGTCCTTTTCAACAATAACAATCAAGCTTATTGACACTGACCTCTCTTGTAAATACCTGGGGTGTTCGTTTTGTCTACACGTTCTACGACGCTGAGTTTCTTGAAGGAAAGGGACCATCTCTTGCTCTCCATTTAATTCCCACTGTCTGGCACAGGGCTCCATTCATAGTAGTGACACTGAACCAGGGTCCTTTGGCCTGTCATGTGGTGTGCCCATCACTGAGATGACAGGTTTTGCAGCAGAGAAAGAGTTTATTCATGAAGAGGCCAAGCGAGAAGGGAGAACAGATCTCAAATCCACTTCCCCGAAGATGGGGTTTAAGGATATTTATGGGATAAAGAAGTCAGTTGGTCTAAGCTGTGGGGAAAGGTGATTAGAAGTAAGGAAAAGTGAGGTGATCAGCAGTCTGTGCAAGTGTAGTCAAACTTCATGGTGTTTATGTTCAAAAAATAGTGGCAATAGCATGATCTGAGGGTGGAATTTGGGGCCCTCTGACATCAAAAAGTCACCCATGAGGCCCTCATGCAGGCCCCGTTATAGGGTCGGGGGTCTCTAGCAGCTTGAACTGGATAAGAGCCGACTCTAAGTTCTCGACATGTTACCACAGGGACCCCTACATCAGAGATGTCATCTATAAGGAAGCTGAAGGGAGGCTTGTGACATATTGCTTAGCTACATGACATCTAGGGTAGCAATGTTTTAAAACAGCTAAACCAGCTAAAAGCAAGGAGAGCAGGTTAAAGTTTGGCGAGCCTAGTCAGGTTTGCCGTTGGTTTCAGTAGCCTCTTGGTAAATTCTTAACAGAATGAACAGATTAATGAATGAATTTACTAAATTTCTTCCATGTGCTCAGGACCAAATGGCCTTGTTTGTTTGTAAACAAGGCCTTGTTTCTTTGTTAGTAAAGTCTAAAGGTGCTACCTCTCTCTTCCTTTTGTATTTATAAGACGGTCTGGTTTGATGGCAAGGAAAAGAAAACGTGGGAAGAAGGTAAGTGAATTACACCAGGATCTGAAAGGAAACAGATAATGCTAGTGATTGTTCTTGTCAGCTTGTAATAGGCAGGATATAAATACACGTTAGAGGAGAGGAAATTCAAAACAGACACAGAGAAGCAGGTTGGAGGCTTTGAAGAATAGCACGTTCAGAACCCGCTTACTCGGAGGCAATAGACCGTGACCCAAGGCAAATCATGTTTTGGTTTGCTGCTATTGTCTGAACGATGAAATTTCATAAGCCCAGGAGTCCCACCCCTTCCTGCCTTTTTCATTGGAGCAGAAATTAGTTTTCAAGGGGTGAGGCTTAGGTTAAGGACAAGCGCTTTCCCCTTCATCCAGCTTGTTGGAGATGAGTGCTGTCTTTCTTCTCAGTGACCTCCCCAATCCCGCCTTTTTTGCTAAACTTTAATTTTCAAGGCATTCATGGAACATAAAACCCCCAATTATAGCTTTTCACTAGACCTGCTACAGACAACTTAAATTTATCTTGGTTTTTAAAAACATGTAGCTTCTTTCATCTAAAAAAAAAAAAAAGTAGTTAACACAGATGGCTATTTTGAGTTCAGGAGAATGACTTCCCTCGCCCACGGCAACTTGTAACCAAAGGCAGGCAAAGTCCTTTATCCTGGGAACTGGAGGGTGGCTACCCTAGATGACAAGATGAGGTCTGCAAATTGCGCCTTCAAAAGCTCCAGGGATTTGGAAGCCAACACTTTGCAAGGGAAACCACAGGCCTGATGGTGGTGTCTGGTTAAACTCCAGACCAGAAAGATAGGGTGTACAATGGGAATCCAAGGGGTAAAAGTCAAGTATGTGGTTATCACGCAGTTAAACTTGACAAGATGCAGAAAGAAGACACAGGAGGAATTCTTAGAGCCAGCCCACCCCCTCAAACCTTGTATGGCTTCCCTGCACCTCCATGCGTCCTAATTGCTTTCATGCTATGTTCCAGCGCTGGAAAATGCAACTGCCTCCTGTTCCTAAAGAATCGCTGGGAAGGACCCTGCCGCTCAGTCTTTCCTAACTGGCTTGCAGTGTACACATAATGGCTAGTTCACGAAGCAAGGTCCTCGCCTGCATGTGTTACCCTCCTCGACAGAAGAAAGGTTTGTGTATCTTAGAGATATTAGATATCTAATACATTAGATAAATACTTGGGCCCCAAGTCCCTGATTTATTCCCAGAATGACTGGAAAAAGGGCTCAGGAAAGCTTCCTCAGCTGGTTTCCGGTGCTAAAGAAAGGTTTTTCTAAAATGGAGTCCAATTAAAGCTTCCTTTCCACGACCAGGCAGGGAATAAATGAGAGAATAAATGGAGAGATTATGACAAATGACAAAGTCCATTCCCTTCATACACGCATTCAACTTCAGTTGTGTTTTTTGAATCATTATTCAGGCAAACCAGACGCTGCTACGGGCCATCTTTGGTTGCCAGGCCAGATGTTTGCAATCCCCTGCCTACGTGGGCCTCCGGACAGGTTGAATGTGTTGTGTCCCCCAGCGTGGGCTTGGGTGGGGGGTGGGGGTTCACACAAACCCTCCACCCTCCAGCTCCACCTACTCAGAGACTTTGGACAACTCTCTTGCCCACTCTGAGTCTCAGTGTGTTCATTTGTAAAATGGAGATAATGCCCCCCTCATAAATCTCAATTAGGTGAGATTCTAACCGAGAGCATTTGCCACTGTGCCTGGCACACATTAGAAATGGCGGTGAAACCATAAGCCGTGTGCAGACACCAAGCCTACCAGTAAAAAGTAGCCCTGGGCAAGTGGCGGGCTTGTGTCTGAAACCTCCCAGCATCAACTTCCACACCTGCCTGGCTCCTCCTCCCTCCTGACTTGTTCCTGGGTCTCTCCGGTACCCCCGCCCCTGGCTTCCTCCCCTTCCCTGGGCCCACGCTTGCTCCTGGGACCCAAGTGCACATTCAGTTTCTCTGGCTGGACTCTGGGGGTTCCTTCTTGGAAGAAGGCTTGCCTCTGTCCTCCATATCTTTCTAGAGGCACCTGACCCAGCCATGCCTTCAAGAGGCATCTGGGATTAGTTGGGCTGCCTCAAGTCCAGGTTCTGGGTGGGGGCTGGGGGGCCCAGGCTGCAGCACCCCTCAGTGAGGGAGAGGGTTGTGAAATTGAGAGCTGGCTGAAGATTTGGTGCAGAAGGCTCTGCTCATTGGGCCCTTTTGGGGTATTACCAGTTACCAAACTCTCCATGGCCTCAGAATCTTCAAAGATGCTCTTTCCAGACTCCTCTATTTTTCTCTGACTAAATCCTACATATCCAATCTGTCCCAGCTTGAACGTCCCCCCCTCAGAGAAGCCTTCCTTAACTGACAATTATAAAGCCCCTCCCCCATTATATTCTCTCAGGAGGACATCTATGCATGTTTCTTTCATTGCATTTATTGTAATTTGTACTTATATACTTGAGCAATAATTTGCTCAATGTTCTTCTTCCCTTATATTTATTAGGAGATAATAAATATGAGAAACTCCAAAAGATGAAACAGAAGTTTGTTTCTCTCTGACATAAACTTTGGTGTCGATATGGCAGTTCTGCTCCACAGAGTCACTCATGCTGACACACCTCATCTATGTGGTCTGAGACATGTCACCACAGTGTCCTCATTCCTGCCTATGGGAGGAATGGAGGGGGAAGAGGCGGTCACACTCTCTCCCTTTCAGGGCTGGAGCCAAAAGTTGCTCACGTCACTTCCATGCAAATGCCATTGGTCTGAACCCCATCACAGGACCACATGCAGCTACAAAGCAGGCTGGGAGATGTAGTCTTTATTCCGCACATCTATTTACCCAGCTAAAAACCAGAGATCCTATTGCTGTAGCAGAAGGACAAGTGTATGTTGGGGGACAATCAGTGGACTTCTGCCTACCAACCTTTTTGACTATAAGAAACATGACTGCAGGGACCACATTTCTTCCTGTCAACACCTCGCTTGTACATAGTGTCAAATTTAGTGCTTCATCCAGGTGAGAGATGGTGGTAGCTGGGGTTAGATGGAGGAGTGGACATTTGGAGATGTGGACAAGTTTGGGATGCAAGTCGGAAGTAGGACCAAGAGGACTTGCTGATAGCTGCAATCACAGATATCTGTGGGGGAACAGCAGAAAGGCATCTCACATAGACAAATGTGAGCTTTCCTCTTGTGCCATTATTTACCTTTTCAAGCATTTATTCCTTAACTACCCAACTAAATTCTAAGCTATTCAAGCTGGAAATCAAGGTGGGACATAAACATGGGTTCAAATCTTGTTTCTACCATTTAACTAGTTGTAGGAACTTGAGCCTCAGTCTTCTTACCTGTACATTGGGGATTAAAGTATCACATAGTGGGATGAAATGGGCTAATGTACATAAATGATGAGTCCAGTGCCTGACATATATTAAATACTCAATAAAGAAATCGTGACACTTCTGCTACTGTGTAGCCCCTCACCCACCCCAGAGCCTAGCGCAGAGAGTATCAATCACTATTTGTTGGTGAAAGGTTATGCAAGTTGGGTAAATCTGTCCTCTGAACAAAGCCATGCAACACTTTCTACAGAAGGACTGGCGTCTGCTGGATCTCTACCCAACTTCAGGTTCATAGTTGGGTGGGTTCATGGGTTCAGGGGCCTTCTCCACACGTTCCTCTTTCCCAGGAAACAGGCTCTTCTTCCTGGATTGAACAGGCTGAATTCTGTGGAGATGAGCTCATTATCATAGGCCCAGCTACCCACACCCAGTTCAAATGTTACCTCTTCTCTGAGGCCTTCCCTGCCCTTCTTCCTGCAGCTTGCTCCTGCCCAGGAAGGCCTGGAAGAATGAGTCACTTCCTCTGTACTCTTGCTGCCCCCTGCTCTTGCATCTGTTTGAGCTTTTATCCCACTGGGGACAGGGGTAAATCTTGGGCTGGTTCCATCTGGTATCAGCCCAGCACAAGCCCGTGAGGCTTTTCCTTCTACCCTTTAAGTACTCAGAATTTGGGCCATTAAAAGGAGGTTGTCTGTACCAGATCAGTCAGAATGTGATTGAGCAAAGCCTTATGGGCACATGTAAGCACCACTTTTGCTAATTATCAGAGGGGGTCAAAAGCCAAGGAGAAGGACATGGAGGGTAGCACCTCAGCTCCCCAGCGCAGGCAAGATGTGTTGCTCAGAGGTGTAGAAACAGCACAGGCTGAAGATGCTAATTCAGTTTCCGGAGAACCCCCTGGTTCTGACACTGGCCTCTGTTTGCTGGAATGGACGCCAGGTGGATCCACAGAGACTGATTCTGCATGGCCCTTCTCTGCGCGGTTCCTCTCGGTCGGGACTGCTCATCCTCCCCAGGGTCCCGTTGACATCGCCCCTTCAGAAGTGCCCCTGAAGACTGTTTCCTCGTCTCGAAGGAGGAGAGTGAAGCTTTACCCTGCCTCACTTTGTAATATCTAAACCTCAGATCTCCTCAAGGATTTGAACAAGACACTCAAAACCCTTCTCTCTACTTTTGCGCCATCCCCTCACTGAGGCACGGCTGCGGCATTACCCAGTTACCTGACCCAGACAGCGGTCGCAAGGCAGCAAGAAGGGGCACCGGGGAAATAGCGGTTAAGACGTCAAAGATCTCCCACACCACACTGTCGTGTCGTTGTCCATGCTGGTCTCTCCCAAGGACTGAGAGGTCCTTGCGGGCAGAAGCTGCACTATTGTTTTACACTCAAGGCCTCACTGGGCCATGCTTGTAAAAACCGTTTATTTAATGAATGGCCATAAATGTGGATGAACTTCCTTTGTTGGAAAATGTTCATAACTTACATTTGTAAGCACTTTAAAGATTTTTCTCCATGACTTTATTTAATCCTCAAAACTATCTTGGTAAGGAAGGACAGGCATTATTATTTCTTACTTTATGCAGACTGGAGAACTAAGAGACTTGCCTAGAGCCCCCTTTCTGGCTAAAAGAAGGGCTAAGATGGAGATCATGGTCTGCTTGAGAACCATGTTCTTCTTGGAGGAAAAGCAGGAAAAGGAGGTGAAAAGGGCATGTACCATTATCAGAACCCTGGGTCCCCTGATACCATGTTTGGCTGTCCTTGGAAAGAAAGTGCTTTATTTCAAGGTCATATGGCAGCCTGGGGTGGGCAAATAATCTTAAAAAGAATGCCAGTGCTGGATAAAGCCTTCCTCGGTTGCAGTGGCTAATAGGAGACCTCGCTGCTTTAGCAAAGAGTTCCCAAACCTTTTGATCTCCTCATATTTTTAAACATTGAGGGCCTAAAAGAGCTTTTGTTTACATGGGTTATACCTATTGATATTTGAGATAGTAGAAATTAGAGGCATTTTTTAAAATGTTTATTTATTAATTTAAAAATAAAAACTTAGTGTATAGAGTGCCATCACTTTACATCTGTACACCTGGCTTCATAGAAGATGTCTAGATTCTTCAATCTCCATTTGCATTTAGTCTATTCCCATGTGTTCTTTTAGGTGAAATATATGCAGAATGTCCAGCTTCACATAGCTAGATAGTTGAGAAAAGGAGGAGCATTTTAGTAGCCTACCTATATGATTGTGGATATTCTTCTTTGGTACTACACAGAACTCCATAAATGTGGCATCTGAAATCATGTCAGGGAAATGCTCATACTCTGTGACATTAAAACTCATTGATCTATCTTATACTTTGAATGGGTCTTTAACCCGTGCTGATCTGTATCATCAAGCATTGGATACTTGGAGTCTGTTAGTTTACTGAGTTATCTACTCCTCTCCAAGTGTAAGCTCATTTCTTTATGCAATAGCAAAAAAAAATCACACTTATTAATATCCCACTGATATCATCTGAAATATTCTCAAGTATTGGAAAGCGGTCAAGTGCAGAGTGGCAAATAAAATTTCTCCCCCCAAAATTCTAATTTTCATTTAAAAGCACAAATGTTGTCATTGGCAACAAATAGGCAGTTGCTTTCCTTGATGCGACAGGCTCACTTTGTTCATTTGTTAAGAAAGTGTATTCCAGTTACCCAAGTCGGAAGAACTATAGTTTGTCAGCCATTCTTTCAAGCAAAACTTGTACTGCATGAGGCAGGGGGCAGGGGGAGCGGGAAGGATTGCCGAAGCACTTTTCCTCATGGCATCCATCTTATTTTGGTATGCAGCAAAAATGCTTTCTGTGTACTTCCTATTTACTAACAAATTGGTGTGAAACTGCCCATTATGTCCCCTGTGAGTGCATGGGGGAATGAAGAACACATGGATTGGTGCCACTGTCTTGATCCATGCCAAGGCAGTTTTACCTGCCCTTGCTTTTGCACCATAAGTTAAAATGTCAACACAGAAAAAAGACAAATAATGATTTTGTATTATTAGGGGAATAGATTTGACCTTGCAGGCCCTCTGGATGTGTCTGATGGATCCCTAGGGGTCCGTGGACCATCCTTTGAGAACCACTGACCTCAAGAAATAACTAGTGGCAGGAATTCAGAGTCAGCTTGTAGAGATGAACAATCATTATTCTCTATTATCAGGAGACTTGTGTGTAGTCCCAGCCCTTCTCTGGGCCTCAGTTTGTGTCTTCTGTACAAGGGGATGATAATATAGTATCTTCCCTACAGAGCTGTTATGAGAAGTAAGTCATGATGATGTGGTGAAAGTGCATTATGGTGGCTGAAGCTCTCAGTGAAGAAAAGAAACTAGACAATTCTTTCAGGGTCTGTGAGTATTTTGGAGAAGGGAGAAGCCTAAGCCTCTGATCATGTTGCCAAAATGACCATCTGTCTGCCTAACTCAAGCTAGAAGGGGAAGGAGCTTCTACCCCATAAGACTCCTCCAGTGACCAAGAAAGTTCCTTGAAGCCTCTTCCCTTTCCCAATCCTCTGCCTTGAATCTCCAATGAGCCCTCAGTTCTGCCCGGGTACCCTACAGGGCTCTAGTCAATTTACTCTTCCACCTTCCAAGACAATCATAGGAGAAAATCCAGCTCCAGGGCTAGGCAAAGTATTCTCACACTTGACACCAAAAGCACAATCCATAAAAGGAACAACTGATAAACTAGATCTTATCAAAACTAAAATCTTTTACTCAACAAAAGACCCTGCTAGGATGAAAAGACAAGCCATAGACTGGGAGAAAATATTTGCCAATCATGTAACTGACTACGGACTTGTGTCTAGAATATGTAAAGAATTCTCAAAATCGAACAGTGAAAACACTGTGAGAAAATTAAAAGAAGAAAATGAGCAAAAGACATGAGCAAACATTTCACCACAGAGGATATACAGATGGTAAATATGTACATGAAAAGATGTTCAACACCATTACCATTAGGAAAATGCAAATTGAAGCCACAAACAGATACCCTGGGTATGATGCTGTACTACAGTTTGGCAAGATGCTACCACTGGGGGTAAATGGGTAAAGGGTACACACTTCAATTACTCCCTGTATTATTTCTTACAATTACACGTGGACCTATTGTTATCTTGAAATAGAAAGTATATTTTTAATAAATTAAGTAAATAAACAATGTCACAGCCCTACTACAACCTTCCAAGATTTTCCCATCCACTTAGAATAAATACAAGATGCTATTCATATCTTATGAGTCCTACAGGCTCTGACCCCTGCCTCCAATTTCATCTCCAACCAATCTCTTCCTCAGTCACTCCTTTCTTGGAACACTGGCTTTCTTATGAGTCCTTGAATAAGCTTGTTCCTACCTTAAGGCTTTTGCATTTGTAGTTTCCTCTACTGAGAACGATCTTTTCCCAGGTCTTTGCATAATTTTCCCTCATCACTCTGGTCTTGATCAAATATCATGTCTTAGACCACCCCACC
This sequence comes from Varecia variegata, assembly GCA_028533085.1. Classification (NCBI taxonomy): domain Eukaryota; kingdom Metazoa; phylum Chordata; class Mammalia; order Primates; family Lemuridae; genus Varecia; species Varecia variegata. The sequence goes on along the minus strand of CM052438.1, from coordinate 34,049,410 downwards.
CAACACAGCACCCACACTCTCACTCCTGCTACTCTCTCCACTTTGCTCTGACAGTATGTTGTGTCTATATTTGCCTATTTGTATGTTGTTTGACTCCCTAGGTAGACTACAGGCTCAACGTGGTCCTCTCCTATCCGTGTTGTCACTGCATCCCTACATGCATGTCACATGGTGGGTGCTCAGTAAATCTTGTTGAATGAATGAATGAATGAATGAACACAAAATGGCTGTTGACTCAGGTAAATGTTTGTTTTGTCACACATTACTCTGTGCTGAGCCCTCCCTGTGTTCCTCACAAAACAAATCTGCTTACACATGGGGAAAATAGTTCCAAAAATAGAAAGATGTAGGTTGGAATCCCACTCCTAACACTACTCTGGCTATTGTGAATTTGAGCAAATCACATCAACTTTTTGAGTCTCTGTTTTCAGAGATAAGAAATAAGGGTTGCCCTGAGGAGCTTGGGGATATTAAGACATCAGTGTCTCTCCTCTAAGCCTGCCCTTACTCCTGATGCCCATCTCAATGCACGGCCTCACCATCCACCCACACACCCACACCAGGACCAGGATGAATCAGCCTCAGTGCCTTCCTGCTTCATGCCCCCACACCCAAGCAATCACCAGGTCTTGACTAGTCTACTCGTAAATCTCTTCCACATAACTCTTCCACCTCTCTCTCTCTTCCTCAGTCATCATTTCTTGCAAAACCATTGCAAAGTCCTCCCTAATTGGTCTTTCCCATTCTTCAGCCATACTGCTGATGGAATAATCTTTCTACTACGCAAATCTGATTATGTCAGTACCTTGCCAAAGACCCTTAAATCATTTCACATTGGTTTCCAGATATAGAACAATTTCCTTCCCTTGGCATAGGTCTGGCTCCTGCCCATCTCTTAATCTCTTTGCTTGCTCCTCCCCAATACTTCTTGTAAACTCCAGCCATATGCTGGAACGCACCGTGCTCAGTCACATCCCCTGACTTTGCACATGTTGCTCCATCTGACCAGAGGCCCCTCTATGCTACCTGGCACCTAGAATAGTGGCAGGGTTCAGCTTAGTGTCACCTGGTGGTGGGCATCCCTGACTTGCCAGTCTGTTTGATTGCCAGCTCGGTACTTCCATGATAACTCATGCCCAAGTCCATTACAGCACATAGTGGGGCTTAGCACATAGTAGGCACTTAATAAACACTTATCAAATGAATAATTTGGCTTAGACATTCATAAGAATGTTACATCTATAAATTCTCATGAAAACTGTAATGAACTGTGAAGGGATGGAATTTTTCCTTCTTTCCTTTTCTCTAGCACTAATTTGTTTAGTTATAATCTCCTGGAGATAATCAGCCCTGCCCAGGAGCAAAGGAATGGACAAGATGACTTCGGAAATCACCCCTCTTTAAAGTTCTCCCAGCGCGGTGTGTGATCTTGGCTAATAAATGAAGTCCAACTTCAAAGAGATGTGGGTTTGAATCCCAGCTCTGCCACCTAGTAGCTGAATGACCTTGAGCCTTAACCTCAATGAGGAAAATAATGGGACCTCTGCAAAGGGCTGTCTTGAGAATTCAATGAAATCATGCAGGAAAAGAATGGTGCCTGGCACATGGTACACGTTCAGTAAGTTTTTATATATCTCCATCTAGTGGTCTTGGCACAAGAAAGGAAGGCAAAACAAGGAGGAAAAAATAACCAGGGGCAAGAGACGCCAAGGGATGGAGGGTGGACGGGGAGGACCAGCAAGCTGAGCTTGGCTGAAAGAGCCATAGCTCCTCCCACAAACAGCAAATGAATTGGACACAGAAAGGCAGAGTGGGCATTGCTGTTTCTAAACAACTGGACAGCTAAGGTAGGGGCCTGGGCAGATATTTCCAGCCTATGGACAGGCCCACATGCACCCCGGTGTTTTCTAGAGTTAGAGAAAGTGGAGGCCTAGGCCTCCCTGCCAGCCCGTGACAATCCTACCTGAAGGCCATTTGCATACCCTCACCCAGTCTGTGCGTTATAAGCACCTAGTCGATGCCAAGTATGGGCTATGCCGCAGGGTGAGCCGCAGGGTGAGGGCTGAAACTGAAATCCCAAATGGTCAGTCTGGTGTTCTGCAAAGAGTGCTGGCTTTAGAGTCCAAGTGGCCTGGGTTCCACTCTGGCTGAGCTAAATACCAACTGGTTGACATTGGCTGCTTCCTTTAACTTTCCTGGCCTTCAATTTTCTCATCTGTAAAATGAGGATAAGCTCCCAACTTCAAAAAATTTTACAGTATTAATTGAGATAAAGATGAAAAGTGCTTCGTACAAAATAGGCAATCTAAATTGCAATTCCCTTCCCTTTGTCCAACTTGCTTGGTTTTCTTTTATTTTTAGCACTTATTGTCTAACGTTTTATATAATTTACTTATTTTATTTACCTTCTATCTCCCTCACTAAAACATAAACATCATGAGAGCTGAGACTTTGTCTAATGTCTTGTTTGCCACCATAATCTCAGCACCCAGGAGTACCTGGTGGTGTTGAATAAATGAACAAATAAATTCTATTCATTTTCTCTCTTCCACTAGAATGTAAATTCCATGACAATAGGGTTGCATCATTTATCTCTCGCTGCATCACAAATCACCTTAAAACCTAGTGGTTTAAAACAGGTTGAGGCATCTGTAGATCAGGAATTAGGAATGACTTGGTTGGGCAGTTTTGGCTCAGGGTCACTCATGGGGTTGCGCCTCTAATGCCAGCTTGGGCTACTGTCCTCTGAAGACTTGGCAGATCCTGGAGGATCTATTTCCAAGGTGGTTCACTCACACAGCTGACAGTTGCTGCCCAGGTGGGTCCTTTCTATGTGGACCTTTGATGGGGCCATGTGTGCTCTTTTCCTGGCTTCCCTTAGAGAAGCAATCCAAGAGACCATGAAGAAAGCTGAAACCGCCTTTATCATCTGGTCTTGTGCTTCATGGCAATAGAGTCACATAGCATCACTTCCTCTATATTTTATCAGTCACTTAGGCCAATCGCAATTCAGGTGGGAAGAAACCATGTAAGGACATGAATAGCAAGAGGCAAAGAGCACAGGGAGCCCCCTTGGAGGCTGCCACCACCAGCACAGTTTATTTACCAGTACAACGCCTGGCACATGGTTGGCATTCAAAAGGCATTTGCTGAATCCAGGAATGAACATGCATGGTATAGTAAGGGACTCAGTCCTGCCTCCGAGGAGCTGGCATTCTAGTGGAAGAGATAGACTCACATAGAGGCATTTATCATTCTGTATCCCGTAGCAGAAGATGGTCTAAAAATTCGGATCAGGGAAGAGTTCCTGAAGTGGGCGACACGTGGGCTAACTTTCAAAGGGTGAGCTGAAGTGAGGCAGGTGAGGAATGAAAGGAAGGAAGGTCCAAAGGAGAGGGAACAGCATATGCAAAGGTCCAAAGAAAGAAAGGGAGACCTGAGCCAAGGGGGCTGGAAAGAAGAGAGCTTGAGGCACCAGCAGAGTCCTGCTTCGATCCCTTTCCCAGACATCAGACCTCCAGGAGCGCCTGCGCCTATAATAATAATACAATGATGAGGTAAGACTTGAAAACAAATGCCAAGATGATGTGTTTTATTTTCTCACGGTCGTTTCTATTAGACACGTGTGGAGTGGCTACTGGGGCCAGGCTCTTACTAAGTGCTAGGGATGCCAAGATTGACAGCATATGTGGCCTTTGTTCCTAAGCCCCTCAGAGGGACGGGGCAGGCGAAGGCTGCACGCGAATGACCATGATGAGCATCAGAGTAATCTAAGTACCTTGAGAAAGGCACACAGCAAGGGCTCAGAGGGCCACAGGAGGGCGCCATCACGGCCGTTTGGAGGAAGAACCAGCTACCCGTTTGGGCCTGAGAAAATCGAAAAGACCACTGGATCCATTGTCCAGAAAGATACAATTCTTTGCACAAAGCGATTCAGTCTTTTCTCAATACCCTCCCGCGTGTCTTTAAGAACCACTGTGAGGTGGGTCCCGCCCTGTGAGCCTGGAAGCTCAGGTGGGGATGTCTGGGGTGGGGCAGGGTGGGCGTGGGCTGTGGCAGGGGGCTCTTTACCCCTCCAGCTTACTGTCCCCCTTCATTGGTGTCAGGCACGAGGCCTTCCCTGAGCCCACGGCTGGAAAGGTGTGGGTGGGCAAACAGGGACAGCCCTCCATAGCCCTAGCTCCAGAGGGCTCGGGCCTCAATTATTACTTAACATTAGTTCTCCTTCCTGGGCTTCCCCCTTACCCTTGTTCCTAAGGAAGCGAACGTGCTTCTCACGTATTCTCCCCTGGCACCACGGCCAAGTGAGTGCAAGGAAGGCTGAAGCCAGCAGGCAGTGCAGGCTTGCCCAGGCAGGAGATTGAAGAGTGAGGCCGGCACGTGACCGCCACTGACAGGTGGGGAGAGGCCTCTGGAATGGCCTGGAAACCACGTTTCAGGAAGGAGCCTGAGAAGGGACTTGAAGCTACAGGGTGCCAGCAAAGAGCCACCAGAACCCAGGTTGCAAGTCCCGTCTGGGACTTCACACTGTATCGTCTCACCAGACCCCTTTGGGAATTGGAGGAGTTGACGGGTTAAATAACAGAAGACAGCTCTTCCCACCTTTCCTGTGTTCTCTGCTGGCCCAGAGAAGCTGCTCCCCAGGCTCTGAGGGTCTCCTGCTCCCCCAGCCATGCCACAGTCCAACGGCATCGGTTGGCTACCAGATACTCTTTACATTAAGGGACATTAACGCCACACCCAAGCATTGCCACCCACACCACTGAGACAGTGAGAAACACCCTCTCCAGGTGGCACAAACCAATCAGGACACAAACACTTCCAGAGTACCGGAATCCTATCCAGTCCCTACCCTCACCCGTGGTGACAAACAAGGTCATAATGTGGGGACCCTCATTATGGGGGTCCTGGCCACAGCCAAGCCAAAGGGAGGAAGAGGTCAGTTCTCTGAGGGGGGTGGTGGGATGCAGTCTGGAAGGGTTTCATGGAGGAGGCATCCTTTCAGGTAAACCTTGGGAGATGTGTCTGCCAGACAGATTGGACGGGGAAGGCCTCCTGGGGAGAGAAACAACTTGAACAAAGACAGCGCAGCACAACATATGGACATCTTTAAGGAGTTATAGGTGGCTCCGCGAGGCTCAAGCCTAGGGGGTCAGGGTGGAGCATAGCAAGTGATAAGTCTGGACAGAGAGTCAGAGCTTGGGTCACAAAAGACCCTGTGACCAAGCCAAAGGTGTGCATTTTGCCTTGAAAATCAAGATTTGGGATGTCATTGAAGAGTAACGTTTGAGCAGGTGTTCCCTTTAAATGGCTGTGTGACCCCAGACAAGATACTTAACCTCTCTGTGCCTCAGTTTTCATATCTGTGAAATAGGGATAATGAGAGTATCTTTCTTATAGGGTTTTTAGGGAGCTTTTAAAAGATACTATACAAGTAAAGAGCTCAGCACAGTGGCTAACATATAGTAAATGCCCCACAAGTCATAGATGTAATAACAACAATAAACTATTATCATTGGTACACTCTAGAAAGATTGTTCTAGTTTGTAGGTGGATAACAAAGTAGAGCAAGAATGGACCAGAGGGACCACATAGGAGGCTATTGCTACATTCCAGGTGTCAAGTGATGATGGTCTCACGGAGGCATTGGGGATGGACCACACAGGACTGAAACAGGAGATGTTGAGGACAGAGAACCTTCTGGAATGGGCGGCTCTTGGGAAGTGGGGGCGATGAGGGAGACAGAGGAGTGTAGGTTTGCTTGCTAGTCACTGAGATAGAAAACACAGCTTGGGAGACCAGGAAGGGGTTGCTGACAGGCTGAGTTGGAGAACGTCCCAGGAAGAAGCATGCGGTGCACATGGCTGGAGAAAGGTCATCGGGGGAGTAGAGCTGACAGTCGGCTGCTCAGAGCTGCCAGCAAGAACCGTCAGAGAGAACGAGGCGGCTCAGGGACTGTGCGGAGCCTCAAAGAGGGAAAGGACAGAACCTTGTCAAAATATTTAAGGGGGTGGGCTGAGGCCTCCCCTCACCCACAACCAGAGTAGCCTTGGAGTTCTTGGTTATATCAGCCATTAAGACTGCTCGGTTTTCTGTAAATTAAACTTCATTTGCCATGCCCTAAAAGTTGTTGAAAATGAAAGTGAATGATAAACTCTTAATGTGGAGAGTTTTCTAAATACAGCTCTTCATACGGTGGTAACAGGACTCCTTCGACACTGGAAATTGGAAAGAGGGCCTTGCTCCCTCCAGGTTAAGGTCATCAGGAAAGCTAAGGCAGAGCCCACCTGTCTTTCCAGACCCAACACAAATACCACCCCCTCCACCCACAGCCCTGGAACTTGATGTGGAACTTGAAGTAATTATGAATGATGACCCACAGCAAGAACAAGGAGACACAATTTTTGGTAAAAACAAATCTCTCAATTCTGTCTGCATATTAGAATTACCTGTGGAGGTTTTTTTTTATTGTTGTTACTGTTGTTTTAATGCCCTTGTGTGGGACCGTCTCTAGACCTATCAGAATTCCTGGGCAGACTCACTCTGAGGCCAGGGTTGAGACCCATCAGGCTGATTAAGAAACCAGTTTTCCTCATCGGAGTAAGCTGCTCACTGGTCACTGGTCACTGGTCACTCAGGGCAGTCAGCACCAGAGGCTTGCGTGGAGACATGCAGCCCCCAGCCGCACATTCCCAGTCCCCAGCCCCATGGAGAAGGCACTTCTCTGGCAGGACCTCAGTGACAGCAGCCGCCCCAGCCCAGCGTGCCAGGCGGGAGGGAGCTGGCTAGCGTCTGTGTCAGGCTGTCCTGTCTAGGCAGCTGCCGTCTGAAATTGTGTGGAAAGGCCGTGGAACTGAAGTCTCAGCTCCTTGTTACTCCAGGTCACCCCTCCACTACGAGAACCCCCAGCGACAGTCTTCCTGGCAGAGTTTTCTGTTCAGTCATCTTGGCTGGAAGAGCCTCTGGCACAATCGCCTCCTCATCTTCTTCCACCTTCCGTGATAGTTTTCATGTCCCATCCTCGTCACTATTGACATTTTGGGTCAGATAATTCTTTGCTGTGGGCGAGGGTGGGTGGGGGACTGTCCTATGCGTTGTCCGATGTGTAGCAGCACCTCTGTCCTCTACCTGCTAGATGCCAGTGGCACCCTCCACTCCAGCTGTGACAACCCACGATGTCTCTGCACTGCCAAATGCTCCCTGGCGGACAAAGTCACCCCTGGTTGAGGACCCCTGCTCTAGAGGAAGAACTCTGAGGGTGGGGCTCCCCTCTGGCCCAGCTCTGTATTTCTTCTAGTGCTCCACAGAGGGCCCGGCTCGTTGAAGGTGTCTACTCTGTGACCGGGAGATAAACTCCTTTCTGTGTAATGACTCGTGTACTTCTAAAGGTGGGAGATAGAGGCTGTGTGAGATGAGGACACATGATTGTCCCCTCTCTTGTCTTCCTGTCCTCCCACTCAGGAAAGCAGCAGGCTCTGTGCTGCTTCTCCGCCTCTGGGGAGATTTGTGGCCTGAGTCTTGTTTCCAAAAGTCCATCGAGGTCAGTAGGATTTAAAAACAAAGGATTTTCCTCTAGATGAAGAGGTGAGCTCCAGAGACTTGGGCAAGAGATAAGAGAAAGGTGGGTGGGTCCTAGGAGCATTTGCAGGCTTTCTAGGGCTGGAAATGATGCAGCAGGAGGCTTGGTCCTGGGCTGAGGTCTTGGCCAAGACCTGGAATCCCAAGTGTGGCACGGAAGCAGCAGGGAACTCCCGGGCTGAGATAACAGGTATCTGAGTGGACGGAGGGCTGATAACAGGCTGAATCCTCTGGAAACCTGGACATTATGTAAGATCTCAGACCCCTGGCACAAACTCTGGAGGACTCAGAAAAGAGAAACTCCAAGAATGACTGAGGTGGAATGAAGGCTTGGAATGAAAATTAAGTTGATTTATAGATAAAAGAAAAAGATTCCAGTATTTCTGGTACACTTGCCCTCTGACTTTGGATTCATACCCATGGACAGTATACAGTGCCAAACTAATAAAAGGCAGTATTTATCGAGTGCTTACTATGTACCAGATGTTGTTTTTTCAGCTTTTGGTGAATTGCCTCTTTTAATCTTCACAAGATTCCTATTAGTAGGCTCCGTTGTAATGCTCAAATTAAAGATAAGGAATTGGAGACATATCCTAGCTAGATAACTTGTTCAATGTCTCAGCGTCTCAGTAGTGGACACAGAATAGTAAGAATAGCAAACACACACAGCATTTATTCTGTGTCAGGCACTATTTCGTAGACTTTTCATGTATTAATATATTTAGTCCTCACAACAACCTAATGAGGCAGATACTATCCTCATTCCCACTTTATAGAAAAACAAATGGAGAAACAGATCAAGTCATTTGCCCAAAACTCCCAGCTCATAGTTGGTGGAACTGGAATTTGAACCTAGAAAGCTTGGCTGCAAAGTCTGTGCAATCTAACCACTAAACCATGTTTCTGAGACTCCTGGATCCAAGCTCTTAACCATTCTCTGCTGGATGGGTGTCTGGATATTTGCAGGATTTTAGCAGGAACCAACAGATGGTTAGAACCAAAATGACTTGTTCGTGCCCAGAAAGTAAGATTCAGGCAAAGCTCTGAGTTTTGGCCCAGCTCCACACTTACAACTAACACTGAGCACAAGACCAACTCATCCACCTACAAAGTTATTAGCTCTCTTTATCTCTAAAATAGGAATATCAGTGCTGATCCAAGGACTGATAAGTGAGGATAGCAAGTCCCTGTAATATGTCTGCTAGAGACTTTCACCAACTGGAAAGTCTTTGTAGCATGATAAGAGCATGCTACGAAGAATAGGAAGGAAGAGAGAAACCATGTCATAAGAGAAACAATGGAAAGAATTGAGAATGTTCAACTTGGAGAAGAAAAGTCTGAGGGGAAACACAGGTGTCTTCAATAATCCTACGGTTCTGAGAGGTCAAATTATCCGCAGGTTAATATTTTAGGTTATTGAGTATGAAGTGTCCGATTTCCTCAAGTACTAAGTTTGACAGTTGATATCTCTGATATTTCACTTTGACACTTCTTGTTTTATGTTTATTGTGAAGGTAAGGCTGAGCACAGTGGCTCATGCCTGTAATCCTAGCATTTTGGGAGGCTGAGGCAGGAGGATTGCTTGAGATCGGGAGTTCGAGACCAGCCTGAGCGAGAGTGAGACCCCGTCTCTACTAAAAATAGAAAAAATTAGCTGGGCCTGGTGGCATGCTACTGTAGTTCCAGCTCCTCGGGAGGCTGAGGCAGGAGGATCACTTGAGCCCAGGAGTTTGAGGTTGCTGTGAGCTAGGCTGACACCACGACACTCTAGTCCAGGCAACAGGGTGAGACTCTGTCTCAAAATAAATAAATAAATAAATAAATAAATAAAAGGTAGGTTCTCAGTCTTTCAAAGGCATGGTTTGGCTTGTGATAATCTTTCAAGTTCTTTTTAGAACAATTTTTGCAAAACCATGGATAAGTCAAAAATCTGCGTTATTTTCGAATATGAGTTTCATCATGAAACCAATGCAGCACAGACAGCTCAAAATATCAATGAAGCATTTGGGAATGACATGGCTAATGAACACACAGTACGTCAATGGTTTGAGAAGTCCCATTTTTGGTGATTTTGATCTTGAAAGTGAGCCACGTGGATGACCTGAGCCCGAGGTGGATAATGATGAGCTGAAAGTTGTAGTGGAAGCCAATCCACCTCAACCTACATGTAAATTAGCAACAAGGTTTGACGTTACTATTCCAACAATATTGGACCATTTGAAACTAATTGGCAAGGTAAAGAAGCTGGATAGATGGGTACCGCATGAACTAAATGAACGTCAGAAGAGAAATCGTCTCAAAGCTTGCCTTTCTTTGCTGTCACGACATAAAGGTGAACCATTTCTACACCGTATTATTATGTGTGATGAAAAATGGATTCTTTTTGACAATCACAAGTATTTGGCACAATGGTTGAACAAAGATGAAGTGCTGAAACACAGTCCAAAACTGAATATTCATCAAAAAAAGCTAATGGTGTCTGTTTGGTGGTCTGGCACTGGTATTATCCACTACAGCTTCACGAAACCTGGTCAATCGATTACTGCAGATGTCTACTTCAACTAACTGATGACATGATGAGGATGTTTGTGATTATGCAGCCGAGATTGGTCAATAGAGACAGGCCAATCTGTCTACAGCCATACCACCCTGAACACGCCTGATCTCATCTGATCTTGGAAGCTAAGCAGGGTTAGGCCTGGTTAGTACTTGGATGAGAGACAGGCCAGTCATCTTGCAAGACAACACTTAACTACACGTCATACAAACAACGCTGCTCCAACTACAGCAGCTGGACTTGGAAACTCTTTGTCATCTACCATATTCACCAGACCTTGCACCAACTGATTTCCACTTCTTCCAGGCGTTGGGCCACTTCTTACAAAGAAAAATATTGCATTCTCAACAAACTGTAGAAAACGCCTTTCCCAATTTCAAAGCCATTCTCTGTCCAGGCTGCTTCACTGCTGACATACACAAGCTACCATTAAGATGGCAAAACTGTGTCCATAGTTTAGGGGCATACTTTGATTAATTGTACTGCTTCTTGTTTGAGAAAACTACACTTTTGATTCAAAATCAGACATTTCACATTGAATGACCTACTACCTGATGCTGCTTCTTGTCCCTGCCAGTTTGTTTTCAGCCACCCAGAGTGCTGACTTTTTGTCAGTTCATGCCCCATAGTAGGCTCCCCATATACAATGAGTGGACTTTGTTTAGACCCTGATTTATACTGATGGCAAAAACAATTTTTTTTATTTTTTGGATTTTTTTTTTAGATAGAGAATTCTAAATTTAGACTGGATATTGGATGATAGTAACAAGTTAATGCTATTTTTATTGGTGTGATACTGACCTTAAAGTTATGTAAAAAAATGCTCCTTCTCACCCTTCACCCCTACTTGTTTTAAAAGATGCATTATAGAGTAAAATGTGGGATTTGCTATAAAATACTTCAGGAAAGGAAAGGTTGGGATAGATGAAACAAGTATGGCAAAATGTTGATGGTTATGGAAACCAGGTGATGACTACATAGTTTATTGCATTCTGTACTTTTATGTTGGAAATTTTCTAATAAAAAGCAATAGACTTATTAATATGTAAACTTGGCCCATAAATATTTTGAGAATTAAGAAATAGAGGTTACATGGCTAAATTTGACTCATATTTCTTGACAACTCATTTCATAGAATTCAGCAGCCAATACAAGTACGAGGGTAGGGGTCTAGTTCTAGGTTCTCCATTAATTTTCCACATTTTTCCTGGGGACAGGCAAACGAAGAAAGAAAAAAAAAATTTTTCCACATTTGCTTAATCCTCATCTGAGGCATCTTTATGAACACATCCCAGGCAAGTTAGGGAACATTGTCTAAAGGAACTTTCTTTGGTCCCTAGCAATTGCCTCACCAAAGCCATGTCTTTAATCAAGGGTGTCCTCATTCCCGGTTACATAAAAGAATTCTTGGCACATTTATTCCCAGAAATGAGAGCTTCATCAGAAGTCAAATTCAGGGTGGTCCCCAATCGCATGGCAGAAGTCAACCATAGGATTTGAAACCTTAAATTGGCATTGAGTCATGGAAATGATCTACTGTATCAGTCTTTCTTCTCCATCGAAGGCAAACTCCCAGTGCCTACCACTGAGCTTTGCATTTAGTGGCCACTCAGACTCTTCCAATTAACACAGATAGATAGAAAAGCTTGCTTTTAGGTATACACGACAGTGTTTATAGCATGCAAACTTTTACATAAGAAAGGGAGCAATAAATATAAGAAAATACACATATAAATACACATTGGCTTACATTTTCAAAAAGAAACAATGGAAGGAACAAATGAAAATGGTTATCATAGGGAAGAGGAGGGAACAAGATAGAGAGATGGAATTGAAACTTCTTTGACAGTATCAGCTATTCAATGTTATGTTTTATATGGTTGAACATTAAAATTAAATGAAAAATAAACACATTACCAGGTGACATATTTTGACTTTGCAACAATGTACATGTTTTACATTTTTTAAAAAGTAAAAGCAATCTCTAAAACCTGAAAACCACTGAAACAAATGAACCTAACTATACATTAAGTTGGTGGTATAATTATGCAGAGAAAAGAATAATCTCAAAACACTTTAAAATTCAGTGTTTTGACTATATGGTCACAAAGCAGTGGTCTTTACCCTGGGGCACTTTGGCCCCCAGTGGGTATATGGCAATGTCTGGGGACATTTTACATTGTCACACTGGAGAGTTGCTACTGGCATCTAAATGAGTCAGGGCTAGAGGCTGCAGTGCATAATAAAGAATTATCCAGCCCAAAATATAGTTGAGGTTGAGAAATTCTACCTTAAAGGAATATGCTGTAAAGGCAAATTGAACCTAAATGCTATTTTTTCAAGATCATCGTATTAGTATTTCTACTAGCAATATTGGCATTGAACTAATAGTTATTTGAAACGTTTATGGATATATTGTAAAGATACAGAGAATAAGTGATTATGTTAATATCATTAGGATTCAAGATTTTGAACATAAGAGTAAGATAAAGGATAAAATCAGAGAAATTATTAAAATGCTGTAATCTTAAATGTTCCTATGTCTGGTGTTTCATGCTGCTTGGCCTGTCACTCTCTCACAGGGCATTTCATCCTGCAGGGCCTCTCCACATGGGCTTCATGTGCTGTTCATGGTACAGTGGTCTCAGGGCACAAACTTCTTTCCTGTAGCTGGCTTCCAGGAGACAGAAGGCAAAGCCACCAGGCCAGAGAAGGGCTATGCCTGGAAGTGGGACAGCCTCACTTCCACTGTGTTCTATTGGTCAAAGAAATCCCAGGGCCTGCCCAGCTTCAAAGGCATGGCAAAACAGACACCACCTCTTGATGGAGAAGTGGCAAGGTCACAACGTAGGAGGCTACATGGAAGGGGAGACATTGTCATGGCCAATCTTGGAAAATAGAGTCAACCACAGTGAGGTGGTGGATGACAGAGCAGGGCCCAGCCCCTGCCCCACCAGTGCTACAAACAGGCTTCTGACTCTTGGGAACATCAAGGAATGGCAAATTCCCAACCCACTTGCTGCCCGACATTAGCTTGCCGACCCTTCTAGATTCATCAAGACTCTTCCAGAACTCTCTGAGTTACTTCTGATTTCCAAACCCCATTCCATTTCCTCCAAGGGTGGAGTATTGGTAAACTGAAAGGCAAAATCTCCAGCAAGCTCTGTGCTGGAGGACACTGAGCTTGGAGACCCCTGACCTCAGGGGAGATCTGCCTGCACAGCTGCTGAGGGAGAAGAGACAGGGCCTGGCCTCTCTGACACGACATGGACACCAGGAAGCTCTAGCATGGCGCGCATGATGGGTCCTCAAGGAACTCGGAAAAGGTGGGGTGCAGGAAGGGTGCTGGGATGGAGGGGCACAATTTCAAAGGAACAAATGTTGCCTGAGTGCTTTATCACCCTGGCAGTTTCTCAAACACGTGGGGACAAGCAGCTTTGTCAGCACAGCATCCATACTCGGAAAGTTCTAGGGAGAGATACATGGGTGGAGGAGAGGAAGGTGGGACCTTGAAGTGGGATCATGGGGGTCCAGTGGAGGGACTGTGGGAAGGAGGAGTGGGCTGCAGCCAGGACACCCCCGAGTGGAAGAGCCTTGCTCTTGGGTTGGATTTCCCTGGCAGCTCTGTTTCTAGCAGGCTCTGTGGGCGTGCAGCCTCCCACAGGTGATGACAGGATAGAAGCAGGCTCCCATTCCCACCGACCAATTTGGCCAACAAGGCTAGTGTGGGAGGCAGCTGGCTCTGCCCTTGCCCACCTCTCATCAGGGGTGAAGGATTTCACTACAACCCTCCTCGTTTCCCATGAAGCCCAGCACCTCTTTTTTGGCTCAGAGTCTTACTCCACACCCAGAGGCCAGTAGCGTGGCCAGAGCAAGGTAAGGACGCCGGTAGGGGGCTCTTTTGGAGAGAAGGCCAAGTGAAAGGGGAGTGGGAGGAGAAAGAAGATTCATTCTGAGCTTTGCCTGGCCGAGGCCAGGACAGGGGCACAGACACACCACACTAGCTAGGACTAACGTGAAGCATTCCAAACAGGAAATGCTTCTTTGTCTCCAGGTGGTTTCCACTCTGGCCTGCTCTCATTGTCTGAAGTAACAGTGAGCTCTTGCTAAGGACACTTGGAAAGAGATACAGTCCAGCTTTTAGCAAACCTTGTTAAACAAAATGAAAAGTGTGTTGGTAGTTCCACCCATCTTTACTAAGCCTTCCAGGTCTTAAGAGCACTGTCACCCCTGCTGGTGGCCAGAAGTCCTGAGTGCCTTTTACTGTCGCTTGCCAAGCCTACCTTCCTCCCCCTTTTGTCTGATAGCACCTCCCTTGATTTCTTTTGGGAAGGAAAAGAGTGCTTCTTCTTCTGTACCTTGTGTGGTCCTGGTCAGCTCCCCTACCCTGACACTCCATACCACAGTGGACAGATGTCCCAGGCTGGCCAAAGAACTCCATCCCCTGGGCCTAATGACTCATCTGGGGTAGGCATGTGATGTAAATGGGCCAATCAGGAACTTCCTTGAGACATTATGTGTGTCTCCCTCAAAATTCAAGTGCAGTATGGACCCTATAAGGTTAGGAATATTGATGAAGCCTGCCCGAGTGAGGCTAAACCCAGAGTACAACACAGCCAAGAGACTGAGAGTGTGAGAAACAGGGAGAGAGGGAGAGAGTTGACACCGTTGGAGTCCTTCGAGGAGGCTCTAAATAGTATTAGCAAAAACTCAGACTTCATCCTCAAGCCTTTCTCAAGCACCGCTATCCAGAGCTCTCTGCCAGGTAACAGACAGCAGCAAAGATCAAATCAAGGATGTTGCCTCCCCACTCAAGTCTGTTTATTCAAATGGACTCAGGACAACTGCACTTAAATTGAGACGTGGAGGCTAGGCAGAAAATGGAGATCAGTAAATAAAGTTTGTAGGCTAAAACCCATGCCAAACCAGATCTTGTCATCTGTAGTTATTTGCACGTGAAATGGACGAGAAGCAAATATTCTTAAAGCCTATTTGGGTTTCTTAGGGAGTTTTGTTGCCCAGGAAACTGTAAGTCTGACCTGACAAAACCCTTGACCCACAAGGCAGCCTGGGCGCCAAACTTGCACCTGCAGAAAGGGACTGTAAAAGCACTGCAGCCCCCACGAGGGACATCACCTTAATTCCTGCTTCAGACGGACAAGGGAGAACCCTCCAGAGCATGTCAGCCAAGGAAGGCTCCCCTAGAGAGCACAGCCAGGGTTGCCAGATGGGCCAACCAAGCAACTCACCTGCTGACACAGGAAAAGTCTTTTCAGTTCTTGCCCAGCAGGATTTGACCATTGCGATGGGCCAGTAACTTGTGTGTGTTTTCTTTTTATCTTTTTTGTGAAGGGAACTATTATTGTAGTTTCCCTGTTCCTATGCTGCCATTGTGTACAGGGTGTGAGAGAGTTTGGGGATGGTAGAGGAGATCCTTTGTTTTCTCATACTACCAGGAGCTACCCCTGGCCCTGACAGCTTGTCACTGAGGTCCTCCTGGTCTTTGCATTGAATCAAGGCATTTGAGCCTTGTCCCCCTTGGAGAGGAGTAGATGTCGGGGGGGAGGGGAAGGATCCACAAATATTTGGTGGGCCAAAAGCATGGACAGTGGTAGACACTGTTGGACATCACCCAGTGCTAGTTTTTCCTTTCTTTTAGTCTAAAAAGACACCCGATTTTTTGGTCTGGGCATGGGCAACATATTTCCAGCCTTCCTTGTTGCTAAGTGCGGCCAAGTTCCCAAATAAAAATGAGCAGAAGTGACATGAGCATTTTTGGTTGTGCTCATAAAAGGAAAGAGCATATATCCTCCCTTGGCCCTCTTTCCCCACCCTGCACTGGAATGCAGATGTGCTTGTGAGCCATCTTGGACCACACAGTCAAGGGCGATCCTAGGAATGGCGGGTTCTGTATCAAAACTCCTGAACCTATAAACTCAGCTGTCTTGAAGTCATTTTTTTTTCTTTGGGGGTTTTGTAAATTCAGCAACTCTGAGAAAGTATAGAAATCATATCCTACAAAAATTACTGTGATGCTGGAAAAGTCTAAAAGTAGTAACCTTGGGAAGCTATAAAATGAAAGAGTAAAAATTAGAATGAAAAGAATAAAGAAACAAATTTAAACTCATCATGTATTGTATTAGCACTTTGATTACTCTTTTTAGGAGTGCAAGTCGACACAGCTTTTTAGGTAGAGTATAGCATTAGTGAGAAGAAACATTTTTTTCTTTCTTTTTCTTTTTCACTATTTCCACTTTACGGATGAAAAAGAGACATTATTGTTCTTACTCTTGTTCTCCCCCCCTGTAAAGTTCCTGATAGAATTAGCTAAGGATGCAGAATGTTATCAGAAGTTTGGGGCCATAAGGAGTTGGACTAGCTAAAGACATCCCCAGCCCTCTGCCCCTAGAATTTCCAAAGAAGTTTGCCCTTCTGGAAATACTGCCCTTGCGGTAGGAAACCAATAGAGCTGAGGAGCTCATTGCTACCATCCCACAGCCCAGTTTTGCTGTGGGATTGTATCATCATTTCAGGAAGAATTTATGCCAAGGATCCATGCACTTGATTGAAAATGTGCTCATAGACCACCTCTTAGTTTTTGAGCCACACAGCATCAGCAGGTCCCTCCTCATACAGGAGGAGGAGAAAACAAAGCAGGCCCCCTCACACCCATGAGCAGAATCTTCTGACTTTCCAGGGTCTCAGAAAGCCATTTCCTCATAGTGTAATCATTTCCTTAATCAAAGTGACATTCTCCTGTGCATGCGTCATCTGCTTCTTAAGGTGTTTAGAACACGAAAAAGAATCTGATTTATTAGATCTGCAGTTTTAATTATTTGTTTATCTAAGAGCTTGATTACAAATCTGTAGTGAATGCTTAAATGTCCTGGGAAATTTAATGTGAAGTTTTTGTGCTTTTGTTGATTATGTGTAAATAGTGAATAAATATTTAGAAATGGTGAATGTTAAATATTAGAAGAAATGTTTTCGAAATTAAGGAGTTAGCACGACGTTCATTAAATGAAAGACAGGTAACAGTAAGTTTTTCTCTCTGAATTAATAGCCACTCAGACATTAATGCTATGCCTAGCAAAGAGTAAGTGATATAAAAGCCAGTTTATTAATGTCTGTGGGTCTCAGTTTCCTTATCCATACAGAGAAGGGGTTGGATGCAATCATTGCTAAGCTTTCATCCATCTCTTAAGTGCTGGATTATAATGAAAATTCAGAAACGCTTTTGCTCATGTTGATACCAGATTTTTACCATCCTGCAACCATTAGCCACACAGATAAACGGAAGTCGTATCCTCCGTAACAACTTAGACCTTCAGCGTGCCTTTCATTCTTTTATAATATCACAGCTGCCTCTGAGTAAATAGACTGTCAGCATTACATCAAGGCGCATATCTGACTGATAGATAGATCTACCAGGCACCCTTACGTGCAATCAAAACTCAGCTTGTCTTGAAGATAATTACAGCTTCAGCACATCTCAGCTGCTGTCAATAAACTTTCTTATTGTGTGTGCCAGCTTCCCATAGCAATGGAAAAAAACCAGAACTGCCCACTTCTTATGACATTTCCCATCACATTTTTACACAGGCTGAACATTTGAATGGTGCTTCACTGTTTACAGAGCAATTTCCGTTTCTCACAATCACTCTTGTTTTACAGATGAAGGAATTAAAACTCAGAGGCCTGGCTGGGCACGGTGGCTCACACCTGTAATCCTAGCGCTCTGGGAGGCCGAGGCAGGAAGACTGCTTGAGGCCAGGAGTTCGAGACCAGCCTGAGCAAGATTGAGACCCCCATCTCTACTAAACATAGAAAAATTAGCCAGGCATCGTGGCATGTGCCTGTAGTCCCAGCTACCTGGGAGGCTGAGGCAGGAGAATCACTTGAGCCCAGGAGTGTGAGGTTGCTGTGAGGTACAATGATGCCACCGCCCTCTACCTGGGGCAACAAAGCCAGACTCTGCCTAAAAAATAAATAAATAAATAAAACTCAGAGGCCAAATGACTCCTCAAGATCACACCGCTCTTAAGTGGCAGGGCGGACTCAAACCCAGGTTTGTCTGACTTCTAGCCCAGTCGCTTTTCCATAAAAATACCCCCAACTCATTGCAGCATTGATGTACTACAAAGTGTTGTCCCGAAAGCTGCTTCCCAATTTGTTACAATTTTTATGCAGGTCTCCAATATTAGAAGCTCTGACTTCTAATCTAACACTGATCTCAATAACTTCTCACTATATGAGCTCTGGCAGAGCTTGTCTACAAGATCTGGTCAGAAAAAAAAAAAAAAAACCACGAAAACTTGTGGGTTCAATTAAAATGTATCAATAAAGAGAACTAAAAGGAGCTCCAAAACGCTGATGCCTCTCTGCCAGCTGTCAGTGCCTACTGAGGACTCCCCAGCTCTGTTACAGCCCTGGGACAGCGTAGTTTTCCCTCCCAACTGTTAACTGCCAACTGGTAGCTGTTAACTGCCCGTGTGCCCTGCTGATGTCATGCCTGACCAGGTGACTTGCTTGGCCGAATGAAATGAGAGCAGAAGTGACATGTGCCCCGTACCAGCAGAAGCACTGAAGAGCTGTTGCCTGTTTCCACGCTCTCTCTTTTCCCTCTGTCATGAGATCAGCGTATTTTAGATAAGAGGCTGCTCACCTTAGCTTGGGCCCCTAATGAAAAACATGTGGCGCAGAGCTGTAGCCAGCCTCTAAAGATCAAGCCATGGATGGGAGAAATGAACCTTTGTTGTTGTAAGCCTATGAGACGTAGGGGGTCATTTGTTGTAGCATAATTTAACCTAAGCCAACTGACTCCAGCACGTATGTCACTGTATTGGGAATATCTGTCAACTCCACAGGACACTAGGCTCCTTGCAAACAGGTACTATTCTTTAGTTATCTTTGAATCCCAGACCCCAGCAGAGTGCTGGGCATATAATAGCCACCAAATAAGTCTTTGGTGAGAGGCTGGGTGGATGGAAGGAGAGAGGGGCGACCAGTAGGATCTCAGAATGACACTATGGGTTCAAAATGGAGCCCAGATTCCTTGGGTTGAAACCAGGCATCGGCATCCACTCTGTGCTCTGATTTCATCAATTCCACTACTATCCAAATGATACCGTGGGACATGGTTGACTACCTCACATCTTTTTATATACATAGATAGATAGATAGATAGACAAATAGATAGATTTAGGAAATACAAGTGTAGTTTTGTTACCTGGATATATTTCATAACAGTGAAGTCTGGGCTTCTAGTGTAGCCATCACTGGACTAGTGTACTTTGTACCCATTAGGTAATTTCTCATCCCTCCCACCTTCCCACCCTTCCCAATCTCCAACGTCTGTTATTCCACACTCTATGTCCCTGTGTACACATTATTTAGCTCCCACTTATAAATGAAAACATGCAGTATTTAACTTTCTGTTTCTGAGTTATTTCACTTAAGATAATGGCCTATAGCTCCATCCATGTTGCTACAAAAGACATTATTTCATCTTTTTATGGCTGAGTAGTATTCCACAGGGTGTGTGCGCGTGTGTGTGACCTTTATCCAATGATCCGTTGATGGACACTTAGGTTGATTCTATTTCTTTGCTATTGTGAATTGTGCTGTGATAAAAACACACAAGTGCAAGTACTTTTTGACATACTGATTTCTTTTCCTTTGGGTAGATCCCCAAAAGTGGGACTGCTGGATCGAATGGTAGTTCTATTTTTTACCTCACATCTTAATATTCTATCTCCTACCATCCAAATCTGCACTTGCTAACACGTTATCTCTGGCTCTTGCTATTCATTTCTCCATGAGTGAGCAACTTGTTGACTAGCCACTAAAACCTGATAGGAAACATGACAACACAGCCATCTGCCCTGTCCTTGAAACCTTAAATATGGGTGACCCCCCAGCCCCACTGTGTCCCGTGAGTGGAAGAAAAGCAGGTTTAGGCACTAGCTCTTGGCCCAAGTATTCACCAAGAAGACACTTGTGATGTTTCTTCATTCTTTCACTTCCCATTGTCTTCTGCGTGGTTCTGTGCTAGCAGAATGGCATGGTAGTTAAGAGTGCAGTATCCAGGTTCAGAAAGACCTTAACTAAACCTCGATTACACCACTCACATGGCAATGATGCCCTGAGGAGCTCTAGAGCTCAGGTGGCATGTTGGAATTGTCCCAAGTTCAGCAGAGATGAGCAGGCCTTCATCCCCATAACAATAAGCCTTGAATGCAGACTAGTGCAGAAAGATCCATTTCTTGATTCCCTGCTCCCTCTCCAAGTCCCTGGTCACACTGCCAGCCTTTCAACAGAGCAGCCTGTTTGCTGTGACCTTGAGTTCAAGAAACTGCTGGGCACGGCCAAGGAGCTGGAATATACAGGTTGGCAGGACCTAGGATAAGACTCTTCTTCTAGCTCTGACAATAGCTCTGCAGACTGCACGTCCCCAGAATCTGCCATGGAAAAACCTGACCTACAGCTGTCAGGACACGTCAGCTCTCACCTGCTGTATCACAAAAGTCCTCCAGAGTCATGGGGAAACTTTCATCCCTGGTACCTGCCTTCTAAAGCACAACCCAAACGGCTCTATCTGCTGTCCCCAGGTGAAGTAGAAGCAGTCATTCATCCCATCCTCTTCCTTCCTGCCCTTAAATGACCAACTTCCAGCACCTTTTTCTCCTCTAGACTTTGTTCCAAGTCGCAGCTAGCACGTATGGGCTCAACCACCCGCTTCATCCCAGGGATGCTGTTGACAGAATGTGTAGAAAACAAGGCACCCCAACAGTGCAGTGCTGAGGTGTTCTCCATGGTTTGACACTGCAGCCTGAAATTTGCATTAGAACCTCAGATGTCACCTCTTTCCTGAGGTTGTTCCACCAAGTTGGCGATGTAGGAGGAAGTTCTTCCTGCAAGGTCCCTCCCTGGCTGTGCCCCGCTGGAGCCGGTCTTTCTCCAGCTCTACCTGACCCCCTCCCACAGGTCATGTGGTCTGCGGATGCTCCCCTCGACCAGCAGCTGGGTACGGGGCTGTCTGCCTCCCCCTCCCCTTAGCAGCTGTGAGGAGTCGTGCCCCAGGTCAGGGTCGGGGGGTGAGGGGGAAGGGACAGTGAAGCGTGAGGGAGCATGGAAGGTATGGCACGTGGCCTAACATGTCTGTTCTTATAAAGCTCATTGAATTTAAATTCCCAGTGACTTCACTGGAAATTTTAATTCATGGGATTTTCTTTCTGAGGAAACACAAACATAGACACAAAGGGCAGGTCTAACAGAAGGAACTCCATGACTTGTTGGTACCTGAACAATGGCAAGTGACTTACGTTCTTAGAAACACGGGATGTTGAGTGTGTCTGGCAGTCTGGGGACGGGAAGAAGAGGCAAACCTGATACATCGGGCTTGCTGTGTGCTGGCCGTCTCCTCAGCACTGCCAGTGTGTTAACTGTTTCTCCTCCTAACCACCCCATGTGGTCGTTCCCGTACTGTTGATAAGGAAACTGAGGCACGCAGGTGTTACATAGCTTGCCCAAGCAGCAAGCTTGCCAGGTGGTTGCAAAGTGGCAAAGCTGACGTATCGCATGATATCACCATGATGCTATATGGAAAGTAGCATTAACTGAGTACCTAGGCGCTCAATTCTCTAATTGATCTCAAAAAGCCCCAGGTAAGTACTATCATCTCCTGTTTCACAGATGAGAAAACTGGGATTCAAAAACAATTGACTTACCAAACAATACAGAGTGAACAAGCCAGGATTTGAATACTGAAATAAAATTCCACCTTTTGAGGTAGCAAACGATAAAAAGATGTTCCTCTCCCAAGGAGGTAAGAAGCAGTGGCCGTGTTCAGCACAATTGTCCTGTCACAGGCTCATGGCAGGCGCCGTGAGCAGTGTGGACAGGCGCTGCCCTGTGTCGGAGCAGATGGCTGCCTTCTGGCTCCAGACCCTTGGCCGGCAGCCCTTCCATCCTCATGCCATGACCTATTTTCGCTCACCCAGTTAGCTGCATGGCCTATTTCTTTCCTGAAGAATTATTTCATAACCTTCACCGAGTAACTATCACATGCTGAGCACAGCATTCATGAACTTGGACATGAAAAAAAAAAAAGTCACTTTAAATTTGCAGAGCAGCATTGGCAATCCAGGTAGAAAGAACAAAAGGAAAATTAAGAACAGAGTCTCAGACCTGCCCTTCCCTTGCATTCAGGTTGGTTTGCTTTTTGCAACTGCCCTAAATCATGGGTAATGTGGGGCCTGGATGGCTGTACTGGGTTGCTTTCCAACTGGTTCCTCTGCATCCAGAAATTTCTACAACCTATTGGGATAAAATCTTTCTCAAACCTGCTTTTCATCATTGCATCTTAAATACCTAAAGTTAGTTCCCTATTGCCAATAAAATCCACTGTCCATATAGGGTCCTGATGCCAAAATCAAGGAAAGAGTGAGTTAAATGTTGGTAAGCGATGTAGAGGTAGCAATTAGGCAATGTAATTAGATACTGTTGAAAGAGCTGAGCTGTAAAATGCAATGTGATAAAGGGTCTGCCTATACAACTAAATGTGTGTAATTAGATGTAAAATCTCCCTTATTCTCTCCCTTTCTGCTTCACAGTCTTTTCTGCTTCTCAAGTCCAAACCTGCTGGCTCTTGTGTTTCCTCCCATTTTTCTGCTGCAGGCCTGGGGACTTGGCTGGTGTGCTTCTCCCGTGCCAGCTGCCTCCTCCCACTCTGCACCTTGGGCTTCCTGATCTTTGGCTCCACATTATTGCCCTGTTCTCCAAAGACAAATCCACGAGGCATGAGGACTAGGCAGAACATGGGGTTACAGAAACGACAAACACAGGGAAGTTTAAAAGCCTACAAATTTCTTGCAGACACAGCCCCTTGTCTATAGCTCCTGACTCGTTCTCAAATGTCGATTGGAAGCCCCCTTGGATATGAGGACTCAGCTCTGAAGATGGAGCTTACCAACCAGGCACTCTCCTGACTCACAGCCGAGATGCTCTTCTCAACATACAAATCAGAATGCATCGCACCCTGCTCCAAGCCCTCTGTGGGCTCCCATTGTGCTGAGCAGGACCTCCCTGCTCCTCACCCAGGCCTCCAGGTCCTCCACAGTCTGGTCTGTGCTCCTCTACAGTTTCCTCTCTACCACCCAGCCTCCTGTTCACCTGAGAGCTCCAGCCCAATCTGGTTTTCTCATTGTGCTTTGAACTCCTTCAAGTCTCTCCAGCTCAGGTGCTTTGCACTGGCTGGTGCTTCACCCTAGAACACCCCCATCTATCAGACTGGCTCTTTCTCATCTTGTGAGTCTCAGCTGAAAGGTTACCTCCTCAAAGAGGCCTTCTTTGGTCACCTTATCTAAAGGGAATTCCTCACCCCAGCCAGTCTCTGTTCTATCTCCCTCTTTTCGTTTCTTCAAAGCAATCACCCACTTCCAGAAATTGTCTGGCTTGTTCATGGGTTTGTCTCTTGATTGTCTGTTTCCCCTGCTAGGCTGTGAGCTCCATGTGAGGGGAAAGACGGTGTCTGTCATACTCACTGTTGTCTCCCCAGAAGCAAAAAGTGTGCTGGAGGCCCTCAAATACGTGTGCAATAAAGGAACATATTGTGTTATTTTACCTGTTCCTACCTGGTTAGCTGTGCTCACCCTTTATCACATGACAGTGTGACCCCTGCTCCAAGAAGCCATCATTGGCCCTGATGCTCACATCACACACTGGGTTACCTGGATCACAGTCATGTACTTACTAAGCATCTTTTAGGAGGCCACATGCCAAGTGCTGTGTTAGGCAACGATTTCAGCAAATCATAGGAGCCATGGTTCTGACTTTAGAAAATTACTAATCTGATAGGAGGACAGGCAAAAAAATCAGTGAGGGTGGTCCCTGTCACCCTCTATCTGGT